>OY744520.1:196313309-196330809 GCA_963556195.1 Sepiola atlantica | reverse complement strand
TGTCGTGCCCCTCGCAAGCCGGACGAGCCACTCCTGCGGAAATGTTTTTAACCGGGTGTCAGACACACTCCTTCTCACGCCTACGCCTTCTACTGTCCTCACAGAATTAGTGTCCTTCTTATTGCCACTAAACCGTGGCTATCTACAAGAAGTAATACGTGTAAATCCCCTCAATTTTTGTATATTTGAAAATCAAACCGCATTTTCTTTCTTTTATATATACAATTAAATACAAAAAAAAGGGAGAAGGAAAGGGACTTTGTTCTTGTAATGTTTTAAAGTGCGTGCGAGTATACGCGAAATAAAAGACGAGTCTTACACAAACCCCTTCCCTTTAAAAGTTGACTACCGCAAGGCAGAGAGAAAGGAACGAGTCGACACTGCCAACGTAAAGAAGTTCTATCACTACTTCATTTTTTTTTATATCTTTATAACATACCAGACGTACCCGTGACTCGTTGGGCTACAACCTCTACCACCATTTATATTACTTTGATTCCATTCGAATATTCTTTTTTTTGTTATAGAAGTCGCCCCAGACAAGGCATGAAGCCACTTGATGGAAGAAGCTTAAATAAAACTATTCCAAGGTAAAAAAAAAAACCTGGCCAACGATAAGTGTTACATGGATAGATTCGATCAAGAAAACAGCAATTCTTTCCTGTTTGTCAGAAACACCGCTTATGGAATGCGAGGACTAAAGGACAAAATAAGGGAAGCGAGAGTTACGAAGCTGCCGAAAGTAAACCCAAAGTCTACTTTCTACTCTCATAAAAAACTGTGACATAAAAATAATAGGTAATTGTGTAGTTTTGTTGCATAAAATCAGTTCCTGTTTCTGACAAGGAAAAAGTGTTCCCTATTCTAATTCACATAAGTCTTTTAATTGGAAATGTAATATTTTTTCTATTACAAATATTTTTCTTATAATATAAGATATAAGAAGTTTTTATTTACTTACAAATCCTCAACCGAATTGGATTTTCTTTCTAAATTTGTATTTAATAAAATACTTTATAATAGCAATATGTTTACTTTTAACAATAGTTTATAACAAACAGTAGTTTTTATTAGAAATAGTTTTTGTTTTGGAATATTTTTGTTTTCTAAGTGTACTAAAATTATCTTGAGTTACCATAAAATTGCATTGTTTATTTATTTATTTTTTGAAAATTGACACAATACTGGTCAACTGTGATGATGGAATATTATTCCGAAATTAACAAGATTAAAGTAAAAAAAAAAAAATTAACCTTGCATTGATAAAGGCTTCTATTTTCAATTTTAATAATTCTGATCCACCAATGCTTTTAAATGAACGACCTATCTTTCTAAACAACCAGCATTGGACGGTGATTTCAACGTCCAGGCACGAGCCCCGTGAATCAGCCTGGTTGTTCCAATGCATCTCTCTGGCTATCGTTCGTGGCAACGTTATGTCAGTAACGGCGGCGTCACTTCCGTTCTAATCGCCATCTGTTGACCCTCTCTTTCTTTCTCCCCCCCTCTCTATCTACCTATGTTTGTATCTGTCTTTCTGCTTCTCTTTCTCTCACATTATTGTTTTATAAATAATTTGACGTGAATAAATAAAAACAGCATGCCAATGCGTCTTCGTTCGACAAACAGAATTTGAATTCATAACCGCCAAGAACATCAACGCGAATAACACCAATCGCAAGGACATTTTATCAAAAAATAAAAAAAAGTTTGTTTAATTTTATTTTTTGCAAAAAATAGTACAATACTGGTCAACTCTGATGATAGAATATTATTCCGAAATTAATAAGATTAAAGTAAAAAAATAATAAATTAATCTTGCATTGATAAAGGCTTCTATTTTAAGTTTTAATAATAATAATAATAATAATAATAATAATAATAATAATATATATATATATATATATATATATATATATATATATATATATATATATATATTTCATTTGGCTTACGCAACTGCAGTCGCGTTTCAGCGATTAACATTTCATCGGAGCTCAAAAATAATGAAAAAATAAATAAAGGCACCGAAGAATTGACATATTGTGATTAAATAAAACATTTCTTTTAATTTTAGAAACGATCGTACCCCAAAACTTTGTTTATCATCAATTCTTGGAATTGATATGATAATGTTATACATTTATTTGTTTCAACTTACTCTACAATAGCTCTGTCTGACCTGAAGGTTCAAACATTGAGCTAATGTAAATACTCTTTTCTCTCTCTCTCTCTCTCTCTTTCTCTCTCTCTCTCTCTCTCTCTCTCTGTATATATATATATATATATAGTGTTAAAGTGAATACTTTTGGTAATAAATCCGAGTAAGAGAGCTCAATGTAGAAAACAGAGCAAGAATAGAATATAGAAAGAAAAAATTCACATACACATTGTAACTGTCAGCATTTATAATTTATTTCAACTTCCTATTAGAAATATGTAGCTGCCCCGTTAACATTCTGAAGTGACTAGGAAGTTGAAATAAATTATAAATGCTTACAGTTACAATGTGTATGTGAATTATTTCGTTCTCTCTCTCTCTCTCTCTCTCTCTCTCTCTCTCTCTATATATATATATATATATATATATATATATATAAATGTTGAATTAAATTAAATATAATTGAATTATCGTTTCCAAGCATAGGGTCAAGGAGGATGAGTAGACCGAGGAGGGACAGCACAAACCAGATCTCCACTGGAAGTGCAGAGAGTGCTGGGACCCTGGGGAGGCTTGTTGCCACCCAAATCCCAGAGAAGACCAATGGTCCTTACCAGCGAGAAATCGATGGTAAACGGCTGTTGCGATACTGCAAGCTTATTTGCAGTGGCTATCGAAAAGAGGTGGAGAATACTGGAAATCTGGGGAACCTGATTGTCACTCAGACTCCAGAGAATATCACCTGTTGTCGGTGAGCAATCACTGATGACCTGTGTGAGCACTCCTTGTGAGTACTACTACTACTACTACTACTACTACTACTACTACTACTACTACTACTACTAATAATAATAATAATTCTGCAAAGGGCTTGCCTGTTACGAGCAGCGAAAGTGTAAAGGTACAGCTTGAATGTCTAAGGTTAAGGAAATTGACTTTATGTTAAAAAAATTCCAATTAAGTTGAGACTACTATAAAACAATAATAATAATAATAATAATAATAATAATAATAATAATAATAATAATAATAATAATAATAATAATAATCTACTATTGCTCTGCTTGATCAAGCTCTGCTTGATCTATAGGTTCAATCATTGAGCTGATTGTAATACTTGCAGTATTGGAGTTTTGAATGTCCATATTTTATACTAGCTTCTAGCTCGAAGTGATTTTTCTTGTGTACATTTATACTCCACTCAAGTCTATACTTTGACTTTATATATATATATATATATATATATATATATATATATATATATATATATATATATACATGCCCATATTTTATGCTAAATTTATTACAAGATGCTTTAAAATAATATGAAAAAACACTCTTTAACATTTCCACGCTTCACGGCGTTTCCAATATTCAAAACAAGAGACCAGTATATATATAAAAAAAAATAACATTTTCGTTTTTTGCCATCCTGACGGAACACAAAGTACTACTACTGCTTATAATATCTCTCTGCTTGACAAGGCTATGTTTTTAGCGAAATTATTGCGAAACTTAAATACAAATATATAATATTAAAAATGAGAAAAAATTCTGTGTTCATGTTTATTTTATTATTGTATTCTGCATCCTCTGTGCTTTTGGGCGTATGTCTATATTTTATGCTGTATATATATATATATATATATCAAGGGAGGCGCGAGAGCGCTCTTTCCCTTAATAGACTACACGAATGGCCTATGCTGGAAATCTAATTTCTTTGATCAATCATAACTCAAAAACCAATGAACCAAATTAGTTAAAACTTTGCACAACATTTTTATTTGATAAGTTCTATAAGTGTGTAGAATTTGAGCATCATTAGTCAAGGCAACCCAGAGATCCAGAAAGTTCAATCATAAAATCATGTTATCCGTGTGTACGTACATACGTATGTACGTATGTGCCACCCTGTATCTCATCAACTATTTGATGGATTCAGCTGATTTTTGGCAGAGACATAGGTTCTAGGGTCTAGTTCATGGCATTTTAATTTCAGTTTACCATACACCTTAGTGCTCCAGAAAATTCCAAAAAACCTTTTAAATGACCATTATATTGAGGCATAGCCTTTACAAAAGTAGTGACATTCCATGATAAATGCCAGTATACTGAAATCATATGCCCTTAATAGGGTTAAGATGAAAATTCATATACACTAAATTTACAAAAGCAAGGAAATTCCCAAATTTTTACACTTTTATTGTTATTAAGGGTATGCGAGCAGAACAGGGCTATGTATTTTACTGGTAGGAATTTTTCTTCAGCGCACCTCACCATGGCCACTGAGAGTTGACAAGGCCAAGCAACTAACTTCCTGCCCCCCTCTGGCGTCACTGCATTGCGTGTCAAAACAATGGCCGTCGTAATGACAATAAGAAGGCATTTCAACTCCTCCATTCACTAAATAATCCATCAAAATTCAGGAAATCAACCAATTTTAATGAAATTTTCAGTATTTATTAATTAATGATCACGGAATATAATAAGTCCATTTCATTATTATAAATCTTGGTGAAAATGTATTATTTCTTGTAAACAAAAACACCTTTACTAAAGTTATCCAAAATATCAAAACATGTTGACCATACGATATTGAACTTTTTTTTGTATAATTTTTTAACAAATTTCAAAGTCTGAATTACTTACGGTTGATTGGGTTAGAAGTTTAAATAATGGTAATTCATAATTCAGGTTTTTGCAGTATTTGATCGTGAATTATTATTTTCCTTAAATGTATATTGAATATAGATCAGTTTCAGGATAAATCGAATCGTGTTCCTTTTTTTACTTTTTTTACATGCAATTTTTAAAGTTTTCTAATGCTTTGTTTTAAATATTTACAATATCGTATGGTCAACATGTTTTGATATTTTGGATAACTTTAGTAAAGGTGTTTTTTTTGTTTACAAGAAATAATACATTTGCACTAAGCTTTATAATAAAGTAATGGATATATTATATTCCGTGATTATTAATTAATAAATACTGAAAATTTCATTAAAATTGGTTGATTTCCTGAATTTTGATGGATTATTTAGTGAATAGAGAAGTCGAAATGCCTTCTTATTGTCATTACGACGGCCATTGTTTTGACACGCAATGCAGTGACGTCATTTTCTAGCCAACCGGCCTGTAGTAACTCTCGGTGGCCACGACCTCACACACTTCATCCACTCACGCATAGAGATTTATACTGTAGTGATGTGATAATAAAATGGTTTGTTTGATATGTAGTCATACCCTTAATTAATGAAAATAAAAGTGTAAAAATTTGTGAATTTCCTTGCTTTTGTACATTTAGTGTATATGAATTTTCATCTTAACCCTATTAAGAGCATATGATTTCACTATACTGGCATTTATCATAGAATATATATATATATATATATATATATATATATATATATATATATATATATATATTGGGAGAGAGAAAATAAGAGTGAGAACATGAATGTACGCATAAAAGTAGATAATATGAGGCAATAGCCACCCGTCTTGTGTTAAAGCGTTCGGAACGTACTGAATCACTTAAGTAATACAACAGTTGGAGCGGTAATAAAATAAAATGCGTAACGCTGCGTATCGTTGCAAATTATTCGTATTTCATGGCGTCGAGACGGCAATCTTCATATCTTCGGAGACATTGTAAGCCAAATGATTTCCGTGTAATGATACTCCATTATATATATTTCTTTTCCGATTATTTGGTTAAAAATCTAATTCTTTAATTTTTAATATTTTGTTTTTACCATAATCTCTTTAGAGTGGCTTTTCCTTTGATAGGATTTGTATTTTATTCATACTTGTGCAAAGTTGAAACTCAAAGAACACAATTTTGATATTTATAAAATGTGATCAAAACGTTTCCCTTTAAATGGATCTCAAGATGGTAGGGATACTATTACTAGAAGAGAATCTTCATAAAAATATCTTTTATTCGCTTTCTTATCCTTTTAGTCACACTCTGTGATTCTGATCTGCGTCTGCGGTTTTGGCAGCATTTTTTTTAAGGATAATTGGAACGAAATCTATCCTTCTCGAGTTCTGATCTCAGCGAAGTGTAATTGTAAGCAGAACATGGCGATGTACTCCAAAATATGAATTCCACATGCGGAAACGGATGAATTACAGAATAGTTGGAGAAATATATATATATATATATATATATATATATATATATATAATAAAATTGACAATTAATTAATTAAGTGTATTGCCCCTTGTTTTTTCCAACTTTTTTCCAACGGTAAACAAGATTTTCAATATCTTGTTAGTAGAAATCAAAAAGCAAACACAAATTATCATAATAAAAATAAAATAATTTCGAAAATGTTCATTTTTTTTATATCATATTCTATTTTAATGGTCTGAAAATTAAAAAAAAATTAGATTACCTTCATATTCTATTTTAATGGTCTGAAAAAGATAATTTAAATTTACTTCATATTCTATTTTAATGGTCTAAAAATAAAATATAAATAATTTTGATTAACTTCATATTCTATTATAATTGTCTAAAACAATTAAATTAACTTCATATTCTATTTTAATGATCTGAAAAAAAAATTAGATTAACTTCATATTCTATTTTAATGGTGTGAAAAAATAATTTAAATTTACTTCATATTCTATTTTAATGGTCTAAAAATAAAATATAAATAATTTAGATTAACTTCATATTCTATTTTAATGGTCTGAAAAAACAATTAAATTAACTTCATATTCTATTTTAGTGGTCTGAAAATGAAAAAAAAATTAGATTAACTTCATATTCTATTTTAATGGTCTGAAAAAAATAATTTAAATTTACTTCATATTCTATTTTAATGGTCTAAAAATAAAATATAAATAATTTTGATTAACTTCATATTCTATTATAATTGTCTAAAACAATTAAATTAACTTCATATTCTATTTTAATGATCTGGAAAAAAATTTAGATTAACTTCATATTCTATTTTAATGGTGTGAAAAAATAATTTAAATTTACTTCATATTCTATTTTAATGGTCTAAAAATAAAATATAAATAATTTAGATTAACTTCATATTCTATTTTAATGGTCTGAAAAAAACAATTAATTAACTTCATATTCTATTTTAATGGTCTGAAAATTAAAAAAAAATTAGATTAACTTCATATTCTATTTTAATGGTCTGAAAATAATAATTTAAATTTACTTCATATTCTATTTTAATGGTCTAAAAATAAAATATAAATAATTTAGATTAACTTCATATTCTATTTTAATGGTCTAAAAACAATTAAATTAACTTCATATTCTATTTTAATGATCTGAAAATGAAAAAAAAATTAGATTAACTTCATATTCTATTTTAATGGTCTGAAAAAATAATTTAAATTCACTTTATATTCTATTTTAATGGTCTAAAAATAAAATATAAATAATTTAGATTAATTTCATATTCTATTTTAATGGTCTGAAAAAACAATTAAATTAACTTCATATTCTATTTTAATGATCTGAAAATGAAAACAAAAATTAGATTAACTTCATATTCTATTTTAATGGTCTGAAAAAAATAATTTAAATTTACTTCATATTCTATTTTAATGGTCTAAAAATAAAATATAAATAATTTAGATTAACTTCATATTCTATTTTAATGGTCTGATAAAAACAATTAAATTAACTTCATATTCTATTTTAGTGGTCTGAAAATGAAAAAAAAATTAGATTAACTTCATATTCTATTTTAATGGTCTGAAAAAAATAATTTAAATTTACTTCATATTCTATTTTAATGGTCTAAAAATAAAATATAAATAATTTAGATTAACTTCATATTCTATTTTAATGGTCTGAAAAACAATTAAATTAACTTCATATTCTATTTTAATGATCTGAAAATGAAAACAAAAATTAGATTAACTTCATATTCTATTTTAATGGTCTGAAAAAAAACAATTAAATTAACTTCATATTCTATTTTAATGATCTGAAAATGAAAAAAAAATTAGATTAACTTCATATTCTATTTTAATGGTCTGAAAAAATAATTTAAATTCACTTTATATTCTATTTTAATGGTCTAAAAATAAAATATAAATAATTTAGATTAATTTCATATTCTATTTTAATGGTCTGAAAAAACAATTAAATTAACTTCATATTCTATTTTAATGATCTGAAAATGAAAACAAAAATTAGATTAACTTCATATTCTATTTTAATGGTCTGAAAAAAATAATTTAAATTTACTTCATATTCTATTTTAATGGTCTAAAAATAAAATATAAATAATTTAGATTAACTTCATATTCTATTTTAATGGTCTGAAAAAAACAATTAAATTAACTTCATATTCTATTTTAATGATCTGAAAATGAAAAAAATTTAGATTAACTTCATATTCTATTTTAATGGTCTGAAAAAAATAATTTAAATTTACTTCATATTCTATTTTAATGGTCTAAAAATAAAATATAAATAATTTAGATTAACTTCATATTCTATTTTAATGGTCTGAAAAACAATTAAATTAACTTCATATTCTATTTTAATGATCTGAAAATGAAAACAAAAATTAGATTAACTTCATATTCTATTTTAATGGTCTGAAAAAAAACAATTAAATTAACTTCATATTCTATTTTAATGATCTGAAAATGAAAACAAAAATTAGATTAACTTCATATTCTATTTTAATGGTCTGAAAAAAATAATTTAAATTTACTTCATATTCTATTTTAATGGTCTAAAAATAAAATATAAATAATTTAGATTAACTTCATATTCTATTATAATGGTCTGAAAAAACAATTAAATTAACTTCATATTCTATTTTAATGATCTGAAAATGAAAAAAAAATTAGATTAACTTCATATTCTATTTTAATGGTCTGAAAAAAATAATTTAAATTTACTTCATATTCTATTTTAATGGTCTAAAAATAAAATATAAATAATTTTGATTAACTTCATATTCTATTATAATTGTCTAAAACAATTAAATTAACTTCATATTCTATTTTAATGATCTGGAAAAAAATTTAGATTAACTTCATATTCTATTTTAATGGTGTGAAAAAATAATTTAAATTTACTTCATATTCTATTTTAATGGTCTAAAAATAAAATATAAATAATTTAGATTAACTTCATATTCTATTTTAATGGTCTGAAAAAACAATTAAATTAACTTCATATTCCATTTTAATGATCTGAAAATGAAAAAAAAATTAGATTAACTTCATATTCTATTTTAATGGTCTGAAAAAATAATTAAAATTTACTTCATATTCTATTTTAATGGTCTAAAAATAAAATATAAATAATTTAGATTAACTTCATATTCTATTATAATTGTCTAAAAACAATTAAATTAAATTCATATTCTATTTTAATGGTCTGAAAAAATAATTTAAATTTACTTCATATTCTATTTTAATGGTCTAAAAATAAAATATAAATAATTTAGATTAACTTCATATTATATTTTAATGTTCTGAACATAAACAAAGAATAACTTAAATTAACTTTATATTCTATTTTAATGATCTGAAAATAAACAAAAATAATTTAAATTAACTTGAACAAAAACAAATTATTTAAAAAAAACACGAGTTTGAGTAAATAATAAATTAATAAAACGAATACTTAATAAATAACAAATAATATTTAACTAATAAAATGTATTTTTTTCTAAACTAATATGCAAATATCAGGAAGTGCCATCGAATGTCCTACTAGCTTAGCAGTTTGACAGCAGGCTAAAGGCGTTTTCTACGAATAGTAGCGATGGAGAGGCAACTGTAAAGCCAACTAAATTTACGATGGCCACGGGTGTGGCGCTTCATTCCAAAATATAAGTCTTGAAAAAAGACATGAAATTCAAAATTTGAAAACACGACAGATTTCAAAATGTAAAAAAGGCGGGAACTTAGTTGCCAACTCAATAGAAACTGTTTTTTTTACCACTAAATATAACTAAGTAATATAAGCACAATAGCTATACTCAGCAACAAAGGATCCAAGACTGAAATCCTGGCAAGAGCAGCACAAACGGCAGCAGCACTTGCAAAACTGAAATCAATCTGGAAAGACGGAAACATTAGTCTCCGTTGCAAACTGAAGCTGCTGCATACACTAGTATTATCCATCTTTTTGTATGCATGCGAGTCATGGACCTTGACAGCCGAGCTCCAAAGAAAAATCCAAACGGTAGAAATGAGATGCTACAGAAGAGTGCTTGGCATCTCGTACTCAGACCGTGTCACAAACGAAGAAGTTCGCGCGCTCATCAACGCAAATCTGAACAACTACGAAGATTTGCTGACAACTGTAAGAAAAAGAAAGCTTGGATGGTATGGTCACGTGACAAGGGGCAGTGGTCTCTCCAAAACCATCCTGCAGGGAGCAGTGCAAGGCAAGAGAAGGAGAGGTAGACAACACAAAAGATGGACGGACAACAACAAAGAGTGGACGGGCTACAACTTCGCTACAACCCAGTCCATTGCCCATGACCGTCAGAAGTGGAGACAGCTGGTGTGGAGTTCATTGGTGCAGCGCCCCTACGACCCAGGAGGGGGTTAAGGGACCAAGTCAAGTCAAGTCAAGTCAAGCTGAAGAGAAAACAATAAATATCGCTTTGTATAATTTGGATTATTCGGACTACTGTTCTGATCTTGAGTGTTATGACCGTTGTAACCTCCGACCTTCTTCAGATGTATCTTTTCGAACTAGGGAATATTTTTGTCGAACTCGGGGATCTGGACGGAATTTCGAACGGAACCCTTTTATTTAATCCACGGGTGTAGCATGCTCTCGTTCCGTCAGCCATGACTGGGAGAAGTTTTCAGTAATTCGCGGGCGATACGAAGAATTGAGAATTACTGAAGACTTCCAGATTCCCAAGTTCGAGAGAAATATTCCCGAGTTCGAAAAGATACACCAGAAGAAGGCCGGACGTTACAGCGACCGAAACGTTGAGATGATAACACTCAAGATCAGAACAGTAGTCCGAATAATCCAAATTATACAAATTATCAATCCGCATCTAAAAAATTCAGAAACAATAAACATCGCTCCCGATTTTTATTGGTTGAGAGTCAGATTCATCATCTCATCAATATATGCTCTGTAGTTTGGGTGACCGTTGAGGCGCCAAAGATGACCTGGCAACCAGTTTTCTACAACTGTTCTGAGCGTGTTACCAGCGCCAGCCCTGCCCACTAACGGATGTTGTCCTCCCATCTCTTTCTTTGTCTGCCTCTCCTTCTTTCTCCATGTACAGTTCCTTGCAGGATTGTCTTTGTGAGACCTGATGATCGTGTGACATGGCTGTACCACTTCCGTTTCCTCCTTTTCACAGTCTCTACTAGATACTTCTTCCTTCGTGTGAATCAGATGATTCTGGTGTTGGCATTAGTTTCCCCGATGTTTTTCTAGTTAGCAATATTTCTGGAAAGACATCGGGTACTTACGGGAAGGACCACGAGAAGGTTGCTAAGTGAAAGTGGTACTGTGGAACCTACTGGATTCGAACTTGGAACACCCAGGTCTTCAGTCCATGTCGATATATGACCCAACTGCTTGTAGGTGCTGTTCATCGCTTTCTCATTTGTAATGTGGCCCCTTTATGAGATGTTAAGGATTTTCTGGAAGGATCTCATATCTATGGCCTGCATCCTTCTCTCTAGGTCTGCAGTTAAGATCTACGACTCACGCGCATACATAACTATGGATATGACCTGGGAGCTCATCCCTCTGTTTTTGTTAAAGCTGACTGTGATGTTTAATTTTATCGGCCTTAGTGTGCCCAGTGCTTCTGTGATCTGCACAACTTTTGAAAGGACTTAAAGTTTCAATCTTCTCATGGTATTCGTCATTATTCTACCCATCACAATCGTCTCAATGTACTTGAAGCTGTTGACGACTTCCAGTTACTCGCTTTTGACCTTTACCTTTTGACCTTTACCTTTTGACCTTTACCTTTTTGCAGATGCTCACGGTGTTGTTGGTCAGTCAGATTACGTAACTTTAAAAAATATCGAGACAAGATGCCGACGAGGAAAACTCACATCTTGTTAGATTCTATCATTGAAACTCCCATATCTTTGTAACTTTGCCTATCGGATGAAATATTTTATTTTCCAGTATTAGAATGGAAACAGTTTGTATTTTCAAGTTTATGGCATATCGACCCTATTTTATTAGTTTATGTTGAAACAAGATTCTTCTGGAGAAGGACACTGGCCTCTCGTTATTAGAGATACTGACCGCAAGGAGTGAGCTATCATCATGGCGAACGAGCTTATGACAGAAAGGAAAGCCTTTTTAACATTGGTTGTAGCTGAACATTGGTTGGAGCTGAACATTGGTTGTAGCTGAACATTGGTTGTAGCTGAACATTGGTTGTAGCTGAACATTGGTTGTAGCTGAACATTGGTTGTAGCTGAACATTGGTTGTAGCTGAACATTGGTTGTAGCTGAACATTGGTTGTAGCTGAACATTGGTTGTAGCTGAACATTAGTTGGAGCTGAACATTGGTTGTAGCTGAACATTGGTTGTAGCTGAACATTGGTTGTAGCTGAACATTGGTTGTAGCTAAACATTGGTTGTAGCTGAACATTAGTTGGAGCTGAACATTAGTTGTAGCTGAACATTGGTTGTAGCTGAACATTGGTTGTAGCTGAACATTGGTTGTAGCTGAACATTGGTTGGAGCTAAACATTGGTTGTAGCTGAACATTAGTTGGAGCTGAACATTGGTTGTAGCTGAACATTGGTTGTAGCTGAACATTGGTTGTAGCTGAACATTGGTTGTAGCTGAACATTGGTTGTAGCTGAACATTGGTTGGAGCTAAACATTGGTTGTAGCTGAACATTAGTTGGAGCTGAACATTGGTTGTAGCTGAACATTGGTTGTAGCTGAACATTGGTTGTAGCTGAACATTGGTTGTAGCTGAACATTGGTTGTAGCTGAACATTGGTTGTAGCTGAACATTAGTTGGAGCTGAACATTAGTTGTAGCTGAACATTGGTTGTAGCTGAACATTAGTTGGAGCTGAACATTAGTTGTAGCTAAACATTGGTTGTAGCTGAACATTAGTTGGAGCTGAACATTGGTTGTAGCTGAACATTGGTTGTAGCTGAACATTGGTTGTAGCTGAACATTGGTTGGAGCTAAACATTGGTTGTAGCTGAACATTAGTTGGAGCTGAACATTAGTTGTAGCTGAACATTGGTTGTAGCTGAACATTGGTTGTAGCTGAACATTGGTTGTAGCTGAACATTGGTTGGAGCTAAACATTGGTTGTAGCTGAACATTAGTTGGAGCTGAACATTGGTTGTAGCTGAACATTGGTTGTAGCTGAACATTGGTTGTAGCTGAACATTGGTTGTAGCTGAACATTGGTTGTAGCTGAACATTGGTTGGAGCTAAACATTGGTTGTAGCTGAACATTAGTTGGAGCTGAACATTGGTTGTAGCTGAACATTGGTTGTAGCTGAACATTGGTTGTAGCTGAACATTGGTTGTAGCTGAACATTGGTTGTAGCTGAACATTAGTTGGAGCTGAACATTAGTTGGAGCTGAACATTGGTTGTAGCTGAACATTAGTTGGAGCTGAACATTAGTTGTAGCTAAACATTGGTTGTAGCTGAACATTAGTTGGAGCTGAACATTGGTTGTAGCTGAACATTGGTTGTAGCTGAACATTGGTTGTAGCTGAACATTGGTTGGAGCTAAACATTGGTTGTAGCTGAACATTAGTTGGAGCTGAACATTAGTTGTAGCTGAACATTGGTTGTAGCTGAACATTGGTTGTAGCTGAACATTGGTTGTAGCTGAACATTGGTTGGAGCTAAACATTGGTTGTAGCTGAACATTAGTTGGAGCTGAACATTGGTTGTAGCTGAACATTGGTTGTAGCTGAACATTGGTTATAGCTGAACATTGGTTGGAGCTGAACATTGGTTGTAGCTAAACATTGGTTGGAGCTGAACATTGGTTGTAGCTGAACATTGGTTGTAGCTGAACATTGGTTGGAGCTGAACATTGGTTGTAGCTGAACATTGGTTGTAGCTGAACATTGGTTGGAGCTAAACATTGGTTGTCGCTGAACATTAGTTGGAGCTGAACATTGGTTGGAGCTGAACATTGGTTGGAGCTAAACATTGGTTGTAGCTGAACATTGGTTGGAGCTGAACATTGGTTGTAGCTGAACATTGGTTGGAGCTAAACATTGGTTGTAGCTGAACATTGGTTGGAGCTGAACATTGGTTGTAGCTGAACATTGGTTGTAGCTGAACATTGGTTGTAGCTGAACATTGGTTGTAGCTAAACATTGGTTGTAGCTGAACATTGGTTGTAGCTGAACATTGGTTGTAGCTGAACATTGGTTGTAGCTGAACATTGGTTGTAGCTGAACATTGGTTGGAGCTGAACATTGGTTGTAGCTGAACATTGGTTGGAGCTAAACATTGGTTGTAGCTGAACATTAGTTGGAGCTGAACATTGGTTGTAGCTGAACATTGGTTGTAGCTGAACATTGGTTGGAGCTGAACATTGGTTGGAGCTGAACATTGGTTGTAGCTAAACATTGGTTGGAGCTGAACATTGGTTGTAGTTGAACATTGGTTGTAGCTGAACATTGGTTGTAGCTGAACATTGGTTGGAGCTGAACATTGGTTGTAGCTGAACATTGGTTGGAGCTAAACATTGGTTGTAGCTGAACATTAGTTGGAGCTGAACATTGGTTGGAGCTAAACATTGGTTGTAGCTGAACATTAGTTGGAGCTGAACATTGGTTGTAGCTGAACATTGGTTGTAGCTGAACATTGGTTGTAGCTGAACATTGGTTGTAGCTAATCATTGGTTGTAGCTGAACATTGGTTGGAGCTAAACATTGGTTGTAGCTGAACATTGGTTGGAGCTAAACATTGGTTGTAGCTGAACATTAGTTGGAGCTGAACATTGGTTGGAGCTGAACATTGGTTGTAGCTGAACATTGGTTGTAGCTGAACATTGGTTGGAGCTGAACATTGGTTGGAGCTGAACATTGGTTGTAGCTGAACATTGGTTGTAGCTGAACATTGGTTGGAGCTGAACATTGGTTGTAGCTCAACAAGTTTTTGCTAGGAATGTTTTACAGGAGGAACTGTATTTTGTGGTGTGAATCGCATCGATTTATTAAAGGGTCCGGGAAAGTTTAAGTATAATCAATTCGTCGAGATAAAATCAAGAATTTTGAATTTTAATTTTACGGACGCTACATCATCTATAAAATATTAACAACGTTTTGTTTACGAAAAATGTAAATTCCACTCAAAATCGTATGTTTTAATCGAACAAATAACAGTATCATGCCTTTCAAAAGTTCTTATATTCAAATATGATGAGTAATTTTTACGGATTTTGTAGATATACATAATCCCATTTCTATATCTCATAATTGGTTCTGGTATTAGAAGGATGGAACACAAACAGACGAACACACACACGAACACACACACAGCTTCAATATTTTAATAGTTAATTTCACTTGTTCTGTACTTTTGCAGGTTTATATTTTAGAATATTAATACACATGCGTCAGAATTTATTAGTCTAGATCATTTTTTAAGGCATTGTAGTTTGAGAATGTACAATGCACTTTTTATAATGATATAAAAAAGGAACAAATAACAAGACCCCAAAGCATCAGTTCACCTTGAGACATCTATCCTTTGAGTTGGTTGAAATATATCATAATTAAAAAAAGTTTATAAAAAGTAAAAGTACATGATAAGAATATAGTCAATTAAACCATTTTCTTTTTCTGTACATCCCTACTACATGATCCAGTACTGCCCATATCGACAAAACCACAATTGACTATACTTTAGTAATAAATTTAAAAATGAAGTTATTTGGAAATAATAAATAGAAAAATAATAAAAGTATCTTTACTTATGCAATTTATTTTAAAAATATTTTTAGAATATTTTGATAATATTCTAAAAAATAGTCAGTCTTTTCTGTACAAGTCTACTACATGATTCAGTACTAGCCCCAGAGACAAAGTCACAAATGACAATATTCTATTAATTAATTAAGAGTTTTATTTAAATAATTGAAGTTATTAAAAATAAGTTAACAAGCAAAATAAATAATGGGGTTGCTTAGAACTTATAACTTTTAACCCTCTAAAACCCCCCAAATCTTATTCTTATTATTTAATTCTCTTTGGTGGTTCTTTTGTTCTTCTTTTAAATAAAATTTATTCTTTATCTTTTCAATTATTAGAGATTCAATTATTAATAAGTTAAGAATTATCAAAAATAATAATATTTCTTCTATCTAAACATCATATTTTTAAATAATAAAATAAAATGTTACTTATTAGTTATGTTTAATAATATCAGGTTTTTTTCTTTTTTTAAATACTAATTCCATATTCAAATTCAAATTAAATAGTTTGCAAAAAATTTCCGAATTTTCCGATTTTTAATTTAATTTTTGCATAAAGAAAGTCTCGAACAACAGTGGAGAATATTCTTGACGAAGTCTTAAAACGATGTAAGTTACACAGCCGACAAGATGTGCGAAATTGAAGATACAAACCTTTGTCACAGTTAGTGAAAGCCAATGACAGTTACGATTAAATAGATGGAAAGTAGCCGTCATCATGAATAACCCAAAGATGGTAGATATGCCGCTAAATATGCGCCAACGATATATATATATATATATATATATATATATATATATATATATATATATATATATATATATATATATAAATATATATATTTTTTTAATACCTACAGACATTATTGCTAACGACATCCTCATGCAGGAAGCTAATTCTCAATGGTCGAACCCCGATCACAAATCGCCACTGATCTGTAGTCAAGAGTCTTAACCCCTCGGCCATAGACAATTAGGTAATAATTAGGGAGGAATTTAACTTTTTAAATAGCGAATCGGCGGCTAAATTTACACAAGCAGTTAGAGTGATCAACAAACGTATTCGGATCGTGCATGCAGCTATTAGTACTACTTGTTATTAAAGTCACTCAGAGTGCCCGGCCTTTGGTGAAGGGATCTAATATATATATATATATATATATATATATATATATATATATATATATATATATATATATATATATATGCATATGTATATATATATAAGTGTAGTCATGTATATATATATATATTTAAATGTATATATGCATAATACATATATATGTTAATGTGTGTATATTCATGTACATATTTGTATATGTATATATAAATGTATATATATATATATGTATATATTCTATGCATGCAACATATGTTTTTCATCTTTCTATATGTACATATATGTATGTACATATAG
>OY744520.1:196290809-196308309 GCA_963556195.1 Sepiola atlantica | reverse complement strand
TGCGTACGTCTCTCAAGCTCTATGGAACATTATCCCAGTTTAATAATACTAAATCAGCAGTCATATTCTAATCTTTTTTAATCGTTCTTTTTCGTACTGATCTCTCTTTGTTCTTCCTCTGCTGGTCTCTTATCAGCACTCGCTGTTTCCTGCCTGTTTTATTTCTATTCAACGCATTTTCAGACGCAAGTTTCCTCATCACTTACTTACATTTTAATTTATATCGATTTTTAGAAAATTGAAAAAAATTATCCATTGAAGATTACCAAATGTAGAAGTGGCGTAGATGCCGTAGACACCAGTGCGGACTGTCAGCTTAGACTACCGTTAAAGTTCTTTTTTATTAATAATTCACCACTTATTGATGTTAAAAACCACACAAAGATAAGGGCTAATGAAATGGAATTATTGTCAGTTGAAAGATGACGACTATTATGGGAGTATTGCGAATGATTAGTGAAACGAAGTAAGTTTGATTACTTACGGGAGTAGTTTATGACAAGCATTTGTTGCCATTGGATTTGAAAACAACGATGTTGTAATCAGTAGGAAAGCAGCCCCGCAATATGTGTTTCACATGTGTTGCATTGACAATTTGCATGTGGTCTCTTTTGTGAGTATCTGATTCTAAGAATGAGATTAGAGAAAACTAATGCCACCCCAAAACATAAAACAACTCACAAAAAAACATAACTTGCTGATTCATATGAGGATCTTTGTTTTTAGGAGCTTACCTCTCTTAAATTAAAACTTTTCACGCCCATAACTCCAGTTGTGTAATCTCGATTGTAACACATACTTTACGATATGAAAATATCTTTAGAATATTTGAATTGGAATCTGTCAGTATGCGTTAATTCGACATCAGATATAGATGTTTATTGCATTCATTTCTTTTGTCTCTTACGTCTTTTAAATGACTGATATTTCGAGAGAAATCTCTTCTTCAAGTTAACGTTTCGAAGTTTGTTCGCAGTTTGTTTTTGTTTTGGTTTTAGTATCTGGTGATTAGAAATGTCATTTCAAATCAATATTTTTTTTAATGGAGACGCTGTGTGAAGAGTGTATTGTCAGAATATCGTCATAAGTGTGAAACTGATAAACATAGTTTATAATATTTGAATTATTCGGTCTACAATTCTCATCTTGTTATTTTCATAACATTTCGGCCGATGTAACCTCCTACCTTTTTATATGAATTCTTTCGAACTTGGGAATTTTTATGTCGAACTCGGGAATCTATACGAAATTTTTAACTGAAACCTTTATTTAACTTACAGGAGTAGATTATTATTGCTCCGTCAGCCATGACAGTGTACAAGTGTTAATTTATTATACTATTTTTTAGTTATTATTACCTGTAGTAAGGATTGGACCTTCAACCTGCAGAAGAATATCACTTAAAACTGATAGTTAATGTACGCCTTTATCCGTTGTGTCACAGATCCAATATTAGAATAATAGTCCGAAGAATACAGATAATAAAAATATTTATCATCTTCTAAAAATACCGAAGTATAAATATAATTTATTCGAATTTGAGCATACATTTTTTTATGCATGTACCTATCTATGGGGTATGAGTGTGTTTTAAATTCAGAATTGTGTTTAGTTCTAATCTATTGTTGATTCGTGGGTTGAGTCTAAGTACAAAAATCGCCTTAATTGTAAAGTTATTAACATTTTCTAAGTGGCTTTAATACTTACATGTATTTAAGTTCTTACATTTAAGTAGGTGTTTTCTAACACTAGATGCTTGTCTATTGAGGGTTTCTTTAATATTTTTAACACTTTTATTCTCCCCAAACAAGACATTTTCCCACTTAAACGTAAGGAGCTACTGTAATTGGGGGTCAGATTTATCGGGGAATTCTTAGTGGGATGTTTGTTCATATTACATTTAAATTTCTGCATGTAAGAACCGTCAGGGTAACAAGGAACAGGGAAGGACAACCCAAAGGTAAGCAGTCCCGGAAAAGAAGCTATTAGAGTAGAATGTTTCCCGGTATCTTATGACCTCTTAGGACCTTGCTGCTAATCGTGTTGGTCGCTGGTATTTACGTTGGGGGCGTAAAAGTATAATAGCTAAGTCGGAGCAAATTTCGTTGAAGTACAGGGTTGGCCCAAAATAAGGGTCCTATCTTTAAATTTGAATAACTTGAATTTGAATAACTTCCACAAAATAAAAGTTAAACTCACCAAACTTTATGTGTGTGTAGACTGACCCTTCCGAGATTTTCTGAAATAAACAAAACAAATTTTAGCCGAAAAACACTTCTTAAAACTTACAAAAACTAAAGTATTGTTTTTTACACTGTTTTGAGTTTTTTAAGCAAAAATAATGTTTTCTAAATGAGGGTACGTTCCTTAGGGCTAATACGGCTCATGCTTGCTTCGGAAGGGGTCCTTTACTTATTCTTAAAAAAAAATTTTTTAAAAATCAATAAATAAAAAAGTTATGAATTTTTAAAAATAGGACCCTTATTTTTGCCCACCCTGTATTTGTAAAAACAGTACAGGGATGAAACACTGCGGCGATGGGGTTGGGGTTCGAGCTTGGTAGACACTGCGGGACCTATTAGGTTAGATATTCTTTTTTGCATCCTGTCAAAGAGGGAGAAAGTAATGGTTGGTGCACAAGCACAGATGTGACAATAATACTCTATGCATAGGCGAATGGTGGTTTTCTAGCTATATAGGATATAGCAGGTGTGAGAGGTTTTCTAGTCCGGCAGTATTTTGAAGCTCCTACTTCTTACGCTTGTTAAAAGGTACCAAGTGTGTCGAGTATCCCAACTAGTCTCTAATCCAGTTGAATACACACACTTGTAGCTTTCGATTACACCGACTCGATCAGTGACGCTTCTCTTGGGACTTTTCGACTTCCTTCGGGTCAGATAAATCACATTACTTAGTTTTGTTAGCGCCTCGCTTATTGATTGGCACAAGTTCCGCGTATCTACAGTTTGACTATTCTCCAAGACACATTCGTAACGAAGCTCTTGTAATTATTAACAGTCTTTTCGGGGGGGGAGGGGGGTTAAGGGGTTACGGAGCAGAACGTTCTCCAGCGAATGAATCGATATTGCCCGAGGGACAATATTTTCTGAAAGAGATGGAACGAATGATTTAAGAATTAGTTGAGGGGTTCGATCAATAGAACAATAATGTTTGCTCGAAGTGAGTTTGATAAAGAATGGACTGACCTATTCGGGGGTCAATAGGATATTGTTTGTAATGAAAAGAAAAGCGGGAAAATCAATACGAATATATTTAACCAAACAAATACGAAGATTATTTATATTATTTCGGACCGTTCTTTTCACTAATTCTTGTCATTTTCACTAATTCTCGGTCGTTGTACTCACCGGCCTACTTCAGATACCTTTTATCATAGCCGATAACTTAATGAGATTTTTCAACTGAACCTTTTATTTAATTGGTTAATATATGAACAGTTCGAACGCAAAACGCGATAAATCCCATTCGTTTAAATTGAGACCGTAAACAATAAAAACACGGATATATTTAATCTAGATTTTGAATTAAAGTAGATTTTAATTGAAATTAAAAATACATTATTTCGGTATCATATTATGCAACATATAGTTTTGGGGTATCGGCGAGTGTTGAAATGCAACAATTTTTGTATGGACAGTTTCGTGATTTTTAAAATGGCGTTTATCGCGTTTTGCATTCGAACTCTTCATATATTCTAGAGGCTGTTAGTTCGATCCCGGTAAAGTTTTATATATTACTAGTTTATCTTTTAAACCCGCTCCTTGAGCGATGTTAATACAGAAAAAAATTTAGTACCAAAAAATTTAATTAAAAAAATTTAATAAAAAATAAAAATGACTATGTAAAAAGAAATAACGGTAAAAACCTAACGGTAAAAATGTCTAACAGTAAAGAATTCGAATTACCTCTAACGGTAACAAGTAAATACCTCTAACAAGAATATTAACAATTAATTGGTAACAAGTAATTAATTAACAAGTAATTAATTGGTAACAAGTAATTACCTCTAACGGTAAATAATTAAAAAAAATTAGTACCCTGGTATATTAATTTCATGGCAGGTGCTCGTCTGAGCTTCAATCTATGCAACCGCTCCCCTGTAAAACATTTACAACAAAAACAGTCCAGCAACAACCACTCTCAATAAATTCCATTTCTCCCTCTGTGTAGATAGACCTAAGCGAATCTTCTATGGGCAAAGTTTCTTTCCTAGAACTGCCCGTCTGTGGAACACAGTACCACGGAGCTGATTCCCCACTGAATATAACATTGCGATTTTCAAGTCCAATGTAAACAAATTCTTGTTGAGCCGTCTTCTTAGATCATCAATTTCTGACCAGTTGCAACCATCGTTACAAATCCCCTCTGCGTTTCACCGTCTACCTGTAAAACTCAATCGAGTTGCCTGTGGGCCTTGATAAGCGGCAACTCGTTTGAAAAATAACTACCTCCTACTGCTTTAGTATGAACACAAAATGTTAAACTTTGTGGAAAAATGCGCTACTTAATATTTGCCTAAGAGAGTAAGTAACTACGATGAATGTATTTGCGTATTGTTTTTATTGGCAAAAATATTAATATTATTACTATTATTGTTTTAAGCAAAAATAATTTGCTTCGACTTAATGTTCAATACTCTTTAGCTCAACTTTTTGCGGATTATAAAAAGGTTACGTAGTTAAAAATATTTATGTAATGTTTTTTTTATCATGTTATGTTTATTTCTTTAAATTCATTAAACACGTATCCAGTTACAAAAAGTATTTAGACGTACGTGAGATTTGAACTCGGTCATTGACATCGTAGAAGCTACTGCCTTAGTCATGTGTACTCTGCCTATTCCTTTTTGTAAACTAATCACATGTTTCTATTTGCAAACGAACAGACAAACTCCAAAAAATACAATCACTTTTTGATAGTATACAGATTAGTCGTAATCATCTGAGTGGGTTGAATTTCTTAGGACGCCACGTCTCTGTATATGTCACCATATTCAATTCTCACCCACGCAACTGGACGTCTGTCTTACAAATATACACTGGCAAAAATTAAAACGCAAACTGCATTTCATCGTTTTCATGGAATTTACCTGACAAGATAAATATTAATTCCTGATAATTAAATTAGGATTTCCCATCTAGAAAAGCTGTGAAAACGGATGGACCCAAAAGAGAGAGAGAGAGAGAGAGAGAGAGAGAGAGAGAGAGCAAATTACTACTTTATCGTAGTTACTTATCAAATAAGTCTTGGAGGGGGGAATATATCTTTCGCCTGTATTTTCTTAGGGAAATATTTCCCTTAATCGGTTGTAGACTACATGCTAAAAATCACGGTTCACCTCCAAAACCCAGACTGACGTCACGGATCCCTCTGTTTCCCACGCAAAGGCCTGTGACGTCACAGAGCCTTACGCAGGTGCACATTGATCCTTGATCTGGAATCTCGTCACACCGTGACCTTGTCACGTCTGTGATTTCCGACTGTGAGAACAGGCCCTATTCTGCACTCGACTGCCGGGTCCACCCAGCGTTAATTCGCGCAAGCCAAACCAACGATTTCCAACAGATACGTCCATTCCCGTAAGGCCATTATCAAACACAAAGAGTTGTATGTACCAACTGTTTTCCACTAATGTGACAAGTTGTATGAACCAATTGTCTCTGACCAATACAAAAAGCTATATCCACGAACTGTCTTCGATCAATGGGAACAGTTGTATACACCAATTGTCTCCGACTAATGGAACATGTATGAACAAACTGTCTCCGACTAATGTAGCATGTATGAACCAACTGTCTCCGACTAATGGAACATGTATGAACCAACTGTTTCCGACTAATGGAACATGTATGAACCACTGTCTCCGACTAATGGAACATGTATGAACCAACTGTCTCCGACTAATGGAACATGTATGAACCAACTGTCTCCGACTAATGGACCATGTATGAACCAACTGTTTCCGACTAATGGAACATGTATGAACCACTGTTTCCGACTAATGGAACATGTATGAACCACTGTTTCCGACTAATGAAACATGTATGAACCAACTGTCTCCGACTAATGAAACATGTATGAACCAACTGTTTCCGACTAATGGAACATGTATGAACCAACTGTCTCCGACTAATGGAACATGTATGAATCAACTGTCTCCGACTAATGGAACATGTATGAACCAACTGTCTCCGACTAATGGAACATGTATGGACCAACTGTTTCCGACCACAGTGTAATCATGTACGAGGCCGCATGTTTTAATAGTGAATGCGAATGGCAGACGTTACAGGTGATAGGTGCTCGGCGTACGGAAAAAGGGAAGCTCGGAGGAATTTGAAAATATCTCTGATTTTGTATTTTGGACCACACAGAATCTTATTTATTTTTAAAATGAAATAAGTGCCTCATAAAAACAAGCAGACCAAAAATTAATGTTCGTAGATTGACTCCATGATGAGCGTCTTTGAGTGTTCTATCTGGCAGTTCTCTAGTGGATATCCCCAGCATCCAGCCTCTGGGTAGTCGAATGGTGATGAGTTAGAAAGACTCGAATCCAAGATTTCCGATCAGAAAGAAAAGGATTCCAGGAGATAAGAAGTGGAGGGAAGACTTGGTCCTCTGGCCATGACAGGAGGTTGGATTTTCCGAGTTCTTCAGATCAGTATTAGCTGTGTGCCTCTGTGAGCATGATGGAATTATTGGGGCTCTTAGCTAAAGGATTGTACTGATTGGACTTCTTGTTTTGGGTCGGGCAAAAATCTCATTTTGCGTGTCTGCTGTTCAACCTGGGGAACCCGAGTTTCATTTGGTGCCCCCAACAAATAAACCTGTTACTTGTTTATAAACTGGACTTGTGGCCTTACTTGGCATGAGCATTCTTTGTTGCAGAACTGACTGAGTTGGACGACAACTTTGGACCGTAACAACGTGTCGGACGATCGCGTGTGCTAAAAGGCCAAGCAATCATTGAAAAGTCGTTATGGAGATGACTATATATTTATATACTTCGCACCCGATAAAATTGAACCCTGCTCCATAAAATAGTCGTAATAATGAATACAATTTCATCCAAGAAGGACGTCAAAATAAGACTACTAGAATACAAATCAAAACAGAAACTGAATATTTGACAAATAACACAAAAAGATGGATACCCTGCGGTCTGATATTTTCAACGCATCTGCTATCTCACACAACTTCAATTTACGATCAGGTATTTAATCTCTTTCCACAGCAGCAATATGTGACACAAGGTCGGAAGGTGGGGGAAGAATCAAGCCAGCATCCTTAAAAGAGGAACACTCTGGCCTAGCAAAAATAGCCTGGGCAACCCCGTCGGCATTCTCCGATCAGGGCGCCTCAGGTAGTAAACAATAAACTTACTCCACCACAAAAGGGGAGTCAAGACCTGGAAGGGTACACCCCTTCCTATGACAACCCAGGACCAAATACCTCAGCCCGACAGATAAAAGGCCACCGAAATAGCCCAGTTCCAGTCGGACTGATTGTAGAGTACGATTCCTCAACTGGTATTACCTTACCCCATACCGAAGTCCTCAATCCACCGAATTTACGATAAGCAAACACGTGTTTGTTGACTTTTTTAAAAAAATGTGTTTCGGAACAGCTGCCGACTTTAGGTGACTAAAGCGGTTAGCATCATTTGTGTCTGTACGGTCGCGTTTAAAGTCAGAAGACCACATTTTGACCGTTGTTTATGATGGAACAAAGTCCGAATAAAACTTCGAAAAAATCGAGTGCTTTACTTGAACAGTATTTTTCCTATCAGAAAGCAACAGTGCTTTACTTGAACAGTATTTTTCCTATCAGAAAGCAACAGTGCTTTACTTGAACAGTATTTTTCCTATCAGAAAGCAACAGTAGCTTCACTTAAGTAATTTGTAAACTAATAATCAGATTCGGCTCAAATGTTTACACGTGACAATTGAAGGTTAGTACTTTATAAAAATTATTTGGATTTTTTTTATTAGTGGCGCCATCTACATGTCAGGCTAGGTACTTATTAAGTGTTGTGTTAATAGCATGTCGTGGCGTAAACCCGTTGATTGGAATGATCGCTTTAAGAATGAGAAATTTATCGTGAGTCCGCTCCACATTTGTCCCTCCTTACGTGAAGAAGTCACGTGTCACACACAAGAATTTACAATGTAATAAGCAGTTCACGCGATTTAACATTGACTGAGACTTTGTTGAACAGAGTATCGTTGGTGAGGCTGGAGATAAATCACGATCTCCCAAGTGAACCCACGGAAGGGGACAGCTGACACGTGGAAGAAAAATGAATTTATGATAATTGAACGAAACACAAGTGTTCGAAATGTCATCTTTTATCAGTGATTATTTTATGCTCAGCGGAGCATTTAGTTTTCGTACGAGTCGAGTGAAATTCCAAAAACTGTTATTGGTCGAGTTTTTCATTGTTACAATCTCTCACGGGTTAACTCAGTTGGACCTAAAATTAAGTGCAAAATATACACAGAGAGAGAGAGAGAGAGAGAGAGAGAGAGAGAGAGAGAGAGAGAGAGAGGGATAGATGCGAGAGAAAAATAAGTCTAAGGAGAAACACAAAACAAGTGCGCAAAGCAAGAAAGTACAAAAGAGATTGATATATATATATATATATATATATATATATATATATATATATATATATATATATATATATATATATATATAACCGACCTATGGGCAGCAAATAATTGGGAGGGGGATCGTTAATTAAAAAAATGTTTTTTTACTCAGAGAATTCCATAATTTTAATAAACTTTGGTAAATTTGTAGATTAACATCCTCAACTAAATTATTCTCACCCCCCCCCCTTTAAAAATGAGATTCTCCTTTTTAGAGTCTAGAAGGTTAGGGCATTAATATGTTCTTAACACTAACCCTATGTTTGACTGGCAAGGTCGTAAAACAATACGCAATCGCCAGAAAAAGATCCCCCCTCTCCAGAAAACAAATAACCCACATAAATCATCTTTAATGGCAAAAATAAAAATGTAAACTGCCATAAAACCCTAGAATGGCATGAACATAAGGATTGCTTTATGTTTAATTTATATGCTAAACTGATCCCTCATTCTAAATTTCAAAATTGTTTTTGTTGTTTCTCTTTCGGTCAGGTTTTTCAGGGTATTCACACGTAATCGCCTGAAAAAGTAGAATTTCCTTTTATTGAGGGTGGGGTAGGGAGTTGGGGTGGTGTGGGGGTACTTAATTTACAATAAGATCCAAACTTTTAATATTTTTATTCATGTCATAAAAATAAGATATCTAATTAGTTAGATAACTTTAAAGTTATTTATTAAATTTTCACCGGAAAAGTAAACACAACTAAAATCAATTGCTTCAAATTAAAATAAATAAGGAACATATATATTTTACAAGTATAAGATTTAAAAAAATGAAATATGAGTAAATTTGAAGATTAACACGATCCATTAATACCCCACCACCCCGAAAAAAATGACATTTTGCTTTTTTAGTGGATTACGTGTAAACACAATGGAAAACGAAAAGAAAGAAAACCAAATATTTTAGAATTTAGAGTGAAGGATCAGTTGTATATATATTTCACATAAAATATTTTCACATTTCCAGGCCATTGTATTTTTTTAGGGAACTTAACAAAAACTTTTGCCATTAACCCTAAGTCCGACCCCTCCCCCAAAAAAGTCAGCAGATTTAACTCCCATAACAAAAAAAAAGAATTTAGTTAACTGACCTAAAACTGGCCCGAAAAATTGAATTTATATGCGAAAATTTATATACTAAAATATTTCCCACTTTAAATTATAAAATAATTGTTTTTGTTTCTTTTCTTCTTTTAATCAAGTTAAAAAACGAGACTTTTTTTTTGGGGGGGGGCGTAGGATTTAACGTAGGGTGTTAATCTACAAGCATACCAAAATATGAATCTGTTTTTTTTTCGTAATCTGTTAGGAGGGGTTGGGGATCACTTTCCTATATAAGTTATACGTAAAGTGAGCACGCATTTGTTGGCCACCGAATCTCACCACTCGTATTTCGACCCCTAAAAAAAAAAAGTTTCTACTTTTTTGGACAAATTACATATATCCGCTCGCGCGGATATTTGTTGAGGCTCCTAACATCTAAAATAATAAAAAAATTTCATTTTTTTTTTTCATAGTGGATATTTGTTATGGATGGCTGTTTACATGTAATTTGCCAAAAAAAGTAGAAACTTTTTTTTTAGGGGGTCGAAACACAAGAGGTGAGATTCGGTGGCCAAAAAATGGGTGCTCACTTTACGTATAACTTACTATAGGAAAGTGACCCCCCCTCCTAAAATAATAAAAATTTTCATAATTTTTTTCATAGCGGATATTTGTTGAGGCTGTTTACATGTAATTTGCCCCAAAAAGTAGAAACTTTTTTTTTTAGGGGTCGAAATACGAAAGGTGCACTTCTATAAATTTACCCCTTTCTCTTCTTGATTCTGCACACAATCTAGTATGTTCGCCGAACATTATTGGAACCTTGCTTTTAGCTAAGTGACAGTCTGTTTTTAATAGCTGCGAACAATGCTCAATTTTAATTTCTTAAAGGGGCTTTATAACAATATTTATTAATAAAAATGATATTATTTATACCTACACACACACACACACACACACACATATATATATATATTTAAATGTTGAATTAAATTAAAGATAATTGAATTATCGTTTACTAATAATCTATCGTGATAATATAAAGCTCAATATGTTGAATAGAGCAATCAATTCTAGAGATGAAAGATGAAAATAAAACAATCGTAAAGATACAATATTTATTAGAACATCAGAAGTTCAAAGCAAAGATCTTCATATCCTAATCCATAGATTTTCAAAGATAAACTATTTTCATCAGAGGATAGACAAAAAACGACAATGTAATTGTAAATATTATCGGCAACTTTGAAAAATGTATACACAAAATAAAAAACTAAAAGATACCGAGTTTTTTGTTGAGATGAGAACGTAGAGTTAGAGTAATGATTTACTCCTCTCCAGGAGTTAGGCACAAGGCCAGTTTTTTTTTTATCTTACTCCCACAAGTAAGATATGACCTAAGGTCGGGTCGGGAAAGTGGGGTTTGAAAAAGCCAGCGCCCGAGAGGTGAGCACTCTGGCCATTAAAAATTGCCTGGGCAGCCCCGTCGGCATTCCCTGGTAAAGGCGCCTCAGGCAGTAAGCAATAAACTTACTCCTCCCCAAAGAGGGGAGGCGAAGCCTGGGAGGGTGGACCTCCTAGAACTGCACAGGACACACCCATAGACCGGCGTAAATCAAGCCCCGAAGGCCAAGACAATACCAGTCTATGGGGTGCAGTATCCATCGTAACAGATACTACACTTTGATCTTAGCTTGATTTACGCCGGTCTATGGGTCTGTCTTGTGCAGTTCTAGAAGGTCCACCCTCCCAGGCTTTGCCTCCCCCCTTTGGGGAGGAGTAAGTTTATTGCTTACTGCCTGAAGCGCCTCTACCGGGGAATGCCGACGGGGCTTCCCAGGCAATTTTTAAACCCCACTTTCCCGACCCGACCTTGGGTCACATCTTACTTGTGGGAGTAAGATAAAAACTGGCCTTGTGCCTAACTCCTGGAGAGGAGTAAATCAATACTACAACTGTAGTTTAACTTAAAGGTATTTTTTTTATTAAAAATGAAGGTTGATTAAGTTTAGGAATCTTTTATCTAGTTTGGTCTTAACAATGTGATTAAATAGAGGTGTAATATATATATATATATATATATATATATATATATATATATATATATATATATGAACAAAACATTCAAGCCGGAAATACCTCGTTTTCTAAAGAAATTCGATTTCCGGAATGACTCCGACGGGAAACATACTGTCTGATAAAACGTTAACAACTCTGTGCAGGGTTTCTACTCTCCTGTTTTAAAACTAGATCCTGTTTTTTTTCAATTAATTTGGGGTTTTCGTTTTTGAATCTGTTTTTTCTCCCTAGAAACTATAAATAAATAAACTTGGTAAAATTTAAAACAGAATATTACAAAATATGTAGTAAGATTGTTAAAATATACACTAAAAATAGTCTTAATTCAAAAAAAGTTTTACAAAATTAGGTTTTATATTATACATTATAATTAGTATTGAAAACAATAATATAACTGATGCTTAACAATTTTGTATATGAAATAATTAAATAATTAAATATGGTCTATATATAAGAATTAACGAATTAATCTCTTTTGCGTAATCTTTAAGCGGAAAATATGATTGGGTTTTCGAACAATTCGGTTTTCGAACAATACGGTTTTCAAACAATTCGTTTTCCGAATAAATCATGTTTCAAAACCGAGGTTCCATCTTATGTGTTTGTGTGTGTTTGTTTGTGTGTTTGTTTGTATATGTGTGTGTGTGTGTGTGTGTTTGTTTGCGTATGTAACGAGATACGCTTGAAAAGGCTTGGCTTGTGTTTATTTACAGTTTTACCTTATTAAATGTCGGCTTTTTAAATAAAACAACAAAAAAGACACTCTCCTCCTCCGAAGCAAAAAACAAGTAAGTAGAGATAAAACGCATCACATGTTGTCGGCAGGGGGCAGAGGCAAAGAGGGGTGCGATCAACTTCTCTTACGCTACCGAAACGTTTGTCGGACCCCCTAAAACTCGAAAAGCGCACATCTGTTGTGATTTGACAACAACAACAACAACAACAAAAATATATATAAAAAAACGGAGGTGGCATTAAAAAAAAATGAAAAGAAGTTCACATCATTGAGAGAAGACGCGGGGGGCTATTTAGTCGATAACCAAGATGCGATTTATTTTTGTCACTCGGATGAGCCCCCTGCCCCTACTCATTCATGAAACAAACACCTGACGAAATAGACGCCCCCCCCCAACAATCGTTTGGTTCTTATGTTCAAATTTATCCTCATTTTGTAGACGACTTAAATTTCCTTTGCAAGTTGAGCAAGAAGACATGACTATTCTGACTCCTATTTAAAGATTTCCAAACTGATGTCCAACCAATATTTGGGCTAACCTCCGCTTGGAATAATCGTTAATTGCTTCGGACAGACTTTTTTTTTTCAAAACTAAAATGGGAGGAAAATATTTTCATAATTTGATGGCATGGTAAATGTTACAACCTAATTTATTTGAAGTTCATCTCTTCTATTTTAAATGTACATTATTTAATTCAGTAAGAGTTAGGTTATGGCATTTGAACAATTGGGAAAAATATATCGATTTGTCTGTCTGTCGCTATATATATATATATATATATATATATATATATATATATATATATATATATATATATTAGTATTTCATGTATCCACATAAAATTTTATAAGAAGATATCATTTTTTATGTATCAATTTTCAGTATTTATTTCAACAGTGCTCGATACGTAAGTAGAGCTAGGTAGTAAGCTCCATGCATTTTAACATGAAGATCTCCCCCGAGGATGAAACGCAGGAACCTCTGTGTAGCTTAATTGCTTACTATATATATATATATATATATATATATATATATATATATATATATATATATATATATATATATATATGATATTTTAAATATTTTTACCTACGTACGACGTCGTTTCGAGCTTATGGCTCTCATCAGCGCAGGGAAGTAACACTCTCAGACTGTCATAGGGTGTGAACCCGATTCACAGAGACACCTTGAATCTGTAAGCGTTCACCTAGTCCTATTAGGCCACGAGGGATTGTCACGTGAGAAATTGAGTTATATTTATACTGAAAGCGGCGAGCATAAATATTTAAACATTTTATAGTACTCAACGACAGCAATATTTATAGATAAATAGTAAATTATTATTACCTTCAGACGCCAGCGTTTTAAGGTTATTTCTCTCATTAGTGTAGGAAGTGACAATTTCAGACGACCGTATGGGGGCGAACCTCGTTCAAAGAGTTAGTCTAGAATCTGCAAGCTATCGTTTTATCCGCACGGCCACCAGAAATTATCACATGATTAAGGGGAAATTAAGTTCTGTTTGTACCTTAGGGAAGCGGGCAGCAGACATAAGTCTATCGAGAGTGTTCAACGAACATTTTCGAAACCTTGCTTTAAAGCTAAGTGACAGTCTAGTCTTAACATCCCGGACAGTGCTTAACTTTAATTTCTTAAAGAGGTTTTTATAACAATATTTATAAATAAATATTAAATTATAATTACTTACAGACGCCAGCTTTTCAAGCTTATTGCTTTTATCAGTGTAGGAAATGACAATTTCAGACAGTACACGATTTTTAGACTTCCTTTTAATAGGTTGCACTCATAGAAAAACAAGATATATGACATTGTATTTTGGCTGTCTAAGTGTTAATGAAACGGTGCGTCAAGAAATGATCTTTATATAAATTAATAAAGACATGCTTACTGGAATCTGATCATCTATTATTATCTGAAGTTAAAAAAGCAACATCTACTGAGCATAACTACTGAAAGTCTGATAATTAATAATACATATGTAGCTTTTCATTTTTCAGTTTTGTAGAATGAACTTTTTGTTACGTGTACCGGAACCGAAATGATTTTTAAAATATCTTGATACAGGTATATATATATATTTTTTTAAATTTTAATTTTAAAAAAGAATTTTTGAATTAAATAAAAATTAGTTTTAATTTAAAACGTTATTTTTATTATTGAATACTATTTGAAATATAAAAATATGTTAATGGAAATGCTTCAAATCCAGATTAAAGAAGAATACAACTTTGCCACCGAGAATGTCCAATTGCTAAGAAATGGCTGTTCCGGTTTTTCTATTTCATCAATTGTATTGTATTATTATTAACTAGCATGACCTGTGTCCCGGCGTTGGCCTGGGTTGAAGTATATGAAAGAATGATTTAATTGTGAAAAAATACTAGCTGATAAGGAATTTCGACAAAAATTAACTTATTTAGTGTTTAGAATGGGGGTTCAGTTCTCCATAATTAATTTTAATTGAAATAAGCACCCACTTCCGCGCCATTTAGAAGTAATATCATGTCATGCTGGATGTATGTATGTGTGTTAACTAAGCATATATTACTATAGTACACGTACTTAAACTACAAGAAACCTCTTACACCACCGATTGTCATGACAAGTAACACCCTACCTGAGAGTCTAACATTATAACTCCTATGCCTAACATTTACAGGTAACATGAATTGGAACAAATACATAGAAGACATCACAAAGTGGAAAGTGGGCTCCCTCTACCGAGCTAGAAAACGTCTCATACCTGACATTATCCTATATCTCTACAAAGTCAACATCTGCCTATGCATGGAGTATTGTCACATCTGGGCTGGTGCACCATCCACCAGACTCTCCCTCTTAGACAAGATCTAAAAAAGAGTATCTAATCTAATAGGTCCCTCACTATCCACCAAGCTCCAGCCCCTGTTCCATCGCAACAATGTTGCATCTTTGTGCTTATTTTACAAGTACTTTAATGGAATGTGCTCCGATGAACGATGTAAATACACTCGACCAACGATGTAAATACACTCGACCAACCCGACAATCAGCTAAATCCCATCCATTAACTGTGGAAGTCTCCAGATGTCGGAAGGCGTTTTACTCGAATAGCTTCTTTCATCGAGCTGCCGGCCTCTGCTTCCTGTTTCACCGACTGTACCGACATGTAGAAATTTAAAACTAATGTGGGCAATCATCTCGCTGCACAGCTCCCAATTTAAGATGACCCCTTAAACTGTTATCTTAATTCTCAGTAGCCCCTTCCGTCTACAGTGGCAACTTGCCTTATTTCGGGTGAACTAAGTTTTAAAAAAGTATTTCAATTTTGTGGTGTATATTTTGTGGTGGTGGAGGGATTTTTGTTCCTACACGAAAATGAAGTGCGTAAACAATATTTGTATTTTTATGTATATTATGTTAACCATACTACACATGAATGTCACTACCCTACAAATAACTTTAAGTGCGGGGGTTACCAGTCGGACTTAGGGTTAGTGGTAAATCATTTTTAACTGCATTTAATGAATTAAACATCAATAGCAACTCATGGTCGCCTATTTGATATTTTACTGTCTTCGAAGGAGTGGATATCGACAAAATCTTACATTGAAATATAATTTTTTTTTAAACACTTTCAGAAGTTTTAAACTTTGTACCTTAGTAGAAAAGTAAATTTTATTGCGTTTGGTAGCACTTATTTGTTGTAAAATTTAAAAAATCCACATCTTATTCCCCTGGATCTAAATGTTGTCAATTGTGTACCTCTGAGGCCGTAATGATAATCACTGCTGCTAAGAATAAAAATATAATAAACTCTACAAATGACCAAATCTCAGCATGTAGACATACATTTTATTTTTAATATAGACAATTATTAACTCCAACCAATACTCTACCACAACTTCATAGTCAAGTTGACTTTACTAATAGAATGACCGAATTATAATATCCCTCCTTAATACTGATCCTTTAAAGTAATTCTTAATATTTTTTAAACCCTCTCCCCATATCCCTATTTTCATACTTATTTAAGACACCCCTACAAGTTTCATCGCTTAACATTTTGAGAACACCATTAAACTATACGAAGCGAGATAATGACTTCCGCTTAACACCACTATTAAATACCATTTGAATCTAAAATTACCATACAACATGTTAAATCTGACCCTTCAATTAATTTTTAAATTCACCAAAATACATTCTTTACTAATTACACCTTTAATAAGTTTAAATTACTCCATCCACTTATATTTTACCCCCATCTTTACCTAGTTTTAATTATCATCCGCCATCTTAAAATCTATATCCATTGCTTTCTGCTAATTTGGTAAACATTAACTTATAAATCTATACAAGTTAATTTAATAAACCCTTCAATAATAATATTTTTGCTAATTCCCACCATTTTACTAACCCCTTAAATTAAATAATATTATTTGATAAAGTTACATTGCCTCTTATAAAAATCTTTTTTTCTTTCAGTCTTAATCTTCACCCTTATAAAACAGTCTTCTTATTTTAAAGCTAACTATTTCCTTATAAGCGTTAAGCTTCCAATTCATAGAATAGTTTCTCACTCTGAGATCTGCATAATCTGTTACAATAATTGACATCCTTTTATAGTTTATCTCTATCTAAACAAATTAGCTTGACTTTTACTGATATACATATACATTGGTCTTCAGTTTGACTTTGCCCTAAACATATCATTGTTATTACTGTTAAATTATTACTTCTACATCTTTGACAACCCCTAATTGTTTACTTATATGATGATTTTGCTTATATAAGTGCATCTTTCTTTATTGTTATTTACTAACCTCTTACACCACCGATTGTCATGACAAATAACACCCTACCTGAGAGTCTAACGTTATAAATCCTATACCTAACATTTACAGGTGACATGAATTGGAACAAATACATAGAAGACATTACTAAGGCTGCTGCAAAGAA
>OY744520.1:196280809-196285809 GCA_963556195.1 Sepiola atlantica | reverse complement strand
AGCGTGTGTTATACAGTGTTAATTTGTGTTAATGACTTGCTGGTGTACATTTATACTTGTTCTACTCTATGTGCCAGAATACACACACATGTGTCCTTCTTTTTGTGAGATGTGTCTCTTTGATGTGCCGGTGTGTGAGTTCCTGCATGTGTTCGTTGGGGTGTATTTTGGATTCCTATTTTCATTTTAGTTCAGTAAGTTCTCAGAAATCAAGTGGTTCCTTTTCTGGGGTTAACACTTGATTTCTATATGAGATACATAGATATCCGTATGTTCAATCAAGATTCTTTTCTACCTCTCAAAAGTTGAGTTAGTAAAGCAGTGAAGAATACTAATTTTCATATCCCCAATTGGCCACTTCATTTCTTTATAGTTTACCTTTATACTGGAATTCAAGACACGAATTCATCTGGTCAGGTAGAGTATCTAGCTAAGTGCTATTAGTTGAGATTACATCATTAAGAGAAGGTGCACCATTCCCCGTATAAGCCAGTACATGGGATCTTATTTTGTCTTCGAATACTATGTTATTTTAGATATTATATACCTGTAGGGCGAAACATCCTCATAGCAGGTTGTCCTGACAAACATTTGTACATAGACCCAAGACACTCGAGGATGGCGTCTAGTAGTTGATTCAAACTCTCCAGCAGGTAATTCAAACTCTCCTGCCGTATGTGTGTAATTGTGTTTGCAGATTTTACAAGGTTCATAGTTCAACATTTTCAAAATCTTGAGTACGCCATTAAACATTGTTGCAATAGTTTGACAATAAGACCTTGTATGTAAATATTTAATTCCATACTTTTCCTGTATAAATATAATGTTTCACACTATCACTACTTGGAATATATGTTCTCCAATGTGTTAATATAAATATGATGCTACTGTGTGTATGCTTTTCTCGTGACTATGTGACTTTGCTAAGTACACATTGCATCATTATTTTGTTTATTTACTATAAATCAAGTTGAAATAAAAAAAATTCAATATCAGAAAATTAAACGAAATGTTAAAAACGCTATTAAAGAAATTATTTAATTACGAAATTAAATCCGCTAGAATGCATTTTGGTTACTTCGTACAGAAGTTGGTTATTCGAAAGTATGATGAAAGTATGGCTCAAAAACGGATATCTAACAAAAGAGGTTAAAACGAATATTCTCGGATAAAGCTCACAAACTGTGATGTTGTATTTAATTGCGTAAATGTATGATAGGACGCACTAGAAGAAGGTGGGAGGCTACATCGGCCGAAACGTTGGTTTACTTTGTTTAACGACATATCTCCTTTTACGATCATTTAATGTTCGGTATCATTTTCTAAACAAATGATTTACTTTTATAAATGAATTGTTAGAAGAACAGGTAACGTATAAATAGGCAGAGTGGGGGGGGGTCATTCATACCTTTTTTGGTACTATTAGTTATGTTCACCATATCTGATGCCCGAGCAAAGCTGGGTATTTGTTTTATTATTAGAGGTACTAGACGCGACCTGAACAGCTTCCACAACATTCCCTGCACTTCGAGAATGTATGGATTCACCGAAGTAGAAACAAATTTACATAAGCATTTCACATCAAAGTGTGCCGACAAAAAATACTCATTAGTCGAGCAGCTGCTGTGTTGTTAAAGCATCCTTAAAATAATGATGAAAAATAAAAACACGATTTTCAAGTGAGACGTGTATCAAATTCTTAACAAAACTTGCAAGAAGTCTACGCGGATGCTGAGTCTCAGGAAACAACAGATTTTGAGATCAATCAAGTGTTTCACAGAACGTATATATGGCTACAAATATGATCCAAGGAGGAAAAACCATCACCCTTAAGAAATGAGGAAATTGTGGCTCAAATTCGGATTAGGTTGATGCAAGTAGAGATTTTACACGGTTCATGGTTCAACGTTTTCAATGTTCTGAATACGACATTGAACTACATACGGTGGTGAGCCACACATCCGATAGCTTTAGGCAATGTGGAGTCACTCTTTGATCATCGTTACCCACAAGCCCACTCTGATCTAGAGTAATGCCACCCGTCAGAATCACATCTATAGGTTAACTGTCATATTTTCTGGGTATGACATGAAAATGAATTACGTGGTATACGCATACATTTATATCAGAGATAACTACTGCAAGGAGCATCCATAAATATATAGTTGAAACATAAAAACGTTAACAAAAATGACTAAATTCTACATTAAAGAAAGCGAAAAATTATCATAAGACGTAAAACGTTAGAACTTTCAATTTTGTACGAACGTCGTGTCATCGGCAAGCTTTCTCTTCGTTGGGTTGCGTAAAGATTACCTGGCCCAAAGGACTAACATTTCTATAAGACGTTTTAGACAGATTCAAATTGATTAAGATTTGTATAGAAAGGATAATAACTAGAAAGGAGACATGTTTATCAATATGATCTGAAGTGCGAGATCTAATCCAATTAGTGACTTCAGTGAAATTCTACTGAGCCATTAAAATTCAATGGAGCTGATTAGTCTAAGAAGGTTATGGCGAGCGTTTTTGCGGCATTCTAAACAAGTGGTTCTCTTTGTTTGTATGAGCGATCAAAGACTGATTCAGGAGGCATATTGCGAAAATGTTTTAAGGTAATTAAAATATATTTTAATGAAAAAAAGGCAGAATTATTTTTAATAGTCGAAAATCATATTTTACAAGTTTTGCCCTACAAAATATGGTACAGAGATTTATATTATAGTGATATTATATAAAACAAAACTTTCAAAATTTGAGTAAATTTAGATCATTTTATAATTCTAAAATGTAATTTTTGTTTAAACATAGTTTTCGCCATTAACCTGCCGATTTGGCATGATGGTAAAAGTGTTCGCTAATGGTCCGGGAGACCAGAGTTCAATCCTGAGTCGAGGGATACCAAAGACTTAAAATAGTACTGGTTAAAAATAGTTACTTGTTAAACATAAATTATTAATAAGGATTAAAGTGAAAGTGTAGTAATGCTGTGAAAGGATGACATCGTCTCCAACATCTCGGTGTCGCCCTCGACTACGGTCATTTACTATAAATTTTTACTATCATTTTTAAGGCATACAAAGTATTTTGGGCAAGACTCCTTGTAATCTATTTTCACTTAATTTTAAACATGACATTATGTTTATGATTGCTTTAAAAACATCTTGAATCCGGCACCTTGTTATTTGAATGTCTAAAAGTTTATGAACTCGTTGTAGTACGGAAAATACTGTTATCAATAATAAAGGTTTATAACAGGTTCGATAAAAAGATATAAGAGATGTATTTTTAGATTAAGGTTTAATTTAATACCACACAGGTTAGTGATTTAACTAGTTAATTAGTACTATTGAGTGGCTATCAGCTAGAAAGAGAAGAACTGAACTCTTTTCGAATCCACAACAAAAAATATAATTTTAGCTAAACTAGTTATCATGTGGATGAGAACTATTCGCTGTTTGAAAACATAGTTAGACTTGGAAATGATAGCTTATTCAGTGAGATTGCGATTTTATTTTATTGTGGATTGCTTGTATTCGTGTGACTTGGATAAAGTTAAAAGTGTGGTTAAAATCTGACAGAAATGAGAAACGGGCGTTTTATTAATAGTTTATTTTAATGGCTCTATTATGCTAGTATATATTTTTTTTATCTAAGTTTCGTTGTTTTTCGCAAATGTAGTTTCGGTTGCATTTTTGTGTGGCAAAGAATAAAGGCCAGCAATTGTTATAGGTGTGATGTTTGTGCATTTTTAACTTTGTACATAACTTTTTCTATGTTAGTAAATTGTCATATGTGTAAGAGAGATGGACCTGTCGATAATGCGACGAGAATCCATCCTTAGTAGAATATTCGTTGATGAAAGGATCAATAATACAATAATTACAAGATAGTAGGTATCATGAACGGGACGACGTATGAAAGTATTTTAGAAGAAAATGTATTGGCTTGATCAAAAAGTTCGTTTGTTTTTTATGAAGGAACCTAAACATCAAGTTTAGAAACATAATCGAGTTTATGCAATTCATTTTTCACGTCCGATTTGCAAATCTTGAGAATGTCTTCGATTTGTCTGGTTGTCAAACAGCCATCTTCTTCAACTACGGCTTTCACTATCGATCATCTTTGGCCGGCCAGAGCGAGAAGCATCTCTCACTGAAGAATTTCCTTTTCGGAATCGAGCAAACCATTTATGGCACGTTCGTTCTCTAACAGCATTCTCATCAAACCTGCATATCTTTATGCAGGTTTCTGTAGCTTTTTTTTCCTTTTTTTGTAGTAAAAAAAAATCTTGTAGGCTTGAAATACAAGCAAAAATGTAAGAATTCCTCTGCTTGGAAGCTTATTACACACTGACATCAACATGCTCGCTATACCAAATACAGGATTTGAAGAATAAAACGACTTTTAGTAGGACGGAATAATGACATTAAAAAAACGAACGAAATTTAGGCCAACCCAATATTTGTTACTATTCAACAATTAGAGCTCGGAGATGAATGTTACTTGCAACAAGGAAATGCTTCGAAACGCACTTGTAACCTCTCCACAAATTGTTCACGCAAAACTGCAGTGGTTTTGAAACAAATTGACAATTCAAATTCACTTGAACCGTCCAATGACCATCGATGACTTGAGGCTTATTTATAAAGAACTATGCGCTCTATTTTCGACTCATAGTTGCAAAGCATTAGTAGAAGACTCTGACAACGGTCTACAGAAGTGGTCCCCAAATGTAGGGTATTACATGCTAAAAGAGGCACTTTTATTTTTTTAAAAGGGGCAACTGATCGCAACTTAGAAACTGTAAAGAACTTTCCTTTCTTCTTTCGTATACCAAAAATCAAACGCGATTTTTATGAGGAGAGTTTTTTTCCAAGAACGTCCCATCTCTGGAACACATTAACACGAGACTGCTTCTCTACTGACTATAATATGGTCGTATTCAAATCCAATGTCAATAAATACGTTCGTATAAGTAATCCAGTGTTATTCATCCA
>OY744520.1:196163309-196275809 GCA_963556195.1 Sepiola atlantica | reverse complement strand
CAAGCTGTATGAAAAATACAAATGGAAAAACAAATTAAACACAGGAAGAAATAAAAAAATGAGCGATTCTATTCGTATCAACGAATATCTTTTCTGAAGACCTCCGTTGATCCGAACGAAACCGCTAAATCTCTCGTGTTTCTGCTGATTTGTTCCTGTTTCTAATTTGTTTTTCCTGTTGTCGTTTTAATATATATATATATATATATATATATATATATATATATATATATATATATATATGCAAAAAATGATATAAATGATTTTTTTCATTTAAATTGCATGATATGTTGATTTTCAAAAATATTTCACTTTAATATATATATATATATATATATATATATATATATATATATATATATGTGCATGTGTTTGCGTCTGTGGTGTATGCAAGGATTGATAGACATATGAAGTTAGACTATTGTAGGTTAACAACAACACTGTAGGTATTAATTTTATCAAACAGAAGTGCTCATGAATTCCAAGCCAGAAAAGAACTGTACCGCTGCTACACACACCCCCACCCCCCCCACACATATATATATATATATATATATATATATATATATATATATATATATATATATATATAGCATGCATCTCCCTTTCTCTATATCTATTTATATATATATGCGTCTAGTATATAGACGTAGTAAAACACGTGTAGACTTTAATTGGTTTCCAGTTCAGTTGATTCTTTTAATCTCCTTCCTGTAGAGCTGTAACCAGAGACTCTTGAGAAGTCAACTCTTTTCGAGCAGCCTAAAAGCAGTTTTTACCTTCTTCTTTTTGTTGTTGTTGCTGTTGTTGTTAACGTCGACCTTTTGTAGATATTTAAGGGACACTCCAACTCGTGGAAACTGCGTATGGCTTCATCATGCATTCTTATATCCTTAAGAATAGGACAAAATAGTACAGGGGGCATTTCTACGCGAGCAATTATGTTGACATCTTGAAATATTAGGTTATATACAAGCTTCATTTGTTGAAATCAGGCAGCTACAGGACTCGAACCTATACCTACAAAGAGGGGCTTCTTTTATCAGGAGTTTGTTCTTAATACGTGCCCCTACGTAATTACTATAAATAAAGGATTTAATAGATCTGACGTATTTTATGCATTATTTGTCACAGAAATTCTACGTGCCTGACCTAACTTGTTTTTTTTAACCACGTGTCTTCAAGTTAGACTGACTTGTTCTTTGAACCACGTGTCTTCAAGTTAAGCTGACTTGTTCTTTGAACCACGTGTCTTCAAGTTAAGCTGACTTGTTCTTTGAACCACGTGTCTTCAAGTTAAACTGACTTGTTCTTTGAACCACGTGTCTTCAAGTTAAGCTGATGTCCCAAAAGTCCCGTAACGACAAGCAATGAAGGCAAAACGTATCCTCGACGTTGCCGACTCTCACGAAACCAATATAATTGGTAAAATCCAAATTTATGATAATTTATGACAACTTTTCTATTTGTGGCAACGTGTACGTGAACAGGTTAAAACATTGTTGTCGTATGATAATAATTTATATTTTTTAAATTTGAAAAAAACAATACCAATCCGTAATATTTTTTGTTACAATAAATAAAATTAATTTTAAACTTAACTTACGGAAATAAAATTCCATTCTCAACGTAAAATGTTTTTTTCCTTTTTTCAAATTTTCTAAGGTTAAATGCAAACGTATGGAGTGAAAGATAAGTCAAGTCACGCTTGTTATGAATGAGAAGAGATATAAATATATTTAAAAAAAAAACATTGTTGTATGCTAATATATTTAAAATTTGAAAAAACATTTACAATGTGTAATTTTTTTTGTTAAAATAAATCAAATTTATTTTATATTAAATTTTGACTAATAGAATTCTAGGGTATCTTTAAGAATGATCAGTACAGTCGCGGACGGGGTCCAATAAACGAACGAGTACGGGGTTATAAAAATAAATATGCAACAAGTGAGTTTAACCTACGTCGAGAAGAGATATTTGTCTACTTAACTATGATATTTTTTTGTATTTTTACGTACTATAAATGGGTTTTTATTAGATGTAAAAAAAAATTTCTTGTTCATATTTTACTCGTACTTTTTTCTAGACAAAATGGCGTCTCTTGCTCACTTCCTTACGAGCAAGCGCCATTTGTTTGCTATGTTCGTGTGACAAAACTATTGATTTCTAATAAATAGCAGTTGAAACGGTTTAAAAATACAAACAAATATCACAGGTCAGTTTTAAATTAACTTTTATCGACGACAGTTACTTTTATTTGTTGTATATTTGTTTTTTTGAGCGTTTTCAGCGTACTGATCATTCTTAAAGATACCCGAATTCCATTCTCAAAACAATATGTTTTCTCTTTGATATTTTTCTTCATATTGTCTGAGGTAGAATATTGAGTGATGGAGTCAAAGAAAAATCAAGTCATGTCTATTTGCGCGGTTGACGAATCAGGAGAAATATACACACATTTTCAAATCATTAATGTTTATTTTTTCTTATAATAATTAAAATTTATTTTAAATTTTAATCAAAGAGAACCGCTTTAAGAACGCCCCCAAATTCCTCAACAAGGTCAAAGAGCCAGTTGAGCCAGTGATTGTTTGGTTCTTCTCAAGAACAGTTACACAACGCGCAGAACAAAAAGTGGTCAGCCTACAATCTGCACGAAGTCTCGTTCGAGATGAAGACAAAGTTTCCTAAAACTGTGTTATTGTTTTAATGTGGGTTTGCAACGCAGGCCACGTCATACCGCTCCACATCTGCGAACATAGCCCCAGGCTCAATTCAAGTAGCGATATTGAGTTGCTGCCCACTACAATTTCAGATAAATACGAACGATTTAAAAACAAATTTAATAACAAAAGAGCTAAGAACATCTTTAAAAATAGAACATGTTTGCTAATTCACCGTTATTTGAATGCAAATCATAATAATATCAAAATACATTTTGTATTTTACAAGGGTAAAAAAATATAGTTTTATTTTAATAAATACTATAAATATTATATTAATTTCTATTCAATAAAAAGAAAATCCAATTCATACGAATAAATTTTCATTGCATAAGCACGCGCCACTTTTAAACAGATAACATTTAAACTGTTTGCCATTTCGTACGTAAACGATAATTTATATTTTGTTAATATTCGAAAGTAACCGAAAAATTTTAATTTCAAAATGTAAAAATCATATTATAAAAAACGATATATTCACGAATTTAAATTTCAAAATGTAAAAATCATATTATAAAAAACGATATATTCACGAATTTAAATTTATAAATGTAAAAATCATATTATAAAAAACGATATATTCACGAATTTAAATTTATAAATGTAAAAATCATATTATAAAAAACGATATATTCACGAATTTAAATTCACCAAAATTAAATTCAGTTTTCCGGAACATTCTTACAGGAAATTACTTTCTAATTGACAATTTAAAGAATTCCAAATAACTTCAGAATTTTCCACGGCTACATAGAAAAAATATCGTTGCGAATGTCCATCAGAACATTTCCGCCATGAACTCTACATTTTAAAGTGATTTTGAAGACTTTAAACTTCATTTCGAAAGTAATCTCACGATAGACTTTAACTCTATAGTCCCCATATCGAATATTATTCGTGCTCCTATTTTTCCATGTAAAAATTCTAATAAAAATCATATGCGAATGCCAAGTTTAAAGGATTCAAAATTACCTGGAAAGTTCCCAGGGAAATGGGGAACAATCAACGTGGCAATCATTTAATAAAAAAGGAAATCAAAAGTGTTTATTTGATTTAAATATAAACATTTCTTAGGATGTGCGATCAATTTTATTGTTAAATCGATGTTTTTACATGATATATCTCATTGGATTATCTTTTCAAAAATGTAAATATTTTCTTACAAAAAATTAATTAAGAGAAAGAACAAAAAGGTGTAGCGAGGAAAAGAACAAAACAAAAATATAATTTAAAATACTCCCGGGAAACGCCGGACGTGTACTACTAGTATATATATATATATATATATATATATATATATATATATATATATATATATAGTCTAGGAAGTTTCTCAACCATTAAAACTATATTAAAAAAAAAAAAAAAAAACAAACTTATAGTCCTAAGTCTTCCAGTGGAAAATCACTCATGTAAGTCAATTTATTTTTTACAGTTATTATATTAGTTTATTTCTAACACTATTTTAAGGGATCATCAGTTGTTTACCATGAACAACTGTTTCTGGAATTTAAAAACAAGACAGTATTTAATTTCATGGCTTCCCAGCAGAGTTGATCAGACCCCACTTCGCTTAAAAGACAAAACATAAACGTTCCTTATACTAAATCTACGTTTTGTTCCATATAAATGTTTTGCTAACTTATATTAGTTATTTAAGACAAAAAAAAATTGTCTTTACCTATATATATATATATATTAAAGAAGGAAAGATGAAGATAAAAAGTTGCATAAAATTACATAAAATTGATACAATTTTTATTACATCGAAAGTTCAGATGCAAGGAGTTACATTAATCTTTAAACTATGATTTTTCAAAGATAAAACTCTTCTCGTGAGAGGATAAAATTCGGTAATGTGGTATTTGTAATAAATATTACCTAGTTCCATTTCACTTTGAAAAATTGAAGAATAAAAAATAGAAAGGTTGGGGATAAAGAAATAAATGGCCGAGAGGGAAAATGGTGGCAGTATTGAGTAGCCATTTTCGAAGACAAAAGGGGACGCTATAGTGCAGATAGCAAAATAGGAAAAGTTTGTAGATTTGGAGAAAAAGTTTGTAGATTTGAAGAAAGTTTTTATTTAAAATAAATAGATTTGGAGAAACTTTTGATTTAAAAAAAAGTTAGAGGGTAAAAAAATATCTCATTTGTCTTCGTTTTGTGTATAGTTCCGTAGAGTTACAAGTAAAAATCATGGACTGATATTTTAAATATCCAATTCGGCAGATCCGAGGTGAAGATTGTCTGTTAAATTGATTGCTCTACACAACGTATTGAGCTTTACTTTATCGCGATAGATCACTTTACGATGCTTCACTTATCGTTAATTCTATTATCATTAGTATATATATATATATATATATATATATATATATATATATATATATATATATATATATATATATATATATATATATATAAGAAAGTAAATATTTTATTTATCTATCTCCAGGAGGTTATGCACAAGGTCAGGTGTGGGGTTTTGATGAAAGTATTTGTGTGGAATTAACTGGATTCGAACCTGGCACACACAGATCCTCATTTCGCGTCGTTAACCACTTAGCCACCGTGAGTAAATATGAATTGAAAAATTCAGGCAGAATGCAAAATTGATTATAGAAATCTGGACAAACAAAGTAACATGCTAGTAAAAATAAGGATACAAATGCATCATTAAAGCTGGACCAAGATATTTCGGTCGAAGGGTTCGACCATATTCGTTTGGTGATGTGGATTTATTGAAAACAAAACTCAACAATTTTATAAAATGTAGGAAAAAAACTTCAGAGAAGAGAGGGAAACAATAGTTGGAGGAAGAAGGCAATAAATACTGAGTGTAGTAGATATGTGAGAGGAGGGGAATGAGGAGGAGTAGAAAGAGTAGTATGTGTGTGAGAGGTGAAGGATTAGGCGTGGGAAGAGTAGTGATATATATATATATATATATATATACATATATATATATATATATATATATATATATATATATGGTAAAATGAAAAAGGAAAACCAAAAACTGGATGTTTTTTATGTGTACATCAACGTTTCGTCTTTATTTATAAGACTTCATCAGGATGATGATATAGGGAAAAAGATATCATGCAAGCACAGATACATGTAGGGTAGACATGTTGGGAAGAAAAATAAAATAAAATGAAAAATAATGGCAGCGTCTTGCTGGACGTCCGTACTTGTTAGAGAATGAAAATGAGTGGGAGAAAAAAGGGGAAGGGTGGAGGGAGCAAGGACTACTGTGGCTGGCGATGAGAGAAAGAGGTGGGGGATGAGCAGGGGTAAAATGGATGGCAGAGAGAGATTGGAGGAAGAGGGGGAGGGGGTGTTTGACCAGATGGCTGTGGTCGAGATTGAAGGGGAAGAGTGAGTTGGAATGTTTGTGTGTGGGGGGTGTATGCAGGGAAAATGGGGATGGGTAGAGAGGGAGGGGGGCTGTGATTTTGGTGGATGGGCGAAAGTTATGGTCTTAGAGAGTGTTTGGAAAAAATGAGGGAATTTAAGAAGAGGTATGGGAGAAAATAGATGAGAGGGGGAAGAGGGAGGATTTGTCGTGACAGGGTGTGAAATATTTGAAATATTTGGAAAATGATAGCAATGAGTGAGGGATTGGAGTGGGTGGGGGAGGGGGGTGATTGAAAGGGTGGGTGAGGAATATTTGAAATATTTGGAACATGAGAAAGTTTATTTGGACTGTAGTATTAAAAATGTGAGGGAAAAAAGTGAGGAAAAATAAGAGAAGATTCAGGGCCCACACCCTTCCTTCTTCTCCCTGAATCTTCTCTTATTTTTCCTCACTTTTTTCCCTCACATTTTTAATACTACAGTCTAAATAAACTTTCTCATGTTCCAAATATTTCAAATATTCCTCACCCACCCTTTCAATCACCCCCCTCCCCCACCCACTCCAATCCCTCACTCATTGCTATCATTTTCCAAATATTTCAAATATTTCACACCCTATCACGACAAATCCTCCCTCTTCCCCCTCTCATCTATTTTCTCCCATACCTCTTCTTAAATTCCCTCATTTTTTCCAAACACTCTCTAAGACCATAACTTTCGCCCATCCACCAAAATCACAGCCCCCCTCCCTCTCTACCCATCCCCATTTTCCCTGCATACACCCCCCACACACAAACATTCCAACTCACTCTTCCCCTTCAATCTCGACCACAGCCATCTGGTCAAACACCCCCTCCCCCTCTTCCTCCAATCTCTCTCTGCCATCCATTTTACCCCTGCTCATCCCCCACCTCTTTCTCTCATCGCCAGCCACAGTAGTCCTTGCTCCCTCCACCCTTCCCCTTTTTTCTCCCACTCATTTTCATTCTCTAACAAGTACGGACGTCCAGCAAGACGCTGCCATTATTTTTCATTTTATTTTATTTTTCTTCCCAACATGTCTACCCTACATGTATCTGTGCTTGCATGATATCTTTTTCCCTATATCATCATCCTGATGAAGTCTTATAAATAAAGACGAAACGTTGATGTACACATAAAAAACATCCAGTTTTTGGTTTTCCTTTTTCATTTTACCATCACGTCGGATTACCTTCATCCTTCTCTTCCCATATATATATATATATATATATATATATATGTGTGTGTGTGTGTGTGTGTGTGTGTGTGATTCTTTGAAGGCCTACCAAAGCATTCCGTTCAGGAGACCAATCATCACCACAAAATACTTTTTCTTTCAAGAAGGAAAGGTAACATTTGCTTCGTTGTATGTTTATCTCGAAAAGGGAGCAAGTCAGCCCTGGAAAAAAGGCTCGCTCGACCACATGGACATTTATGTTACCTTTCCTTCTAATGGAATAGATGTGGAATGCCCATACTATCAGTGGCTTGGAATGGTAACTTGTGAACGGTGTTTTGACTGTTTGGTTTTTCTTTAGGGGGTATTTCTCCATCATTGTGCCGCCCGACGAGAAGGTGTATTCTCGTACATTATTCCTGTTTTTTTTAAAATGCTTTTGGGACTAATTATTAGTAGAGAGAGACATGGATATAGACATAGAGGCACACACAGGCAGAGGAAGAGACAGAGATAGCAAGAGCAGTTGGAGTTGGATAGCTGCTGCCATCCCCCTTATGGGGGTATGCGTATACACGTATGCTATAAAGAATGAAATAAACCACCAAACAAATTTTGAAACACAGGTGAATTTGTAATGTTTATATATTTATAACGTTTATTGTGAATAATAATAATAATGATAATAATAATAAAAAAATTAAAAAATGGTACCAGCCTAGGCTGACACCACACAAAATATTTGCATAGGGGCAAGGAGGATGAGAAGACCGAGGAGGGACAGCACAAACCAGACCTCCACTGGAAGTGCAGAGACTGTTGGGACCTTGGGGAGGCTTATTGCCACTCAAATCCCAGAGAAGACCAATGGTCCTTACCAGCGAGAAATCAATGGTAAACGGCTGTTGTGATACTGCAAGTTTATTTGCGGTGGCTATCGAAAAGAGGTGGAGAATACTGGAAATCTGGGGAGACTTGTTGTCACTCAGACTCCAGGGAATACCACCGGTTGTTAGTGAGCAATCACTGATGACCTGTGTGAGATGATCTAGTGAGTAAATAATAATAATAATAATAATAATAATAATAATAATAATAATAATAATAATAATAATGAGAAGAAGAAGAAGACGAGGAAGAAGAAGAAGAAGAAGAAGAAGAAGGCGTCTACAACGACAGAGAGAAGAGATGGGAAGTTTGGTTTCCACATCACTACAGAAATTCGATCAGCTGATTCTACCGACGAAGTGGACACACCATATTGATTAAGAAAGACACCGTAGCTATGCTACAAGTGCACGACTACACCTCATTATAGATGTTTATTTATATATACGCTAATAAAGGGAGATCATCGATCATAGTCTGAAACTATTGTTATTCTGCAAATCTCTTAAAGAGCATCAATAGAAATCTACTAGACCCATGGCGGGTCATTCTCGCGCCACTCAAGCCTATAAAGACGTCATGATGAGCAAACAACACCTGGCAAATAAGTCTGGCGGGAAATGGAAGCGCCATTCTTTGCAGCCTATAGAACGTGTACCCCCCCCCCACCCCTAAAGCGAAAGAGTAGCCTTTAAGAGGTCACGAAATTCATCTAAAGTATTTCTGTTGAAACCACTTTCAGAATAAAGTAAACATCTACCAACTGTACGTTAATCGTTTTTTTTATAGCCGCCAAAGAGAGAGCATTGTTTATCGGATTCGCACTATAACGCAATTTAAATGTTTCGTTCAAAATATCGGTACTGGTATAGCTTTTAAACCAGACAAAACCGACTTTTGTTTTTGCCGACGCCGAAATACGTAAACAGCCGGAAAAAAGCCGATTCAAGACGAACCGGCGTCAACATGAAAATAAAAATGAAAGAAAGATTCACCGTATGTTCGTTTGTTTATGACAATTTATTTCTTTTTTGACCAAGAAAATCAATGAATTTAAACAAATATTTTACTGTAAAGTTAAAAGTTTATTTATTTTCCATAAATTGCTTTAATTTTATTTTTTTAGTATAATCAATGAAGCAATGAATTTTACAGATTTTTTGGCGTTTTATTTTTTTGGGTACTGACTAGGTTAGGGTTAGATCAAAGTTAGGTTAGGGTAAGGGTTAGATTAGGGTTAGGTTAGGGTAAGGGTCAGTTTAAGGTTAGGGCCAAAAAACTCGTTCGCTTTTTGCCCTGTTCATTTAGCAGATTTCTGTCTGCTATGAATGTTAAGAGTTACTCAATTTACGGGTAAATTTGTAGTCTGCTCTTCGAGCGTTCTGATTGGCTAAGCGCCTCGGCATCTTCCGCCTGCTTACGTAAACAGCCGAAAGATGCCGAACAAAAAATCAGTTTGGTCTGGTTCAAAAACTGTACCAGTATCAAAATTTCTTTGTAAAACTGCGTTTTTCACATTTGTTGCAACCAGAACCAAAAACACAGACAATGGCTATTCAAGGGGATTTGCGTTATGCCCTCTCTGACATTAAACTATGCATTGAAAATAATTATATGTAAAGAACATTTTATCGGTACGATATTTAACTTCCTATTTAATATCTTGGGTTGTGTATCATTCTATTAAGTTGGCAACAAAGTACCCGCCGTTTTTTTTTAAATTTTAATTTACAACGTTTCATAAACATTACACCTAATTAATTAGTCTATTAATAACACGCTAGCGACCATCGTGATTTCCCTTGGCTATACGAACGCCTCTCTATCGCCACTATTTGAGAAAACACCTTGAGCCTCCTCTCGGCCTGTCAAACCAGCAGGATATACGTTGAAACTTCCTGATATGTGCATAGTGGTTTTGAACATAGGCATTTTATTGAATAACTATTATTTGTTTTTGTATTTTTATTTAACTAACGAAATCAGTTTCAATATTTCTGAATATTCCTTTTTTATCTGAAGAAATAATAAAAATTGCAGCCAGTATAAACAGTAAACAAATAATCAATAATGTATTCTTTTTTCCTGTTTACAACTACTTCCAAACATTTAATAAAGGTTTCAATTGTTGAATTACCCGTTCTTTCGGGGTACCCGGTGAGATCCAACAAGAATGACAAAGAACAGAACGTATATGGATAAACTTTGGTTTTCTTTATTTCCCATCACCGGATGGTTTACGCCGGCTACGCACACACATATAAAAAAATCTTTAGACATACTTTTGTCTCATGAAAGTCTTTTTCTTTCTGAGGTCACAGACTTGGTTTCCGCTAGAAACACGTTCATATATACATCCGATTGGAAAGCAATTTGCTCTGCATTGTCTATCCGAGCGTGAACTGAAGCAATTGTTCTACAAGCACTTCCAATTGTCTGTTTGATGAAATACAAGTCAGGGGATTCCTTCACTTTACCAACTTGCTTATCAGTCGCGTTTTTAGTCAGCGGATACGAAAGCCTAACAGCAAGACGCGCTTGGGTACCATAGCCAATAAAGTTTCATCGATGCCATAAACATCGGTAAACTCCCATTCTTCCGGTACATCGATACTCCGCTCACCAAGCGCTCCGGCTCTTTGCGTTTCTGAAACCGCCGCCTTTCAAATCTCGCTTGCACTGCGGAACCTTCTCATTTTTAACAGTTATCAAGTCGCTTTCTTTCTTTCTCGACGTCCCACCCACAATGGACTCGTCCACGATTCATTTTTCCCACTCTTCATTATCTTACACAATACGTTGTTGGGTAAAATAAAAAAATTAAAAAATTACATTTAAAAAGTGGGTATTCAAAATGTTCATTTTTGTCTGAACTCGACATTCCGTTTTAATAATCTAGAAATAAATAGAATTTAACTTAAATTAACTCGAAAAATTAAAAAAAAAATGATTTCAAGATATAATTATCGTAAAAAAAATTTGGTAACAATAAATTCCCAAATTAAAAAAAAGGCTGGAACTTAGTTGCCAACGAAATAAAATATCTCATTTAATTGCATGAAATAATTTATTATTTATAGCGAACAATGTGAGAGAACATTTTTATTATTCGCACTATGAGGCCATTAAGAACTTACATGCAGTGTATTCATAAAAACGCGCGAAAAGGAATATCGCGCCAAAATACATTCCAAACGAGTCAATCTCGTGTGGAATTTTACCATAACAAAAAGAAACGTTCCATGCATTCCGTACCAATAAACCTGGCATAACCAGAATGCGTGAATAAGAATTTATTTGGGGATTGTATTCATCATGAAATTGTTTTAAACATAAACCCGCCAATCAACAAACAGGAATTTAAGGGTTTGTGGCTAAAGACCCCTATTTACGTGACTCCCTACGAGTTAGACTCAGGGTCGATTTTTAATGTGGGGAAATCCAGCTCCCCCAAAAGACACTCTGGATAGAGACAAAAATAAAAAAGTTGCCTCACTTTATAAGGATTTCTCCCCACTGACAGAGAGCAGACATTTGTTCCTGACAAAAAGGAAGTCATGATCGTTTTTTGACGAGGTTATTTGATATCATCTCTATATATCTGTAACTTTATATTCATGCATTAATATATTCCTAACATTCTAGTTAATACTTTCTGTAAACGTAAAAGTGTTTAAGTTTTTATTGTTGTACCAGTAGGTGAGCTATATCCATTGAGTCAGAGTTACCTACCTTGGTCGAATCTTTTCGGGTGTTCCTCTTCACTTGTCCTATTTTGGAGGATAATTCAATTGTATACATAACGGAAGTAAATACGTATGAATACGGATAATTCTTTTGTTGGCATTGGTTTTCCAGATCTTTACTAGAAGAATCCGGTATTTACAAGAGAGATTATGTGAAGGTTGTCAACATCGCTAATTGAAAGTGCTACTATGGAACTAACTGGAGACGAACTTCGTACACACAGATCGCCAGTCCGTGCCGTTATCCACTTAACAACCGTCACCTCTCATAGCATATGTTAAAATAATTTAAACTGAGTTCAAATAAACGTTTGTCGTGTGACAAATATATATGACATCAATTGAACGAAAATGGGAGGAAACAATTTTTACGCATGGGGTGTTTATGTAGGTTAAACTTTTCTTTTGAACTTAAGTTTGGACAAAGCTTTTGATATATTTTTATGTGGGTACGTCTGCGGGTCGATATTAGCTAGTACCTATTATTGATATATACGTTGGCAAACAGGAAACGTTTCGGACAATGTGTTACAAATGGGTTCAGGGATTAACTCTGCTGTATAGTGAGAAAAAATACGTCAATGCTATTTAGCTGAATATGGGTAAGATATATATATATATATATATCTATATGGTAAGATATATATATATATATATATATATGGGTATGAATATGGGTAAGATATATATATATATATATCTATCTATCTCTATCTCTCTCTCTCTCTCTCTCTATATATATATATATATATATATATAGAGAGAGAGAGAGATAGAGATAGATAGATAGATAGAGAGAGAGAGAGAGAGAGAGAGAGTAGCAGGCGCGATTATCGACAGTTTAGAAGAAGCGACTGAACAAAGAAAATGCGTTTTTAAGTCTGACAAAAAATGTATAATTAAGAAATATGCTTAAACCCTAATAAACTTTCTCTTTCTTCCCATACTCACATTTTGATCTTTTAGCTATGAGACGGGCATCTGTCTGAATAGATCCATTATTCTTCTAAAAATATGTTCTTAATTGAATAATTGTATTAAGAAATCATGTCAGATGGATTTTGTGCAATTAACGAAATTGATCTTGGTCCTTGGAAGAAAGCAACAGACACGCACAGATGACGATGCCGCTTAGTAACGAAGGTTTGAATATAAGTTGATGAAAATAGTAATGATTAAATGACGCTTAGAGTTACTAAACAGTTTAGCTATACAGAAGATTTAACAAAAGCGTTGTGATTTCCGTGACAAACCTTGTTAACAATCGTACCATTTTCTAGTCATCATTATGGCGTCGTTCAGTCTTGAGAAAGAATGGACACCCTCTGTAAGGGTTGCTGCGCGTGCAATTGTGAATCAAGAATTGCTTCACAATCACCAACCACATCTCTCCTGAGTCGTCACTGTCACGCTTGAGTTTGAAAGAGTATTTGAGTCTGTTGCGCTTAAGTGTAAAATAGCATTTTTGCTAGTCTGTCAAACTGCAGTTTGTAATAGCATTTTTATCGGTCTGTTACGTTTAAGTTTGAAATAACATTTTTGTCTGTTTCTCAGACTTAAGTTTGAAATAACATTTTCGTCTGGCTGTTACGCTTACATTTGAAATAACATTTTTGTCTGTTTCTCAGACTTAAGTTTGAAATAACATTTTCGTCTGTTTCTCAGACTTAAGTTTGAAATAACATTTTCGTCTGTTTCTCAGACTTAAGTTTGAAATAACATTTTTGTCTGTTTCTCAGACTTAAGTTTGAAATAACATTTTTGTCTGTTTCTCAGACTTAAGTTTGAAATAACATTTTTGTCTGTTTCTCAGACTTAAGTTTGAAATAACATTTTTGTCTGTTTCTCAGACTTAAGTTTGAAATAACATTTTCGTCTGTCTGTTACGCTTACATTTGAAATAACATTTTTGTCTGTTTCTCAGACTTAAGTTTGAAATAGCATTTCACAGTTTGTCACGTTAATTTTCAAATAATATATTCTCGGTCTATTACTTTTAAGTCTCAAATAGCATTTTTGTCGGTCTGTGACGCTTAAGTTTGAAATAGAATTTTCGTTTGTTCGTCTCTTAATGTTAGTAATAGCATTATCGTATGTTTGTCACGCTTAAGTTTGAAATAACATTTTCGTTTGTCAATTACGCTTAAAATTGAAATACCATGTTCGTCTGTCTGTTACATTTAAGTTTAAAATAACATTTTCTCTTGTCTGTTACGATTGTTTAAAATAGCATTTTTGTCTGTTTGTCACGTTTAAGTTTTAAATAATATTTTTTCCGACTATCGTTGTAAAGTTTGAAATATCATTTTCTAGACGCACTAGATAAATGGCTGAAGCATGGATTATATATACTAGAATAAATACTCATCTCAATGAGTGTACTATATTCTGATCCCACCCCAAATCTAATTCCTCTATCAATAAATAGGGCACAGTTTTTTTGTCCCTAGTTACGACCACTCTTGAAGCTAGAGAATAATAAGAAATTAGAAAAAAGTTGGAGAAAGAAGGAAGAGAATTAATTTAAAAAATGTATTCTTGATGGGGTTTTTAGTAATTGGAAAATATATTACCAAGAGCCGAAGCCATTCGAATCGTATCAATCTGAGTGTATATATTGCTTAAGTGCTCGTAAAAACGGTACTTCTGTGAGTACCATTCAAGTACCCTTCGTTTTACGATCACTAATAATAAGAGTTATTTCTTTTTCATATATGATAATAGATTTAATATTGAAAGGAGGGCGCGTGGTATGATGATAACAATTTTGAAGGATAATATCAGGAGTTGCCAGGACAGACTTTCCACATTAAGTGAGTCTCAGTATTCCGTGATTATTGCCAGTAGAATGTAAAATCTGTCAGAAATCGTTTGTCGAGATAAAACGTAATTCAAATGCTATAAAAAAGAGAGTGGTCTTTTTTTTTCGTCAAAGAAATATGATAAACACGAGTCTGGAGAGTAGCAGTTCTAGAAACATAACGTCAGATTTTTACACTTACGGATGGCCAAAATGACCTATAAATTTTCACTTTCTCTTCTCGACACTAGTCTAGTGTAATTAGATTGAATTAGTGGGAGGTAACGGCGGCTAAGTGGTTAACGTCACGGTCTGACAATCTGGGTGAGCCAAGTTCGAATCCAGTTCGTTTCATAGAAACACTTTCACTCAGGATGTTGGCAACCTTCACGTGGTCCCTCCTGTAAGTACCCGATGTCTTTCTAGAAATGATTCTAACTAGAAACACATCGAGGAAACTAATTCCAACAATAGAATCATCTGATCTATACGAACTGAATTTATAGGGACAATGATTCATACGAAATGAATGAACTGAATTTATAGGGACAATGATTCATACGAAATGAATGAACTGAATTTATAGGGACAATGATTCATACGAAATGAATGAACTGAATTTATAGGGACAATGATTCATACAAAATGAATGAACTGAATTTATAGGGACAGTGATTCATACGAAATGAATGAACTGAATTTATAGGGACAATGATTCATACGAAATGAATGAACTGAATTTATAGGGACAATGATTCATACGAAATGAATGAACTGAATTTATAGGGACAGTGATTCATACGAAATGAATGAACTGAATTTATAGGGACAATGATTCATACGAAATGAATGAACTGAATTTATAGGGACAATGATTTATACGAAATGAATGAACTGAATTTATAGGGACAATGATTCATACGAAATGAATGAACTGAATTTATAGGGACAATGATTCATACGAAATGAATGAACTGAATTTATAGGGACAATGATTCATACGAAATGAATGAACTGAATTTATAGGGACAATGATTCATACGAAATGAATGAACTGAATTTATAGGGACAATGATTCATACGAAATGAATGAACTGAATTTATAGGGACAATGATTCATACGAAATGAATGAACTGAATTTATAGGGACAATGATTCATACGAAATGAATGAACTGAATTTATAGGGACAATGATTCATACGAAATGAATGAACTGAATTTATATGGACAATGATTCATACGAAATGAATGAACTGAATTTATAGGGACAGTGATTCATACGAAATGAATGAACTGAATTTATAGGGACAGTGATTCATACGAAATGAATGAACTGGATTTATAGGGACAATAAGAATTTAGGTGTAGAATATAGATTGTGTTCTTAAGTAATTGACGTTTAAACAAGCTGTTAAACTGTGGGTTCGGTGTACCTAATTCGAGCTATATTGGGGTCACTACACCATTTTTCCATAATACCCTTTGGATAAGGTACTAATCCATATATATGTAACTTGTCTAAGAGAAGGAAAACTCTAAAATAACACTACCCTTTCTTTTACGAGCCCTGCTAGTTGTAAATAAAAGAAAACAAACAACTTTTTTAATCGAAGATGGATTTTTTTCTCTGATAAACAATTCAAGCAAACATTAATCTGTTTAATTCTACAATAGTGACACTACACACTTTGATAGCTGGCGGGCATTGTGTTGTTTATATATTTTTTAATTAAATATGGCCTGAGACTATGTGTTTGTTAATACGTAATTCCAAAACGTATAAGTTTCAAGCAGCCGGAACCGCCGAATTATATTCTATGAATCTGGAATGTAGCAGTGTGTTAAGAGAATATTGCTTCTATGAGGAAAGAACCCGGTGATTATAGTAGCGGTTAAAGTAGATAATTTGAAGTGGGTAAAAATGTAGCTACTTTCTTTTTGACAGGTTTATTTGTGTGAGTCAGATTTCCCGGATAAAATATAACAAATATTTAAAGGATGGAATACTAATGCATCATTTCTGGAAACACCTATGAGGACAAAGGCTAATTGCCTTTGTTTACATTAGACTTAAAGACGACCATGCCGTAGTCGGTTGGGAAACAATCTCGTGCTATATTTGTTCCATTTGAGGGTTCTTGATGAGGTGCAGAAAAGTATCTATAATTTGATTAGCCCAATCCTTTCCTTCTGTTCTGCATCCTCACTCTCGCAGATGTTATGTTGCTAGTCTCAGTCTTTTGTATAAATATCATTATGAGATGTATTCTTCAGAATTGTCTGATCCATTCCCTGCTTTCTTTTTACAGCTTGTTTGATTCGTTGGTCTAGTGGTCTCCATGATTTCGATGCGTGATACCTCATTGTCATACAGTTTTTATTTCAGTAGCTTATTTCAAAGAACTGCAGACTTGTGGAACTCTCCTCCTGCTGACTGTTTCCCTTTTATCTGTAGCCTTGGCTATTTCAAGACTAAGACCAATAGGCATTTTTTGTCTTTACGATAATCATCTTTCGTTCTTGTAAGCTCATTACATCAAGTGGCTTCATACCTTGTCTGGAGCGATTTCCATTAAAAAAATGTTGCTCCACATTTACCTAAAGAACAAATAAGTCAACTACGGTAAATTCTAACTTATATTTTGTAAGATTAAATTGGATGCGATATTTTATCTTTGTCAGATTCACTCATGCAATTTCTAGCAAACGAACTAATTCGCTTGTCAACATATTTTGACAACAATAACCACAGTGGATGTGCGATTGAGATTGCGGGTAAGTCTGCGTACGTAGATATATAACAATCACACATTCGTCTGTTTGGACAAGCCGAATGAATTGTTGTATAAGCAGGCCGCGCGGGGAGTTATTTGAATTGACCATCTGCCGAATGATAACAGGACACGCATACACCTACGCACACAGTGGCTGCCTTGCGATTGGCTGGAGGTCAACCCTCCCCCTCTCCATGATATATGTATATGAGAGGCGCGCTGGCCAGCTAGGTGGTCTTCACTTCTTCGTGTATTATCACAGGTGTTCGGACCTGACCTGTTATTAGATCGACTCAACATCAATACAACACCATTATCTTTTAACGAGCATGTACATCGAAACCAGCTTCCTATCCGCCATTACCAGATGCTTCACAATCTTCTCAATCTTCTAGAAATAAGTATTCAAACACTAACGTGAACGTGGGTTTGTATTATTTGGATCATTCGAACTACCCTACTCATCGTGGATGTTATTCTCACAACGTTTCGGCCGATATAACCTCCGACCTTTTTCATGTGTATCTTGTCGGACTCGAGAATATTTCTGTCGAACTCAAGAATGTGTACGGAATTTCAAATGAAACCTTTTATAAAATCAACGAGGGTAGCTTGCCCTCGTTCAGTCAGCCATGACCGGGTAGAAATCTTGTCTTTTGGAGGTTGAAGGTTCAATCCTCAGTGCTGGCGATGCTAATAATCTAATTACAAATTGCTTAAGACTTCTAGCCGGTCATGACTGACGGAAGTAGAGCAAGCTATCCTCGCGGATTAAATAAAGGTTTCCGTTCGAAATTCCGTGCAGATTCCCGAATTCGACAGAAAGATTCCTGAGTTCGACAAAATACACCTGAAGAAGGTCGAAGGTTATATCGTCCGAAATATTGTGAGAATAACATCCAATAGTAGTAAAGTAGCTCGAATAATACAAATGATCAATCCTCATCTAAAATATTCGGAAACATACTAACGTGGGTATCGGAATTGTGATTTAAACTTGGCTATGTTCTGGCAGGGAAGTAAATACACTTATTAGTTTGTCATCTAATTTTCATACGTGTTTGTGGTGTGTAAAGATACATGTATGTAAATTAGATGTCCACAGCTGGCAAGCAGATTCCCTCTTTCTCTACATGTGACCCTATCGTAACCCGAGGATTGAGCCCGTGTCGAATCTTGGTTTGAGGTTCCTTCGTGACATTATACACTGTGGTTAGTAGCCCTTAAAAGACAGAATGACTTGGAAGTTGGGGATAGAATCAACTTAAAATTTGTATACGAATGTAATCACCCAATCTAAATTGTTAAATAACGCTTTTTTCTGTTTTCTTTCTTCTTTTCGCAACTTGTTCAAGGTGTTCACACGTAATCGCCTAAAAAAGTAAAATCTCACCCGCTTTAAAATGATGATGATATCAGCTATTACACTTGGTATGAAAAAGAAATATAAAAAAACTACCTCCTCTCATCTTTCTAAATTACAAAATAAATATGTTTATTTATTCTTCTGTCTTTAATAATAAAGATAAAAATTACTAAGTAACCATTTTAATTTATTCAGTAATATATAGTTGTTTTATTGAACCACTTTTGCTGTTTATTCATTTCATTATATAACCAGTTTTCAATAGGGAATTCATTTTCATTTTTATGCTTATACAAACTTAAATCCCTCGACTTTGCAATACAAAATAACTATTGTTTTTTGTTTTTTTAATAATTAATAAAATGTGACTGTGTTTATGCAGGGTAAATTTCTTAACATTCGACTATATCCAATAACACCATGACAATCATCTTATTTAAAAAAAAATCTAAATGAACAAAATGTGAAATGACCATTATTTCTTTCTTTTTCTGTAAATAAGGCTACACCAGGATTAATTGCTTCCCGAATGGTAGGTAGTTTATGCTAGTTGGAGATCAATTTGTTCTATATTATTTATTTTAAATTTGATTTGTAAAAAAAGGCTGTTTTTGTATGGAAGAAATATAATTCAGTATTCTATACATTCAATCGTATTCGTAATTTCAGGGAACAAAAATATTAGTATTTATGAATTTTCAGAAAACAATCATTTAGCTTGAGGTTTGCTTCTAAAATACTTATTCTTTAAAAATGTACATGCAATAAATTAACAAAATAATTAATTACAATATATTATAATATAAAGTATAAAGTAAACTTGAATTCATTTTGACAATTAAAAGTTAACAAATTGTTTACTTGTTTGAATTAATAAAAACACAATGTCCGTAAGACAGTTATTTACGTAATATATAGCTAGGTTCAGCCACGCTGATGAACTGTAAACGATGAAACACATGTCTTTGGATAATAAAATTTATATATATATATATATGTGTGTGTGTGTGTGTGTAAATCTATTTTTTTTTCATATACATTTTATTCTTTATATATATAAAAGTAAAAGATCGATAATTGTTTACATATAACAACAGAGCATGATTAACAATATTATGCTACATTCTAATGACCAATAGTTTATTCACCTTACTAATGATTTTTCAAAACAAAAAGCTTAGGTACAATTAACAGAACCGTTGCGTTCACAGAACAACCAAAATGTGTATGTCAATCCTGTTATGTTATATATATATATATATATATATATATATATATATATATATATATACATGGTGTGTGTTTAAGTAGCATATTTTCATTTAGGCAAACATTAAGGAGTGTATTTGCTTGATAAGACTTTTTTTTCAATTTTCCGTATAGTCCATTTAGTATTTCGGTCAAAGTTGTCTACGTGATTTCCGTGAGTTTTTGTCCCATTTTTCTTTCGATTTGATTCGTCAGATCATCAGCAGGTGGTGTTAATCTTGGTGTATTTACAACTATTTCTTTACTGTTGAGTTTTTTAACAGCTAGTAATATACGACTTTAAATAGAGCGTCTGTAATATTGAGATGTTGCATGCGAATGGGATTACGTTCTAAGCGCATGCAAAATTCAAAAGTATGATCGCTTCCTTTTGGATAGGAAGAAAATGTAGTATCTGTTCCGATGGATACGGCACCCCATAGACCGGTATCGTCTTGGCCTTCGGGGCTTCATTTACACCGGTCTATGGGTCTACCGTGTGCAGTTCTAGGAGGTTCACCTGCCCAGGCTTTGCCTGCCCTCTTTGGGGTGGAGTAAGTTTATCGCTTACTGCCTGAAGCGCCCCTACCGAGAAATGCCGATGGGGCTGCCCAGGCAATTTTTAATGGCCAGAGTGCTCACCTTCTCGGGCGCTGGCTTTTCAAATCCCACTTTCCGACCTTGTGTCACATACTACTATTGTGGGTAGGCGTTAAATAACAGCCGTTTGGCCAAGATCAAAGTGTAGTATCTGTTCCGATGGATGCTACAGTAGCCACATGTGCAACGCCAATTAAAGCCATCAGTTTTGATTACTGGAAAACAGTGTTTAAAATTCGTTGTAAGAGTTACCTGCCCCTTATTTACCTCTCCAGCACTAAAAGACAAGAAAAACTTTTTTCGGCTTTTTATTAAAGAAGCACCAGGAATTCCTTTTGCTGTTCGGTGGGTTTTTGGTCGGATAAGTTAATGTAGTTCTGTGTTTTGTTCAGAAGTAAGATGGAGCCTTTGTGGAGCTAGTTTTTTTATGGTCGTTCTGTGTAAATATTCAAAGTTATTATTTATTTTAGTGAGGCGTTGATCGATTACGGTTTAGTGATCATTAGAAATACTTCGTGAATTTCAGAGCAGTTCTGGGTAATAACTTCTTGGGCAATGGCAATTTGTCGTCTAATTAAGTTAGCTGTATAGTTCTAGGTATCTGTTTCATGTTGTGCTGCTTCATCGTTAGTTTTAAGCGTGTCTATCTAGGCAGCATCTTTTCATTTAGGCAAACATTATTAAATAACACTGAGTGTTTTATTATTTTTTTTGATTTTTTCAATTTTCCGGGTTTCTTGTTCTATTTTTCTTCATAAAGCGGTGATATATGTTCGTTTTATCATTTCGGCACACATTATTAAATAAATTACAGGAATTGAAGCTGATAAAACAAACATCACTCTCTATCCCTGTCTCTCTCCCTTCTCTCTCTCTCTCTCTCTCTCTCTCTCTCTCTATATATATATATATATATATATATATATATATATATATATATATATGGTTCAATATAAGAGACACCTCATGTCTAAGTATCCTTTGGTAGATCCTTTAAATAGTCCGAATTATGATCTTAGTTTCAGAGGGGGAATTGGCTGATCAATTTGCCATAGTTTCTATAATACTAACATATGGTCTGATTAACCTAATTTACCTGAAGATGGGCCCGGATTGGTCTCAAAGTACTTGGGAGACAAATCCAAACTATGGCAAATTCATCAGCCAATTCCCCTCCAAAACTAAGATCCTGATTCGGACTATTGAAAGGATCTACCAAAAGAATATCAAGACATTAGTTGTCTCTTATATTCAACAATACTTGCCTGCAAGACAAGATGCTGCCTAGATACACACACACATATATATAAAATTATTTATATATATATGTTTATACAGTTATATGTACCAGATTCACTCCTACACTAATTGACCGATTATTATGAATCTTTGAATACAGCTGCGATGCGTTAGGTGTCGTAATGTGGGCTATGTTAAGTTTAATTTAGTTTCATGCCAAGTAGGTACAAAAGGAGTGAAAATGAAGTGAAAATTCAGATACATAAAATTATAACTATTCCTCTAGATTTCAGTTTCTTTATCAAGAAGTTCTCTAAATTAGGTAAAACTTTTCCAGTAGAAACAAAACTGAGGAAGAAAAACACATTTCAGATACGGACTAAAATTACTATAGAGCTTAATAAGCACCTCTATATATAAAAGCTGTCAACTAAAATTACTATAGAGCTTAATAAGCACCTCTATACATAAAAGCTGTTAACTAAAATTACTATAGAGCTTAATAAGCCCCTCTATACATAAAAGCTGTTAACTAAAATTACTATAGAGCTTAATAAGCACCTCTATATATAAAAGCTGTTAACTAAAATTACTATAGAGCTTAATAAGCACCTCTATATATAAAAGCTGTTAACTAAAATTACTATAGAGCTTAATAAGCACCTCTATACATAAAAGCTGTTAACTAAAATTACTATAGAGCTTGATAAGCACCTCAATAAATAACAGCTGTTAACTAAAATTACTATACAGCTTAATAAGCACCTCTATACATAAAAGCTGTTAACTAAAATTACTATAGAGCTTAATAAGCACCTCTATATATAAAATCGGTTAACTAAAATTACTATACAGCTTAATAAGCACCTCTTTACATAAAAGCTGTTAACTAAAATTACTATAGAGCTTAATAAGCACCTCTATATATAAAAGCTGTTAACTAAAATTACTATAGAGCTTAATAAGCACCTCTATACATAAAAGCTGTCAACTAAAATTACTATAGAGCTTAATAAGCACCTCTATACATAATAGCTGTTAACTGGAAGCCGTGCAAAACCGGATTTCTCGGGGTGGGGCCTGTAATAAAAACAACACTTTCAATTACAAACATTGCGAAGCGTTTAGCGTGGAGGAAATCCTATAGAATTGGTTCTATTTATCTTCCTCTCACAAGGTAAGATATGACACAAGGTCGAGAAAGTGGGAAAAAACCAGCGCTTGAGAATTTGAGCACTCTGGCTATTTAAAAATTGTCTGGGTAGTCCCGTCGGCATTCCCCGGTTGGGCGCCTCAGGCGATTAGCAATAGACTAACCCCTCTCAAAGGGTGAGAAGGCAAAGCCTGGGAGGGTGCACCACCTAGAACTGCACAGAACGGACAATCGATAGACCGCGTAAATCAAGACCGAAAGGCCCTGACAATACCGGTCTATAAGTGGGATAAAATCCTATAGAATTGGTATTTACAGGTGTGAAAGAATGTTATTCTTTCAAACGAGTCATCCTGTAACTTATTTCCGACCACCGGCCATGTATACATGTGGAAACGCCGCCCATGCATGGAGTATTGTTGCCACATCTGGGCTGGTGCATCATCTACTAGTCTCTCCCTCCTTGACAAGGTCCAAAAAAGAGTCGCCAACCTAATAGGTCCCTCACTGTCAACTAAGCTCCAGTCCCTGTCCCATCGCCGCAATGTAGCATCGTTATGTTTGTTTTACAAATACTTCAATGGATTATGCTCCGATGAATTGGCTACTCTGGTGCCCCCTCGACGTAAATTCACTAGACTAACTCGACAATCAACTAAATCCCATCCATTCACTGTGGAGATCCCTAGATGCCGGAAAGCTTTCTACTCAAATAGCTTATTTTCTCGTGCTGCTGGCCTCTGGAACTCTCCCCCTGCCCCATGTTTCCCCGACAGTACTGACATGCAGAAATTTAAAACTAATGTGAAAAGACATCTCGCTGCGCAGATCCCAATTTAGGCTCCCCCAACCTTCTCCCTTTTCTTTTTTCTCAGTAGCCCCTTACGTCTACAGTGGTGGCCTGCCTTGTTTGGGGTGAACCATGTTAAAAAAAAAGAAAAAAAAGAAGCATTTGACACAAACTGCCTTCTTCCAAGTATCAGACATAGACGTAGTTATGTGATGATCTGTTAGGTAATATATTAGAAAATCCACTGGGCTAGGCGTTTTCTTTCGTAACAGAATTGATAGCCAATACTATTTAAGTATTGCATTCGTAGGAAACTATTCGAACGATCACTAAATGGAAACTTTAGTGAGTTATATGTTGTTATTATTATATTATAAACATTTTCATCGTAATATTTAACGTAAATAGCTCATTATTTAAATAGTTTCAATAACTTCATAATTACTCCCCCCTTTTATCAGTTTGTGCTGCCTTTTATTTACTGCGAGCATTTGGACTCAAACAGTAAAAAACACCGGTTCTCGTCCGATCACCGTAGTTAAGCAACGTAGAGCCTGGTCAGTACTTAGATGGGTGACCGTTTGGGAATACCAGGTGCTGTAAGCAAAAAAATAAATACGTTTTGTTTTAAAGTGTCTCTTTCTCATTTCAACTACTGCTAGCAAAATGGACTACGCGGTAGGTATAATTTCTCCCTTTTTGAGTATGACCATTACCTCTTTGTGTCTACTTTTCTATATAAATGTATTCCCTTGTCTCTTTTTGAATGTTATCTATTTCTTCTTTTTTAGCTTTCACGGTGAATATTGAATAAAATTGATAACTAAAATGGTTAACATCGGTATAAAGTATTACCCCTTTTTGTTTCACTGTTAGCAGATTTTTTTTTTTAATTAACCCAGGTAAATATGTTATTAAATGACATAAAGAACATTCTAGCAAAATTAAACATCTTATAGAGAAACCACTGTCCTTTTAACTCAGTATTTTTAAACATTGATGGAGCATTTTGGTAAGACAAATAAGGAGTTGGCCTTTTGGCTAAGATCAAAGTGTAGTATCTGTTCCGATGGATACTGCACCCCATAGACTGGTATTGTCTTGACTTTCGGGGCTTGATTTACGCCGGCCTATGGGTCTGTCCTGTGCAGTTCTAGGAGGTCTACCCTCCCAGGCTTCGCCTCCCATCTTTGGGGAGGAGTAAGTTTATTGCTTACTGCCTGAGGCGCCCCTACCGGGGAATGCCGACGGGGCTGCCCAGGCAATTTTAAATGACCAGAGTGCTCAACTTCTCGAGTACTGGTTTTTTTAATCCCACTTTCCCGACCTTGTGTCACATCTTACCTTGTGTGAGGTAGATAAATAACAAATAAGGAGTTTTTGGCCTTTTGGCTAAGATCAAAGTGTAGTATCTGTTCCGATGGATACTGCACCCCATAGACTGGTATTGTCTTGGCTTTCGGGGCTTGATTTACGCCGGCCTATGGGTCTGTCCTGTGCAGTTCTAGGAGGTCCACCCTCCCAGGCTTCGCCTCCCCTCTTTGGGGAGGAGTAAGTTTATTGCTTACTGCCTGAGGCGCCCCTACCGGGGAATGCCGACGGGGCTGTCCAGGCAATTTTTAATGACCAGAGTGCTCAACTTCTCGAGTACTGGTTTTTTTAATCCCACTTTCCCGACCTTGTGTCACATCTTACCTTGTGGGAGGTAGATAAATAACAAATAAGGATTTTTTGGCCTTTTGGCTAAGATCAAAGTGTAGTATCTGTTTCGATGGATACTGCACCCCATAGACTGGTATTGTCTTGGCTTTCGGGGCTTGATTTACGCCGGCCTATGGGTCTGTCCTGTGCAGTTCTAGGAGGTCCACTCTCCCAGGCTTCGCCTCCCCTCTTTGGGAAGCAGTAAGTTTATTGCTTACTGCCTGAGGCGCCCCTACCGGGGAATGCCGACGGGGCTGTCCAGGCAATTTTTAATGACCAGAGTGCTCAACTTCTCGAGTACTGGTTTTTTTAATCCCACTTTCCCGACCTTGTGTCACATCTTACCTTGTGGGAAGTAGATAAATAACAAATAAGGATTTTTTGTCCTTTTGGCTAAGATCAAAGTGTAGTATCTGTTCCGATGGATACTGCACCCCCATAGACTGGTATTGTCTTGGCCTTCGGGTCTTGATTTATGCCGGTCTATGGGACGGTCCTGTGCAGTTCTAGGAGGTCTACCCTCCCAGGCTTCGCCTCCCCTCTTTGGGGAGGAGTAAGTTTATTGCTTACTGTCTGAGGCGCCCCTACCGGGGAATGCCGACGGGGCTGTCCAGGCAATTTTTAATGACCAGAGTGCTCAACTTCTCGAGTGCTGGTTTTTCTAATCCCACTTTCCCGACCTTGTGTCACATCTTACCTTGTGGGAGGTAGATAAATAAAACAAATAAGGAGTTCTTGGCCTTTTGGCTAAGATCAAATTGTAGTATCTGTTCCGATGGATACTGCACGCCTGTCCTGTGCAGTTCTAGGATGTCCACCCTTCCAGGCTTTGCCTCCCCTCTTTTGGGAGGAGTAAGTTTATTGCTTACTGTCTGAGGCGCACCTACCGGGGAATGCCGACGGGACTGCCCAGGCAATTTTTAAATGGCCAGAGTGCTCACCTCTCGAGCGCTGGCTTTTCAAACCCCACTTTCTCGACCCGATCTTGGGTCACATCTTACTTGTGGGAGTAAGCTAAAACTGGCCTTGTGCCTAACTCCTGGGGAGGAGTAAATAAAAAACAAATAAGGAGTGTAATCTTTACTTAGAAAATTCTGGTAATCATAGGGTCGCTAATTTTTACGTAAATAAATCTCTTGCAGCTAAGTATTTGCAGTTAAAAGCTAGGCAAGTTGTATTATATTTTATTCTTCATTTAGTCTTAAGTTGAATCAGCCAAACACTTGACATATTTGCAAGATGTTCGTTGGACAAAACGGCGTCTTTACCTCTCGAAATACTCGTGTGCTGTCATATTTTTCCACATATCAAAACAAATAAGAATATTTATCTCATTTCCTCTTTTAACCCCCTGAATATCGATCGTTATGATTTATATATAAGCCCATACACTATCGAACATTTATAAATAGAGGATAATCTAATTGTTTACATTGGAAATCTTAACGAAAGCCAAAAAAAAAAAAACATGGCTCTCCGGTCAATAAATATGAATATAATTTTAAATTAAAAAGTTCATAAAAGACTTCTCGAACCACTATATTTAAAAAGACTAAGACATTTCATCGGATATCATGATCATTTATATATCGATATGTTATTTCATACTTACGAGTGGCATACCGACTGAACTGTTACAGAAGTAGGAAAAGTTCTTATGTCAGTGGTCACGCAGCACACCAAGCGAAAGCTACGCAAATCGCATGATTTCCGGGCGAGGCCCTCTTCCTCTCGCTTATACGGTGAGTTTTGAACGAGAAAAGACGTGTTTGTGTGCCGTCCATGAAACTAGAGACATCAGACGAAGGGTGACCTGATGTAGTGAGATCTCCCTTCTCTCTATCTTTCACCCCTCTCCTTCTCTCTCTCTGTCTCTGTCTCTCTCTGTCTCTGTCTCTGTCTCTGTCTCTGTCTCTGTCTCTGTCTCTGTTTCTGTCTCTCTCTCTCTCTCTCTCTCTCTCTCTCTCTCTCTCTCTCTCTCTCTCTCTCTCTCTCTAAAGCATGCGAAGTTTTTCTTTCCGTCCTTTTTATAAACTACCCAACAACTGGTTTTGTATCAATGTAGCACAATCAACTGGGCTCACAACGATGATGGTGATGGCGACAACACGATAAACCCGTGTGCGTAAAGGATTTCATAAACTCATCAGTAAAGGTGTATATAACAGAACTACAGACTGACCGACCGACAGAGCCTATTATAGGAATGCGTGGGCGCATCTAAATAAAATAACTAACAAGTAAGTTAAATAGCGGTTAAATAAAAGTGAAAATAGTTTTTTTAACCAAAATATGAATATCCCTGGTTGTAGAAAATCTACCAGAAATGAGAGAATTATCCGATCATGATGAAATTTTAAGTATTATTAATTATCTAGCTGGCTTCGCCCGCTCGTTATCATTTCGCAGTTTTATTCTTAATCACTACTTAAAATCAATGAAACGAAACAAATTGATAAGTAAAAGAATATAAAACTATTGGTATTGATACATCAAACTGAATCTCTCCCCTCTCTCCCCTCTCTCTTACGCACTCACATACACACTAAAAGAATGTTACATTGTTTGAGCATTAATTCATTAAAAATATTATTTTGCTATTCTGAACTAAAGCGCACTTTTCTCTCTCTTTCTTTCCCTCTCAAACATAGATAACATTCAATGAGATAATTAGAAGATAGATTAGTTAAACATGAGTATACGACATGATCCGTTAAAAATAGCATAGAAATGTTTAAGTCTACAAACAAATCAATCAAAAAATTTAAAAAAAAAATATTAGATAATATTGAGTATTCGAAGCAGCAGCAGCAGGAGTCGATGCCGAAAACAATTAATTCTGAATTATTGACCGGTATCAAGTTTTGAAAGAAGCAACAGCAGCCTACTCTGCCTGCTACCTTTTTCATCTTCTTATTCGTTCCTCTCCTCCCATCTCTTCTTCTTCATACCGCAAACTGGGCAGGACACACGTACATTAACTTTTATTATATAGATAATGTTTTGCTCTAGGCATTTAACTGACTGAAATCTTGTTTAAAAGTTAAAAAAAACCAGAAATTTAGAAATTTAATTTCAGTTTACAAACAAATCAATCAAACATTGAAAAAAAATGTATTAGGAAATGTTGACTATTCTGAATTCTACATTGTTTGTTTGTTTTTTAAACATAGTTCACCCCAAACAGGGCAGGCCGCCACTGTAGACGTAAGGGTCTACTGAGAATTAGGGTGTAGGTTTTGGGGGTCATCTTAAGTTGGGAGCTGTGCAGCGAGATGTCTGTTTACATTAGTTTTACATTTCTGTATGTCGGAAGAGTCGGGGAAACAGGGATCAGGAAGGGAGTTCCAGATGCCCGCGGCACGAGGAAATAAACTATTGAAGTAGAAGGCTTTCCAGCATCTGGGAACCTCCGCAGTAAATGGATAGGATTTAGCTGATTGTCGGGTTGGTCGAGTGTATTTATTTCGAGGGGGCACTAGAGCAGCAAGTTCATAGGAGCACAGTCCATAGAAGTACCTGTAAAACAGGCACAATGATGCAACACTGCAGCGATACAACAGGGGCTGGAGCTTGGTTGGCAGTGAGGGACTTATTAAGCTGGCGACTCATTTTTGGACCTTGTCTAAGAGGGAGAGACTAGTGGATGATGCCCCAGCCCAGATGTGGCAACAATATTCCATGCATTGCCGGATGGTGGCTTTGTAGAGATATAGGATAATGTCAGGCGTAAGAAGTTTACTAGCATGGTAGAGGGAGCCCACTTTCTTTGCAGCAGCCTTGGCAATGTCTTAAATGTATTTGTTGACCGGTATCAAGCTCTGAAAGAAACAGCAGTAACAGCCGTCTCTACTATACTTACTATTCTTTTTCACTTTCTTATTCGTGCCACTTCCCCACATCTTCTTCTTAATACCGTGAACTAAACCGGACATACGTACGCTCACCTATATTACATAGAGAAACAAATGTTCATATAAAAGAATTATCTTAGAAAACAAACAAACTAATAGATTGTTTTACGTCATTATAATTACTTACCCCCTCCATCTATTTTAAAGACGAATTACGTAAAAGTATATTCATAGTCGTAACTCAGTGACCACCTTAACAAAAAGATTTAACTTTTTTTTTAACATTTAAATCTCCGAATTAAAGTATCATTTTCTATCGAGAGTTGCTTTTTATTTCTTAATAAAATAAATTCTTTATGCTTCAGAATTTTTGAGATGATAATTGATAATTTGGATTCTTTTGATAATTCGGACTACTGTTCTCATCTTGGGTGTTATTCTGAAAACGTTTCGACCGATGTAACCTTCGACTTTCTTCTGATGCATTTTGTCGAACTCGGCAATCTGTATATAATTTCGAACGGAACATATTATTTAATCCACGGAGGTAGCATGCTCTCGTTCTGTCAGCCATGACCGGGTCGAAGCCTTAAGTAATTCGCAATTGTAGTCTTAGTATTGCGGACCCCCCGACGTAACGGAGAAAGTGATAAGTAAATCAGTTATAAGTGACAGTCGTCTGGAGGTTGAAGGTTCAATCCTCAGTGTGGGCGATACTATGATAAAAATTAGGAATTACTTTAGACTTCTGGCTGAGAGTAAGCTACCCCTTTAGATTGAATAAAGGGTTCCGTTCGAAATCCCGTAAAGATTCCCAAGTTCGACAAGATGCACCTGAAGAAGGTCGGTGGTTACATCGGCCGAAACGTTGGGAGAATAATTCAAATAAAACAGATAAATTTGATTATATTAACATTCATTTATTAATTAATCAATACTAAACATTTAATTAAAATCGGACAATTATCTGATGTTAGCTATTTTGGGCAAAACAACAAATCACTTTCACTTTCAATGGCCGTCCCAAGTTTAAATAAAAGCGTTTAGTAAAAGATTTAATTATATGGAAACTAAGTGCGTTCGTTATCAAATTTGTATGAGATGCGTCCGTACAATTTTTAAAATACTAATTAGTACTAAGGCCAAAAGCCACTCATGGATAAGTATTAATGAGAATTTCAATTGGAGGATGAACAACACATGAGATGATTTTAAACGATGGGTGCGAATAGCAGAATTTAACTATTTAAGGGGACGGCTCGATAAGTATTTGTTTACATTGAACTTAATGTTGTAGTTAGCAGGGAGGTAGTTCATGTGAAGGAACTTTTTTTCATGAAAGTTCTGTTTTGTTTTAGGTGCACAAAGGAAAAAAGAAACCTTCCTTTGCAGTTGTGATAATTACACAAGTTCTTGCTGTAAATGTTTTGCAGTGGGGGCAGCCATTGGAGCTCAGTCGATCACCTACCAGGAAACTAACGATAGGGTAGAGACAGACTAGCTAAGTCTCTTTCGTGAGAAAAGAGTCGTAGACAAGCGAAGAGATCACCCTCCACTAGATTGCAAAGTCGATTTTGTATTCTGTCAAAGAAAGAAAGAGTGCTCTGTGCGTCACCTCCCAAGATGTGGCAGCAGTACCTCCCCATCGTAGGGTGTATCTCACTCTTATATAGGTAAAGTATTGAGTCAGGTACTTTCTAGAGTGGTAGAATGATCCAATCATTTTTTTTTTAGAAAGGGGCTGTAAGGAAGAGAATACATCTTGGCCTTTTGGCCAAGATCAAAGTGTAGTATCTGTTCCGATGGATACTACACCCTATAGACCGGTACCGTCTTGGCCGTCGAGTCTTGATTCCGCCGGTCTGTGGGATTGTCCTGTGCAGTTCTAGGAGGTCCACCCTCCCAGGCTTTGCCTCCCCTCTTTGGGGTGGAGTAAGTTTATCGCTTACTGCCTGAGGCGCCCCTACCGGGGAATGCCGACGGGGCTGCCCAGGCATTTTTTGTAGGCCAGAGTGCTCACCTTCTCGGGAGCTGGCTTTTCAAATCACACTTTCCTGACCTTGTGTCACATCTTACCTTGTGGGAGGAAGATAAATAAAACATCATCCCTACTAGTTTGCGTAGAATGTTTTGTACTCTGTAACAACAGGATTAAGTACTCTGAGCGACACCTCCCATATGTGGCAGTTGTGCCTAAGACGTTGCCTTTTCTTATACAGGTAGATGATTTAATTTATGCGTTTTGCGATAAAAATGCTATTTAAAACTGAAATTTGACAGCGACCGAGTGACCGACCGCCGGATGAAGGCTCTTCTTATACAGAGGGCGGATCTTATTAATTCTTGTTTTGCAAAAGGGTTAACGACGTGTACTGACGACATGGATGTACCAAATCCGAATGCAGTTCGTTCTACCGACACACTTTCACTTAGGATGTTGTCAATCTTCACGTGACCCCTCCTGTAAGTACTCGATGTCTTTATAGTTAAGAATTCTAAATAAAAAAAACATCGGGGAAACCCAATACCAACAATAAAATAATCTGATTCTTAGAAAATGAATGAATTAATTAATTCTTGTTAAACTGTAATCGATTTATGCTTAATTCGCTAGATCGACGCCAACGTTCTGAACAAGATTTTCTCGTTTTTATTTCCTGCCCCTACATTTATGTCGTCCAGTCGGGTTTGCCCGAGTCGGCCATTCAGCTAACCCATTAATACCACCCGCTAACCAACATATCCCAATCAGCCTTAAAAGATCTGAGAACGACCTACCACCAAGCAACACAACCATCCTGCACCACCCCGAACAGGCTCACCCCCACCCCGAACAGACACACCCGAACCACCCTCGAATTTACGTCTTCACCTTGCTTGTTATCGAGACCCATCATAAAGTCACACTTGCGTACCGGACGGATAGTCCTTACAAATATACAGCTCGCTCTGTTCTCGTTTATCAGAGCGGATGACTGCTACCAAACTAGACTTCCCTGTTTCGATCCAGGCTCCCTTTTCTCCAGATAACCAACCCCTCTCGGTCGCCCAATCTTTTCTTTTCTTTTTTATAATCGGATGTCTTTTTTCTCTCGGATGCTGGCCCCACTGTTCGGATTCAAGACCGGACGCTTTTTTCTCTTATCACCTACAAGTTGGCTCTTGTGAAAGTGTCCTCACTTTTTTTGTTGTTGTTCTAAATCCTTGTTTTGTTTTGTCTCGGCTTGCTTTGCAAACTAAACAAAGTTAAGATGGCGTCGAAAAAAAAGAAGAGAAATAAATAAAAATAAAGAAAAAATATTAAAAATTTTTTTACTCGACCGCCATTAATCGAAACAGAATTACCCATCTACATATAGTAACGCGTTAATACGGTTAATACTAGACATTACATCTATTGCACTGGGGAAAACATTTGTGTTTACTATGTAGTCACCACTTATCAAGGCCAAGTTCCACTCGAGGATAATAGTTAAAGAAATTGAAATGATTGTCAGTTGAACTATGAGGAACACTATGGGAGTACTAACATTGATCAATCGTATGAACTTATTATTACTTATGGGCGGTTTTTAACAAGAATTTGTTTACATTGGATTTGAAGAAGACCAAGTTATAACCAGCAGAGAAGCAGTTCCGCTGTAATGTGTTCCACAAACGGTAAATCCTAACAAAGAAGCCCTGTCCATGAAAATTCTGCTAAGCACATGGAGGGAAAAAGAAAACGTATTTTGTCAATGTAGTTTTGGGAAAGTAGAAAGCGGACCTTGCGTTTACTTTCGGCAACCTCGTAACTCTCGCTTCCCTTATTTTGTCATTTAGTCCTCACATTCCATGAGCGATGTTTCTGACAAAGGGGTAAGAATTGCTGTTTTCTGGGTCGGAATCTATCTAAGACTTATTGTTGGCTACTTTTTGTCATCGAAGTAGTATTTTTTTTATCTCTTTACATCAAGTGGCTTCATACCTTGTCTGAAGAGATTTCCATAAAAAAGTAGAAAAACGATTTCCTGCTGCGAATGTCTCACAAAGAGGATCCAAAAACTGAAGCTCAGTTAAGCACCTTCTATAGTAGTAACGATAGAGCAGAGAGAGACTAGCAATGTCTCTTATCTGAGGCAGGAACACCAAATTTCGAAGTCTATTTTGTGCTCTATCAAGACAGGGAAGTGTGCTTGTCGAGCTCCTATTTTGTATTATTTTATTATTCGGCCTCTTTTTTACAAGTGGATCACCACGTTTTAATATCAGGATTCTACATGAATAGAATAGTTAATGAGATTCTCGGTTGGATGATGAACAACACAATCAGAGGATTGGAGACGATGGTTGGAATTGGCAGACTTTGATTTAATAAGCAAGTATTTTTCAACATAAGACTTAAAAACAACCCTGTTATAGTCAGCAGGGAAACAGTCTCGTGGTATTGTGTTCCACGGATGAAAACTGCCAAGTAATAAACTTTTTCCATGGAAATTCTGTTTTGTCTTAGGTACAGAGAGAGAGAGAGAGAGAGAGAGAGAGAGAGAGAGAGAGAGGGCGAGAGAGAGAGAGAAGTTTAATGTGGTTTTAGTTTGACGAGTTCTTGCTGTGAATGTTTTGCAGGGTGAGGGACTAGATATTTGAGCTCAGTCTAGCGCTTTCCATGAAAAGAACGACAGAGTAGAGAAAGACTAGCAATCTATTGTGTGATAAATGCGCTTTACGGAAGAAGATAGATAATCCCCCACTAGATTGCGAAATCGATTTTATAGTCTGTCAAGGCAAGTAAGAGCGGCACCTCCCTAGACATAACAGGAGTACTAATTATACTCACTTTGTTGGGTTAAATCTGGCACATGTTTTAACTCTAAAAAATAACACCAGATGTTCTGTATCATATCAACATTTTTATTAGGTTGTCCGTAATTAATAAACAATTTAAAAAATAAACATTATTTCATTAAATTCATGCGGAACCAATAATCGAGGTTTTTCAAATTACCAATTTGCTTGCAATGGTAAGACGCAGTTAAAATACTGACATAAAATCTTGATTGGCCCTACTTTTTCTTCTTCTCTACATCCACCCCATAGCAGATGTGATGTTGTTAGTCTCAGTCTTTTCTATAAATACTATTATGGCATGTGTTCTTTAAAATTATGTTATCTATTCCCCGCTTCTTTTGTTCCAGCTCATTTGACTCGTTGGTCTAGTGGTCTCCATCAATTCGCTGTTTTGATACCTCATTGTCATACAGCTTCCTATTCCAGTAGCTTCTTTCCAAGAACCGCAGGCTTGTGGAACTATCTTCCTGCTGACTGTTTTCCTCTTACCAATAACCTTGGTATTTTCAAGACTAAAGCCAATAGGCATCTCCTGTCTTTGCGATAATCATGCTTCGTTCTTGCTAGCTCCTTACATCAAGTGGCTTCATGCCTTGTCTGGAGCGATTTCCATTAAAAAAAAACTACATTGAGTTGGCGATTTCACGATTTTATTCACCCCTTCATAAGTAAACTAAAAAAATACCCGTCCGATAACGGGCAAAATGGATTGCCTAGATATCACAGTTTTGCACCACTTTTATGTCCCCTTATGTAGAATTAAAATCAAGATATAATGATAATAAACCTTACGTCTAGAATCCTTATTCCAAATTTTATCAAAATCCATTACATGATTTTGACACAATTTATTTTAAAATTTAAGGCTGAAGATTAATGGGTCTTAAGAAAAAATTGAAATTCAGGGATTTCTGTTTAATTGGTGTTTAATAACTATATATCAAATTTAATGCAAATCTGAAATATTTAAGTTTTCAAATGGAAGGTTGTGCCCATATTATCCCCCCCCACCTAAGGCCATTTAAAATAGTCCGAAGAAACTAAGATTTAGAGAATGTTTATTAATTTATGTTTAATACGTATTGTTCAAATTTCACAAATATCGGAGGTTTCTGAATTTTTACAAAGAGTTTCTATTCTCTATTGGTTCCCTTCGCAGCTGTGTTCCAAAATTCATTTAATTTGGTTAATTAGTTTAGGAGAGAATCCTTTATATAGAAATGTATAAACATGTACGCATACCTAAACATTATATAAATAAAGGTAAGATGTAGACGACTGCACGGCAGAGGGTTATTCCCCATGTATTAGAGCAAGGGTTCTCAATCTTTTTCCTGTTAAGTACCCCCTGAGTTATAAAACCATCTTTCTGAACCCCCAATAATGTGACAATGAATATAACGGTAATTTATTGACTAACTCATTCTACTACAATAATTCTGCAAAGGATATTATAAAATTATTCAAATTTTGATGACCTTATTCAGGAGAAACATCAGTATTACAAATATTTTACAATGATGATACACCAGCAGGAGTGAAACACTATTTTCTTAAGTATCAATCAATCATGAACTTCAATGTGAGGGCTGTGCTTGTTTGTTACAGGCAAGTTCTTAAATTCGACGAACAGTATTAGACAGACACACTCATAGGTCATGCTCGACATTCAGTTGTGATCGATGTTTAGTTTTCATATTCAACAATTTTCAACATTTTTGCAGTTTTTAACCATTGTTACATAAGCATGTATTTATTGAATATACCATATCTTCGAACACATTTCATTTCAGTGCTTCGTTACATATAGGTTTGAGTGCTCGGTAACACACTCTGAAAAGTGCTTGTTCGAATCACTAACATTTCTTTGGTTATTTAATTTTTTATTTTTAATATATTTACTTTTTTTCTTTTTGAATTATTACTTATATGTTGATATATGCTTTTTTCTAAACCAATAAATTAAAGCAATTTTATGAATACACAGGCACTGAATTTCATAATCCGAAACTATTACTATTTTAAATTCCTCTTTCATCAGCCAGAAATCTTGTTGTGAACCCCTGAGGGTTCGCGAACCCCAGGTTGCGAACCCCTGTATTAGAGGATACAATTGATTAGAGGACAGACAGACAGACAGACAGACATCTCTCATATGATTATATATTTATTTACTAGTAGACACCATCTGTCAAAAAATAAGGATAAAAAAGTTATGCTTCGCCAATGTTCGCAGTAATATTTATATAAAATCATAGAATTGTGTCGGTAAATTAATCTTTCATATATAAATTATTATTATCATTTCTGATGACCTAAAACACCAACCGTTGACTTTTTTATTCAGAGTTTAAGATTTGTTACCGAGTTCATTTCAGGAGGCGGGGGTTGCCTTACATGCTATTTACTTTCACGTTTTTCAGAAGCTAACATTTGTGTGATGGGACCGATTTTTATTAATATACAAATAAATACAGATAATCCTTTATTATAGAGTATAATATTTATCATTTAATACAGATAATCCTTTATTATAGAGTATACTATTTATCATTTAATACATATACTCCTTTATTATAGAGTATAACATTTATCATTTAATACAGATAAACCTTTATTATAGAGTATAATATTTATCATTTAATACAGATAATCCTGTATTATAAAGTATAATATTTATCATTTAATACAGATAATCCTTTATTATAAAGTATAATATTTATCATTTAATACAGATAATCCTTTATTATAAAGTATAATATTTATCATTTAATACAGATACACCTTTATTATAAAGTATAATATTAATCATTTAATACAGATAAACCTTTATTATAAAGTATAATATTTATCATTTAATACAGATAAACCTTTATTATAAAGTATAATATTTATCATTTAATACAGATAAACCTTTATTATAAAGTATAATATTAAACATTTAATACAGATAAACCTTTATTATAAAGTATAATATTTATCATTTAATACAGATAATCCTTTATTATAAAGTATAACATTTATCATTTAATACAGATAAACCTTTATTATAAAGTATAATATTAATCATTTAATACAGATAATCCTTTATTATAAAGTATAACATTTATCATTTAATACAGATACACCTTTATTATAGAGTATAATATTTATCATTTAATACAGATAAACCTTTATTATAAAGTATAATATTTATAATTTAATACAGATAAACCTTTATTATAAAGTATAATATTTGTCATTTAATACAGATAAACCTTTATTATAAAGTATAATATTTATAATTTAATACAGATAATCCTTTATTATAAAGTATAATATTTATCATTTAATACAGATAAACCTTTATTATAAAGTATAATATTTATCATTGAATACAGATAATCCTTTATTATAAAGTATAACATTTATCATTTAATACAGATAAACCTTTATTATAAAGTATAACATTTATCATTTAATACAGATAAACCTTTATTATAAAGTATAATATTTGTCATTTAATACAGATAAACCTTTATTATAAAGTATAACATTTATCATTTAATACAGATAATCCTTTATTGGAAAATATAATATTTATCATTTAATACAGATAAACCTTTATTATAAAGTATAATATTTATAATTTAATACAGATAATCCTTTATTGGAAAATATAATATTTATCATTTAATACAGATAAACCTTTATTATAAAGTATAATATTTATAATTTAATACAGATAATCCTTTATTATAAAGTATAATATTTATCATTTAATACAGATAAACCTTTATTATAAAGTATAATATTTATAATTTAATACAGATAAACCTTTATTATAAAGTATAATATTTGTCATTTAATACAGATAAACCTTTATTATAGAGTATAATATTTATAATTTAATACAGATAAACCTTTATTATAAAGTATAATATTTGTCATTTAATACAGATAAACCTTTATTATAAAGTATAATATTTATAATTTAATACAGATAATCCTTTATTATAAAGTATAATATTTATCATTTAATACAGATAAACCTTTATTATAAAGTATAATATTTATCATTGAATACAGATAATCCTTTATTATAAAGTATAACATTTATCATTTAATACAGATAAACCTTTATTATAAAGTATAACATTTATCATTTAATACAGATAAACCTTTATTATAAAGTATAATATTTGTCATTTAATACAGATAAACCTTTATTATAAAGTATAACATTTATCATTTAATACAGATAATCCTTTATTGGAAAATATAATATTTATCATTTAATACAGATAAACCTTTATTATAAAGTATAATATTTATAATTTAATACAGATAATCCTTTATTGGAAAATATAATATTTATCATTTAATACAGATAAACCTTTATTATAAAGTATAATATTTATAATTTAATACAGATAATCCTTTATTATAAAGTATAATATTTATCATTTAATACAGATAAACCTTTATTATAAAGTATAATATTTATAATTTAATACAGATAAACCTTTATTATAAAGTATAATATTTGTCATTTAATACAGATAAACCTTTATTATAGAGTATAATATTTATAATTTAATACAGATAAACCTTTATTATAAAGTATAATATTTGTCATTTAATACAGATAAACCTTTATTATAAAGTATAATATTTATAATTTAATACAGATAATCCTTTATTATAAAGTATAATATTTATCATTTAATACAGATAAACCTTTATTATAAAGTATAATATTTATCATTGAATACAGATAATCCTTTATTATAAAGTATAACATTTATCATTTAATACAGATAAACCTTTATTATAAAGTATAATATTTATAATTTAATACAGATAAACCTTTATTATAAAGTATAATATTTGTCATTTAATACAGATAAACCTTTATTATAAAGTATAACATTTATCATTTAATACAGATAAACCTTTATTATAAAGTATAATATTCATCATTTAATACAGATAATCCTTTATTATAAAGTATAACATTTATCATTTAATACAGATACACCTTTATTATAGAGTATAATATTTATCATTTAATCTTCCAATGCACATCGATGCACAGTAAAATTGAACATGAATCACACGGTGCACCGATATTATAAAAACAAACGCACAAACATTCTACATAAAGTGACTCAGCAATCTCTAGTTCAAAAGAGGTATCAGTGTTTTGGAGTGTTCAATTCACACACAGCTCAAATATAAAATAACTGTCTTAACGCGATTAATTTAAAGGATTTGGCTGAGTTCAGGACATAAAACAAATTACGTTAGCGTCAGAATAAATAAAATACTGAAGTTTGGTAAAATATACACAGAAACCAGATCTTCGTTTATAATATGATACTATTTTGGCATTAAATAAAACGATACGTTTCGCCATTAAATAATCGCTGATTTACTGAAAATCAAGCTAACCAACGCAAGTTAAGTTACTACGTACGATATATAAAGATTTTATGATGCACCCACATTTTAAATCAACTATTCAAAGTAAAAAGTATTGCATTGGCCAAAAATTCGTTCGTTTTTAGAATGTCATATTTCCGGCCTACTAAAGATCGTTTAGTGTGCCTCTTCTTCAAATCCTGTATTCGATGTAGCGAGTATGTTGACGGCAGTGTGTAAAAATTCTCTGAGCAGAATAGTTCTAAAAGTTTATATTTGTATTTCAGGCCTTGAAATGGAAGATCAAGCTAAGCACTACCGACATCTGATGCTTTTTTATTACGGAAAAGGAGAAAAAAGCTACAGAAACCTGCATAAAGATATGGCATGTGTGTGAGAAGAATACTGTTACAGAATGGGCATGGTTTACTCGTTTCCGGAAAGAAAATATTTCAGTGAGAGATGGTCCTCGTTCTAACCGACCAAAGATGATCGACAGTGATCAATTGAAAACCAGAGAAAATCGCAGATATTCTCAATATTTTCAAATCGAGCGTTGAAAATGAATTGCATAAACTCGGTTATGTTTCTAAACCTGATGTTTGGGTTCTTTCTTAAAAAAAACTATTTACCCAACTTTACACATAATAGTCAGAAAATACGATAAAATGGTTTATGTTTATGCCAAGATAAAGTCAAGATTTATATCTTTAATTTCTAAATTTTGGTCAAATTTTGCAACTTAAAATAATATTTTTTCAGATGAGGATTGATAATTAGTATTTTTTGGATTATTGGATTTTTGCAATTAGGATTGAACATTTGTAATCTTTGAATTATTCGGATTACAGTTCTCACCCTGATTGTTATGCTCAAAACGTTTTGGTCTATGTAACGACCGACCTTTCATAGGTGAGTATTGTCTAACTCGGGAATCATGTGGAATTTGGGAATCTGTACGGAATTTCGAACAGAGCCCTTTATTTAATCAACCGGGGTAGCATGCTCTCGTTCCGTCAGCCATGGCCGAGTAGAAGTCGTAATTGTATTCTTAGTACGGGGGACTTAACCTTCAACCCCCAGAAGACTGTCACTAAGAACTGATTATAACTTAGCACTTTTATACGTTTCGCAACGCGTTAACATCAACATGTCTACTCTATAAAATCAAATCGGCCAAATCTTCAAAGTTATATAAACAATGGATGGTCACGAGTAAAATATGTATTATATTAACGGTATCCCGTGGAAATTTGCAGGTGCTGTCTACATTAATCGGTATACTTTACTGCTAATAATATTCCTATTGAAATAATAAATGTCACTGAAGGTCAATACTATTAAGACATAAATTACTATTTCTTTTATCGTAAAAATAATTTCCATTGTCAAATAAATATTCTTTAAATAAATATAACGAATATGTATTTTATTTATTTATTTATTAGCAGTATTACCCGGCGTCGCGAAGGGGCAAAAGTGTGACATACTTCTATCTCTCTTCCCCAGCTCCCCTCCCTACTCCCTCTTTTTTCTCCGCCCAGCCGATTTCTCGTTCTAAACATACACATTTATAGATTACTTGAGTCGGCATGAGGGAAATAACTTTTTGAAAAAAAATCAAAATTACTTCCCTTTAGTTAGTACATAAAAATCACAAAAAAATCAACACCCCTCCTGATGAAATCGACGGCAGTCTAGGGTCACGAATGGGTATTTTTCTCTAAATTTGAGATATTATTCATTCCGGGCAACGCCAATCAAGAATATACTAACTTTGTTGGTGTTTGTTTGGTAGATTCTGACTTTTAGCTGAACATACATACAGGCACTGACACACAGATGCTTCCCTTTATATAATAGATTTAAAATTGTAGAAATGTAATTCTTTTTAGAACTATAAATGTTCTCTGTCTTCTTACCGTAAAAATAAAGTTCAGCTAAATATTGTTCAAATCAATAAAGGGAGCATCGCATCTATTTATTTAAAATTGTACTGCTTTAGTGGACGGGATAATAGAATTCTGATTTTTGAACACTTCATTATAAACTGGGCAATGTCAGATTTTTTACTTCAGCGACATCATATTAAGCAGCAATCACTGGACGATCTCATTTTACATGTGTGTGAAAGTCGATTGTTCGAAGTAAAAATAAAATACAACGACAAACTCTGTGTATGTTACAGACGTGCAGCAGAAAAGTCATAAATATACGATCAAATGATCGATGCTCCTATTTACTTGCCTCCTCACGAGGCCAGAGTTAGACACAATGTCTTTATATAGATGGGGAAAATGCAACTCCAAAACAGTGGCACTTTGGATTGGAACAAAAATAAACTTACACGTTTTGTCGACAATTTTGCACCCTCGTCAGTGACGAAATCGGCGACAAACCCTGAATATGTAGCAACGTCAGCAAGGAACCGCATGCGATCAAAATAAGACAGTCTTCTTGATAGATAGAGAGGTGGGGCGATTGGGCTCGACACACGGGACTTCCTTATATGTCTTGGTCTATTAATGACGCGCCGCACCGAGATCCATAGTTAATTGACTTTGCGCTACGAGCACCTTTCCATCGCAATTATTGGAAGGAACGCCTTTAGCCTGCTCTCGGCCTGCCAAGCCAGCAAGTTATCCAATGAAACTTCCTGATGTTCCGAATATAGGTTTTTAATGTTTTACGGTTGAAAAAGATATTCATGAAATTTTAAATTGAAATTTAATATTTTTCAAATGTTGAATTATGTATTTAGTGCAATTAAAGTAACCCCAGATCCCATTCTTTCGATCACCATTCAAACCCACGTTGCCTTCTAGAACGGCCCTGTGTTCTCACAAATAACGGTCGAGAACTTGATCTAAAATTCTTTGTGTTTCCCTGGGATCAGTTGGAATATGTAGTTGATCGAGAGAATATGTTCGGTTGTGGATTCTTTTACTCCTGTCAAGACTCAGCCTGTTTCTTTCAATCATAGGTGTGTCCCTTTCTTTCTGAGATTCTCATGGATGACTCTGTTATTGAGGGGAAATCGAGTGAAACTTTTGGTCTTTCTTTCTCATCAAATCTTTCTTTGAGTTCATATATTAAATCCAATGCTCTTTCTGCTTCAGATAAAATCGGTTCTCTCTATCGCCCCAAGCACTTTCTCAAACCTGAGGCTATTCTTTATCTCTAGACCTTGTATGGAGTACTGTTGTGATATTTGGGCTGGTGAATCTCTGTCCCATTTGAGGGTTCTTCTCCTCTACACTCTCTGGCTCACACAGACTTGATGTTCTAGTCACACTCTATTCTATAAGTTCTATTAAAGCATATGTTTTTTTTTAAATTGTCTGATTTATCACCTGCTTCCTTTGTTTCAGCTCGTTTGACTTGTTGGTCTAGTAGTCTTCATAAATTTGCTTATTTGATACCTCGTTGTAATACAGCTTCATATTTCAGTAGCGTCTTTCCAAGAACTATAGGCATGCGGAAGTCTCTTCCTGCTGAACTATAGCCTTGGTCTTTTCAAGACTAAGGTCAATAGGGTTAGGGTTAGGGTTATGTCTTAATGATAATCATCTTTCGTTCTTTTAGCTCCTTACATCAAGTTATCTTATGCTTTTTTTTTCGAACAACTTCCATAAAAAATTTAAAAAATGGATTTGAGTAACAATAATTCTCCTCAGGATCCCCTCCTCTTCCGGTTGAAGTTTGGATGGTGCTATTCCTTCTCGGTCTTTCCATTCTGTCAGATCCCCCACAACTATTGTCGGCGCTTGTTCGTAATACTCCACCACCCGTTTTTCTCAACTGAAAAGGTGAACAAATATTACATGTTCTTGTTTGTTCGTAATACAGAACCATCCATTTTTTTCACCTTTTTTACCGACCAATACTTTTTCTTTTTTCTGTGTTCAATTACCTATCATGCCGTTAGAGAATGTAAAAATAATATTTTAGATTTTCGCAACATGGTCAAAAAGTGGGTGATCAGTTTACATTAAATTTATATAGGAAACTGATCCCTCTCCTAAAATTAAAAATATTTGAAAAAGAACGGAATTCTCTAGAGACATGATAGGTAATTGTACACAACAAAATAATTTAAAAACTTTGTGATGGTCAACAAGTATGTGATCTGTCTACATTAAATTAATATAGGAAACTGATCCCCTCTCCTAAAATCTAAAATATTTTAATTTAAAAAAAACACACGGAATTATGTAGCGGCATAGTAGGTAATTGTATACCGAAAGAAAAAAAAATTGAGAAAACGGGTAGTGGAGCATTACGAACAAGCGCCTCATTGTCTTTGATATCAACCGGTGTTGGTGCTTCTGCAATTATAGTATTTCTTTCATATATCTGTCCAGGCAGTTTCAGTTCACTTGGTTTTGTCTTAGTATGTTCAATTCATATTTTTAGTTGTGCTTACGAAGTGCTATTCTGTTTAAACTTATCTGTGGTTGATCTATGTTACATGACTCGAAATTTTTTTTCACTATTTTCATTCGTTTCGTTGTATGTATAGTGTCTATCCTCCCTTTCATTCTAATTTCTCTTATATTTTCTTGCATGATCTTCGGTAGTTTTCAGTTTCATTTGTCCGCTGAAGTATGTGGCAATTCCATGTATTTATGTCTCCTTTAACTTCACTTCATGACGACTGGAACGGCGAAATCTACTATTCGACAGATATTTTCCTTCTTGCTGACTATTATTATGTCCGGTGTTTTTGATTGAAGGAATTTGTCTGTTTGTATTTTCATGTAATCCCATAGTCTTTCATTTTCCAATACTGGCCCCGGTTTTTGCTTTTAGCATTCATTTACAAAGTGCTCAGCTGACACCTTCCGCACCTAGTCATGTCTGTTTTTATATTCTTTTAGGGATATTTTGCTGCATTCGCTTATGATATAGTTAATCGTTTCGTCTCTTTGTGCACAGAGTTACTGTTTTCCTTGGCTCTGTATTATTATTTACTCACTAGGAGACCTTCTTCTTCTTCTTTTTATTATTATTATTATTATTATTATTATTATTATCATTATCATTATTATTAGGAGTAGTAGTAGTAGTAGTAGTAGTAGTAGTAGTAGTAGTGGTATTATCCCATTATTGTTGTTAGCAACAAATGCAAAATAATTTATCGGTAACATTTGTTGAGTTCCTTTTCTTAAAAAACAATACTTATTCGAACCATATGTTTTTCTCTGTAGGTGTACCAATAAAATGTTGTATATCTCTCTCAAATATTACATTTCACATCTATAAAGGAAATAGTTGTCAAACACGATGCGCTAATATATTAAGTCCTTTCGTAACAATCTGACTTGCATTTGATATATTAACACAATATGTAAACAGTTTGGGTTGATGTGCAAGATATTGAATGGCCTTCTGTCACACTAAGCATAGCTGGATCTCATGTTTTAGAGATAGTCTACATTTGACCTAGGTGAGTTAAGGAATTAACAACTGATTCTAAGGAAAAATAATAACGTCAGGATACATACCGTATCACGCTAGACATACACATGCCGCGTTCGTAAATGAAGGCACGCAACAAGTTACATTCTAGACACAAATATAGATGAATAATTTAGATTCTATTTAGGCTCTGGAACTCATTTTTATCTGCCTTAAATCGAAGACATCAGATTACTAAATCGTTACATATGTACGAAATAACTTTATTTATTATATGTGCAAAAAACACTTAATAAAGAAATACTTATATTAAATTAAAGCTTCCTTGTTTTTCTTTCTTCCTTACAAACAGCCTGAGATTGACTTTGAAAACTGGACGAGATAATTATATATATATATATATATATATATATATATATATATATATATATATATATATGTTTTTTAAATTGTTGTAAATTTCTACTAAAAAGATTATGCTTTTCTTTAAAACTTAGTTCACCCTAAACGAGGAAAATTTTCATTGTGGACTTAAAGGACTACTGAGAATTAGGGTAAAAGTTTAGGAGGTCATCCCAAATTGAGATGCTTGTTCACATTAGTTCTAAATTTCTGCATGATGATACAGTCCGGGAAACAGGAAGCAGGGAGGGAGTTCCAAAAATCCAGCAGCTCGAGGTAAGAAGATATTAGAGTAGAAGGCTCTCTGGGATCTGGGGACCTCCACAGTGAATGGATGGGATTTACCTGATTGTCGAGTTAGTTGAGTGTTTTCACGTCGAGCGGGCACTAGAGAAGCAAGTTCTGTTTTCTTTTTTTTAATGAGGCAACTCTTATCAAGGCTAACAACCAACTCGAAGATTAGGGTCAAGAAGATGGCTAGATTGACAGATGAATAGTGATGAATACTATGAGAGTATTGAAAACAGCAGCCGACCCAGAAAACAGCATTTTTCCCCATTGTCAAAAACATCGCTTGTGGAAAAAAATATCGCATAATTCATAACTCTTGCTCCTCCCATTCATTTCTTGTAAGAATTTTGTTTCAGTAATATCTTACAATTATTAGTTATAAGTATAGGGCGTTACTTTCTAATCACCCTGTATATATATATATATATATATATATATATATATATATATATATATATATATATATATATATATATATATATATATATATATACATATATATATACATACATACATACATACATATATATATATATATATATATATATATATATATATACATATATATATATATATATATATATATATATATATATATATATATATATGTATTCCACTCTTTAATAAAGACCAATATGTACTTATTTGTATATTAATATTTAAATATAAATATCTTTCTCTATATAAAACTCAATGTCTGAGTGTTTGTGTGTTCCCTAAAAAGAGAAAGTGAATCTATATAAAATTTAAAAGTGTATTCTTATGTCAAATTTATCGGGGTAGACACTGTAAGGTTTCCCGAATCTGTAAGAGCACACCTATCCCTTACAATAACCCTAATTTCTTTAAGACTTTAAATATATCGTTATTTATATAAAAATTAAACAATATGACATTTTCTGGGAGGAGATAATGGAAATAACCCGAATTTCTGAGTGTCATCCGAACCTAGAGAAACTGTGGGGTCGTACCTTTTTTAAATATAAAAAAATATCTTATTTTGATGAACTTACTGTCATAAATATAAACTTTTCGATCTCGATGGGGAGGACAATGGCAGTGGTCCCGAATCTATAAGTTCCTCTCCAAATATCTACGTGCCCTCACATCTAAGTGACCCATGGAAGCAGAACCACCTTACAACATTTGATAAGTATATCCGATTTTGATAATATTTAAACATATGAATGCGACACTAATTGAGAGAGTTTTCCAATATTTCATATTCTACCGACTATATTAGGGGGGAAAGGGGGGAGCAGGGGTGGTAAAAACAAAGGAAGTAATATTGTGCAATAGGCACAGTGAAAACTTACATAGTACTGCTCCTCATTCAATCCCGAGCAACGTCGGATATTGCTACTAGTAACATTATAAAACCAAATAAAAGTAAAGAAAAAGATATATATTACATTTTTTAAGTCTTAGAATCACGCTGATAACTTTAAATTCGGATAATTAGTTTCAGAGATCTTAACTCTGCGCCACGCACCTGCTACTGAGAATACGAGAAATTATAGGACTGATGTATTTTCAGTCATTTATATCATCGCTTATCAAGGCCTAAGGCCACTCGAGGACAAGGATTAATGAGTGTCAAACGAACGGTGAAACAACACCGTGAAGATTGTTAACGATGGTTGAAATGGGCAGAACCTGATTATCCAAGAGGAAGGTTCAACAAGAATTTGTTAACATTGAACTAAAAAACGACTAGTTTGTAGTCAGTTGGTAAACATCCTCGTAGTTTGTGTTCCATAGACGTAGTAGTTCTTGGAAAGAAACTGTGCTCATGGAAGTTCTGTTTAGATTTAGGTAACACAGAAAAAAACCGGAAAATTATTTACATTGGTTGTAGCTAGACGAGTTTTTGCTGTGAATGTTTTACAGGGGGAATAGATTGAAGCTCAATCGAGAAACTACAATAAAAATAACGATAAAGCAGAGAAAGACTAGCAACCTCTCTTCTGTGAGAAAGAGGCTGTAGGAAAGAGATAAGACCATCTACCAGATTTCAACTCTTCGTTTACATATTTTCCACGCTACTGTAAACCAAGAGAACTTTATTTTTTATAGAAGAGTGTTGCTTTATGCTAAGTAGAAACAGTTATTTCCACTACCATGGGATATTGTGCTTCTCCCTTTGTTTCATTTTACTTCAGTCGAAGTTTTCATAAATTAAGGGACCCCTTTCTGGAGCTAATGTTGCATTACTGGTTTATAACATGTTTATAACACGTAATGTCAGAATCTCTGTTGTCATAGAACTGTTACTTGTTGATCCAGAACGAACGACATTGCTGCTAACGGGATGATATGTCGTTTCTCGATTCGAGAATCCCAACAGCCCGGGAACTATTCGTACTAACCGTCGCTCTTTCTTCACTGTCATTGCCTCGCCGTTGTATGGACACTATTTGTACTAACCGTGCGTCCCTCCTCTTCACCGCCATTGTTGTCCCTGCTTTGTGTCGCGACTGCTACCTGCCTGTCGCTTCGCCGAGCGTCAACTTCGCTCTTTTTTCCATCATACCGGCGGTTTATTCGTGGGCTGAAATCAAATCCCCCACGCTCAATAAAATATAACAAGGCTTCTCCTTTTTAATTTAGAGCCATTTATTCTATCTAGCTTGTCGATACTGGGCAAGTTCGTTGTAGCAGAGAGAGAGAGAGAGAGAGAGAGAGAGAGAGAGAGAGAGAGAGAGGCTTACACTAGTTATTTTTCTAACTACTTAGCTACTTGTAAAGGAAGGAAGATGGGGGACATCGCTGAGCTTTGAATTTCGGGGGATCCGAAATCCCCTAGCTTGTAATCGCTACATGGCTAAAGCATGTTGACTCTTCGGCTTCCAAGTCCAAACTCAAAATCTCACTGCGACGTCACGAAATCTCGTGATCGACGCACAGGTGTGGCCTGACCCTCGACCCCCGAGATTCCGTCAACTGTCACCCGAACCGTGAGAAAACATCGTACCAACTTGCACGAGGTGACTCCGCTACAAATCGCACAAGTCAAACCCGATCTCCAACAGACACGTCCATTCCCATAGGGCCATTATCTAACACTAACACTTGATCTCTATATGAGATACATATGTATTCGCTTGTTCCAATAAAGTACTCCTTTAGCTCTCAAGCATTGAGTTTGTAAAGAAGTTAAAAACATTAATTTTTCTTTCCCCGATTGACCAGTTGATTATGTTTTAATATATCTTTCTTGTGGTCTCATGCTCTTACCGGATTCCAGGACAAGAATTTATATAGTCTGGTGGAGTATTGAGCTACGTGCTTTTACTTGAGGTAACATTACTAGGAGACGGTGCAATATTCCTCGTATGATCAAGTGTATAGCCGTTCTGAGACGATCTTTTGTGTTCTGCGAATACTATGTTATTTACTGTAGAGGTCCCCAGATGCCAAACATATATTTACTCTTATAGATTCTTTGCTCGAACTGCTTGCCTTTAGAGTTCCCTTCCTACTCCATCTTCCCCCAATCGTACCAACATGTAGAAGTTTTAATGTAATGTGTACACATATTTAGGTTGCTCTCTATAAAGCTGGTCATTCTGGCAGTAGCCTGTTACGTTTTAGTAGATATATCCCTTGTTTGGGGTGAATGAAAGTAAAAATAAACTCCAAATTGGGAACTAACTTCTGGATGTAATTTAAGTAAAAACATATATACACACATACACACAGTTTGAATTACCTACAGGGGAGTTTGAATTACCTACTGGAGAGTTTGAATGACCTACTAGACACTATCCTAGAGTGTCTTCGCTCTCTCTGACATGAGGATACTATCCCTGACCAAACATTAAAAATAACATCGTATTCGCAGAACACATAAAACCACCTCAGAACGGCTATTTCAACCCTTTTTAAGACATTTCATATAAAAATATGTTTTGTAAGCGGGTATTTTGAAATTTAACCAATAGATGGAATTCTAACAGATACAACCGCACCGAGTCAAAATAGACCTAGACGTAATGGCAGCTAAGTTCCCGAACTGTTTGCCGAGCTTCAGTCCCTGTCCCATCCCTGTACTTGTTTTACAAGTACTTTTACGGAATGTTCTCCGATGACCTTACTACATGTGTACCCCCTCCCAAAGAAAATATCTCCGACCCACACCCGACTAGCAGCAAAATCCCGCCCTTTCTATACTAGTTTTCTTTTTTCCCCTTTTTTTCTTATTTTTTTAAACCTCGTCAATTAAGACGTGTTTTATGGATATTGGTGCGAACACTGACGAATCATAATTTTTGTCCGTTTTATTTTTGACAAAGAGTGTACACTCGTCAGCGTATAATGTCTCTATGTCTCTACAACCAACGATTATTATCCGAAATCTGTTCCTAGTGTGCTTTAATAATATAAAAAAACTGTTCCACAACACGTATCACATTATACAGGAAGTGACTTCAGGGGTTAAAGAGTTCTTCTCGAATGTGCATCCGGTTTGGACCGCCATTCACATTCACACGACTTCCTTTGCTTAACGGAAGTTTTATGGACACACGCTGTGTATAAAGCTTTGGACGTTGATCAATAAATCACATCTCCCCAACTGTTCACAACACTTCTTTGCTTTCTCAATAAACAGTTGACTGATAGTATTTTCCCTACTTTCCAACCTGAATATTTATATAATTCCTGCAAAACATGTTTATTATACTCGCCCAAGCAGCCCTGTCTTTTTCCTTGATTCCTTTTTTACTTTGTACCTGGTGTCTTACATCCAGTCAGAGCTTGCTCGACTTAACTCCTTACCCGACGAACAGCCCCAGCCCTAATCCCGCTGGGCGAAACTCTCAGGGATAGTTTCGACAGAGATCTGGAGGCCGCCTTAATTTTATTTATTGTCCTTTTATTTAAAACTAGCAGCGCTACCCGGCGTTGCACGTGAATTATATAAAATCAAGTAGGGAACGCGTCTTACGTCGAATAATGTAACATATAAAGTATTCTTTTTGTTGTTCAGTGTCTGCTTTTACACATATAGCTTAAAAGTACGTTGTTCGACTTTAGTCGAGGGTTCTTTTCCAGTAGCTGCTAAGAGATTGAGGAGGGTGTCACGCCTTTCTCTGGATTACTCGACGTCCCCTTGATCCAAACTTTTTAATGCTTAAGGTTTAGCCAGAAGTCATCAGGTACCATTCTTTTTTTATCTTTGCTTTGGCCCGACCGAGAATTGAACCTCAATCTCCTGATCCATTAGCGAACACTCTAATCATCATGCAAAACGCTTTAAATGTGGATATTATTGTAGCTAAGATGGTATTATAATATGGAATATTCAAAGCCATTCAGGACAAATGGAAAAATAACACAAAAAATTAAATACATTTCTCGTTTAACATCATATGCTTTTAATATAATCATGTTTGATTGTAATAAACATGGCGGATTTCTCATTACTCTTCAACCGTTTATAGGGATTGAACTCAGAATCTTCAGATAATAAGACTTCCATTGTTATACACTCCTTCTGCTATTCCCCTACTCCAACCATTTCTCACACCTTTTACCCTTCATTGTCACTCGTTACATAATTTCGGTAGTGATTAGACGAAAAGACGGAAATACGCATACACATATCTCGTCATTATGGTTATACAAATTTTAAGGAGTAGATAGGTTGCACCTATCTCTCGACTTGCATTCCTTTTTATTAAAGAACAGAGATACAATCACAAATACACACAAGGCTTGATCAGTCCCATCATCTCTATTTCTCTTTATTATGGACAACTTAGAAACAGTTGTTGACACTTAGTTCACATAACTAGTTTGGGCCGCTCTTGTTGAGGATACAGGTTTGACAGTCTGTCTAGCTACTGATTCCGACTGGTAGTACAGGATCCTTAACTGTTAGGTAGCACTAAGAGCGACTGCTTTATCAATAGTTGTATAATATCGGGATTACTGTAGTGCCATGTCACGCATGGAAAGGGACCCTTCACTTATCTCCGGTGGGCTTTCCTGAGGCTACAATCCCATAAATAAAGACTATTAAACTGTCTAATAAGCAAGGATATTAGTTATATAATGGATTCTCCACCCTATAATAATAGCAACGTGTATTTAATTACAAGTATGTATGAATATATATATATATATATATATATATATATATATATATATATATATATATATATATGCACCGACATACGAAATTATACGAGTAAAACACTGCTGGACAAAACTATTTAAAATCATTAGGGAAATGAAGAAAGCAAATAGCATGTTTGACAACCCCCCACCGTCTAACATGAAATCGGAAAGAAAGTATCACTCTATTTCCATAAGGAGACTGTTTTTTTCTTTTTTCTTTTCTTCTTTTTATACCGATTGATACGTTTGTGTTTCTTTCTTCTATAATTTAAAAAAGACTTTCCAGACAAATCGTTGTCTTTCTTTCTTTTTCTTTCTTGTTTTAAAATTTACCAACTGATAATAAATGTGTATACTAGCAAACAGAATTTTCTTCCATCATTTTTGACGGAGGGTGTACACTCGTACTTATATATTTTTTGCTAAACTTTGCTATGAAGATGCTATATATATATATATATATATATATATATATATATATATATATATATATATATATTAGTACTTCATGCATCCACATAAAATATTATAAGGAGATATAATTTTTTATGTGTCAGTTTTCAGTATTTACTTCAACAGTGCTCGATACGTAAGTAGAGCTAGGTAGTAAGCAATGAATATATATATGACATATATTTTCATTGCTTACTATATATATATATATATATATATATATATATATATATATATATATATATAATTTCATGTATGCACACAAAATGTTAAAAGGAGATATCATTTTTATGTATCCATTTTCTTCAACAGTGTATTTTATGTATCAATTAACTTCAACAGCGCTCGATACGTGAGTAGAGATAGGTAGTAAGTTATGAAAATATATATGGCATATATTTTCATTGCTTACTATATATATATATATATATATATATATATATATATATATAATTTCATGTATGCACACAAAATGTTAAAAGGAGATATCATTTTTATGTATCCATTTTCTTCAACAATGTATTTTATGTATCAATTAACTTCAACAGCGCTCGATACGTGAGTAGAGATAGGTAGTAAGTTATGTAAATATATTTAGGAAATAAGAAGTAAACTTAACCGAACCTTTGTTTGTAAGAAGCCCAACGATTGGCTAAGAGAACAACAAAAAATCCGATTGGTAAACAAGCTAGACGTGTATATAAAAAAACATTATCAATAGCGTTGGAAATTTGTAATAGTATAGTTTTGACTTCAGACAAGTAGACACCAAAACTAGTAATAACATAATTTAGGCCTCAAAAAGACTGATACCAAAATCTCCATTATTTCCATTAGTAATAGATATATCGATACGTCCGAAAGTATGTACAGAATGAAACCATCTTAAGTGTGCCCAAGTCTTTCAAGTTGACCAAACAAGATCGCTTATGCAAACCGATTTTTTATTTTGTGGTGAAATTACCAGTTTTGTCATTCGGAGATTTTCTTTCTGTTTATCTCCCACGACACCGTGAGAATTTCCTAACTTACGAACCGAAAGCATCGTCAATGAAAAACATAAAAGAATGTATTAAAAATACACACACACACACACACACATATACATACATATATATATATATATATATATATATATATATATATATATATATATATATATATATATATATGTGTGTGTGTGTATATACACACATATATATATTATTCAATTACACTTTCGAAAGTAGATGCATTGTATTTAATAGGAAGTCTCTCTCTCTCTCTATATATATATATATATATATATGTATATATATATAATGTATGTAAGGTTTGTGGAAGAGAACTCCAGCAGAGTGCTAGATTATAAAGAAAAAGAAAAAAATGAGAGCGTAATATTTATTTATCAGAACAACATCGGTGCCGTCGGTTTTAAATCCAAACAAAGGGGACCTATACTTTTCCTCCTATGCCGGGCTCTCTTCATCCTCTGTTTATGTTTGTCTCCCCAGAAAAAAAAGCGACAGACATAAACAGACGCTGAAGAGAGTCCTGCATAGAAGTTGAACTATAAGCCCCCTTTGTTTGAATTTGAAACCGACGGTATCGATGTCGTTCTGATCTTCTCTCTTTGTAACTGTATATATATATATATGTATATATATATATATATATATATATATATATATATATAAAGAAAGAGAGAGAGAGAGAGAGAGAGAGAGAGAGAGAGATTATTATTGTATCTTTTTATGTATTTTCTCCTTAACGACTGGAAACAATGCCGAGATAAGCGGAGAGCACATACAGCACTTGGTATTCTCAAATGGTCACCCATCTAGTACTGAGCAGGCTCAACTTAGCTGCTTAACTTCGGTGATATAACGGTAATCGGTGTATGAAGGTGATTATGGCGTAAGGTGCAGTATTGCTGCCACATCTGGGGAGGTAGCACTCATAGAACTTTTTTCCATCGTGTTTAAAATCGACTTCACATTCTTCTGTTCTATACAACTCCTGTCCGAGAGAAGAGACGTTGCTAGTTCTTTTCTACTCTATCATTATTAGTTTCATGGAAAATGCTCGAACAAGCTTCAATCTCTGTTTCCTCCTTGTAAGACATTCACAGCGAGAACTCGTCTTCTACCACAACTGAAAAGTACTTTAATGTTTTTGGCTTCTAGTGCTTAGCATCAGGTGGAATTTCTATGACCAGAGTTTCTTTCTAAGAACTTCCCATCTACGGAACACATTACAATGAAACTCCTTCCCATCTGTGGACCACATTGCACTGCAGACTACAACATGGTCAACTTCAAATACAATGTCAGCAAGTACCTGTCATTAGCCGCCAACATAGTCAAACTGTGTTCGTTCCATTTATCATTTTCAATCTTCTTAAACTATTCTTCATCATTCAATTGACAATCCATGCATCTCCTTAACGTTAGCCCTCGAGTAACTTTTTGCCTTGATAAGTAGTGACTCAGTAAAAAAAATCAATTTACATACATAGAATTGCCCGCCAAAACACGTGGCGTAACTGAGTCCTGAAAAAAGTTTGCATGGTGTCTCTTCATTATCTTTTTTATCAATGCTAGTGTTCATCAGGGCTCTATTGTAGGCCAAACCCAACGGTCGTTATCAGTAAGAAATCCATAGTAAATTGCTGTTGCGATAACACAAAATGATTTGCAATGGTTATCACTTATCATTTATTATTTGATAACTTATCAATAGAGACGGCGAATTGTAGATATCGAAAAAGACTTGCTGTCACTCAGGTTGCAGGAAACGTTAATTGTTATTTCCAGTGTGAAAACTCCAAGTGAGTAAATAATAATGATATGTTATATATTTCTGCTTTTCAAATGTTGGATGATGTTTGTTTCTTCTCTATATAAATGATGCCCCTGAGAATATTATTCAGAAGATTAACCTGATGATACTACTCTCTATTCTAGTATGTATTGCATCTCGCTCATCTCCCTGGGATCAGTTGAAATGTGTAGCTGATCTAGAAGTTGACCTGGGTTCAAGTGTAGATTGGGGTACGAAATGGCTTGGCGCATTTGATCCTGTAAAGACTCGGCTCGTGTCTTTTAACCGTACGTGTGTCCCCCTTCTTCTTGATATTCTCATTAATGACCTTTATCTTGAGGATAAATCAACTCTGAAACTTCTTGGTCTTTCTTTCTCATCAAATCTTTCTTGGAGTTCATATATTAAATCTATTACTCTTTCTGCTTCTCGTACAGTCGGTTCTCTTTATTGCTCCAAACACTTTCTAACACATGAAGCTATTCTCTATCTCTAAAAATATACGATCAGACTATGTATGAAGTACTGTTGTCATATTTTGGCTGGTGAATCTCCGCCCCATTTGAGGGTTCTTGATAAGGTGCACAAATGTATCTGTAATTTGATTGGCTTCCATCCTTTCTTCTTTTAAGCGCCCTCTTTCTCACAGACGTGATGTTTCTATTCTCAGTCTTTTCTATAATACTATTATGACATGTGTTCTTCAGAATTATGTGATCTATTCCCTGCCACCATTGTTCCTGTTCGTTTGACTTGTTGGTCTAGTAGTCGCTGGTTTTATACCCTATTGTAATACAGCTTCCTATTCCAGTAGCTTATTTCCAAGAACCACAGGCTTGTAGAACTCTCTTCCTGTTAACAGTTTTCTTCCTGGGTCTTTTCAAGATTAAGGCTAATAGGTATCTCCTGTCTTTGCGATAATCATGCTTCGTTTTTGTTAGCTCCTTACATCAAGTGCTTTCATATATATATATATATATATATATATATATATATATATATATATATATATATATATATATATATATATATATATATATATGAAGAATGAAAGAAACAATGTTTCAGACAAAATGTAAAAATAAAAATGGAATAAAGGATAAACAAATCAACAACTAGCAAAATAAACTCAAAAACACATATTGAATAGTTCTACCAAAATATTTCGATTGTTAAAATACAATCATCATCAATCTGTTTTTAATTAAAGTTCTGCTACCAATTGATGATGATTGTATTTTAACAATCGAAATATTTTGGTAGAATGTGTTTTTGAGTTCATTTTTGATAGTTGTTGATTTTTTTATCCTTTATTCCATTTTTATTTTTACATATATATATATATATGGTAAAATGAAAAAGGAAAACCAAAAACTGGATGTTTTTTATGTGTACATCAACGTTTCGTCTTTATTTATAAGACTTCATCAGGATGATGATATAGGGAAAAGATATCATGCAAGCACAGATACATGTAGGGTAGACATGTTGGGAAGAAAAATAAAATAAAATGAAAAATAATGGCAGCGTCTTGCTGGACGTCCGTACTTGTTAGAGAATGAAAATGAGTGGGAGAAAAAAGGGGAAGGGTGGAGGGAGCAAGGACTACTGTGGCTGGCGATGAGAGAAAGAGGTGGGGGATGAGCAGGGGTAAAATGGATGGCAGAGAGAGATTGGAGGAAGAGGGGGAGGGGGTGTTTGACCAGATGGCTGTGGTCGAGATTGAAGGGGAGGATGAGTTGGAATGTTTGTGTGTGGGGGGTGTATGCAGGGAAAATGGGGACGGGTAGAGAGGGAGGGGGGGCTGTGATTTTGGTGGATGGGCGAAAGTTATGGTCTTAGAGAGCGTTTGGAGAAAATGAGGGAAATTTAAGAAGAGGTATGGGAGAAAATAGATGAGAGGGGGAAGAGGGAGGATTTGTCGTGATAGGGTGTGAAATATTTGAAATATTTGGAAAATGATAGCAATGAGTGAGGGATTGGAGTGGGTGGGGGAGGGGGGTGATTTATTTTTATTTTTCATTTTATTTTATTTTTCTTCCCAACATGTCTACCCTACATGTATCTGTGCTTGCATGATATCTTTTCCATATATCATCATCCTGATGAAGTCTTATAAATAAAGACGAAACGTTGATGTACACATAAAAAACATCCAGTTTTTGGTTTTCCTTTTTCATTTTACCATCACGTCGGATTACCTTCATCCTTCTCTTCCCATATATATATATATATATATATATATATATATATATATATATATATATATATATATATTATATATATATATATATTATATATATATATATTATATATATATATATATAATATATATATATATATAATATATATATATATATATATTATATATATATATATAATATATATATATATAATATTTACAAATAAATATTAAATCATTCATACCTACATACGCCGGCGTTTCAAGCTTACGCTCTCATCAGTGTAGAAAGTGACAATTTTAGACGGTCATAAGGCGCGAACACAGTTCACAGAGCTTACTAAGACTCTGCACGCTTTCATTTTATCCCCACGGACATCAGAAATTATCACATGATACAGGTGAAATAAAAGTCTATTCATGCCTAAATACAGCTAGCAGTAAACAGCAGGCAATCTAGAAGATTCGACGAACGTTATCGGAACCTTGATAAGTAACAGTCTGTCTTTAATATCTCCGTACAGTGCTCAACTTAAATTTCTTAAAGGGGCTTTATAATAATATTTACAAACAAATATCAAATTATTTATCTTTACATACACCACCGTTTCAAGCTTACGCTATATATATATATATATATATATATATAAATAAATATATATATATATATATATATATATATATGATAAGTCAATGAAAAATAAATAGACCTGCAAATGGAAGCAAATCAATATCTTCAGTTGTTCAGAACAAGGAGCATTTAGTGAATAAAAATATTTCTTCTTCTTCTCTTTCATTCCTTAAGCCAGGCTTTTCAAAGATTAAAATCTTATCATCAGAGCAGGTAATGATTGATAAGTTGACAGATGAGGACAGTCAATATTCGAAATTTTAAAAAGTTTTTTAAAAAGTTTTAAAGTTCAAAAGAGTATGTTCTAATGTATATATATATATATATATATATATATATATATATATATATATATATATATATATATATATATAGTAAGTTATGAAAATATATTTATGGCAATTAAACTACACAGAGGTTTCCGCGTTTCATCCCCGCAGGGAATCGTCAGGCTAAAATACACGGAGTTTGTGTTGTTGGGTGTTTAGTCTAGCTAGTTAACTAATCAGATTCTTTGTTATTCTCTTAGCCAATAGTTGGGCTTCTCACAAACAAAGGTTCGGTTGATATTACTTCCTATTTTCTATTCTATTGTTCTGTTTCCTATAGGGTGTCCCATCCTCGTTTTTTTGTTGTGTCGACATAATGGGTGACCTTATTTTAACACGTGCGTGCTTGCATTTCTATTTAAGGTTTTAGTTTAGTTCAGTTTTTTTTATTTATTTGTTTATTTATTTATTTATTTACTATGTATTGTAAATTTAAGGTAAATTGTATTCTGTGTAAGCAGTTGTTGGCTATTTCACATATACAGTTTAATATGTTTTGGGAGTCTTTAAAGTTTAGGATTTCAATTTTCTCATTCAGACATAATCTACAAGGGTCGTCTATCTAGCTCCACTCACTGAAAGTTTCTACATAAAAGATTATATCTCCTTATAACATTTCATGTGGATACATGAAATATTATATATATATATATATATATATATATATATATATATATATATATATGTGTGTGTGTGTATATATGTATTGTATTGAAAGTCTACACCCATAAAACTATTCAAGACGTTATTGAAAAATATCCCACGCTCTTCATTTCTGTAAAGGAAAATAAAAACACGACTAAATATACCAAATATTAAGGTTTGATTTTGGTAAAAGATCAAATCCTTCTTTTGAAAATGTTTACTTTTTCTGTTAAAAGATTTTGTAAAAAAGAAATATCGTAATCGTGTGTACTTTGCAACATTCATAACATCGACATATTTAAAATTCTGACACACCTGGGCACTATCCCTGTGTTTGCATACGATTTCGAAGTGCGTGGAATTTTTATGAATGGCATTTGCGGAAAAGGACGTTGCCGACAGCTGAATATCTTTATTTAAACAGTCAGATACATATCATTATATTTACAGATGTGTTTCGTTAGTAACAGGTTGTATAGTTCAGTAAGAAATAAACGGTTTTGGGGCACAGTTGAAAAAAAAAGAGCCAAGCTAAAATCAATATAATTGGAAATCTTGTTTTGCGTAGAATAATATTTCTTAAATCCTCTGAAATTTGTCTTGGAGAGAAAATGTTACAAATCAAACTGTTAAATGTGGAATATTATTTCTGTGAACTAGCAATAATATGCTCCCTCTGCTCAAATATTATTGTCACGTAATTGTTGAGTACGCTACTTTTGTCCAATAAAAGAGCAGGTAATGCCCGGGAGGATGGTCTCATGACAACAGAACATATACGAAATTACCAGCCAAAAGAGGAAGTCATGTCTAAGAGGATGACAACAAGCAATAAATTAGAAGAATAATTACAACACTACATATTCTACACTAACCATTTCTCCAAAAATTATGAGGAGGTAATACCTGGGAGGATAGTATCATGACAACAGAGCAAATACTGCACTATTCACCCTTAATAAGCAGGATGTAATGCTTGGGAGTATTCTATCATGACTACAGAACAGATACTACACTACCCCCAAATAAAGAATGAGGGCATTTCAGGAAGGATGGTATAATAATGAATAAACAGATATTACACTATCCTACAGGCGGAAGGGTAGTCTTACGACAAACATGAGTACTAACTTATCTCTCTAAAGAATAATATAATGTCTGGGATAGTACATTAGTCTGGGATAGTACATTAGTCTGAAATAGTATAGTAAATTGAGTTGAGCATTAAAATGGCTAACTTATCTCTCTAAAGAATAATATAATGTCTGGGATAGTACATTAGTCTGGGATAGTACATTAGTTTGGGATAGTACATTAGTCTGGGATAGTACATTAGTTTGGGATAGTACATTAGTCTGGGATAGTACATTAGTCTGGGATAGTACATTAGTCTGGGATAGTATAGTAAACTGAGTTTAGCATTAAAAGAACTGATACAAAATTTTCGTTAGTAATAAATGTAAGTATTCCAAATAAATCGAATTGTTTATTGTCAAAGCAAATATTTGGCGGAACAAAGTCGAAACTAGAAGACAAGTAAACAGTTTGGTCAACCGTATACATTACATATCTATAAATGAATATATACCATTTGTTTTCTGTTTGTACGTCATTTAGATATTTACGTCATTCGCTCACTCTTCTTTCTTTACACTGGGGCTGGTTCTGCTATTATTACTAATTCAGTCATTATTTTCTTCTTGATTTACGTCATTTATTTATCTACATCATCATATTAATCTCCTCTGACGATGTTGCTACTACTACTTCCTCTATTTCATTTTTACCACCATTTACCCGTTTACATATTCCCCTCCTCCAACTACATTTATATGTAATTAGAGTTTCCTCCCAACATCTAAACCCATCAATTTGCAAACGGTCAAGCTATCTATCTATCTATCTATCTATCTATCTATCTATCTATCTATCTATCTATCTATCTATATATATATCTATCTATCTATCTATCTATCTATCTATCTATCTATCTATCTCTCTTTATCTATCAATCTATCTATCGATCGATCGATCGATCGATCTATCTATCTAAGTCTTATATCTATCTATCTATCTATCTATCTATCTATCCCTCTCTCTCTATCTATCTGTCTATCAATCTATCAACTTATCTATCTATCTGTCTCTCTCTCTCTATGTATGTATATATCTATCTATAAATCTATCAACTTATCTATCTATCTATCAATATATCTATCTATCAATCAATCAACTTATCTATCTATATGTCTATCTCTCTATCTCTATCTATCTATCTATCTATCTATCTATCTATCTATCTATCTATCTATCTATCGTGTTCTCTTTCTATTTAACTCTCTTTATATAATTTTTATTTATATAAATATTTAAATATCCATAGACATACATATATTTCTTCTTTAAGCTGCCATTCGAATATGGCAGCTTAAAGAAGAAAATACACCCTTCACCATCAAATGGAAAATAATTGAGAGAAAACTATCATTCTCTCCAGCCATAAACAGATGTCCTCTATGTGACGCTGAAAAATACCACATTTCAAGGGCCATCATCGATCCGAATACAGCCTGTTTAAATATCCGCGATGAAATCTTTAAGGGTTGTATCCACAAGAAACAAACACTACTGGTCTGACCGATTCACATAATGTCTAGCTACCCCTCTACTAATATAAACAAAATAAAAACGAACAAACACCTCATCAACATATATCCACATACATTTCAAGAGCAAAAACTTCGACCTTCACAAAAATACAAAAATATTTAATTTATTTATCAATCACTAGGTTACTCTACAAATCCATTTAAACAAACTATATCCACATGAATTTCAAGAGCAAAAACTTCGACTTTCACAAAAATACAAAAATATTTAATTTATTCATCAGTCACCAGATTAATCTACAAGTCCAATTAAACAAACTCAAACATTTCATATTTCCAAGTTACCTCCCTTAGATCCAGAAATTTCTTCATTAAAATCACTCCAAGCTGTCTAAAAGAATTTTAACACGATATCAACTAACGGTTCTTTCTTTTAGAACGCATAACTTCAAAAACATAACGGCTAATGATACAAATTCATAATTTGACTCACGGGAATTACAGAGAAACCTTTTCATATATTTTTTATTATTTATAATCTTTATTTTATTTATTTTTTATTTATTATGTTTTTATACTTTCTCTTTTTTTATTCTCTCTTTTTTTATTCTTATGCTTTAAATTTTAATTTAATTTAATTTTTATTTTTACTTTTATTTTATTTTCTTATTTTTTAATTTTTTTATTTTTTATTATTTTTTTTTATTCCCTTTAATCTTGAATTTCCTCTGGTTTTAATTCTCACCGATCTCATTACACTAAATTTAAATTTAAATAAACACACACAACACACTGAGCAAATAACGCGTCCCAAAGAGAGTGTCATGTGACTTCACATTTCCAAAACAGATGACAACAGAAGCTGAAGAGAGCCAGATGGGTAAGAGTTCCGTGCTTGAAACCGACGGTACGAATGTTGTACTAATTTTTCTGTACCAAAATAAATAAATATTATGCTCTTAATTTTTAACTTTAATTCTTAATTAATCGAGCACTCTGCTGGGATTTTTCCTACCATTTTACCAAGAAGTTATATATATATATATATATATATATATATATATTTTAAATTTATTTTATACGTTCATAAAAGTAATCCATGGACACGTGTTTCTGGCTCACAGCCGTCATCAGCATGGCTAACTTAGACAGAGGTCGAACCTTCGATATTGATGTCTATAGTCCAGCGTTCTACCACTGGACCAAGACGCTCTATCTAGAAATATGTACGATTTTTATCACCTAAATATTTAATGTATTTTTATGTAATTATTTTTATTGGTGATTGTAGTGTTCGTTGTTATTTAATAATTAAATTTTCTGCATCTTAATCACTTAGGAAAGTGAGACAATCGAAATAATAGTAAGCAAATTAACAGCGAACGCTAAAATCACCAATAAAAATAATTACATAAAAAATACATTATATATATATATATATATATATATATATATATATATATATATATATATATATTAATTTGTCTATAAATACTACAACAATAGATGCATCGAATATGGAATAATAGTAAGCAAATTAACAGCGAACGTTCAAATCACCAATAAAAATAATTACATAAAAAATACATTATATATATATATATATATATATATATATATATATATATATATATATATATATATATTAATTTGTCTATAAATACTACAACAATAGATGCATCGAATAGGGCATACAAGATGTCCGCCCGAAATTTTAATATCTCAGCAACTAATATATTTTAGAGATCAAAGAATTGGAAATGTATATTTGGTCCTTAGTACAACAAGAATAATTATGATTATTATATACTTAAAAATGAAGATCCAAAACATGTTTCCAAATTTAATTCGACATATTTACTTTAAACTGTGGTTTCTAATTGAGTCACTTTTCTTGTTTCAACGTTCTTTTGTTGTTTTACAAAAAAAAACATGAACTTTTTTGGTTATTTGTTTCAGGTTTTTCCTCATTTGAGCTTCAATAACAACGACAGTTGGTTAAGAAAACGATGCTCAGCAACACAATTAACATGTTATTAATAGTACGTCTATTGGACGATTTGAATGATATATTTGCAAATTGTAACACAATTTCCACGCTCATGGACTTTATCTAAAATAGGATTCTAGTAAAATAAAAACAGTCGATGTTTTATTGTCAACAACAAATGAACGTGTTCAAGGTCTTTTTTTTTGAACAAGGAATTATTTTGCTACAAAAAAAATAAATCCTGCAGCGGTAAAACGACAAATGGATTTAACAAATACTGAATGATTTCGTTTTGATTTAATCATTTTAAATTTTAAAACTACAAAAAAAATATTCAATGTTTAAAACTTTTGTAAACTACATTCTTCACTAAGATATTCGTTGTTAATTTATCTTTTTTTGTGAAATGAAGAAAAACTATTTCTTAAAATTAATATCGTTTCATTACGTTCTTATATATTTGAGTTATTTTATGGACCTAACAGATAACTGCTGCTAGTGACCCTCGATAGGATGAAAGGTAGATCTAAATGTGGCTTTAGATCCATTGAAACTTCTTTGAATGTTCTAACTGTTGACACACAAACAAACAAACAAACGTTGACTTTTATAAATAGAGAATATAACTATGGAAGCTAGTGGGGAGTGATCAACTGAGCTACAATCCCTGAGCAACCCCTTGTAAAACATTCACAGTAAGAACTCGACAAGCTTCTATGATAGGAAAGAATTTTTATTTCTCTCTGTCTCTCTCTCTCTCTCTCTATCTCTCTATCTCTCTCTCTCTATCTCTCTCTCTCTCTATCTCTCTATCTCTATCTCTCTCTCTATCTCTCCCTCTCTCTCTATCTCTCTCTTTCTCTCTCTCTATCTCTCTCTCTCTATCTCTCTCTATCTCTATCTCTCTCTATCTCTCTCTCTATCTCTCTCTATCTGTCTCTCTCTCTATCTTTCTCTCTATCTTTCTCTCTATCTCTCTATCTATCTCTCTTTCTATCTCTCTCTCTCTCTCGCTCTCTCTCTATCTCTCTCTATCTCTCTCTCTCTCGCTCTCTCTCTATCTCTCTCTATCTCTCTCTCTCTATCTCTCTCTCGCTCTCTATCTCTCTCTCTCTCTCTCTATCTCTCTCTATATATATCTCTCTGTCTCTCTCTATCTCTCTCTCTATATATCTCTCTCTATATATATCTCTCTCTCTATCTCGCTCTCTCTATCTCTCTCTCTCTCTCTCTATCTCTCTCTCTCTATATATATATATATATCTATATATATCTCTCTCTCTATCTCGCTCTCTCTCTATCTCTCTCTCTCTCTATCTCTCTCTCTCTCTGTACCAAAAACCAAACGGAGCTTCCACGAACAGTTTTCTTTACTAGAACACCCCGTCTGCGGAAGAAAATACCGCGAGGCTGCTTCCAAGCCGACTGCACCATGGTCGTCTTTACGTCTAACGTAAACAGATACTTGTTTAGCCGTCATCTTGGATAATTAGATCCTCGTAAGAACTCTTCTGCCCATTTCACCTACTGTTTCCAACCCTGTCGTTGTCCAACTGACAATTCTTTTTAACCTTCATCCTCGAATGGTCATCGGGCCTTGATAAGCTGTGACCAATCACTAAAAACATATATTTAACACTATAAATTACATTAATTTATCATTCTGTTTGATAAATGATACAGCAGTACTTGTCTTTTTATTTAAGTTCTGACAACTGCAGAAGAACAGTGACAAATATGACCTTATGGTTCATTATTGAGAACAGGTTGTCTGGACTTTAGTAATTTTGAATCCGACCACTAGTCGTGCCCCCTACGTTGGGAATCTCTTATCTAAATCAGTGATTTGGTTTATTTTATGAAAACAAAAACGCACGTTCTAAAGATGCGTCTATTTAATCTGCGCGATTAGCGGTAAAATCTTATTAAAATCTCAAGTGTGACAGACTGACGGATTGAAAAATCATGTTATAGACGCATCTAAACATGACAGTGTCAAGCCAACAAGCACATTATGTCAAACTTAAGTGTGACCAACCGACAGACAGAGCTTCTTATGGAGATGCTTGGACGCATCTGAAAATTATATTGGGGAGTGTGGTGTTTTATTATTAAACTTTTTATCAGCTAGCTGTAGAATACGCACTAACATGGCTGAGCGTCCTCCAAGCCTTACGATCTATGGGCAAGCTATTCGCTGGGTTTATGTTCATGTTCGTTCATTCACAAACGTGGTATATCCATCGTTTTTTGTTGTTGTCTACCTTTCGACCAGCTTCCTTGTATTATGCCTTCAACGCATATTTTGCATAACTCCACACTGGAAAGCTTAACGTGACCAACCAAGTGTGCGGTTACTCTTTAGTTAATATCATATAATTTATCCCGGCCACGGCACTTGACTGCTTCGAATGCACTTGGGTAAAGTGTTCACATCTACTCCCACTTCACCACCTGAAAATCCGTCTTTTCCAAACCATTGTACATTTTTTACTGCCTATTTCTCAACCCTATCATCTACATTAGCTCTCTGCTCCCAATCTTCTCGGGCATTCAGTGGTAAGGCTCTTATTTTAAGTCTTTTGAGGTTTGCGGAGTCACCCCTTAGTTACGACTACTCTCAGGTCCATTCTAACATGAAATGGAAGTACCTGTCAAGATGCAATCTATGGTTTAAATAAGAAACTAAAAATTACCTCAGTCAGACCAAAAATAGAACAGATACGACTATTTGATCCTAACCCGAATGCCAGCTGACCCGAACATTAAACTAAACTGCCTCTGATACCTTTCGGCAAGATGTTTGCTTTTACCTCACGCAACCTTTTTTCCTGTCTTTCCCATTTTCTCAACCGTGAAATTACTAAAGGACTCCCCAAAAAACTCTCCTGAGTATGACACAAAACTGAATCCAGTGGTGAGGCCCCGATTTAAGGGCTTTGGAGAGTGTAGGGTCACCCTTTAATTTTCACTACTCCTAGGTCTACTCTGACTGGAAATGTACCTGCCCAAGCTTCATCTACAGAGTGGTATTACCATCTATGTGTTAAATAAGAGACTATTTGTTTTCAAAATATATGCCTACAAAAAATTATGTTAAAAACCAGTCGTATACAAAATATGTACAATTTTCAGCATGAAATGATTCAGCTAGGGTTGATATGCCGTAAAACCCTACAACAAATCCAACTAATATTCCAATCAGATTTAGCTAAGTCATAGCACGTTTAAACTTCAAATCCATTTTGTGACATCGGCGGAGAATAGAATTTAAAAGTAGCCAACTCAAAACACTACGACGACGCATGCAAGGGTGTAAGTGCGTGTCCCACGCATAAGGTTGACACGAAATGTCCACTATGGAAAATAGGAGCGGTGTACACGCCCTTCCAACCCACAACTCCCTCATTCAGCAGCTGGGTGCCCAGGTGGAGACAAACACTTCCTTCACAGGTGTGGTTTCTTTTCTGGTCTTAGGGAGAAAGCTAATGTTATTCATGCGTCCACTATGGCCCATTCACTCTTGTTCTTTTAAATTGGATTTTATTTTGTGTGTTTTCAAATTTCAAAGCATGTTTTCCTGTTTCCATTTACCTCATGCAACTCTACCTGCATAAATTACGTGCGTTGCATATGCATGCATTGCAGTTAATAGGACCGTTTTCTTTTGCTTTTTACGGCATATCAAACGCTTGGGGATTACTTAATGCCAGAGTAGAACGCCTATACAAAGCACCAATGGTAAACGCTTAGTAGAACAAAAGTTGCTATTTTAGTCATACCGGGAGAAATGTGGTCGCACTTTTTCAATAATATAACAATGTGAATGAACGTGAGAGATACCATTAGATATGAATAATACTTAAACGATTTTAGGGTCCACGTCGATATCCCTTACAGAACTCGTGTCTCATGTTACATATATTTGCACACACGCACACATAATAAGCCATCAACTCATGCGTAATGCGATGTCCCGGCCTCTGCTGTTGTCCCCCGATTCGAGATTATACGGAACATGAATCCTCTTCCTTCCCATGTTAAGTGATGATGATCTAGGGGGTGAATACCAGGCTGCAGAGACAAAGGTGACATTGAAACTAGGTTCGAATGCCTCGATCGGCAGTAATTATCATTCCCATCACTGATAATTGCGTAAGCATAAAACACGTATATCTGTAGGTATAAATTATAAATATATATATAAAAATATTGTGTGTATATATATATATATATATATATATATATATATATATATATATATATATATAAAGTGAAATGATCCGTGCTTATAAGATGTTGACTTCCTTTCCTTACTTAAAAAAAAGCGCCAAATCAGCGTATACAACATCGCCAGGACTTAAAAAAAAAAATCACGTCGTAAGATCGTGACGTGTTTTCGACCCCTCAGGATTAATACCACCAGTATGAGGAAGAAAGAAAAGAAGAAAAAACAAACACTATAAGACAGTCTCGCTTGAGAAAGTTGTATTTACAACGAAAATTCGCGAAAAAAATTAAATAAATGAATTTTTCATTTAAAATTGCACGATTGTTTGATTTTCAAAATATTTCACTTTAATACATTATGATCCTTTCCTTACTATATATATATATATATATATATATATATATATATATATATATATATATATATATATATATAGCGAGATAGATAGATAGATAGATAGATAGATAGATAGAGAGGTGATAGATGGATATACATATACATATCCATATATATATATATATATATACATATATATATATATATATATATATATATATATATATATATATTTATTTATTTATTTATTTATTTATTTATTTTGATACAGAAAAAGTAGTACAACATTCGTACCGTCGGTTTAAACCACGGAAGGACTTAGCCATCCAGCTATCTTCAGCTTCTGTTGTCATCTGTTTCGGAAATGTGAAGTCACGTGTCACTCTCGTTTGGATGCGTTATTTGCTCAGAGTGTTGTGTATGTTTGTTTACATTTAGTGTAAGGAAGGTTTAATAAGGTTTGAAAAAAAGGGGGAGTGTGAAAAGTAACAGTTGAGATTTAAACCGGAGAAGATTTAAAGAGATATAAAGAAATAAAAAATAAAGAATAAAAAAATAGAAAAATAAAAAATTAAAAAATTAAAAAATATTTCTATATAATACTTTATATCAACATTTAAAATGGTCTACGAAGATTAATTAATACTGCGGTGAAACCGTGCACATCAATGAGATCACAATTGATACTTAAATACAAATGCCTGGAAGTAAAATTTCTAATAGTTTTTCTTTTAGATATTTTGATTTCAAAATGAATGTTGTCTTGTTGAGCGACTCATGAATTGATTTGTGTATATCATTTAACATGTTTATAGTATTATGATATTTATAAGGCTCTACCTTGTATTGAGCACTTTTGAAAATATTGATTTTAAGTATTTGATAAATACTTTTGAATTTAGCAATACGCATAGACACACACACACACACACACACACACACACACACACATATATATATATATATATATCAAGGAAGGCGCGAGATCGCTCTATCCCTTAATAGACTTTAAGAATGGCCTATGCTGAAAATCTAATTTTTTGATCAATCATAACTCAAACACCAATAAACTAAATTAGTTAAAACTTTGCACAACATTTTTATTTGATAGGTTCTATAAGTGTGTAGAATTTCAGCATCATTAGTCAAGGCAACCCAGAGATCCAGAAAGTTCAATCATGAAATCATGTTATCTGTGTGTACGTACGTATGTTCCACCATGTATCTCATCAACTATTTGATGGATTCAACTGATTTTTGGCAGAGATAGAGGTTCTAGGGTCTTGTTGATGGCATTTTAATTTCAGTTTACCATATACCTTTGTTTTGCAGAAGATTCCAAAGGCATTCTATTGAGGTATAGCGTTTACAAAAGTAGTGACATTCCATGAAAAATGCCAGTATACTGAAATCATATGCCCTTAATAGGGTTAAGATTAAAATTCATACACACTTCATGTACAAAATTTCCTTGCTTTTGTACATTTAGTGTATATGAATTTTCATCTTAACCCTATTAAGGGCATATGATTTCAGTATACTAGCATTTTTCATGGAATATATATATATATATATATATATATATATATATATATATAAATCATTTATTTAAAAACTATGTGTTACATATTTCAGAGATGGTTTCATTAACATGGATAGACATTTACTGTTTTGAATGTGTAACGTAGAGTTTTTAAATAAATAATTTGTATTTTAGCTCTCACATACTTACGATCGATCCCTTTATTCTATTTCTTTTTACACACACACACACACAAACAAATACAAACAAACACACACACACACATACATATATATATATATATATATATATATATATATATATATATATATATATATATATATGATATTCGTCCATCGCTTGCGAGAATGTATATGCATATATATATAGTCTCGGAGGTTTCTCAACCATTAAAACTATATATAAAAAAACCCCAAAAAATAAACCTTAAGTCCCAAGTCGTTCAATGGAAAATCACTCGTGTAAGTCAATTTAATTTTTACACTTATTATATTAGTTTGCACCTAACATTATTTAAGGGATCATCAGTTGTTTACTATGAAAAACTGTTTCGGGAACTTAATATATATATATATATATATATATATATATATATATATATATATATATATATACTAGAAAAAATATATATATATATTACGAAATCCAACACGGTTTGTTGTTGTTGATCACTATTCGCTGCTTGTTGGAAATACCGCCGACTTGGATCTTACAAAGTTTAATTCCTCTTAACTACCAAGATAATTTGTGGTGACTAACGGGTAATACTCTTGACTGCGAATCATTGGCGATTTGTGATCAGAGTTCGCGCCCGCCGACCATCGGAAATTAACTTTCTGCACTGAAGATTGCGTAAGCATGAACCATCGATGTCTGTAGGTAATAATTAATATATATATATATATATATATATATATATATATATATATATATATATATAAGAACACCAACCATGAGATGGATCAAAAGAAAACAGTTTTGCACCAATGCACTAAGATCATAGTGGTGAAGAAATAATTATGGAATGATGTCATAATTTGAATTCCTAAAACAACAAATGTCTAGACACGCAAATCGTGTTTAGTTCCAAAAAAATAAAGAATAATTGCATACGCCAACCATCAATTGGGCTTAACTAATTGAAATGACACGTGTTAACAAGCAAAGAACCGATAAGAAAAAAACAATGGAAAAGCTCTTAAATTAATCCAAACGTGTGACGGAAGATGTTTGTTCGCAGTCAGCTGTGTCGAATAAAAGAAATGGGATGGTTTATGGGGGAAAGATATAATGTTTAAGCCATGAAAGACATCAAAGCGCCAGGATTGAAAACAGCAGACAATATGCATAAACAATTAAAAAAAAAGAATGTCTAACGAAACTCATGAAAAGAAAACATGATTTTACCGGTAAGAAATCAGATGAATTGGAATTTACAAACTAAAACAAAATCATACAAACACACAAACAGAATAACACGAGTTTATGTATTTCTTATCTAGAAGGTAAGGCACAAGGTCGTGTGTAGTTTTGTGAAGTCACAGAACTGGATGTGCACTCTGGCTTACAAAAATGCCTGAGCAGCCCCGTCAGCATTCTCCGATAAGGTAAAGCCTGGGAAGGTTGACCTCATAGGACGTGAGGTTAAAGTGAATACGAAGAATTCTACCGCGTGAACGATTGGGAGAGAGTGTGTTGAATAAAACGGGCCTCCTTGATGAAGTCATTGAGCTTGGAGACTGCAGTTTCAAAAGTTACACACGCACACAGACGGATAATCATCATCGTCATCATCATCATCGTCATCATCATCATCATCATCATCATCATCATCATCATCATCATCATCATCATCATCATCATCATCGGTGTAACATCCGTTTTAAATGCTGGCATGTGTTAAACGGTCTGTAGAAATTTACTTGCAAAGTAACCTATCTCAGGCCAGGTCTTTATATATCCTTCTTTCCCTTAGACCCATCCTTATTACTTCTTCCCATGTTTTCTTTGACCTACCCTTGCCAACTGACCCCGAAACCTCAACTATTTTACAACTACTAACCCAAGCATTCTTATTAATTTAATCTTCCTCACCCAAATACACACCCACAAACCTTGTATATTCTGTTTCGGCGTTGCCACGGACAAATACTATCTAATTTCTTAAAAAATATATTTATTGTTTGGGTGTCAACTGAACGTTTATAACTTTTAATGATATGAAATAGTTATTTGGAAAGAAATTGCTTAGTTATGAGCGTTTGTCATGAATTTGAGAATAGTTAAGGAATTGGCGTGAACCACCTACTAAGCTAGTATATTCTTATTCAGATTTGCCTCGAACACATAATATCTAATTAAAAAATATATCTATTCTTTGGCGGTCAACAGGAGAAGAATTCGTTAGAAGGGTCTACATTTAGGACGACTTTAAATGTATTTATGTAGTAATTTTGAAAGAAAATGCCGAGTAATACCTCAGATTTTGAAAAAAACGCTAATTACCCGGGGTTTATTTAATGTTTTTTTAGGGTTCTCTTCGAAATATTATCTTTATCAATGTGATTGCTCTTGAGATTATTAAAAGGGGTATGAGGTGGACGTGTTTTGTTAGGGTGTTTATACTAGACACGATACTCGACTTTGCCCGGTAGCAATAATAGTAATAACACAGCATTGTATTTGGTAAATGGTATATGTTAATCCAAATGTTCTCAATATCTTTGATAGATCATGTGTGGTTTAACACGCCTTTCTCGGGGGCAATAACTTCAATGTGTTTTGTTATAGTGTTGTATACTAGACAAACAACTTAGTGTTACCCAGCTAAAAAGAAAGTAATAATACATTATTTCATTTGGTATGTGTTTTATATATATATATATATATATATATATATATATATATATATATATATAAATATCTGAAAGTACTAAATATTCTAGATAAAGTAGATGTGGTAGAAAGCTGCGTTTTCTGGGAGAAAGGACTTTAATGTGTTTTGTTATAGTGTTGCATACTAGACAATGAACTGGGCGAAAATTTTAACTATTCAGTATTGCATTTGGTAAGTTGTATATATTAATCCAAAAGTGCTTAATGTCCTAAATATATATTGAATAAAATAGAGCAGGTGTGTGCAATAATATAATAATACACTAAGTAAGAGATATATACATATATGCTGAATATCCTAGATAGACCAATTGCGTGTAAAAATATAGATAATAAATATTTGTGTTCTGTTTATTATCTATGTACCATACGTTTCGTCCTTTTTAACCGGGACTCATCAGCATAGAGATATAACTATTCACAACTGGTTGCGTGATTCGAAACACCGGACTACGAGTATTTTACAACTCAAATCCCGACACCTAGAACCATTCGGCCATCGCCGGATAGCTAAATACACGGTGATAATTTTAACACTTATTTCTGCGGCTTGACGTCATAAGAGCGTTCAACTTAATAAAAGGAACGATGCATTTATAGCTAGCGACGTCATGCTGTGTTAATACTACACTTACAGTGCCCATCTAGAAGGTTTTCTAGTAGCTACAAATAATAAATATTTGTTTTCTGTTTATTATATATGTACGTATACGTTTCGTCCTTTTTAATCGGGTCTCATCAGCATAGAGATATAACTATTCACTACTGGTCGCGCGATTCGAAACCCTGGGCTACGAGTATTTTACAACTCACATACCGACACCTAGAACCATTCAGCCACCGCTGAATAGCTAAATAAACAGTGATTATTTTAACACTTATTTCAGCGGCTTGACGTCATAAGAGCGTTCAACTTAATAAAAGGAACGATGCATTTATAGCTAGCGACGTCACGCTGTGTTAATACTACACTTACAGTTCCCATCTAGAAGGTTTTCTAGTAGCTACAAATAATAAATATTTGTTTTTTGTTTATTATATATGTACGTATACGTTTCGTCCTTTTTAATCGGGACTCATCAGCATAGAGATATAACTATTCACTACTGGTCGCGCGATTCGAAACCCTGGGCTACGAATATTTTACAACTATGTGTGTGTGTGTATAAAAACAGTGTAAAAGAAAAACATAGTTTTCAAACCACCTGCTGCTTTGTCTGATGTGCTTCGTCAGGTAGAAGGTAATGAGTTAGCACTCCGGCCAAATATTTCTGCAGCTGACACTGATGCCAATGCATTAGCACCGACGCTTCCTGATACTACCACGTGTTCTGTAGAAAGTACGTGTTCCCTAAACACTACCCGGACTAGCTCGTTGTGTGAAAAATAGATCGACTAGTATAGTTCTGTTTATTGACTTGAATTTATATCCGATCGGCATATTTTTATATTTGCATATATTTAGCACTTTTTAAAATATTTTTTAGATATTTGTTCGGCTCTTTAATCAATTCTGTTTTTTCTTCAACCGATTGTGAAACGTTATATATGCATAATGATAACATAAAAGTCAAAAAATAACTTCTCAAAATCGAAATAGGAGACTTTTCACATACAAAGGAGTTGGTATCATTTCATATATAGTTTTATAAAAATTATACATACAAAAAACAAGTTTGTCTCATTTTAACAGATTTGGAATAGTTAACATAGTATTATTGTTATATATATATATATATATATATATATATATATATATATATATATATATATATATGTATATATATACATATATATATACATATATATAATATCAAAGAATAGAACATTTATGGCATAATCAATATTTTGTAATCATGAACCAAAAAATTAAACATGAACAAATATTATTGTGTACATATGTTTCAGAAAGTAAAAAACAATAATCACCTCATCAGCACAAAACAACTTCATCAATTCGTTAGAGGCCAAGTTAAGAATGCAGTTGTAATATAATCACAAACATATAAAGGAAAAAATACAACAAAATCTAGAAATCTTCATTTTAATATCGTTTTCTTTTCATGGAAGGGTCTAATAATTGGATTCAAATGTCCAATATATATCTTTCAAATATAGGATGAATGGTAATCTCCTACAATGTAAAAAATATTTTTTTTATTATTTCTGCACGCATAAGTATTTTTCAGAGGGTGACGCTGGTCAAGTGGTTAACGCCACGGACTGACGACCTGGGTGTACCAAGTTCAAATCCATTCAGTTCCATAATATCACTTTCACTTAGGGATGTTGGCAAATATTTTCCAATACCAGAATCAAGTAGGTCAACAAAGATGTAACATGTTGCTTCACATAAACTTACTTATATAGTTAGACATTATTTACTGTTTAGATTATTATTTTTTTTTTTTCAGAAATAATTAAGCATAATATATATATATATATATATATATATATATATATATATATATATATATATATATTAGTAGTGAATAGGTATATCTCTATGCTGATGAGTCCCGATTAAAAAAGCAGAAACGTATAGTACATAGATAATTAACAAAAAAACAAATATTTATTATATATAATTTGTCTATCTAGGATATTGAGCATATATGCATATATCTCTTACTTAGTGTATTATTATATTATTGCACTCACCTGCTCTATTTTATTCAATATATATTTAGGACATTAAGCACTTTTTGATTAATATATACAACTTACCAAATGCGATACTGAATAGTTAAAATTTTCGCCCAGTTCATTGTCTAGTATGCAACACTATTACAAAACACATTAAAGTCCTTTTTCCCAGACAACGCGGCTTTCTAACACACCTACTCTATCTAGAATATTGAGTACTTTCAGATATTATATATATATATATATCAGATGTTTGATAGAACTTTTTATAAAGTGGAACTATATGCGTAATTTGAAGCTTACGCCCGTCTTTCTTCTTGGCGCGCGTGAGTGTTAATAATATGTATGTGCTGGGTAAATATGGGCGCGCGTGTATTTTGGAATATATATTATCGGCGACACTGTGAGTAACATATGTACATTCATTTTTTTTTGTAAACTATACCATGTAATAGGTGGGCCTACTCGAACTCGCGACTGCCCCTAAAATCTTTTAAAATGAGTAGGATACAAAATAAATTGAAAAATAATAGTCTGCGTCAAATTTTCAGTTATATAAATGTAGTGCATTTTTAAAAGGATCGGCGCACACTTAAGTGTCAATAATATGTATGTACTTGATACAATCTTAAAGTCTTGAACAAACAATTATAAATTATGGAATACGTATTCTAGGCAACAGGGTGAGTAATGTTAGCACTTAATTTTTGTTGTTGTAAATTTTTCTATTAATAGGGTTCCACCGAAACTAACAAATACCACAAAGAAAGAAAAAAAACATTAACATGTAAAACTCATGCAATATGGATTGCTTATACCCGTCCTGCGACGGGTATTTATTTTGTCTAGTTTATATATATATATATATATATATATATATATATATATATATATATATATGTGTATGTATGTATGTATGTATGTTTGATTAAAAAACAATGACAATTCCTGTTTGTTTATTCTTTACCCATCTTTTCAAGTTGGCAGACCAACGATCTAAGGTTCTGTTCAAGTGTGACACGCACTCGTCAAAACTTCAAACGTTTTCGACTCCCATGAGTCCTCATTAGGCACGTGAAGAGTTACACAAATTAAAATTAGTGAATTTATTAAGAAAGTCGATTAAAACAATTTTTTATTTTATTTTTTATTTTTATGAAAATGATTTTAGTATATCCTCTCCTTCCTCATATCGAGCTTAGTTGATGGTAGGTTTGTTTGCTCGAATGAGTAAAGCTTCGATTATGGGGAGGCGCAAGTTGTAATTTGAGACAGCGAGGATGGTAGAATTTTTTACTAATATGTTTCTTAAATCATTTTTTGGGTGCCATGTTCTACCAGATATTAGTAAATCGAGCTATGAGTGGGGAGAGGTGACATGGTACTAGTTCTAGTCATCCCGATGACCTTAGGCTGTATGCCAGCTCAGACACTGACTTAAGTTGACTCTTACAGGTTATACACACCTTCTCCAAAGATATTGGAATGAAGTTTGACTTGGATAAATATGCCAAGTGCTCCCTGAGCTGTGAAGAAGATTACAACCGAAAACATACAGCTTGATAAAGAGATTGACATCAAAGACCTAGAAAAGCAGGAACAATACAAATAAATTGGCTAAAGAAGAAAACGATTCAAATCAACATGCCAAGATGAGAGAAAAAATGGCAGAGAATATATACGCAAAGTAACTGTCATTAATCAACTAAGCCTGCCAGAGATAATATACAGCTTTCGTATTATTGACTGGCTAGAGAAGGACATTAACGGGCTTGATACTAAAACGAGAAAAATGTCGACACTGTACAGAGTAATGTACCAGTGTCTACAAAAGCTGTATCTGCCCAAAGGAGCAAGAGGTATTGGTCTCTCAGAAATTGAGCATCCATATCGAGCCACTAGTGTGAGCACCGGCCAATATCTGATGAGCTCCCAGAACCCAAACCTGATGATAGACATCAATACCAATAAACAAGCACCAGTAGAACAACTTCTATCACAAAACTGACCAAACATTTTGGGCAAAACTGTTTTACAAATGAGGCAGAAACACAAAAGAAGCCTGCCACGAAAATACCCCAGAAGAGCTGCCAGAAATACACAAAGACTTTCCATTGCAGAAAACTGGAAGTATGGGCCAACCAACAACGTACAAAATATTTTCTGGATGAACTATCCCTGGAATATATAGATAAGGAAGGCTCTGTAGATTGGCTGAAAAGAGTATCGTTCAGCTATGATCAGGCTTGATGACCAATGCTTTTAAGAAGAGGAGTGGTCTCAGCAACGACAAGTGAAGGTTCTGTCACACAGAAGTAGACAGTGTGAGCAACCTGACATCCAGTTGTAAGGTTCCGCTAGGGGGCGGCTATTATACAATGCGACACAATGGAGTGTGTAAATATCTCCACTGGATTATCTGTAAAAAAAATCCGTATAGATTCCCGAGTTCGACAGAAAGATTCCCGAGTTCGACAAGATACATCTGTAGAATGTCGGAGGTTACATCAACCGAAACGTTGCGAGAATAACACTTAATGTGAGAACAGTAGTCCGAATAATCCAAATAATACTAAGTTATATAATAATTGATACAAACTTGCAAATTTGAAGCTATTGTTCCGCTTTTATTTATTACTAGACCACCCGTGACCCGTTGGGTCAGTTTGTTATATTAGCTATGGAATTCATCTATGAGCGTGACACTTGTGGCATAAAGAAAATAGGTTTTTTTTACATAACAGAAGCATTTCTATGAAAGTATATTAAAATGAAAAAAGAATATAGATAGATTTCTATCAGTCGTTCTGTTTATAATAATTGTTTTTTTTTTGGATGTAATATGTGTAAAACATATGATTCAAATATTTGCTGTTTAAAAAACAACAAAAGGAAACACTATTTAATGTAATAGAAATGTGTGCATTTACCGATTCAGCTTTCTCGCGTACGTAACGAAAACAGAGGGAGTAGGAGTGGTGAAATCTATGAGAGGGAAAGTGGGAGGTGGTTTCGTTCACCGATCGCTAGTATCGCTGATATTAATAATGAGTGTTGTTTTTATGTTTGTTTGTTTTTGTTTTTTAAAAGGGAGGAGTTTTTTTGAAACTGCGACAGACTTTACGAAGTCCTCCCGTTGAATGTTTTTAGCCGTGAAGAAAACAAAACTATTTGATGAAATTAAATGAAATTGTTTATATTAAAAGCGATATGAAAATTTGCAGAATGAAAAATTTCATGCGTTCGTTAATCATAATAGAGAATAACGGAATTGGAATAACAGATTGAAGACGATGCTATTTACGCATGCGCAACCGGATGTTGAAAACCGGAAAGCTGAAAGCTGATTGCAAACATACAAGAACAATAGAGTTTTAGTATTATATAGATTTAATTTTCTACTGATCGGCCATCCATGATCAAGGCCACTGAAAGGTTTATTGTCAAACAGATTATCAGTTGGACGGTGAACAACATTATGAGAGGATTGGAAACGATGACTGGAATGGGCAGAATTAGATCATTTCAGAGTATGGATCAACAAGTATTTGTTAACATTTGATTTTAAGGCGGCGATATTGTAGTCAGTATGGAAACAACGCCCGGCCACTACGCTAGTTTATGAAATCTAAGTTAAAAAAAAAAGTCACACATATATATTAGTTTGTTAAATTACGATTTATTAGTATCCGCTTGAACTATTTGATATTTGCGCCCGGAGGATGCATACATTTGCTCGTCTCCGTGTACTGATCCATTCTGGTGATTTCGAGCGTACATTAACATGAAGTGTCCACAAAAATTATACGAGGCAGTAACATTTAAAGTGTGAAATTAAATAAATACTAAATCTAATGTAAGTATGCGGAGAGGAAATGATTACGCACAAAAAAAATCAACTTTTTGAATTATTCATGATCTTGCTAAGACGTTCCCACGTCAAATATGCGATAGAAAACTCGGGCGTTTACTAAGTTCTTTGATCGGAGTCAAGTATCTGCTGTGTTATCGAATGTGTCCCCCTTTATTGGAGATTAGTCAGGGATCAAGTGAGTTTTGTAAGATTTAAGGTAGAAATACATTCAGTACAAACAAAATAACCTGGTCTTCCGAGACAATATGTGCGATCGACCGAATGGTTTCAAATCAAATATGTGATGTATGGAGTTGTTTGAGTTTGGGTAATGGTTAGTAAGGGTTGTGATTTACCAAATGGTTTCTAATCCAATATGTGATGTACCGAGTTATTTAAATTCCAATATGTGATCTACCCATTGACCCTAACCCTAAATAATCCTAACTCTAACCAAGAGAATTTTCCAAGGTAAATATTGCCCACAAACAATTTCCTTTGAAATTAACAAGATGCACATAGTGATGCAAGGAAATATTTGTGAAAAACAGTTGTTTTGTTTTATGAATAGGAATTATTGTCTTCCACTCTATAATAAACACCCATATATATATATATATATATAGTATGAATTTATTTTATATTTTTATAAACACTGGAGTTTCATTGGATTAGCATCAAGGAAACAAAAATAACATATATACTGTAGTGATTATTTCAATCCAATGACCAAAGAATTCAGTCTTTACTCATATTATTTATTTGTTTGCAATGTCCAAATTGACGATTGTCTTACACTTGTTTTGCAACGAGTAAAATGAAACCATTAAACATAATTACTCGCTGTTCTTCAGAAACCACACTTAAAGGATTTACAAGATGTTGTATCGAGTCGGTTGACAAAAAAAGTAAACAACAGAGAGCTAACGACAGTCAGGTGTGATCCCTCAATCGCAATTGTTTTGTTCTTTTACTTAAAGATTTTCTTATATATATATATATATGTGTGTATATATATATATATATATATATATATATATATATATATATATATATATACATATATATATATATATATATATATATATATATATATATATATATATAATAAGGAGAATATTTAAAAAAAAATATTTTGAAACCTGAACAACGCAGATATTTGTTTTTTTTAAATAAATTATTTATTTACTTTAAAAACTTTTTTTTATATATAAACTTGAGTACCTTCGGTAATAGATACCCTTGTCAGAAGTATAAGCATATTTCTTCTTTTTTTTTCTTCTTCTTTTTTCTCCCTGACAGAGACATTTCTATCGCAGTCAAGTTGAAATTCGTCCTGTTGTTATCGACGTCAAAGTTGAAATGTTCTTGTGTGTAGCACGCGGTTACGTGAATAATGTAGTTTGTTAAATCACACATTGAAACGTTGATGAAATGGCAATAATAAGAAGAGTATATTTTAAAAAGATTTTTTGAAACCTGAACAAAAGAAATAGTTTTTAAAGTAAATAAATAATTTATTTAAAAAAACACAAATATCTGCGTTGTTTATGTTTTAAAATATTAACAAAAATATTCTCCTTATTATTGCCATTTCATCAATGTGTGATTTTACAAACTATACATATATATATATATATATATATATATATATATATATATATATATATATATATATATATATATATATATATATATATATATGTATATATATATTTCCAGGAGAAACGTTAACAATATACATTCCTGGACTCCAGAACTAGCGTCATAGGTTAAATTGCATTGCGTTAAGCATTTTAAAATGTTGTTACTGGTTTCATACGTATTGCTATCTATTGTAGGTTGCTAGATTTTTATAACGATAGCTTTGAATATTTTTAATTCTAATATTTTTAAGTTCGTTTGAGAATTGATATACACATTATATATATATATATATATATATATATATATATATATATATATATATATATATATATATATATATATATATCCTTAAACGCCTAGGAGGTTGAAAAATACTAAAAAACAACAGTGTTGTATTGTCAGTAAAAAAATAACAAAACTACGCATATATATTCATATATATATATATATATTCATATATATATATATATGTATATATATATATATATATATATATATATATACATATATATATATATATGTGTGTGTGTGTGTGTTTAGTTTATTTACTGCCGAAAGAACAGTGTTTAATTTATTATCTTTCAACTTTCTAAGCGGTTATGAATATCAGAATATTGTATTCAGTCGCCTATAATCGGACGTGTCAATATTTTTTATTTTATATATATATACTTATTTATTTTTATTATTAGATTCTGATAACGATAGCTTCGAATATTTTTCATTTTTTAAGTTCGTTTGAGAATTTATATACACATTATATATATATATATATATATATATATATATATATATATATATATATATATATATATATATATATATATTCTTAAACGCCTAGGAAGTTGAAAAATACTAAAAAACAACAGTGTTGTGTTGTCAGTAAAAAATAACAAAACTACGCATATATATATATATATATATATTCATATATATATATATATATATATATATATATATATATATATATATATATATATATATACATACATATATATATATATATATGTGTGTGTGTGTGTGTGTGTGTGTGTTTAGTTGTTTTACTGCCAAAAGAACAGTGTTTATTTTAGTATCTATCAACTTTCTAAGCGGTTAAGCATATCAGAATATTTTATTCAGTCAATACTTTTTATTTTATATATATATATATATATATATATATATATATATATATATATATATATATTTATTAATTTACATACATAAACAGAAAACCAGAGATATTTTCTTGTGTCTATCAGCCATCATCATTATTGCTAACCTGAAGAAGGATCGAATATTTGAATATGTAGACAAACGCATGCTTATATTTGATAAAAATACTTTCATACTAATACCACTCTATATATTAATTGAATAATGAATATTCACCTGAATATATTATGCGAAATAATGTACTTCTAATAAGAAGACAAACGCATAAATATATAGTATAACAATACTTTTATACCAATCTATATATTAATTGAATCAATGAATTTGCAAGACTTCAAAACCACTCTATAGATTATTCGAAATCATGAATCTCTAATATAGAAGACAAACGCATGCTTATATTTTATAACTACACTTTTAAACCACTCTATATATTAATTTAATTAATTAATCTGCGAATGAGTACACAAACGCATTCTTATATTTTATAAAAACGACTTGATGACAACTCTATATATTTTTCGAAATCATGAATTTTCGAATATAGAAGACACACGCATGCTTACATTTCATAACAAGACTTGTATACACCTCTATGTGTTGATTTAATTAATGAATCTGCGAATAACTACACACACGCATGCTTACATTTTATAACAATACTTTATGACTACTCTCTATATGATTCAAAATAATGAATCTTTGAATATAGAAGACAAACGTACACTTACATTTTATAACAATACTTTATGACTACTCTATATATTATTCAAAATAATGAATCTTTGAATATAGAAAGCCAAACGCACACTTACATTTTATAACAATACTTTCTGACTACTCTATATATTATTCAAAATAATGAATCTTTGAATATAGAAGAGAAACGTACACTTACATTTTATAACAATACTTTACGACTACTCTATATATTATTCAAAATAATGAATCTTTGAATATATAAGACCAACGTATGCTTACATTTTTATAAAAAATACTTTTATACCAATCTATATATATTAATTTAATTAATGAATCTGCAAATAAAACACAAACGCATGCTGACATTTTATAAAAATACTTTAGGACTACATTCTATATTATTCAAAATCATGAATTTTCGAATATAGAAGACAAATATTTTTTAACTACACTTTTAAACCACTCTATATATTAATTTAATTAATTAATCTGCGAATGAGTACACAAATGCATCCTTATATTTTATAAAAACGACTTGATGACAACTCTATATATTTTTCGAAATCATGAATTTTCGAATATAGAAGACAAACGCATGCTTACATTTCATAACAAGACTTATATACACCTCTATGTGTTGATTTAATTAATGAATCTGCGAATAACTACACACACGCATGCTTACATTTTATAACAATACTTTATGACTACTCTCTATATGATTCAAAATAATGAATCTTTGAATATAGAAGACAAACGTACACTTACATTTTATAAAAATACTTTATGACTACTCTATATATGATTCAAAATAATGAATCTTTGAATATAGAACACAAACGTACACTTACATTTTATAACAACACTTTACGACTACTCTATATATTATTCAAAATAATAAATCTTTGAATATAGAAGACAAACGTACACTTACATTTTATAACAATACTTTATGACTACTCTATATATTATTCAAAATAATGAATCTTTGAATATAGAAGACAAACGTACATTCACATTTTATAACAATACTTTACGACTACTCTATATATTATTCAAAATAATGAATCTTTGAATATAGAAGACAAACGTACATTCACATTTTATAACAATACTTTACGACTACTCTATATATTATTCAAAATAATGAATCTTTGAATATAGAAGACAAACGTACACTTACATTTTATAACAATACTTTATGACTACTCTATATATTATTCAAAATAATGAATCTTTGAATATAGAAAGCCAAACGCACACTTACATTTTATAACAATACTTTATGACTACTCTATATATTATTCAAAATAATGAATCTTTGAATATAGAAGAGAAACGTACACTTACATTTTATGACAATACTTTACGACTACTCTATATATTATTCAAAATAATGAATCTTTGAATATATAAGACCAACGTATTCTTACATTTTATAAAAAATACTTTTATACCAATCTATATATATTAATTTAATTAATGAATCTGCAAACAAAACACAAACGCATGCTGACATTTTATAAAAATACTTTAGGACTACATTCTATATTATTCAAAATCATGAATTTTCGAATATAGAAGACAAACGCATGCTTACATTTCATAACAAGACTTATATACAAATCTATGTGTTGATTTAATTAATGAATCTGCGAATAACTACACACACGCATGCTTACATTTTATAACAATACTTTATGACTACTATATGTATGATTCAAAATAATGAATCTTTGAATATAGAAGACAAACGTACACTTACATTTTATAACAATACTTTACGACTACTCTATATATGATTCAAAATAATGAATCTTTGAATATAGAAGACAAACGTACACTTACATTTTATAACAATACTTTATGACTACTCTATATATGATTCAAAATAATGAATCTTTGAATATAGAAGACAAACGTACACTTACATTTTATAACAATACTTTATGACTACTCTATATATTATTCAAAATAATGAATCTTTGAATATAGAAGACAAACGTACACTTACATTTTATAACAATACTTTATGACTACACTATATATTATTCAAAATAATGAATCTTTGGATATAGAAGACAAACGTACACTTACATTTTATAACAATACTTTATGATTACTCTATATATGATTCAAAATAATGAATCTTTGAATATAGAAGACAAACGTACACTTACATTTTATAACAATACTTTATGACTACTCTATATATTATTCAAAATAATGAATCTTTGAATATAGAAGGAAAACGTACACTTACATTTTATAACAATACTTTATGACTACTCTATATATGATTCAAAATAATGAATCTTTTAATATAGAAGACAAACGTACACTTACATTTTATAAAAATACTTTACGATAATTCTATATATTATTCAAAATAATGAATCTTTGAATATAGAAGGAAAACGTACACTTACATTTCATAACAATACTTTACGACTACTCTATATATTATTCAAAATAATGAATCCTTGAATATATTAGACCAACGTATGCTGACATTTTATAAAAAATACTTTTATACCAATCTATATACATTTAATTAATGAATCTGCAAATAAAACACAAACGCATGCTGACATTTTATAAAAATACTTTAGGACTACATTCTATATTATTCAAAATCATGAATCTTCGAATATAGAAGAGAAACGCATGCTTACATTTCATTACAAGACATTTATGTCGCTCTATATTTTAATTCAATTAATGAATATGCGAATAAGTACGCAGACGCATGCTTGCGTTTCATAACAATACTTTAGGACAACCCCACGAATATGAACACAAACGCCTGCTTATATTTTACAACAATATTTTCATGTAACCCTGTAGAAAAAAGATTCCAATATCCTAGATGTAGTTTTAATTACATTTTTTTTTCAAATGAAAATGTGATGACAAGTTTAATGATAAAGCTATCACATACTAGCCGTAAAAACAGGAATTTACAGTAGAGAATAGTTAAAAATAAGAGTTATAATATTAGGTAAAGTAATATAAAAAAACTGTAAGCACGGTGATGTTTTCTTTAAAAAAACTACTTGTACTCACAGAAAGCTGTAAATCGCAAACCGCTTTGAAAAATTAAAACGAATTCGTTTATTTTATATTCTAAATATGTCAATAAAAATAATTAGCTAAAGATTTAAACTTTTTTTAAAAGTAATCATTTGCTAAGATATTTTTTTAAATGTTATTTTTCTTTCACGAAACGGAGTAAAACTATTTATAATACATAGATTTCGTTTCTTTGCGTTATAAGATATTTCAGCTATTTCATGGATCTAACCGATAATTGTCCCTAGTGAAACTAGATAAAAATACAAAGGAAAATTTCAATAGTGTGTTTTCTTAGATTCTGTAAAATATTCAACTGTTATTGAAACTTATTGGGGTGTTCTAACTGCTAACATATCGATTTCTATAATAACCCAAACAACGTTGGCTTATATATATATATATATATATATATATATATATATATATATATAAAAATATATATATATATATATATATATATATATATATATATATATAATAAGTAAGTAAATAAAAGAATAAAGATATATATATATATGTGTATATATATATGTAAATTAATAGATATAACAAAAATTATAACCATAAATACGGCTTTTTACTAACAATAAGACACAGCCTCCTGGAGATGGTCGCGAGACCGAAAGCGCTAGAGAAATGGCCCAAGATACAACGTTAGGCGCCATAATCCACTAATTGACACCGGAAAACAGATGAATCGCTCGCCTCGTCGAGAAATTAATCAGAAAGATAACAAAGAAAGAAAACTCCGTGGTCTTCAACGACACATGTATAATAAATGACTTGCTGCCGAAATATATATATATATATATATATATATATATATATATATAGAGAGAGAGAGAGAGAGAGAGAGAGAGTAAGATGATACCTTAAAGATATAAATAATATATTTAACCAGTAGACTATCAGGATAAAAAAGCTCAATATAGTGTATAGAGCAATACTATTAATTGAATGACATAATAAAATGAGAATTTAATCAGATTTTATTAAAGTTCAAAAGCAATGGGTGATATTACGTCTTTAACTCATATTATTTTTACAAAAAAGTCTGTTTTGGGCCAATTTATTAGATGTTTTATATACTTTTATGTATTTTTTATATATTTTATATATATTTTCAAAGCTTCATTTTATTACCCGGAGTAATGTCATTGCGGTAATGGTCCTCTGAGGAGAAGATTTTCTTTGAAAACTCACAAGTAAGGACGCAATATCACTCCTTGTTTTTTAACTTTAATAAAATCTGATTAATTTCTTATTTTATTATGTCATTCAATATATATATATATATATATATATATATATATATATATATATATATATATATATGGGAAGAGAAGGATGAAGGTAATCCGACGTGATGGGAAAATGAAAAAGGAAAACCAAAAAATGGATGTTTTTTATGTGTACATCAACGTTTCGTCTTTATTTATAAGACTTCATCAGGATGATAATATGGAGAAAAAATGTCATGCAAGTACAGATACATGTAGGGAGACATATATATATATATATATATATATATATATATATATATATATATATATATGGGGTAAGATACACGATAAGTTATGGAAATTAAATGCCGTGATAGACAAAATGTGTAAAAAATGACAAACCGAAAACAGGTTAAAGTGCAGGAGAAAAATACAAACAAGAGATTTGACCGGTTTCGTTCGTGTTGGCGAACGTCTTCAGAAATCTTCACTTTTTCGGAAGACGTTCGCTAACACGAACGAAACCGGTAAAATCTCTTGTTTTTGCTTTTCTCCTTCACTTGAACCTGTTTTCCGTTTGTCATTTTTCACACACACACACACACACACACACACACACACACACACACACATATATATATATATATATATATATATATATATATATATAAGATTTTCGGCGATACTGTATGAAGCTCGAAAGTACATTGAAATTACAATAATGTAAAATATTTGGCAGCGTAGAAAAATAAATAAATAAATGAATTCTCGCGTAACCGAATTTTAAAAGGTCAAAACTGATGGGGGAGACTGGTTTCTGAGAACTGTCAATCACATCGCAACCGTTTCGACTAAGGGATTATGAACACATTGCTCGGGGTCATTCGGGTGCTCGCTTGTCATTCAAAATAGATAACCATATGGAATTAGGGACAATCTTTATTTCCGGAAAATATTTCACATTTTTCGGATTGTCTGACTTGATGTCACAACACTTGGGGTTTCGAAACCCTCAGTCTAACGCGCTTCTATAGTATTTCTCAGCTACCAATATATAGTATTTCTTAGCTACCAATATATAGTATTTCTTAGCTACCAATATATAGTATTGTAGTCGTACTGTACGTTGGTATTTGTGTTTTTTATATGTAATAGAATGCCATAATGATTATTATAATCCATAAGACTCTACTTTCTTCGTAGCTAGTGCCGATAACGTAATCGACAAGAAGCCAGACTGTTAGTAAAACAGTCAGGTTTCGATATCATCTTAGATTTTTGACTAGCAACATCGAAGAGTTGTGATACAACGAAACAATCTATCTACATATTGTTATATTAATATTAACATTAAATGCTTTTTGTCTCAAATATGACACATTCCAACACATTGCCTATTTAACATGTGTCAAACTGCAACTTGTTTCACATCTGCAACGAGTCTGTTGTCAAGTGTGAGTAGGTATTAGTATGATGTTGGATCAGGTAATCAGTATATTCGATGATAATTTTTTTTCCAACCAATATTAAAAATGAAGCATTTAAGGGGTTAAGCTTTCATCAACGTATGTTTCCTTAATTCTTTTTATATATATTAGTCCCAGTATTTACTCAAATAATAGTCCTTTGTTCTGGGTTATGTTGAAAAATAATCCCTTATACACCTTCTAATTAACCTAAATTGTAATTAACTTAACAAATAATCAATCTTTTACCTTACTATCTATGAGTTTAAATAGAAATCGGAACGCCTTAAACTCAACGTTTCGCCCAACTGTTGCGTGGGCTTTATAAAGAGTGAAAAAACTAAAAGTGGCAAAAACAAGAATATCTGTAATTTTTGGGAGTATATATATACAGTGATAGCGTATAATAAATTTAAATCTATGTAGAGAGAAAAGACATAAAAGTACGTACATAAATATACATATATGTGTGATAAAGACAAAAGGAAAACAAATTAAATACAGGAATAAATCATTCAAACCCGAGAGAGTGTACCGGTTTCGCTCGGATCAACGAACGTTTTCAGAACAAAGTAAAAATGACACTTTTTATTCTAACTGAAATGAAGAAAGTGTCGATAAAGAGGCCTTCATCGGTCCCCTTTGTTAGGGTTTGAAACCGACGGTACCGATGTTGTTTTGACCTTCTGTATAATATTAATTAATAAATAAATATTACTCTCTTCTTTTTTATTTTTCTTAATTATCGAGCACTCTGCTGGGATTCTCTCCCACTAACCTTATACACACACACACACACACACACACACACACACACACACACACACATACATATATATATATATATATATATATATATATATATGTAAAGGAGTAAGGCTACCAACATTTGTAGAATGTTTTTTTCAACATTTATTTATTATTTTGTTGTTTTTTTCAACATTTATTTATTATTTTACCATTTTATGATTTTGTATATAACGCGTTTCAAGCGGTGGCCCGCTTTCATCAGATATGAAAATCCAAAAATGGATTTTCATATCTGATGAAAGCGGGCCACCGCTTGAAACGCGTTATATACAAAATCATAAAATGGTAAAATAATAAATAAATGTTGAAAAAAACAACAAAATAATAAATAAATGTTGAAAAAAACATTCTACAAATGTTGGTAGCCTTACTCCTTTACATATATACTTTTCTCTCGTTGGAACTGCACTAATACTGCACTACCCTCTTTTCTATATATATATATATATATTGTTTTATTTTACTTCAGTTGAAGTTCTCAGAAATGAAGGGGCATCTACCTGGGGCTAACACTTGATCCCTATATGAGATACATAGATATTCGAATATTCTATTAAATTTCTCTTTTATCTCTCAAACGTTGAGTTAGTAAAGAAGTTAAGAACATTAATTTTAATTTTCCTCTCCTCAATTGACCAGTTGATTATGTTATAGTATATCTTTCTTTTGGTCTCTTGGTCTTACCGGATTCTAGGACCAGAATTCATCTGGTCTGGTGGAGTATCCAGCTAAGTGCTGTGACTTGAAGTAACATTACTTAGAGAAGGTGCCCTATTCCTCGTATGAGCTAATGCCAAGGGGATCTTATTTGGGCTTCGAATACTATGTTATTTTGAATATTTGGTCAACGTTTACTTGTAGGAGTAAGTATGCTCATGTCAGGTTGTCCTGACAAACCCTTGTATAGAGAGACCGAAGACACTTGAGGATGGTGTCTAGTAGATAATTCAAACTCCCCTATATATATATGCGTGTGTGTGTGTGTTATTAAAAAAACGTAAATTCCCATAAATCAGCATGGTACGACCTTTGACCGGTTCGATTCTGTTATTGGCATCAGTTTTCTTCAGTTCTTTCGAGTATCAGGCACTTACAATCTAAACCGCATAAAGGTTGCCAACAAACATAGGTTGGCAACATTCATAGTGGTGGTCAGTGTTACGGAAGAGATAGGGTTGTCACGCCCAGGCCGTGAGTCTACATCGGTATCCAACTCACCTCTGCAACCTAAAAAGCAAAACCGAACCGGTAATACATGGTGTGGTATTAGCAGTGGGGGTTTAGCCGGCTTCTTTCGAAGAAGGAAGATTACAAAGAATATTAAATTCACAGTTGGTACCCATCGCATGTATATTTTGGTCATGGGAAGATTACATACAACGCCTAGCATTCCCAAATGGTCACATATCTGGCCCCGTATATGAGTATTCATTTACCGCCTCTCCAGGAGGTTAGGCACAAGGCCAGTTTTATCTTACTTCCACAAGTAAGATGTGACCCAAGGTCGGGTCGGGAAAGTGGGGTTTCAAAAGCCAGCGCCCGAGAAGGTGAGCACTCTGGCTATTAAAAATTGCCTGGGCAGCCCCGTCGGCATTCCCTGGTAGAGGCGCCTCAGGCAGTAAGCAATAAACTTACTCCTCCCCAAAGAGGGGAGGCAAAGCCTGAGAGGGTGGACCTCCTAGAACTGCACAGGACCGACCCATAGACCGGCGGAATCAAGCCCCGAAGGCCAAAACAATACCAGTTTCTGGGATGTAGTATCCATCGGAACAGATAATACACTTTGATCTTAGCCAAAGAGTACTATGACTATGTTAGTAGAAACTAACAATGCATCAATTTCTTCATATTCATAACATAGAATCTGAATACAAATCTTGAAATTTCAATAAAAACATGTACATCTAGAAAATAAATAGAAGCTTTTTTACCGCCTCCCCTTAAAACTTCTGTGGGCGCTTGGGGACCATTTTGACTCCGGTTGAGAATCCATGCTCTGAAGTGTATTTAGAGGGATGACACTTCCTTACTATCCAGAAATTGCTAGCTAAACATAATTAGCAACGGATGTATTGCGTTGGCCAAAAAGTTCGTTCTCTTTTATTAAGTAGATATTTTTGTAATCCATTTTCCACGCTCGATTTGAAAATATTTAGAATGTCTGCGATTTATCTGATTGTTAACTACGGCTTTCACTATCGATCATCTTTGGCCGACCAGAGCGAGAAGCATCTCTCACTGAAGAATTTACTTTTCAGAATCGAGCAAACAATTTATGGCGCACCCGTTTTGTAACAGCATTCTCCCCATACACATGGGTTTCTGTAGCTTTTTTTTCTTTTCTGTAGTAAATAACATCAGATGTCAGTAGTGCTCCGCTTGATTTTCCGTTTCAAGGCCTGAAATACAAGCAAAAATGTAAACACTCCTCTGTTCGGAGGCTTATTACACACTGACGTTAACATACTAGCTACACTTAATACAGGATTTGAAGAATAGGAATATAAAACGATCTGTCGTCGGCCGCGAAAGTTGACCCTAAAAAAGAACACCCTTTTTATCCAACCCAATGTTGTCCTGTCAAATTAAGGGTAGAAAATGTAGAAAAAATCGATAAACTGATGAGACACACACAGCATGACGAATATAGAGAACAGGAAAAATATATATTTGCAAAAAAGATGAAGGAAAAATGCCAGTAATGATGCGAACCGATGCAAACAGATGAATGAAATCAGACACAGATGCTTTATTGGTATCGATTATAATGAGAATTATGAATTTATTCTTTTAGATACTTTGGAAATAGATTACAATACAAACTAAAATCGAATTCAGTCGAACGTATAACTCGGCCAAGGTCGATCAGTTCTTTTTAATTCGGTCGTTTCTCTTTGCAAAAATCAATCATAACCGTGAAATGATCATTTAGGTCTAATCGATTAATAACAGTGAATAAATAAACGAGAGTGAAATGATATTCTTTGTCGAAGAAATGAGATGATAAAACGGGGGAAAAAAATATAAGAATAAAACTCGAAGTGTTAAATAATCAATTTGGCGGCAATGAAGAAATGAACAAACAACAGCTTTATAAAAATTACAGTCTTTCTTTATTCACATATTTCAACGTTGATATATATATATATATATATTAATAAGGGCATGGTTACCCGGTGTTGCCTGGGGTTGGGCATGAACAACAAAATAGAAGGGAATAAGTCTGTAACATCTTTCTTTGAAAACCTCTCTCTCTCTCTCTCTCTCTACCTCTCTCTACAGCCTTCTCTCTCTTTTCGCTATCCCCTCGTCTCCTCTCCCTACCACTCTACCGCTCTCTTCCTCTCGCCTTTCTCCGCTTACTCCTCATACCAAAAAACACTCCCATCTCTGATGAACAAAACAGATAACAGATATTACACTTTCATCCTAGCCCGAAGGCAAATATAGTGAATTTTAGTTCGAGTTTTCTTAAAATCGATGAAAAAAATCGCTCAAAATGTCGCCCATCTGATTAATTTGGTTTCTGGTGACTCCCGAAATAATAAATATTAGAAAACAAATATGTTAATATTCTATCAGAGGCAATACTGCAAAAAGAATATGCCAGGATGTGTCTTGTGTGGTTAGTGACTTTTACCTTGACACGCACACATACAAACAGACACCGAAATCTGTCTTTTATACAATATATGAAGTTTTGATCGATGCGAATTGTTAATTTACAGTGACGGTTTAAGAATAAACGTAAAAATTACAAACTCATTCGATTTTAGTCCGTTAAAAAACAGTGTACAACTAAACAACAATATAAGATACAGGAAAAACATGATAGTGGATGAAGAATACACCTGCCCGAAGAAGGCCGGAGAATACATCTGTCGTAATGTAGTAGTAATAACAAAATTAACTTTGGTAGGGAACAAGAGTTCGAAGAAAAAATGGAAATAATGAAAACTCTTTATCTCAAATATTAACACAAAACGTATTGCTTTATTAGCTGTATTACGTTTTACGAACTAAAGTTATTTCGGATATACTTTACAATTTTCTTCTGCAGACATCTACAATTTCAGACTGGCTAAAAAAAATGAGGTAAGAGGTAACTTTATAGGTGAATAGATTGAATGCCACATTGAATATGTTCTCTCATTCCTCGCGTTCTGGACTATATTTAGTTTAATTTAGCTTTATGTAAAAAGGCTAAACAGGAGTTGTAAAAATTCTTATACTGTTAGGACACCTAACAAAAACGGAATTACCTCCCTTGAACCATTTCGGGAGTTAAGAGTTATTGCCCTTGGAAAAAGTAAACAAAGATCACGACGTTCAGACTGTGAATATATTAATCGCATCCAGCGGACAAATTAACTCATTAATTCATTCTGTGTTCAGCTTTAATAAATCTGTTAAACGTTTCTCTTGATAGTTCATCCATTTATTTACAAGTTATTATTTATTATAACCTAAATTACGAGGTTATAAAAGATTATTGTAAAATTTTAACAATAGCTAGTAGACATCAATTAATGCATATTCCTCAAATTTCAGTTATTTGTAATATTAAAATGTGTTATGGGACATAAAAGGGGTGCAATATCTATTTGAAACTTCAAATATGTCAAATTTGCATTAAATTTCTCCTATAGTCATAGTAGACAAATGAAGTACGATTCCCTGAATTCCATTTTCTTCTTAAAACTTCTTAAGCTGATGTAGTACATTTTAAACATTTTCTAGAATACAAATCATGAAATCGATTTTGATGAAAATAAAATTGGAATAAGGATTCTAGACATAAGGTTTAGTAGCATTATATCTTGATTTTAATCTTTGTAACGGGGACATAAAAGTGGTGCAAAACTGTTCTGTTCAGGAAATCAATGTTACCCGTCTTGGGAAGAGTATTCTTCTAGTATGTATATGAAGTTAGGTATGTGTAACGTTAATATATTTGCATGTGCAATATTCATTCTTAAACTAATGAACCGATCATTATACATTTTGGATCACAGCTGCTTGCCGTAAAGGTGGGTAATGTGAGCTATATTTAGTTTCATTTAGTTTCATGCAAAGAGGGAAAAAGGGGATGGAAGCTCTTTGTGAAAATTCAGATACTTCCAATTTTTGTGAAATTTTAGCAATAGGTATTAGATATTAATGAATAAACATTCCCTAAATTTGATTTTCTGTTGAATATTTTAAAGGGTTTTTAGAAAGCATAATATGGGCGCAACTTTCCATTTGAAAATTGAAATATTTCAAATTTGCATTAAATTTGATCCTTAGTCATTAAATATAAATTAGGCAAGATTCCCTGAATTTCAATTTTTTCTTAAGACTACGTAAGCTTAATGTATTGATTTACTCCTCTCCAGGAGTTAGGTACAAGGCCAGTTTTAATCTTACTCTCACAAGGTCGGGTCGGGAAAGTGGGGTTTAAAAATTGCCTGGGCAGCCCCGTCGGCATTCCCCGGTAGGGGCGCCTCAGGAAGTAAGCAATAAACTTACTCCTCCCTAAAGAGGGGAGGCGAAGCCTGGGAGGGTGGACCTCCTAGAACTGCACAGGACAGACCCATAGACCAGCGTAAATCAAGCCCCGAAGGCCAAGACAATACCAGTCTATGGGGTGCAGTATCCATCGGAACAGATAATACACTTTGATCTTAGCCAAAAGGCCAAGTAGTTCGATCAAAAATTGGAATAAAGAGTTTAGTATCATTATGTGCTGATTTAATCTTTGTAAGAGGACACTGAATTGGTGTAAAGGTGTTCTGCTCAGGACGGGTATTCTTTAAGTCTATCTCTTTCTCTCTCTCTCTCTCTTTCTCTCTCTCTCTCTCTCTCCCTCTCTCTCTCTGGATTTCATTGAACGCGCCATTGAGATGGTCTGCGTACCTACCTCCATGAAACTTGGATGCGTTAGTCTGTTTATGGGTTTTATGTATTTGCTATAAGCCGACATTCTATGGAACTTTTAATGATCAAATCTGAGGGACTTGTTGATTCCTAACCTCCTTTTTTCCAGGCAAGAAAGTGACTTGCTTTTCGAGATCGGCCGTTGGAGGCTACAATAATATTAATAAGTAAACTCCTATTGGAGTATTGTCATTCTACGCCATTGAAGGTTTCAATTGATCGCTATCTAAATAATTGAAATAACTATAAAAATGGAATACATTAATAATAGCATTGTCTATATATCCTGGGGTTATTAAAATATAGTATTGTGTGTGATTGTCTCTTTGTGTCTCCCTTACGTGAGTATATATATATATATATATATATATATATATATATATATATATATATATATATATGGATATTTATGTGTATATAGCCTTTTTCTGGTGTTTATAACCCTATGGATATATGTATCCTATTGTATAATATGTAATACATTAATAATAGCATTTTCTATATATCCTGGCGGTTATTAAGATATAGTATAGTGTGTGATTGTCTCTTTCTGTCTCCCTTACGTGAGTATATATATATATATATATATATATATATATATATATATATATATATGTGTGTGTGTGTGTGTGTGTATATAGCCTTTTTCTGGTGTTTTTAACCCTATGGATATATGTATCCTATTGTATAATAATATGTATATATATTTTTGCGTATACATGCTTATGTCTATATATATATATATATATATATATATAATATTTCTAAGTTAATATTAATTATTATTACCTACAGACATCGATATTCTATGCTTACGCACTCTTCAGTATGTTAATTCACGTTAATCGGAGCGCTCGAACCCAGTTTCTAAGTCGTCACTGACTCGTATATACTCACACGCACGCGCACACACACACAACACACGCATACACACATAAATATTAATTGTATACGTACATAAAAGTAATTCATGGACGTGTTTCTGGCTAATATCATCAGCGTGGCTAACTTAGACAAGGATCGAACCTCTGATATTGATGTCTATAGTCCAGCGTTATACCATTGAACTACGACGCCTGGAAATATATACGATTTTTATCACCTTAACATTTAATGTATTTTTATGTGATTGTTTTATTGGTGAGTGCAGCGTTCGTTGTTTTTTTGCTTTTTTGCTTACTACTATTTTGATTATTTCACTTCCTAAGTGATTAAGATACAGCAAATTGCATTATTAGTTGCCCCTAACTTATAGGACAAATTTTTCATTAATATATATATATATATGCTCCAGCGTTTTACAATTGGAATACGACGACGCCCTGCATAAAAAAATATATATTAACGAAAAATACGTCTCATTTAACTTTCTGCCTTTTAATCACTTAGCAAGTGAAAGAATCGAAATAGTAGTAAGCAAAATAAAAATAAAAAAATACAACGAACGCTGCAATCACCAATAAAAACAATTGCATAGAAATACATATATATATATATATATATATATATATATATATATATATATATATATATATATTTATAAGAGTCAAATTAATCTTTTACTTCAGTCACCCCTCCTCGATTATTTTACGATTTACCCCCTTTTTTACATCGACCAATCAACAAAGTGAATTTATCTTTTTAAGACGATCATCAATTTCTCTTATTATTTGTTTTTTTTTTGACGTGGTTGTTTATACATCTGAGGAGACCCAATTAAAGGGTTGAAATAATTTATAATGTATACAACTTTAATATATGTATAGTTTTTTCCTTTTAATAATTCTGTTTTTCTCTGATTAAAGGTACATTGAGCTCTTTTATTCGGATTCTGAACGCAATATTGAAATCTACACACACTATATATATATATATATATATATATATATGTGTGTGTGTGTGTGGGGGGGTAGGTTTGTATATATTCGTCAATATAAATATGTATATATAATGTGTCATGATTTGTACTGTATTTATCTTTGAACTTACGTATATTTTCGTAATTCCTTGCATATGTATAAACCTTGAATGTGTTCTTTTTGTGATAGCTATATAGATTTCAGAAGTCCTTTTCAAATTTAAAACACTGGACTATAATAGTGAGGACTATAAATCTACCTGTTATTCCTAACGTTGATTTACAAAAAAAATAATATTTTTTTTGTAATTTTTTAAAAACCTGTTAGAATTTTATTAAGCCTCTGACTATCAACTCTGAAGTAGTTCGCTTTTAAACTTTGACTAATGGGGGTCAGTTTTTATTCCAAGATGGCGTTTTTTTGAATACTTTTACTTATTACGATAGAATAATTATTCCGTATTTATATTTTTATTTTCAGTTTAATTTAAACTTGCTACAGACATGAAACAGATGTCTACTATCTTACTAATTATTTGGTCTGTATTGCCACTTAATTTATCATTATTATTATTATTGGTGAAAATTTTATCTGGGGGATCTATCACGGATCCTGCCTAAACCTAGGGTCCATAATTATGTAATCTATATTGGATGCCTAAACTAAATTTCTAATAGCTCAGTAAAATTATAACGTACATTTCTAATTTAAGTTTTTTAACTTCGGGCCGCAATCTTAACTATTTCTGTAGATAATTTTACCAAATGTTTTATCCTTTAATTAATCTTTTGAATTTCTTTTCTTCTAATCTATTAGAAATGGTTTTTAATTAGGTTCCTTACTTTAGATTTTTTACCAATTTCTCATCCACTGAGAATTAAACTTTACAACTTTTATAACTTTTTCTCATTGTAAGATTATATGTGTAAATGGTTCTTCCTTTTAATGACCTTTGTATTTTATATAATATGATAAATTGTTTGCTGTTTCCTTTGATGTGCTACTGTTTTAGTGAAATAAATAGTTTTTACCAAGCTTTCTTCTGTAATCTTTTTTACCAATTGCTCTATCACTGATAATTAAACATTAAAACCTTTATAACTTTTTGTCATTGTTAGATAATATATGTAGGTCATTTTCCCTCTCAATAACTTTTATATTTTGTGTAATATCATACATGTTTTGCTGTTTCTTGTCGTGTGCTACTCCCTTGGCATTTTGGCTAAGATCAAAGTGTAGTATCTGTTCCGATAGATACTGCACCCCAGAGACTGGTATTGTCTTGGCCTTCGGGGCTTGATTTACGCCGGTCTATGAGACAGTCCTGTGCAGTTCTAGGAGGTCCACCCTCCCAGGCTTCGCCTCCCCTCTTTGGGGAGGAGTAAGTTTATTGCTTACTGCCTGAGGCGCCCCTACCGGGGAATGCTGACGGGGCTGCCCAGGCAATTTTTAAACCCCACTTTCCCGACCCGACCTTGGTCACATCTTACTTGTGGGAGTAAGATAAAAACTAGCCTTGTACCTAACTCCTGGAGAGGAGTAAATCAATACTCCTTATATATTATCAGTTTTCTTTAACTTTGAACCTCTTGATAAACAATGCTTTAACATAGTCTGTTATAATTTGAGGACTACATACATAAACCACTCTCGTTCTTTCTGATTTACTGTGTAATTGACAATGATGATATCTGACCCATTGCTGCTGTCTATATGCCTTTAATTTAGTGTATACACCCTGTGCTGACGATGATATCTGATAGTAATAATACAAGTACATTGTCTCTGAAACGATCGTACACATTTCCATTGTTTATTTATATTATGATGTTGATTAGAACTCTTTTGGGAAAATGTCGGGTAACATATAATAGAAATATATCGAGAGTCGTACACAGTCCAAACGGTGACTTGGATGACATCTCTTTTCGTCTCGTGACAAGAGTTGCCTCTCTTTCATGCCCTTGGAGCATCTCATTCTCCAACCTCAGCAAGGGGTACTAGCTTACTTCACATCAGTGTATTTCTTGGAACGCAAAGTAATAATGTAATTTGGTTTACATATCAGAGGCTTATTACACACTGACGTAAACATGCTCGCTACACCAAATACAGGGTTTGAAGAATAGGGAAATAAAACTATCTTTAGTAGGACGGAAAAATGACATTAAAAAAAACGAACGAACCTTTTGGCTAACCATATATATATATATATATATATATATATATATATATATATATATATACATATATATGTGTGTGTGTGTGTGTAAATAAAATATAAGACTAAAAGTATACTTTTAGGAAATTGAACCTATAGTGAAATGATTTAAGCTCAATATACGAGATAGAGCAATTATTAAGATGAATGCAGGAAGAGAGATAACGATGTGCGGATGACAAATCTATTTCATCCTCGATTGATCAATGCAAGGTGTACTCGATAAAGACATGTTTATGTTTCTTTCCTTAAGCTAGGCTTTTCAAAGATTAAAATCTTATCATCAGAGGAATTAAATAGATGGATAAGTTGTGAGGGGAATAGCCAAAATTCGAAATTTGAACAAAAATAAGAAACAATATAAAGTAATGTAAATTAAGAGTGTGTGCATAAAAAGGTTATCAAAATATGGAGTCTGTCCAGTTGGTGAAAGTCCCTTGACAAAGTGTCCGGTGAAGATAGATTTAAAAATGTAAAAAGAGATTTCGTGGAGACTGAGTTAGAAATATTCAAAATGTAGTAAATCCATATATATATATATATATATATATATATATATATATATACAGGGCCGGCTGGACAGTTATGAAAATGGGGGGGGGGGGGGTGGCTTCTCTAAAAAAGTGGGGGGGGGCGGTTAAACATATGCATATTAACTTAATTATCGATGACCGTAAAGTGGGGGGGACCCAAGTCAAAAAGTGAGGGGGCTTCAGCCCCCCTGCCCCCCCCCCGATGCCGCCGTCCATGATATATATATATATATATATATATATATATATATATATATATATATATATATATATGTATGCGTGTGTGTGTGTGTGTGTATGTATATATATATATATATATATAAATCTTACGTGTGGTACAAAAATAAAATATGGATTTGAACAATGGCAGGATCATGTTCTTTAATAAGTCATATGATATCTAAAAATATAACTACAATCTTCGGTGTCTTGTGGTCAACCTTTTTTCAAAGGAAGATATCGTTGGCGCAATGTGTAATTGCGCCTAATAATTTACAAAGGGAAAAACAAAAAGACTACTATTACAACGGTTTCGAGGGTTCATAATCGAATGAAAGTAATATATGCTTTGCCATCCTAAAACGATGCATGTTTACGAAAGACATTTTTCCGCTCACATATCTTTTATCTTACAATAAAAACCATGTGTATTTATTTGTATCTATATAAATATATAGTCCTCCAGTCAGCAAAGGTTAGCGACTAAAACACTGCCGGTCGAAAACATTTCAGGTATTTAGGGGAATAGAGAAAGCAAATAGGAAGTCCGATAACTCATGCAGTCTTAAATAAATCTGGAAATAAATTTATCACTCTATTTTTATAAAAAAACTTTTTTTTTCTTGTTTGAATTATTTTTTATATACTGATTGATACGGTTCTATCTGTCTTTTTAAAAAAAGTTCAGTTTAAGACGTCTTTTTTTAAAACTTTACCGATTGAAAGGTTACTTTATATTAACATGAACATTTACGCGAACACAGGTTAAGCATATTTTTGTCGTCCTTTTTACAGAGAATGTACACTCGTACATATACATAATCATCCACAGATATACTATTTCGCTGTATCACAGCTATTAATTGCAGATAGACAAGCAACTGCCTCAAGCCGGGATCGAAACTCAACGATCTTGACGACAGTCGGCGCTTATAAACAATATACCATGTTGACTGCTGTTGAGATAGGTGAAAATCACAATGATAAACATTGTCAAATACCGGAAGCTCCATTTATTTACACAGGGAGCATTACGTGTGTACGCTAGTGGCAGTTTGTTATTTCACTTACCAGTAAGCTCAAGCCAAGAAAAGAAGCATATTTTATTATTTCATGTATCAATATATGATATTATAATGAGATATAACACATTATTTATCGATTTTCAGTATTCACTTCAACAGTGCTCAATACGTGAGTAGAGCTAGTTAGCAAGTTATGAAAATATATTTATGCCAATTAAGTTACACAAGGGCGTCCGCATTTCATCTCAGGCTAAAATGCATTTTAGCCTTACGATTCTCTGCGGATATAAACCGTTGACGCCTTCGTGTAGCTTAATTGCTATAAATATATTTTCATAACTTGCTACCTGGCTCTACTATACATATACACATATATATATATATATATATATATATATATATATATATATATATATATATTATATTAATTATTAAAAATAATAATGAGCAATTAGAACGCCATACAATGCATTTTAGTTTTATTACCTTTTTTTCCAATTTAATTTTCGAAGATATACTTCATCATCAGAATTTCTGAATTTCAAAATAAAGATATATAAAATACCTTTTTTTTCCTTTTCTTCATCTCGTTTTTGGTGTTATCGATTCAGTGTTGGTGAAACGAATATGGGATGAGAGTCTCTTGTGTTAAGGACGGCACGTGACAGTGCGAATTGTAATAAGAAATGTTGTCCTTGTTTTAGAAACAATGCTTTCTAAAACAAGGACAAGTCTTACAAATAAAGACGAAACGTTGATGAATACATAAAAAAAAATCTTTTGTTTTTTCCTTTTTCATTTCCCATATATATATATATATATATATATATATATATATATATATATATATATCAGTTCGGGTTTATTTTCTCCCAAAACAGAAACAATAATTTAATAAAAATGTACCTCTTACGTATCGGGCACTTATGCTTTGTTGAAATTATATCATGAATTTAGAAACAGTTATTATGGTCACCCACGAAAGAGTTGTTCCTAATATTATGAAACTATAAACTGACTAAGTCAGCATTTATAAATCGCCGGTTCCCGTTAAACGGTCAATTTAGATGAAGTAATCCTATTACCTTCCACGCATATCTGCAGTTCTTTAACGCCGACTTTTTTTTTGACGCTGGCTTAACATTAAAAAGTGCATCTGTGATCACCAGAAGTCAACCGACGGGCTGGGAGGCCTCATATTACAATCAAAGCTATTTTGGAGAAGTACACTCGGGATTGGAGCTTCTGGCCGCAATGAGTGAACGAGCATCATGGGGCACGAATTTCGTGAATGTTTCACAATCAATTGATGGGATACACAAGAAGAAGAATCCTGAATTAGTAGATTTGGTGACTGATTTACGTTCTATTTACTCTCTACGACACGAATACATAATGACGAGCAGCGTTGCCCTGACATCTGGCATCTTGTACAACATTCGCCCTGGGCAGATTATGCCGACTTCCTTCAAAGCAGGAAGTTTCTAGCGAAATATTCAATTCACAAGCGTTACCCAGTTGCATGTATATCCCGGTCAGGGTATATAACAACGTTAGTTTTTGTCAGTTTTTTTAATGTTTGCAAGTGTCGCCGTCCTCCCGTATACAGCGCCTAGTATTCTAAAATAGTCACCCATCTGGTGCTGACCAGACTACATCGCTGCTTAGCCCTGTTACAAGCCCATAACCCCTATTTTACTATTTCTATTTATATCTGATAATTTTTATAGTTTTCAAGTTATAAATAAGATAAATAAAGTAAAATGTCGTATATCCTTTTTATTGATGTCCGACGCGAAAAAAGACTCCGTGATATTTCCGTTTCCCAATTGATAAAAATTTAATATATTACTCCAATTATTCTTGATAATGTAGTTTCCGATTGTATACAGTTATGGTTTTCTATCTCTAAAATCTTTAAAGGAATTCGGAAACAAACAAATAAAAAGATACAGGAACTATAAATATCTCTGGCTTCTACTTAGCGTAAATACATAGTTCCTCGTAAAAAACTAGAGGACTCTACGTTGTCGATAATTGCGAATATATAAGCATTTATATTTTAATTGGTTCAGGGCAAATAACTTTAAAACTATTTATCGAGTTATTTGTCTTGATTTTTTTTAATGGAAGGACATCTCTTATTCTATATAGCAGTTGAAGTTGCCACTTTATGAAATGGTTTACTTATTTATCGCTTTAAATATAAGTGTGAGACTGAATACGTGGGTGAAACTATTCAAAGTTTCGTGATAGGAATCGCGCAGCATGTCGGCTGAACACTATAGCTCAAGATTAAATTGTCATTTCTAAACACACTGATTGAACAGGCGAGTCCTGAGTAAATCCGTTCAGGCCTAATAATTGTCTAATTTTTAAGAACCAAAAGATGTATTTTATATGAATGTTTAATTTGATAATAACAGTACATACACAACTATTAAAAACGTTTCCAGAATTAATAATGATCGGTTAATTAGCTTATGTCCATACAACTATATAGAGATCTGCATACATCTAACTTTGTATAAATAGAGATAGATATGTGATTAGATATCTGAGCTAACAGGTCGATCGTCTTTGTGAAAGGATTGAGCACTCTTGGTTGTCGATAATTGCAAATATATAAGGATTTATATTTGAATTTATATAGAACAAATAACTTTAAAACCATTTCTCAAGTATTTTTTTAATAAAAAAACATTTTTTTCAACTCACAATCGCATATTTGTTCCTTCGTAATCTCAGATGAATGAATATTATGATAATTGTTTGCCATAACCTGCTTGAGGTCATGATAAATCAGAATATAGAATATTTGTAGGTGTAACTTAGTGCATAGGTTTTTCTAAAATAATTAACCAGTCGAGGTTACCGATAAGTCCTAATATTTATATTTATATAGTATTTATATTGTTTTTGTGTAATTAATATATATAAGGGAAAATGTTTTAGGTAAACAAACGTTGATTTACTCAAATTTAGTATAAAAGATATGCAACCTTATAGCTGAGATTTCATCACCATAGTTTAACTCCTCCCACTTCATATAAGTGTAATCATTATGTACCGAACAAAAGGTTGCCTCTTCTTTTCTGTCGCTTGCAATCGGCTATGGAGGATTTGAAACTTTCTCTCAGACACAAGTTCACGCGCAACTATGCGACTGGCAAGATTGACGCCCGAATTGAATTTCGAAGCAGATCCTAAAATGGAATCTTGAAACAGAAGGAAAGAAATTTAGCATCTGAAATATCTGAGAAATCTACATTTTCGGGAGCAAAGAAAGACCAACTGGTCGTTAGATGTCGAGTCTTAACCTTGTTGCACTTTATATGCGTAACTCAACACGAGATGATATTTTGTGGGGTCTGCTTGGAATTTACATGAGGATAGAACTAAAAATACCGCGCTATGTACGAAGTTACTTTTAAAAAAAAACCTACTCCAAAGCTTTCCCCTATAAATAAGTATAAAAAACACAACCAAATAAATAAATAACAACTCATCAATTTTATCTTATTCGTGTTCCTTGGCCTTTTGGCTAAGCACAAAGTGTAGTACCTGTTTTGATGCTACACTTAGTATTTTTATTTTTCTCCCACGGCGGGAAAATTAGACACAAGGTCGGACAAGTGGGATTTGAAAAGCCAGCGCTCTAAAAGAAGAAACCTCTGGCTGAATACAAATTGCTTGAGCAGCCTCGTCGACATTTCCTGGTAGTGGTGCCTCAGGCGATTAGCAAAGAACTAACTACTTTCCAAAAGGCGAGAAGGTAAAGCCTGGGAAGGTTGACCTTCTAGAACTGCACAGGCCTAAACTTCAGACCGACAGAGAACTAGACACACAAGAATGCCAAAGACTCTGCCTGTCTGATTTGGGTATGAACCTCCACCATTCCTCAGGGCGGCTGGTTGGGCTTAGTCTATTTTGTCCTCGCTCAATAAAGGAGAAATCCATTGAGATTGAGGCAATTTTCATTTTTGTTCCAATCCATACTGCCCCTTTTTGGGGAGTTGGATTTTCCCCACATCAAAAACGACATTGTGTCTAAGTTTGCCCTCGTGGGGAGGCAAGTAAATAAAAACAACTCCTCAATCCTATCTCTTTTAGAACGTGAGATTCTGAAACTAGAAGGGTTACCCGATATTGCCTATGTTTTGGGGGTTTAGGACAAACATACTTTTCTACTGAAAACATACATAAATACACATTTGACAAACTATGATTTAAATTTAAAAGTTCATGTATATCTTTTTCAACCGCCATCTTTAAAAAGCCTATATTCTGAAAATCATAGAGTTTTGTCGGATAACTTGCTGGCTTGGCAGGCTGAGATCGGTTAAGGACGTTTCCTCGGATAGTAGCGATGGATAGACGTTTGTAGAGCCATGGCAATTCACGATGATCCCCGGTGTTAATAAATCAATGCTCTTGAGGAAGTTCCGTGTGATGACTGTCGTTCCATTCGACTCAACTCCGATATAAATCTGTTCGGTTGGTTAAATGTGTTCTATTGTCCGTGTCGTGGGAGAGATGTGTGTTGTTGTTTTTTTTCCAAGAAACTCGTATATTATTGAAGGAGGAGACAATTTTAACGATGTTAATGTGAAACTAAATGTTATTTGCTTGAATTAATGTAGATTTGTTTTCATTGATTATGACTTCTGAGCTATACTCCTACGAGGGGGGGGGGGCGAAAGTTATTTTTTTATGGAAATCGCTCCAGAAAAGGTAGGAAGAAATGTAAGGAGCTAACAAGAACAAATATGATTATCGCAAAGACAGGAGATGCCTATTGGCCTTACTCTTAAAAATACCAAGGTTATAGGTAGGAGAAAAACAGTCAGCAGGAAGAGAGTTCCACAAGCCTGCGGTTCTTGGAAAGAAGCTACTGGAATAGGAAGCCGTATTACAATGAGGTATCAAAACAGCGAATTAATGGAGACCACTAGACCAACGAGTCAAACGAGCTGGAACAAAAGAAGCCAACATTCCCCTTTATTTTCTTGGACCTTATATGATAGGGTTATGTCGAGATTCTATTATGTATATATGTATACACATACACATCACCTTCCATTTCACACCCTCTCTGTCTATTCCATGTACTAATATTCCATTTCGTCTGAATTTTCCATTTCATGTTTTAAACTCGCCTATAAAATCAATATATAATATAAATGTATATATGAAAGCCTAAAAAATATCCTTCGTTAGTGTTCACACTAATATTACCATTTATATAAAATAACGTCTGAATCGGTGAAGTTTGGGGAAAACTCAAAATCAATTCTATTTATTCCATGATAAATGCCAGTATACTGAAATCATATGCCCTTAATAGGGTTAAGATGAAAATTCATATACACTAAATGTACAAAAGCAAGGAAATTCCCAAATTTTTACACTTTTATTGTCATTAAGGGTACATATCAACCAACCCATTTCATTATCACATCACTACAGTATGAATCTCTATGCATGAGTGGATGAAGTGGTTAAGGTGCGCTGAAGAAAAATTCCTACCAGCAAAATACCTAGCTTTGTTGTGCTCGCATACCCTTAATGACAATAAAAATGTAAAAATTTGGGAATTTCCTTGCTTTTGTACATTTAGTGTATATGAACTGTCATCTTAACCCCATTAATGGCATATGATTTCAGTATACTGGCATTTATCATGGAGTTTTAGAGGGAAGATTTTGGGAGAGCCGATTTTTATCGAAGCATTCTAAAGAAAAACAGTTTTTAATAATATTCAAATGTGTGAGAGCGAGAGAAATGTTAGATGATAAACAAACAAAATGAAGAATACAAAAAGATAAGTTCACAAAAAAGATATTTTATATATGTCTAAAACTGGAAGTCTACAAAGATAGGAAAACATAGAATAATTGCTCATATTTGAATGTCCTTGTATAACAAGGGGAACTCTTTAGTTAAGATATCGAGGAAGCCTGAGTGGATAATTTAAGGGCTGTTAATTATCCACGGGTCTGAAAAATCGTTTTCAACACTTACTCATTCAATAATATGAATTACATGTCATTGAAAGTTATTAAATACAGTCAATAATCATTTGTTTTCATAGTAGAAAGTTCGGTGCTTGTATAATAAGAAGCCGAAAAAGAATTTTGTTTGTCTTTTAGTGTTGGAGAGGTAAATAAGGGGCAGATAACTCTTCACAACAGCTCTAGCTTTCGAACAATATTTTTCTAACCCTAGCCCTAACCCTAAATCTAAACCCTAACCCTAATCCTAACCCTAAACCTAAACCCTAACCCTAACCCTAAACCCTAACCCTAACCCTAACCCTAACCCTAACCCTAACCCTAAACCCTAACCCTAACCCTAAACCCTAACCCTAACCCTAACCCTAAACCCTAACCCTAACCCTAACCCTAAACCCTAACCCTAACCCTAACCCTAAACCCTAACCCTAACCCTAACCCTAATCTTTTTATGTCTAATCGACGTTCTCCTTGTACAGTAGGCACATGTGCAACGCTAATTAAAGCCATCAGTTTTGATTACTGGAAAAATCTGGCTTAAAATTCGTGGTAAGAGTTACCTGCCCCTTATTTACCTAACACTAAAAGACAAAAACAACTTTTTTCGGCTTTTTATTATACAAGCACCGAAAGTTCTGTAGGTGGTATAAGATCATACATGACTTTTATTACATGATTGTCTATTAATTTCAACCCAGAATCTTTGGTTTGGTAGTTTGGTAGTTTTGTTTTACGGCATATCAACCCTTTTTGGGTTATTTAATGCCGAATCTGGTCATTATAGTGAAAGTTTTTATGCTTCAAGTTCTTTATATCTTCAAATGTTTAATCAGGGTTTTTGGTTTGGTAGTTTTGTTTTACGGCATATCAACCCTTTTTGGGTTATTTAATGCCGAATCTGGTCTTGTTTTCTTCTCTTTTTTGGTTCTTTTCCCCTTTTAATATCTGTTTCTATTTAACCCATAGTTGGGACCCTAACAGGTACTACCACTCCGGGTCAGGGTGGACCTGGGAGCAATGGTAATTAAGAGGAGGCTCCACATTCCCCAAAGTCCGTAAGCCGGATCTCACCATCGGATGTAGTTTAAGGTCATATCCAGGACCGGGAGTAGGGTAGGAAAAATAAAAATAAAAAAGGGGAGGGAGAAAGGGAGAGGGGCTGTTGTTTTTGTTTTTGGTTTTGTAGAACATAATTAAGTTTTACAAAAAAAAAACAAAAAAAAACGTCAATGTAGGTGAATTTCGTCTCAGGGAGCCACAGGGCAGCCTGATCTGGTATCACCAGCCAGAATCTTTGAGCACATAACTAATAAGTTCAACTCATACAACACATACTCATTATCGTGCACAGATCCATACACAAATATATTGCAACATGTCTGTTGGTTTACTTTTCTTCTTTTAACATAAAACTTGAAGTTAACAGCACGAAATAAAACTTCGCGCTCGAAATTTCCATTCGAAATAACCAAATAATCGATGTTGTATGTTGTATGATAAGTTTGAGAGAAGACAGTGGAGAAAGATTTAGAAAGAGAGAAATAGAAAGAATAAGAGAAAGAGAGGGGGAGGGAGAGAGAGGAGAAAGAAAAAGAGAGAGAAGACAGTGGAAAACGATTTAGAAAGAGAGGAATAGAAAGAATAAGAGAGACAGATAGAGAGAGGGAGATGGAGGAGGGAAGAGAGGGAGAGAGAGAGGGGTAAAGAAAGAGAGAGAGAAACAAGTGGTTAAGATATAACGGTATAAAATGCTGGCGGTGATCGTCTAAACGTGTCAGAGAAGAATTGTTGTTTCTTAAAAGTCACTTCGTTCAAATACACAAGGTAAGATTAGAATCTTACAATATACACGAATGAATCTTTGAACAAAAGTGAAACGAAACGAAAACAGATTTTCTATTGGTTAAATGGGCGATCAAATCTGACCAATCAAATCACAGAGTCTTTAGGGAGAAATAGAAAAGTGGTAATATATGAATAATCGAAGCGGCCTAAGCAACTGCTCCTATTGTGGTAAAACGAAAAGAAACCCCAAGAGACCTCTTAATTATTTTTATTTTGTGAAGCAATTAAATAGAAATTTATAAACAAGGAAAAGTATCCAATGAGTTCAAAGACACGTTTCATATATTAGAATCAATATATAATACGATTGGGCACCCTATGTCACTTCGCCAGTGTTCACACTAATATTTATATGAAATAAAAAAAGGAAACGTCTCAAACGGTAAAGTTATTTTTTTTAATAGATAAAAAGAAAAAACAATACGTATAAATTAGTATAGAAAGAAAAAAGAAAAAAAGACAAAGAAACGTATCAGTGTGGAAATGGATGGAAGGGGTGGGTTGTTTTACTTGCTATTTGCTTTCTCACTTCCCCTAAATACATGAAATGGATTAATCCGGCAGTTTTTTACTCGTGACGGAAAGGAAGTGATATCAAGGCTGTTCATAGTATGATTATGTAAAGTAATATCTTGTAATTTTTTTGAGGAGATGACCTGAATTCGTTATGTGTGCGTTACTGATAGTACCTAGTAGTGGTGATAGAATTTTTGCCAATGATTTAGCGATATTGTGGGAGACACTTCCTATACTGGAAATGATATGACGTAGGGGCATGTTATGTTTGTGGGTTTTAGAAAAACCGTAAAGTGTTGGTATGGTAGAGTGGTATGAAATAAGGGAAGTCCATTCTTCCTTATACACAAATATACCCGTAAAAAATGCATCAACCTACTTTCCAAACACTTAAACAAAATAAATTTATCTTGTTCTTTCCCAATCAAAATCATTATAGATATCATTAGGAACATAACGTCTCTTACTTTCTTTAAATACAACAATGACTATTATAGACAGAAATTCGACTTACCTATGGGGAACCAACCCCCTTAGTCCCGTATTAGCTTGCCTGTTTTTAGAATTCCTCGAAATCGGTCCTTTTTTCTTACCGTATCCCTAAAAATGCTACCTATTTCAGATATATTGACGATATTTTAATCTTTCTACCTGTTAGTCATAAAATAGAAACATTAGCACAAGCACTCAACAAAGTTGAACCTTCCATTAAGTTGACTTTCGAAAGTGAACAAAACAATTCTTTAGCTTTCCTTGACATTCTCATCCTCAAAAACAATAACAGCCTTTCATTTCAAGTCCATCGCAAACCAACCAACAAAAATGATTACTTACATTATTATTCACATCATAATAACTATATAAAAAATAGTATGATAATCGGTTTTTATCTCAGGGCTCTGCGTATTTGCAGCCCTGAACATCTCTCTCAGGAATATAATAAAATAGAATCCTCTCTCACTACTTTAAAATATCCCAAACATGTCATTCTTTCCGCTAAAAAAGCGTTTCAAATACATCTAAAAAAATCAAAAATACTAATACAACTCCTAATACTACACAACCCATATTAAGGAATGTTTTCCTTCCTACTAACTCTCGTAACACACATCTCTTTTCTTCGCTTTCCCAACATAGTTTTAGAATTATCCAAGCTACCTCACTCACCATCAAAAACATTTTACAAATGCATAAACACAAAAATAAAGTCCTTTCATCTCCCACTACAGCTGGAATTTATACTATTCCTTGCGCCGACTGTGGAAAAATATATTTCGGCAAGACACAACGTCCGTTAAAGAAACGAATATATGAACACAATCGTGCCATAAAAAACGGTGATACCTCAAATGCGCTATGCACTCACATGATCTCTTCCGGCCACCACTTCAATACACATAAGGCAATTTCTATCAAACATATTCATGATACTAAACTTCGACGTCTCACAGAATCCTGTCTGATCCTATGTCATAAGAACACCATTGCCCAGAGACAAGGTTTCTATAACATTTCCATTCCTTCTGCTAGATCGATTATATATGAAATGAATTTAAATGAATATGACGCTGGTTAACTTTTAACCCTTGTTCTTCTTCTTCCTCCCACTCCTCCTCCTCTGCTTCCTCCTCCTCCCTTGTTTTGAATTCCTCCGTCAATAGCTTCAAATTACTACTAATCCTATTAGACTTTTGACGTTTTCAATCTGCCATCGGATTTCAATCAGCAGGCGATATTCAAGCACTGATGATTTTTTTCTCTCTCTCTTTTTCTTCTTTAGTAGCTTTCGACAGTCAAATGTCGATTTTACTCTTTCTTTCTTTTGCTCTCGCTTCTTCTTCTTCTTCTTCTTCTTCTTCTTCTTCTTCTTTTTCTTCTTCTTCAACTGACGTTCTAAAGACACTGGTTGATTGGTCTCTCTTTCTTCTTCTTCCTCTTCTTCATCTTCTTTTTCTTTCTCTTTTCATAACATTCCTCGCGTCCCTACTCCCTTTTTGTTGTTCTCTGCACGTGACATTTTTTTTCAATCGCATTCTTTGTATAAATTTGAAAACTTTTCCGTTTTGAAATAAAGTTTACCAACCGAATGAAAATGGCCGTATCTTAACGACCGAAATATCTCGGCAGAACTTTACAACATGAGTTTTTGAGTTTATTTTTGTTAGTTGTTGAATTGCTTATTCTTTATTCCATTTTTATTTTTACATATTGTCTGAAACATTGTTTCTTTTTTCTCATATATCTATATCTATATCTATATATATATATATATATATATATATATATATATATATATATATATCAAAACAGTCTTATATATAGTTACCCACAGAAGACTGTTTTGTCTTATCACAGCCTTTCAATGCGGCTAGACTAGCATCTCTCCAGAGGTTGGGATCGAACCCTCAATCATCTAGTTGCCAGTCGACAGCTCTATCTATTAGTCCGCGTGAGAAGCGCTTGTAAAAGCTGTCTACAGTGCTTGTTTATATAAACCCTGGCCGTCGCTTTGTTTATTTACATTACGCTAAGAAGCTGCAGGAAATATCGCCCAACGACAGTGCTCGACCCTTCGGTGATGGGAATGGGTTGATACCCTTTTGATGCAATACAAGTAAGCGCAATAGCTTTAACTGAATTTGAACTCGGCATAGCCGATTCCATTAAAGCTTTTTGTTTCATAGGAGCCAAGTGTAGTATCTGTTCAAAAACTACACTTTCTCTTTTCTGTCCTCAGTCCGTAGAAAGAAAAAAAAAATCTCCACTTGGTCAATTTTAATTTTTATCTCAATTCAAAGTCTCCCTTTTTTGAGGAGCTGGATTTCTCCACATTGTGTCTAACTCGGTCCCTGTGGGGTGGGGAGCAAGTAAGTAAGGACAGACAGACAAAGCAACGCATAATTTTCATCATCATATTTGAAGGTCTTCTTGAAAGTATTATAAGGTCATTTGTCGAAGCAAGTTGGAATGCTAAATCTAAATACTGAGAGCTCTCAGACGTATAAACTTTCAAAATCGTTTAGACTACATGAATTGTAAGATAAACAACGTACGAAAAATCAATTAACCTCGTCAGATTACGCTCCCAAGTTCGCCCCCGCAGAAACACATACATGGCATATATTAACCTGAAAGTAATTAGCGGAAATACAAACATACAGACGTATACACAGGCAAAACACTTATACTATCATATTAGTACAAATGTAAAT
>OY744520.1:196073309-196158309 GCA_963556195.1 Sepiola atlantica | reverse complement strand
TAGAGCTAGGTAGTAAGCTATGAACATATATTTATGGCAATTAAGCTATACAGAGGCTCCTGCGTTTCCACCGGGGATGAAATGCGTGAGCCTCTGTGCAGCTTCATTGCCATAAATATATTTTCATAACTTACTATATATATATATATATATATATATATATATATATATATATATATATATATATATATATATATATATATATATATATAATTTAGGTATGCTTATATGTTTATATATTTGTATGTACAGGATTCACTCCTAAACTAATTTACCGATCAATATGATTTTTCATCACAGTTACTACTCTAGGCTATATTTAGTTAAATTTAGTTTTTTGAAAAGGGGGTCAAAGGGTGGAAGATCACTGTAAAAATACCTCTAATTCTCATGAAATACCAACATTAGACATCAATAAATAATTATTTCCAAAATTTATGTTTCATCGGAATATTTTTAAAGGGGTTTTAGGGGAATAATATGAACAAAACTTCCGATTTGAAAATTCTAATGCATTGTCATACATAGTCATGAACACCAATTAAGCAGAAGAACTTCTTTTAAGGACTTCTAAAGATTAAGCCTTAAATTAGAAACATTTTCCAGAATAAAAAGCATGTAACAAATTTTGATCAAAATTCGAATAAGGATGATAGACATAAGGCTTAGTATCATTATATCTTGATTTTCATCTTCGTAAGAAGACATTAAATTGGTGCAAAATCTTTCTATTCAAGGAATTAATTTTATCCGTCCTGGGATGAGTTTCCTCTAGCACGCGCACACACGTACGCATACTCCCCCCCCCCTACACACACATATATTTATATATATATATATATGTAAAGCAGTAAGGCTACCAACATTTGTAAAAAAAACTTTTTCAACATTTATTCATTATTTTTTTTATTTTATAATTTAATAATTTTATATAACGCGTTTCAAACGGTGGTCCGCTTTCATTCTGATGAAAGCGGACCACCGATTGAAACGCGTTATATAAAATTATTAAATGATAAAATAATAAAATAATAAATAAATGTTGGAAAAAACATTTTACAAATGTTGATAGCCTTACTCCTTTACATATATACTTTTCTCTCGTTGGAACTGCACTAATACTGCACTACCCTCTTTTATATATATATATATGTATATATATATATAGTCTCGGAAGTTTCTCAACCATTAAAACTATATTAAAAAAAACAAAAAAAAAACTTATAGTCCCAAGTCTTCCAGTGGAAAATCACTCATGTAAGTCAATTTATTTTTTACAGTTATTATATTAGTTTATTTCTAACACTATTTTAAGGGATCATCAGTTGTTTACCATGAAAAACTGTTTCAGGAAGTAACTTATATATATATATATATATATACGATTGTTGTGTTTCTCTACTTGAAATATGTAGTAATTATTTGCAATATTCCTGTGAACCAAATTGATCGAGATAGTTACCTACCCCGACAGAGGAAAACTACGTATCAGTCTACAAACTTATTGATCTACTTCATAATATACAAAAAGAAACTTGCCATTTTAATTTCTCTCGTGGTTTAACTCAGACATGAGTGATGTATCCGGTGGAACTTGGGAAACACTGGGTGAAATGGCATTGGCAGACGAATAAATTGATCAATTTGATTAAATTTCCCTATCTTCATATATATATATATATATATATATATATATATATATATATATATATATATATATATATATATATTTATATATATATATATATATATATATATTTATATATATATATATATATATTTAAATATATATATATATTTATATATTTATTCATTTATATATATATATATATATATATATATATATATATGTATGTATATATATAATATGTGCGTATGCATGTATGTGTGTGTTCATCAGTATATGAATGTAAGTACATGTATATACAGATACACACACAAACATATATGTATAAATACTTACAATTTTAGTTTGTTATATATTAACAGTTTTTTATTTATTTTCACAAACATTTTAAAAAAGCACACATATTCACAAGACACATATATATTTATATAAACGTACAAAAGTTGCACATATATATATATCATTAAACATACATATAAAATGTATTAGAATTTTCTATATAGATATTTATAGTATAAAAGTATAATTCCTAATACATTAAAACCTCGGTTTATGAACGTCTCGGAACTGGAACAATTCGGATTTTGTAACAAAAAATGGAAGCCGGAAATGCCTCGGTTTTTCTAACAAAATTTCGATTCCTGAACCTCGCTGACAACGACCGAGGCATACAGACTGATGAAACATTAGCAGTTCTGTGCAAAGTTTCAACACATGGAAATTTAATCAAGATCTGTTTCATAAATTTAAATTGTATTTTTTTCTTTAATTCAATCTGCTTTTTATTTTTTGAATCTGGTTATTTTCTGAGGAACTATATTTTTAAATACCTGCAAAATGTTTTTAATAGAATATATGTTTTAGGAAATAAGGTTTAATATTATACATTATAGTTAGTATTGAAAACAGTAATATAGGGTGGGCAAAAATAAGGGTCCTATTTTTAAAAATTCATAACTTTTTTATTTATTGATTTTTTTAAATTTTTTTTTAGAATAAGTAAAGGACCCCTTCCGAAGCAAGCATGAGCCGTATTAGCCCTAAGGAACGTACCCTCATTTAGAAAACATTATTTTTGCTTAAAAAACTCAAAACAGTGTAAAAAACAATACTTTAGTTTTTGTAAGTTTTAAGAAGTGTTTTTCGGCTAAAATTTGTTTTGTTTATTTCAAAACATCTCGGAAGGGTCAGTCTACACACACATAAAGTTTGGTGAGTTTAACTTTTATTTTGTGGAAGTTATTCAAATTCAAGTTATTCAAATTTAAAGATAGGACCCTTATTTTGGCCCACCCTGTATAACCGATGCTTAATAATTTTGTATATTAACCCAGTAAATGCCTACAAATAATCAATATATAAGAATTAACGAAGTAATCTCTTTTAAACATTTTTAATCGTAAAATACGATTCGGTTTTCGGACAATTCGGTTTTATAACATCTTTTCAGAACGAATTATGTCCGTAAATCGAGGTTCCATAAAGTAAACTGAGATGTTCCGCCATTTCATTAACTGGAATATCTTTAAAAAACAAAAACTACATTCATTTTATCCATACATTCGTCCGTGTTCAGTAAAGAAAATATTCAATTTTCAAGCATATTAATTAATTGCACTGTTTAATCTATATCAATAAGTGTTTTCTTTTCGTCATATTAAGAGAAGGGATGGAGTCTTACCCTTCCATTAACATGTACTACTTACTCACTCATTACACCAGAATTAATTATTTAGTACGATACATAGTGGAGCGCATTTCAGTAATAAGTTTACACATTTTACACATTAACAGCTATGACACGCATGATTCTAATACGTTCAGGGCTATCTTTTCAACTTAAAGAGAACACGAGCTATTTATTAATTGTAGCTTTTACATTAATTAACTTTATAAAAATCAAAGGAAAATTTTACATACATATTAGATAAAACCAAGAGATAAAACATTACGGCTACTGTTACACATACGTGCATCCATACATTACATTCAGCGTTATTGTATAGAATGACCTCAGAATTTGAACCGCAGCCTTCACCTATAAACTGTTTATTAATCCCTTCTTTGGGGGCGTCGCCATCATTGATGTTGAATGAATGATCGTGAAATTAAAGTTTAAAGACGTTTTTCCATTCCATTGTTAACAGTTGAGGATGAAACCAGTGACTTACTTTAACATTGATTCTGCGTTAATAAATAAATGTAACATTCAGAATACGTCCCAAGGTGAAGTAGTATTGCCACATCTGGAGAGGTGCTGCTCAGGGCACCATTTCCTGCCTTGACAGAGTACAAAACCGACTTTGAAATCTAGTGGGCAATGTCCTCTTCTTCTCCCTATCACCTCTTTCTCACAGCAGAGACGTTTCTGATCTGTCTCTACTCTATCGTTATTATTATCGTAAGTGCTCGACTGAGCTTCGATCTATGATCCATCCCTCTAAGACATTCACATGAAAAACTCATCTAGCTACAACCACTGTCAATAATTTCAATTTCTCTCCCTATCTGCCTAAAACTATGCGGAACTTCCACGAGCAAAGTTTCTTTTCTAAAACTTCTCATCTATGGAACACAATACTGCGGGGCTGCTTCCCAGCTGACTACAACATTGTCGTTTGCAAGTCTAATGTAAACAGATCCTTGTGAGGCCGTCCTTTCAAATAATCAATTTCTGCCAAACTTCCACTATCATAACCAATCATCGTGGTGTTGTATCACCGCCCACCTGACACTCATTAACCCTTATCCTCGAGTGGCGTTTGGGCCTTGATAAGTGGTGACTTTTTCGTAAGAAAAATCATTTAAAAACGTAAGTTTTGGATTTGACTTAGTGACGTATTCGGTTCCACAGACGGGTGGTTTTAGGAAAGAAACTTTTCTCATGGAAGTTTCTTTTAGTTTTAGGCACGGAGAGAGAAAAGGAAATTATTGACAATGGTTGTAGCTAGACGAGTTTTTGTTGTGAATGTCTTACATAGATTCAAGCTCAGTCAAGTAATGTTTATATTTTTCTTAGACCCAACACACAAACGTAATCGCCCCATTAATAAAAGAAATACGTGTACACAAAATGGGGAATTAGTTTTAATTTACTTATGGGAACATGTTGTAAATACTGCGTTTGAACCGGTTATAATCTCTCTTCTCCAGTCTGTCAGCGTGCGATACAGTAAACCATAAGTACATGTCGGTTTGGACTGTCTTGCTAATTCTTTCAAAATCGAATATAATACTTAACATTATTTCACATTTCTAAATTTAATAAACAAGAATTATTGGCCATACGGGCCCAAATTCTAGTACATATTAAATATTAAATTGTTTTTAAGACCAATACGTAATAAAAAGCAATATAAATTGTTTGGGGCTATTAAAATAATTTCCAGCGCTATTGATAATGTTTACCCATTTATTTTTTTATTATTATTATTATCGTTTATGTTTAAATTCATATTTTAAAACATGGCGTCAATTATAGATCTATGGCGTCATGCCCAAACTATCATTATTTTGTTAAGGTGATGTTTTAAGCTTTATTTATAAGAAAGTTCGAATAACTTCAGTGGTAGCACGTCAAAAAAATATCTCAAGGTTTAGATTTCGATTTCGGTTAATAGCATCCGCTTTATTTTTGGGGAATTTATTATTTAATATTAATGCAATGTTTTCCATTTTAAAAAGTAGTTGAGATCTCTGATAGTTCGAAATAAGAGAATTTTCGCAACGTATTTATTCCGTTTTTTTTTTAAATTGTGACTGACGGACAGACGGACAACATCTTTATTTATATAAGATATTCCTTTTGTTTAATAATTTTTCTTTAATAGGCCTACGCTTGACGTTATCAGCCCATTTCGGCTAATTATTAGACTGTTCGCTAATGGGATGGAATACTGGGTTCAATCCTAGGTCGAGTCATATCTAAGACTAAAAAATGGCACTTGAAACACTCACCATTATAAAGTGAAAGATCAAGAGTAAATGTGGTACAGCTGAGAAGAAGTGATGTCCTCCCCTACATCTTGGTGTAGTAGTCAATGAAAAACGAGCTTTTGGGTGGCCCTCGACTACGGTCGACCACTTTACTTGCTTGATGTCTTAACTTAATCTTAAATGCTTTTTGTTTCAAATATGACAAATTCCAACAAAGTACCTATTTAATATAATATTCAACGAAAATGTGTCAAACTGCAACTTGTTTCACATCTGCAACGAGCCTGTTGGCAAGTGTGAGTAAGCATTAGTATGATGTTGCATCAGCAAACCAGATAAATAGGTAATCAGTATGTTTGATGTCACGGATGAATTCCATCGGTGTGTCATCTGCTTAATTCAAGAGTCTAAACTTTTAAATTTGGTCATTATAATGGTAAGTAAAAATTATTTTATGATTCTCTAGTGTATTATGATTATTTAGATGCATTTATTGTAGTGTTTTGTTATACATGTAAAATTTTATGCCATTTGTTGCACATTTGCAACCTCATTTATTTTTGCTCAATAATTATATTTTTTCTCCCCCCCCCCAAATCATTCATACACATATGAAACGTTTTTCACTTAAAAAAAAACAATATAAAAAAAAAGCATTTAAGGGTTAATAAGTAGATTTTTATTTTCAAAATCTTTTTTTTTTCATCCGAAAAGAAAACATTTCTGTTTTGGTTTTCGTTGTTTCTTCTATTATTGAAATTTCGTCCAAATAACAAAACCCAACGCCACAGGCAATGCTTATAATTGTATCAACTGACATTGTCTCTTTTAATTTTTCCCGTATAAATAAAATACAAACTCACGGACAAAACGAATTTTAATAAAAAATTAATTTTTTTTTTAACATAGTTCACCCCAAACAAGGTAGGCCGCTACTGTAGACGTAAGGGGCTACTGAGAAAAAGAAAAGGGAAGAAGGTAGGGGCGGTCAACCTAGAGTGGGATCTGCACAGCGGGATGTCTGTTTACATTAGTTTTAAATTTCTGCATGTCTGCACTGTTGGGGAAACAGGGGGCAGGGAGGGAGTTCCAGAGGCCAGCAGTACGAGGAAAGAAGCTATTTGAGTAGAAGGCTCTCCCACATTTGGGGACCTCCACAGTGAATGAATGAGATTTAGTTGATTGTCGAGTTGGTCTAGTGAATTTACGTCTTTTACTCTTTTTAACAATCAGCTCGTTTATAGTAAACGTTTTCAGATGGTTAAGTGGATAACGACACGGACTGAAGACCTGGGTGTTCCAAGTTCGAATCCAGTCGGTTCCACAGTAATACGCTCACTTAAAGATATTGGCAACCTTCTCGTGGTTCTTCCAGAAAGTCTTCTAACTAGAAAAACATCGGGGAAACTAATGCCAACACCAGAATCATCTGATTCACACGAAAGAAGAAGAAGAAGAAGAAGAAGAAGCGTCTCAGATTACATGTTCATCTATTGAAATTCGAATTTGAGACGGTGTAAACTCACACATGCTAACTTGTACATATTAAACTTCTTTGAGACGGTGTAAACTCACACATGCTAACTTGTACATATTAAACTTCTCTGAGACGGTGTAAACTCACACATGCTAACTTGTACATATTAAACTTCTTTGAGACGGTGTAAACTCACACATGCTAACTTGTACATATTAAACTTCTTTGAGACAGTGTAAACTCACACATGCTAACTTGTACATATTAAACTTCTTTGAGACGGTGTAAACTCACACATGCTAACTTGTACATATTAAACTTCTTTGAGACGGTGTAAACTCACACATGCTAACTTGTACATATTAAAATTCTTTGAGACGGTGTAAACTCACACATGCTAACTTGTACATATTAAACTTCTTTGAGTCGGTGTAAACTCACACATGCTAACTTGTACATATTAAACTTCTTTGAGACGGTGTAAAGTCACACATGCTAACTTGTACATATTAAACTTCTTTGAGACGGTGTAAACTCACACATGCTAACTTGTACATATTAAACTTCTTTGAGTCGGTGTAAACTCACACATGCTAACTTGTACATATTAAACTTCTTTGAGACGGTGTAAACTCACACATGCTAACTTGTACATATTAAACTTCTTTGAGTCGGTGTAAACTCACACATGCTAACTTGTACATATTAAACTTCTTTGAGACGGTGTAAACTCACACATGCTTACTTTTACATATTAAACTTTTTTGAGACGGTGTAAACTCACACATGCTAACTTGTACATATTAAACTTCTTTGAGACGGTGTAAACTCACACATGCTAACTTGTACATATTAAACTTCTTTGAGACGGTGTAAACTCACACATGCTAACTTGTACATATTAAACTTCTTTGAGACGGTGTAAACTCACACATGCTAACTTGTACATATTAAACTTCTTTGAGACGGTGTAAACTCACACATGCTAACTTGTACATATTAAACTTCTTTGAGTCGGTGTAAACTCACACATGCTAACTTGTACATATTAAACTTCTTTGAGACGGTGTAAACTCACACATGCTAACTTGTACATATTAAACTTATTTAAGACGGTGTAAACTCACACATGCTAACTTGTACATATTAAACTTCTTTTATGTGCGTCTTCAGCGTTTGAAACGCTCGCATTTCAAGAGATGAATTACTAGTTAGTAAAAATAAAACCAATCAAAGAGCTCGTTCGTAGATAAATTTATTCTTCAGGGTCCTTAAGCTTGAGCCTAAAATTTTAGACATTTTCTGGAAAAGTGGTTCACAACCATGTTAGTACCATCCCCGACTTTTTATCACAAAATTCCCTATGTCCTCCCACGTTAATTGTTTAGTATGATATAACAATACCAGTTTTGAAGAAGTATAACATCAAAACTCTACTTTTCAAACAAAACTAAAGGGTTTAACTTCAAATTTAATCCATTTTCTAATGTGTATAACATATTTACCATCAGATTAAATAAATCCAATCACAATCAGTCAGTGAGACTTTTGGGCCTTATATTTACTGCAAATAGATTTTAAACGAGGCATAAATTTTGTTAATTTCAATCTCAAGTCAGTTCCTTTACTCGAGTAATAAGTTTTTCACAGCACAAAATCTACATTCTACTAAGTATAAAGATGGCAATGCTAACAGTAGTTTTTTTTGGGTTTCTGGAGTTTTACTTTGAAATCTCTCAATTTATTTCTCGTGCCTTCTAACGGCCTACCTACAAACCACTTTCTCCGCTGGACTTTTTGACACCGGAATTTTACAATCGGACACTTGCTTGCATTCGGGCAGCTTTTTGCCTTGTTTTCTTCCCCACAATCTGTGTTTTACTTTTTCAGATTTTAAATCTTGGCTCTTCGCCAACTAATCTATCCCAGCAATTTCCTCTGATGATAAGATTTTGATCTTTGAAAAGCCTGGCTTAAGGAAAAAATTAATTTAATCAATTTCTTTTTTTGCGGAATATACCTTGCATTGAGCAACTGAATTGAAAAAAGATCTGACTCTGTCGCTTTTCTAATTCCTTTTCATCCTTCTATCTATATATATATATATATATATATATATATATATATATATATATATATATATATATATATATATATATATTATGGCTATATAAGACTATATTCTTTCTAAAACATTTGCTTTCAAACTAAGCTGGATGATGAAATTAAATTCATTACTTATACCCTCTGTAACAATGGCTATCCATTAGACATTGTTGAATCTACTATCAATACGAAAATCTCGAATTTCTATGAAACTACAACAGTTTCTGCTGACAAATTCCCGATTTACTTTCGCCTACAATGATTAGGTAAAATAAGTGATAGATTCACCAAACAAATCTCTTACTTTGCCTCAAATATACGAGTTGTTTTTTCCACCAGACGTCGATCTGAAAAGATGTTCTCACCCACCACCATAATCATACTATCATTTATTTATTTAAATGTTGTTGCAGTTTGCACTACGTTGGGATGACGTCCCAAAGATTAGACATTCGGATCAAACAGCACGCGCTTCAAAAAATTCGGTAGGAACATTATTTACTAACTGATGTTTTGAATAATACATACGGGTCTTCCATCGCCGAACATATTATAAATAACCCTCCCTGTCCCTTTAATGTTGGTGTTGACTTATTTTCCATTCTCAGTAAGTCACACTTTCTCTTTCATCTGGAGATTCTAGAAATATAAAGTCTTTGCGACCTTCTCTTTGTACGCAAAAAAAGAAAATCTTCTCGGAATTAATGTAGTTTCTATTTGAGTCAAAATCTGTTGCCCTTTTCTTCGCTATAATCACTATAGAATTCTTTTCTCTTAATCCTAACCTCGATTTTGCTATGTCGAGTGAGGGGTTCGAAACCGGTCATCTTGTCCATTCAGTCTTTTATGTTTTAATGTTAAAACTAAATATAGTCTTTGAATAGACATAAAAAGATTTTGAACCACAATATATATATATATATATATATATATATATATATATATATATATATATATTCATAAACAAGAGTATGTAAGTAACTAATGTATAGGAACAACATAAGAATTTTCTTGACAATACAAAAACATAAACCGAATACTAGATAACTGAGTACTAATACATCAATATAAAACATTTAGAAATAGAGCACATCACTTATAATCTAAAATAACCGAAGTAATTAAAATTATATCTGACTTATAATAAAAATAGTAAGAAGGCTAGATTACGAGAACATCAATAAGTAATTGAAATAGGTTTTTTCATCTTGATTTTTTTTTCGATCTGTATTAATTAGGTGAGAAATGGTAAATAGTAAGTAAGATATCCCTCTGGTAGGAGTATAAACTAATAACACTAGTATCATCTAAAATATTATGCGAAATAAATGTTCAATAGATAAATAAATAAATAAAATAAATAAATAAATAAATGGATAAATAAATAATGTGTGTATATATATGTATATATATATGGTGTATGCATGTGTATGTTTGTTTATTCGGATATGTGCATATATATTGTGTGTGTATGTATCTGTGTGTGCATATATATGTATGTCGGGGGTTTGGATGTTGAGCATAATAGTTCCGATTCACTTATATTGAAACCTTAAGCAATGGAAGGGTACAGACTTATTATAAGTGAACTTCGATGTTAAGCTTTCTTTTTATGGGAAAGATTTGATATCATATTACTTAACACAAATATTTAGAGGCTTGTAATCTGTTGAAATACAATCATTTCTGTAGTGGTTGTTTGTGGAGTTTTTTGTAGATGTGGATTGTACGTTTTTATTTGCGTTCGGATCTCTTAATGTATGTATGCAGGTAGGCATGTTGATAGATAAGTGTAAGAGTAGGTACAACCTAATATTAGATATAAAAAAAAATAATAAAATAAAATAAATAAATAAATAAAAATAAAAAAGCTTCATCGTAGGAAAATCAACAGGAATGATCTAATTCCTATTTTAGTCACGTTAATTGTTTAGAGTGAATTGGGTTTTTAACATTATTTTTAGCCTATTTGCACTTAATTTTTTAGTTTTAGAAGTAAAAGAAATACTTGTTTTTATCGTACATATACTGAGAAATATTTCGATATGTGTGTGAGCGTATGTATAGGTGTATACATGCATGTATGTGTCTGTATGTATATGTATATATGTATATATATATATATATTTATATATATATATTTTGTGTGTATGTGTGTGTGTGTATATGTATGTATATGTATACTTATGTTATGGGTGTGTATATATGTGTGGTTGATATGAATTTATTGATGGATACTAAGCATATTTGTGAATGTATATTAATAAGCATAATTAATACTTAAAAGAAGGGAGAAAAACGACTAAATAATAGATGGAAATATTAATGTAAGACTCTAATTGTTTACATTCGTATATTTGTCTTAGCAACTCACTTGATAGTACGATTTAGAAATAAAACATAGTAAACATTAATGTTTAAGGTACAGATCCCCGTTAAACTACTTTTGAATCCTTAGAACACTTTAAGAAATTAAATAAATAAATATATAATGCCCATTCTATATTTCGAAATCGTAATCTGGCTAAATATGGAGGATATATTTCGCCGTAAATATAACCCCCTTAGTTTCGTATTTTAACTGGTGGCTTACTACTTGAGTGATGAATTTCTGGGAAGGTTAGCTTGTCTCAATATTCTTAGGAAGGGTTTACTAATAAATACTATATAAATTCCATATAAACACTTATGTAGAAGAAACTTTTTTAATAGTTGATTGAATTGACTGTTTGACACATTGAGACTGGCTCTATAATGATCTGCTTAAATGAGTTTCGCACCATAAACATTCAGGTAACTTTAATAATAAATAAATTATCTTCTAATAAACTGGAACTTTATAAATAAATTATAGTACATATTAAATATTTTAGCAAATATTACCGAATTAAAGTTTTTAAACGAATCGCACTAATTTTTTTTTTGGGGGGGGGGGGAGATACTAGCTTTGAACGAAAAAAAATAAAAAATAAAAAAAAAATAAATAAAAAAAATTAAAAATCAAAATGGCTGATTAGTTTGATCGTACACATGTGAGCGTCTGCTCTAAAATTTTTGTTTGTTCTTTTGTTTATTTTCACCTTAAAATGAAACTGATGTATGATGTGGGTGTTTTTTCAAGACACTCTAATCTAAGAATTCTTATTATTTGTGAACTTTTTCTGATGATTTTGTAGTGTTGCAGAGACGATATTGACATACAAATGTTGTTTGGCACAAAACAAATGAAACGGACCGTTAAATATATCTCACAGAAATTTGGAATTTTTGGAAATGTGAAAAAAATAAAAACAAAAATAAAAGTAATAAAACTAACCATAGTTATTGGAATATAGTAAATAACTGTTATATATATATATATATATATATATATATATATATATATATATATATATATATATATATATGAAGAGTTCAAATGCAAAACGCGATAAACGCCATTAAAAAAATTACGAAGCCAGCACTATAAACAGCGTTACATTTCAACACTCGACCATATACTCAAATTATGTTTAACATAATATTATACCGGAATAATTAATTTTTGCTTCCAATTAAAATAAGCTTTTATTCGAAGTCTATATTTGATATATTCGTTCTTCTAATGATTAAGGTCTCAATGTAAACAAATTGGATTTATCGCGTTTTGCATTCGAACTCTCATATATATATATATATATATATATATATATATATATATATATATATATATATATATATATATATATATATATATATAATCCTGCATGTACACAATGCGTTTATTCCCAGCGTGTTCTTCTCTCCCCATCTAAAATTGCCTTGCCCTTTTCACGGCCATTTTTTATTTTCCCACATTGAGGGTCTTTCGTCTTCTACTCCAGCGTGATGTAATCGCAGGATTTGTAAACACTTGGGACAAATGGCAGGCAGATTTGCAGCATTCCACGCCTCCTCTAATGGCCTGCCTGCATAGGTCACTTAGTACACTGAATAAATAACCGTGTATATACAAGAATAAAAGATATAAAAGAAACAAAAAAAAACGAAGAGACAAAATAAATAAAAACAGTTTGGTGAACATCATTACAATTACAAAGTTTACGAAAAGTATACATTACATAAACGAGAACACTATGATGTCGTTGGTTAGAAATTGTTTGTTTTATTATAGTGAAAAAAAGTGTTGTATATTTTTTATATAACATTAATAATTAATAATGTATGAAGATTTTGTATCTGTCTGTCTGTAGCTAAAACTATATTATTACTTCTATTAAGAATCCTCCATTCAGTTTACTATAGTATTTCTTCAGACATATGTGCAATCTTTCAATGCGATTGGGTAGTATATATTTGTTCGTATGATACCATTCTCCGAGGCATATTTCCTCCTTTTTTAAAGGGTAGTGTAGTATCTTAGAGGGCCTAAAAAGCCATATCCGCGCCTCTCACTGTTGGGTTTCACACTAGTATAAAGTGGTAATACTCGAAAACGAGTAGACAGCAACCATATATATATATATATATATATATATATATTTATATATATATATATATATATATATATATATATATATATATATATATATATATATATATATATATATATATATATATATAGTTTGTGTCGATTAATCGGAATTGGAATCTAGAATCGGAAAAATCGGAACTTTGGGGGGCATCGGAATCGAAAAGAATTGCGCATAATTTCTGATTCAGATTCTTTTGTTTTAATCTAATTTTCCATTGCTGGTGCCAATGAAAAACTATTAAATATTTATCAATTTTAACTACTAGTAAAACTAAAACGATAATAAGATCACTAAGATCATAATAACATCAAACTAGTGTGTAAAATCATGATAAGATCACTAAGATCATAATAAAATCAAACTATTGTGTAAAATCATAAGATCAGTAAGATCATAATAACATCAAAATATTGTGTAAAATCATGATAAGATCACTAAGATCATAATAAAATCAAACTATTGTGTAAAATCATAATAATATCAGTAAGATCATAATAACATCAAAATATTGTGTAAAATCATGATAAGATCACTAAGATCATAATAAAATCAAACTATTGTGTAAAATCATAATAAGATCAGTAAGATCATAATAACATCAAAATATTTTGTAAAATCATAATAAGATCACTAAGATCATAATAACATCAAAACATGATGTAAAATAATAATAAGATCACTATGATCATTATCACATAAATATATGATGTAAAATCATAATAAAATCAGTAAGATCATAATAATATCAAAATATGATGTAAAATCATTAAATTTATGTTAAAGAGAAACAAAATTAAACTTCGCATACATTCACTAGTTAACTTTTAAAAGAATGCAGTTGATTTACAAGGTTCCGAAAAAATATTAAAAATTAAATAAAACATTTTTTTGAAGACAAATACTTCAAAAATTATTGATAACGAAATAAAAGTAAAATATAAAAAAAAATTCATTTTTATGCTGTTATTCATGTGACTATCTGTTATTAATTGAATATTTAAATTACATTTATTCTATTAAAAGTTCATATATTTGTTTTACTGTTTTTAGAGAGTGTTTTTTTAGTTTAAAAGGGGTTATTATTAGTTCAAAAGGGGTTATGATATAGTTATTTTTTCTTCATCACACGCTTTCCGATATCGGTGGCTCATGTGTGTATGTGAAATTTATCACCGATGAAAAAAAATGGTAAGGCCCCTCTTAACGGCTTAAATGGTTTAATTATTGGAAGTTGATCTTTACGTTAGTCTAAATAGTTAATCTAGGAACGGGTATCGCGTGTTGTTCCAGGCAGTTAATTTGGAAATTTTTAGTATCTATTTTGACATATTGAAAATATTCAAAAAAATAAAAATTCAAAATTCAAATAATAATAAAAAAATATATATAAAAATAATAATATTTAAATAAAATAATAACAAATAAAAATTAAAAATAAACATAATAAAAAAGAAAAATAATAAAATGAAAATAAAAAGTAATAAAAAAATAAAAAAAATAAAAATAAAAATAATAAAAAATAAAAAATAAAAATAGAAAATAAAAATAATAACGAAATCAAAATAAATATAATAACGAAATAAAAAATAAAATATAAAAATAATAAAAAAGTAAAAAAATGAAAATAAAAATAATAAAATAAAAAAATAATTATAAAAATAAATGTTAGAAATAAAAATCAACACCCAACATAAAAAATACAGTTCATTTAGTAATTGAGATATTTAGTGTTTATCTTAGCAATTAAGTCGGGAATTATGTATTAAAAGGGTGTAAAAGTAAATTCTGATGGCTGGTTGATGGGTTACTTGTATCTGATGTGAAATTAAAAGGTGCGATTTTGGATTAAGGAATCGTATATATCGGCATTTATTTTTGGATTATTTGTCTGATCGAGTTTGGTTCAGATTTAATTTATACTTTGGCATCTGTCTTTTTAATACTTAGACAGGGATTTCTTTATGAAGTCTTGTAACGTTATGATGTCTTGCTTTTATTCTGTTTTGTTTATTTATTAAATGGATATATATATATATATATATATATATATATATATATATATATATATATATATATATATGATACAGTAAGTTAGAACAACAACCGTACTATCGGTTTCAGATCTAAGAAATCTAGACCTTCGTCAGCGGAGTCGTTCGGCTTAATGAAACGTTTTGTTTTAATAATTGAGCACTCTGCTGGGAAACTCTCTCAATACCATTCAAAAAGTATATATATATATATATATATATATATATATATATATATATATATATATATACATATATATATATTGAATGAAAATTTAAAGATAAATGATTTATCTTTAAATAAAAATCTATCGTGATGATAGAAAGCTATAGATAGAGCAATACATTCAGAAAATGAATGTTTAAAATAAAAGTTGTACAATTACAATATTTATTAAACCAGCACATGTTCAAAACAAGGAGGGATCTTATTATCCTTAATACATGGATTTCCAATAAAAAAATATTTTCTTCAGTTGATAAAAATCGGTAATGTAAGTATGACCGGTAACATTAAACTTTGAAAATTAATACATCTATATAAAAAAAAATAATTTTTGGCTAAAATGATCTTAAATTAGGGCAATCCACCCCAATTAACATTAGTATTTCATAGCCTTCAGAGAAGTTCGTGTAGTCTGTACGCGTAAAGATTTGTGGAAAATGCGAAGTAGTATGTTTTTGTTATATATATATATATATATATATATATATATATATATATATATATATATATATATATATATTACTATTTCATGTATCCACATAAAATATTATAAGGAGATATATTTTTTTATGTATCAATTTTCAGTATTTACTTCAACAGTGCTCGATACGTAGTAGAACTAGGTAGTAAGCTATGAAAATATATTTATGGCAATTAAGCTACACAGACGCTCCCGCGTGTCATCCCTGGGGTATCTTCAGGCTAAAATGCATGGAGTTATTTTTGCCGGGTGTTTTTATATACACCGCTAGCTAGTTAACAATCAGATTCTTTATTGTTCTCGCAGCCAATCGTTGGGCTTTCCACGAACAAAGGTGTGGTTAATGTTACTTCCTATATCCTGTTCTATTGTTCTGTTTTCTATAGATTGTCCTATATCCTGTTTCTTTGTTGTATCAATATAATGCGTGAATTTATTTAAACACGTGTTCCTTGTATTTCTATTTCAGGTTTTAATTTTGAAAATGTTAGGTTTTTGTTTAGTTTTTTACTTATTGGTTTATTTATTTATGTATCGTTAGCCTAAGGTAAATTTATTTCTGTATAGGCAGCTGTATATATATATATATATATATATATATACATACATATATATATGTATATATATACATATATATATATATATATATATGTATATATATATACATATATATATATATACATACATATATATATATGTGTCTGTGTCTGTGTATTGTAGTATATGTTTAAGTTTTGTTATATGTGTCTGGTAATGATTTATGAGAGTGGGCTGTAAAGTTTGTAATTACTGTTGATTAGTGGCGTGTGTGATAGTATCGTGGTTGTGTATATGGTAATGGATCTGGGCACGTATGGAGAGGGGTATACTATATTTTTAATGTTATATTTTATTATAGTATTACGGTGATTTAAATTATTTTGATAGTGGGTTATTAGGTGGGTGGATTGGTCTTGTATTTTCGATACGTTTTGGTTCGGGTGAGGGTTTTCAGTGTGTTTTATTTTTTTGTTATTAGACCATTTGGATAGGATACACTTAAGATTTTACGTTTGTGCAATTATTTTCTGTGGTGCATTGTAGGCAACTCTTGGAAAGAAAGGATTGTAGCATATTTTGTTTTGCAATGATTTATCATTTAATTTTGTAGGGTGTGTTAGAATTTTTGAGATTCCAAATAGTTGTTGATAAGGAGGTGATATTAAATGTATTATTGTGGGCGTAGAATCCCTTTTCAAAGGCCCCCGCATCAGTCCCATGTAGATTCTGTCCTGGAGTTTATCCCTGGTGTAACTTTGGCTCCGTAAACTATGGATCTGATTGTACATCATGTTACCAAGTGGCAAATTTCACTTCCTTTGCATGAACAGTTGGGATGTTGGAGGTTTGATAGGAGTTATGAGTTTTGACGCTATCAGACATTCTGCGGAAAGGATGAGCAGGAGTAACTTATTTTAACCGTATTCTTATTGAAGAGTTTGTGGAGCTTATTGGACGGTGGGGAGTGATAATCTAGTAAGTGGAGGATGTGTTTACTTATGTTACATTTTACACTGATGGAAAAGGGGGTAGACCAAATAATATTCTTTTTTTCTATTAGGCATGTGTAGGTCTGGTAGGGTGTGTATGAGATTTTCCCCCCTTTTTACTCCCTGTTTTTTTATCCCTTCCCGTTTTTCATCGATTACTGAGGAGCTGAAGATTCTGCACGGATACAAAGACGGATTCTACCTCAGTGACCGTCGACCTGTAACGATGAAATTCCGGTAAGACTAACAGAAACTTTAATGTTAATGTATAGTTTTTAAATAAAATTATTTGTATTAACTCTTGCAGAACCTAAGATCGAGCACTTGATACGCTATTTAAGCTATATACGTTATATATATATATATATATATATATATATATATATATATATATATATATATATATAGTTACCCAAACTGTTTAGATGTATCACAACTCTTCAGTGTTGCTAGACAAGCACCGCTCCCATTCCATGGCTCAAACCTTCAAATATCTAGTTCGGCAGCTGTTACTATTAGGCTACGGAAAAAGCGCTCGTAAGTGATATCTACGATGTATATGTATATAAACACTGACTGCCGCTTCACCGTGCTAAATTTGTTTATTTACAAAGAGCTATGCATTACGCTAGGAAGCAGCAGGCGACATTATTTAACGAAAGTGCTCTACCCGAGACGGGAGACTTATGTAGTCATCTACAGACAGACTGCTTCGCTGTATCACAGCTCTTCAGTAATTTTGATATTTTTACGTATGCTTTTAAAGATCTATTTTGATAATGATGCGTGGCGTCTTAAGCATAAAACAATGTAGGCTTAAAAAAAAAAAATTTATACAACTATCCCTCTGTTTCACACCAACATATGACCGCTCAGTTTAGAGCAAATTAATACCCAGCATATGTATGGGATACCTCATTTCTCTCCTTTTACCTTTCTCTAATTATCCGCGACGAAGAACGCAGGGCGTTTGAAATATTTAATTAAAAGAATAATAAAAAACAACGAAATCGTTTTATACTTCAAACAACACACATCAGTATCAATAATATATATATATATATTGCGGTCTGATTGGAATCCGGTCATCCTATTGGCGAGGGGGATCCATTGTGGGTGTTATCTTTTCTCCGTAGTTCGTCTATTTGTTTTTTGTTTTGTTTTGTGTTTTTTTCTTAACCAACTCTTTACTAGATGTCACACTTTATATATGTCTTTAATCCTGGTCTCTGATGAATAGCGACTGTAAGTGGTTGATGGCATTTCACTTGTTAAGAAACAATTGTAAGACAACGAGCAATTCTGCCATGAAAAAAAAATTTAAATAAATGAATTGATTTAAGACTGGATTTCTGTTTGTTTTGTTTTGGTTATTTGTAACGTAAACAATCACTTAGAGAGATAGATAATATTTATAAATAAATATTTATTATCTACAGACATCGATGTTTCATGCTTACGCAATCTTCAGTGCAGGAAGCTAATTCCCGACGGTCGACGGGCGCGAACTCCGACTACAAATCGCCACTGAGTTGCAAGTCAGGAGAGTTACCGGTTGGCCACCAGAAATCAGCTCAGCATTCAGGAGGAATTTAACTTTGTAAATACCAAGTCGGCGAGTATTCACAGCAACCGGCGAAGAGTGATCTAACAACAACAAATCGTGTTGGATCTCGTAATATATATATATATATATATATATATATATATATATATATATATATATATATATATATATATAAAATTTAGGGTTCATATTTTTTTTTTTTTTTTTTTTTTTTTTTTTTTTTTTTTAATTATTTTTTTAAGCATTCAATTGAAATTTAATAAAGAATAAGGTAAAATAAATACCTTTGAAGCATTTAAATATGCGACATCAATTTTAAAAGAAAAATAAATCGAAACCGATTTTTTTTCCTTTTATGAACTTACATTTTTTTTTTTAGTTTATAGTGATACAAATATTTCGCCAATTGAAAACTTGGCTTTTTCAATGTGTCTGTATATCCTGATCTTATCGGATTTGGATTTTCCCGGCTTCTGTTGGTGCAACCGGGCTTAAGGGATGTTGTTGTTTTCCACTTTCAAATATGAGATCGTGAATGCACACGAGATAGGTATAAACTTTAGGGTTCATTTTTTTTTTAAGCATCTAATTGAAATTTAATAAGGAATAAGGTCAAATAAATACCTTTGAAGCATTTAAATATGCGATATCAATATATATATATTAATATATATATTAAAGATGCGATATCAATATATATATATATATATATATATATATATGGGAAGAGAAGGATGAAAGTAATCCGACGTGATGGGAAAATGAAAAAGGAAAACCAAAAAATGGATGTTTTTTATGTGTACATCAACGTTTCGTCTTTATTTATAAGACTTCATCAGGATGATAAAATAGAGAAAAAATGTCATGCAAGTACAGATACATGTAGGGTAGACATATTGGGAAAAATAGAATGCTGGGTGGACGTCCGTATTTGTTGGAGAAATAGAAATGAATGTAGAAAAGAATGAGTGGGGAAAAAATGGAAGGATGGGGTGAGCCAGGACTACTGTGGCTGGTGGTAAGAGAAAGAGGTGGGGGATGAGCAGGGGTAAAGTGGATGGCAGAGAGGGAGGTGAGGAAGAGGGGGGGAGGTGTTTGACCAGATGGCTGCGGTTCAAGATTGAAGGGGAAAAAGTAAGTTGGAATGTTTGTGTATGGGGGGTGTATGCAGGGAAAGGAGGATATGTATCTGTACTTGCATGACATTTTTTCTCTATTTTATCATCCTGATGAAGTCTTATAAATAAAGACGAAACGTTGATGTACACATAAAAACATCCATTTTTTGGTTTTCCTTTTTCATTTTCCCATATATATATATATATATATATATATATATATATATATATATATATATATGTATATATATATATATATATTTCTATTTCCATTTTTAATTTGCATATTCAAATATAAATTTTATGACATAAAGTAATTGTAATAGCTCAATAGTTTAAGGCTAGAGCTATTCTTTTAAAAATTTCATACCATATCAAATGTTATGAAACACAGATTCAAATCATTTCACAAAACGTGTTTTTTATTAAGCATACAATTGTTTCGACTTACACTAATATATATGTAAAATGCTCCTGTGCATTTATCTCGTGGTGTGGCTATGCTCAGTGCTAATTATATAAAACAAAGCCAAAAACAATGAAAAAATAAGACAAGCAAAGCCAAAATCACAAATCTAAAATCTATAAAAACATTATATCTCACTGTGCCAAAAATAACGTCCTAGCATGGGATGAGTTGTCATTATGATTACATCGTCATTATTTACTCATTACAGATAAAAAAAATACGCAAATTAGAATAGCGATTATGATCCATATATAACAATAAAAATAAGTTATTGCAACAGTACATTAAACGTACGTATGAAGAATATAATAGTAAGATTAAATAAATAGAACATAGAATAAGAGTTATATCACTTTAGGGTTTATCGGTACCATTGATTGTCTTGGTGTAAGCCGAAATAATTGTATGTATAATTAAAAACAAGTTTTGTGCAATGATGTGAATCTCTCCTTCATAACATTGGATATCGTATGAAATTAAATAAAAAAATATTTTATATCTATCTATCTATCTATCTATCTATCTATCTATCTATCTATCTATCTATCTATCTATCTATCTATCTATCTATCTATCTATCTATCTATCTATCTATCTATCTATCTATCTCTATCTATCTATCTCTATCTATCTATCTATCTATCTCTCTCTATCTATCTATCTATCTATCTATCTATTTATCTATCTATCTATCTATCTATCTATCTATCTCTCTCTTTCTCTCTCTCTCTCTCTCTCTCTCTCTCTCTATATATATATATATATATATATATATATATATATATATATATATATATATATATATATATATCTTCTATTTTTATCACCGATGGACTGTATTTTAACAAACCTGCAATGAAGCGAGAAACAGTGAAAGTGGCTAACAAATGCATAAATGTCTATAACTTTAGAAATTTGGTATAGATTCGCAAAATATTTTGGTATCTTACCTACTTAGGAGCACTCTTTCAGTGTGCAACATTTCAAACTTATTCGATTTATATTATTGAAGTTATTAACAATAATATGATCTGCAATGAAGCGAGAAACACAGTTTATATATATATTTCATGATTTTTTGGGGAGTACAACATTTTATTATTGCAAATGTGAAGGGAAGATGAATTTTATCGTTCATGATTAAAAGTTTATCAAGAGAAAAAATGCCAGCCGACCGGTTTCGCCCTCTCTTAACAAAAGCTTATCGAGGGATTTAAAAAGAGAGGGCGAAACCAGTCGGCTGGCATTTTTTTTTTCTTGATAAACTTTTAATCATGAACGATAGAATTCGTCTTCCCTTCATACTTGCAATATATATATATATATATATATATATATATATATATATATATATATATATATATATATATTCAGATTAAATTATTCCAATGTAGAGATTAACGATCAACCTTTTAATTTCATATTTAATTTGCTAAGTAAAAATGTATTTTGTTTCAGAGAAAAATCCACTTTTAGTCAAAACAAATTTAAAAGCATCATCATATTAATTACAATTCTTTTCGTTTAAGAAATTAATAGTCCAACACAATTTGAGAACAAGTGAATGATCATGTCCAGTATTTTCTTTCGTTAGTTTTCATATTCCATCGAAGATTTTTCTGACAAAGGAGAAATAACTGGGTCGGCTGTTGTTTTGTGAGGGTGGTATGTGCAGATTCTAAATCCTCTCATAGTATTCATCGTCATTCACCTGTCAATCTATCCAACAAACCGTTATCCTTGAGTGGCTTTTAGAGATAGCAGAGGGGCAACACCTGCTTTACGTGTTAGTGTTATTTGTTTAATTACTTTTTTGCGTGCATTTTAATATTAGATTCCAATTCCCATGTTTTACAGAAAAAATAGTTTCAAAGAAGACAACATTTTTACTAAAGTTGATGGCCAAAAAAAGGAAAGAAAAATCTGTAATGTTCTTCGTATACTTTTCATTTTATATATTCTCATATGGTGCATATAATAATACCAAATTGAACGATCCGACCGTCTTTATGTTGATATAACGCTAAAAACAAAAATGAAAAGGCAACGTTTGATAAGTACTTTTTTTCGAAATGCCCGGCGTCATCTTGCGTACACACTGGGTTATTTATTCAAATCCTGTAAATTATTCGCACGAATAAATTTATGGTTTTCAAATTGGCAAGAAGACAGTGAATTGGTCCGACATAAGTGCAAATAATCATATTCTCGTATAATATAAACAATGCTAATATATATATATATATATATATATATATATATATATATATATATATATATATGTATATATATATATATATATATATATATATATATATATATATATATATATATATATGAATATAACAGGAGATAAAATGCTTTGACGTAATGGAAAATGAAAGAGGAAAGCCAAAAACTATGATATTTATGTATTCATCAACGTTTCGTCTTTATTAAAAGACTTCTTCAGGATGAAGAAAACAGTGTAAAAAATAACACAGAATATTAATATTGATTTATCAGAAAGTGTCCAGACTTGGGTATGGCTGTAGATGCGAATAAGCAGAAAATGAAAATCATAATTTTTGATATCGCGTCATTATCATTTTATTTTATTTTAATCATAATTTGCGTTTCGAAAAATAGTTAAAAATCTCCACGCTTTTACTTACTGATTATAATACTTAATAAGCCATCATCCAATTTATGTTCGCGTCCTTTGAATGAGACAGACTGCTGGTGATAACGCTATATCCAAAACATTATTAACGAATTTATTATATAGGTTTGGATTTGTTCTATCATATATATATATATATATATATATATATATATATATATGTGTATATAAGCGGCGTCGAGCCTGACCAGTACTAAATGGGTGACCATTTGGGAATACCAGGTGCTGTATGTGCTTTTTGCTTATCTCGGCATTGTTTCCAGTCGTCTTGTATTACTACTTGCCATTGGAACCAAGCAATGCCGACTCAGGAGAGCGGTTGTTGAAGATTGCGCAACCCTTGCAATTACAAATTCACGCGCGGGCAGCCCCTGGTGGGGCACTCATGCGTCGAAATCGACGGGAGAGTCCATCATATATATATATATATATATATATATATATATATATATATATATATATATATAATATATATATATATATATATATATATATATATATATATATATATATATATATATAAGATATAAGTAGATAAGTAATTGAAATAAAAATTGATAAAATGCAATATTTATTTAATCATCAATTGTTCAAATAAGAGTTACATAAAAACATTTCTTTCTTTAATCCATGGATTTTCAAAGATATGCTGTTATCATCAGAGGAAATTTGACGGATAAGTTAGGTATGAAAATCTGTATGTGAAAAGTGTCTACCGTGTACATAAGTTCAGACAGTTAAATTGTTTTCCGTTGTTTGTAGAAAATAATGAGTTGGACAAAAAGTGCGTTGGTTTTTTTAATGTCATCTTATCAGCCTACAAAAGATATTTTATATTCTTATTCTTCAGATCATGTATTTGGTACAGCGATTATGTTGACGTAAGGGTGTAATAAGACTCCGAAGAGTTCTTACATTTTTGCTTATATTTCAGCCTTTGACATGGAAGATCAAACAGAACACTACCAACGTCTGATATTTTTACTACAGAAAAGGCGAAAAAAGCTACATAAACCTGCATAAAGATATGCCATGTGGGTGGGGAGAATGCTGTTACAGAACGGGTGTGCCATAAATGGTTAGCTCGATTCCGAAAAATACATTTTTCAGTATGTGTAGTAAATATGTAAAATCGAAAATAGTGAATATATATAAAAGAAAAAAAGTATCATAAAAAAATTGAACCAAGTAATAAAGTAAGAATCATAGTTATAATCTATGATTAACATGATAATTAGGATAATAAAGTAAGAATCATAGTTATAATCTATGATTAACATGATACTTAGGATAATTCTAATTCTTATATTTAATGTAATATGACAGTATTAATTAGTAACTATTATTAGAATAAGAAGAAAATAAGAATTATGTATTATTATAAGTAATAACGTTAATAGATAAATATTTGATTATAAACTAAAACAAGATACTATAAACACATAATTTAAGAAAAGAGAAACAAATAGTATATAAGCATGAAATAAAATATATATTGAAAATAGAAAAATCTAAAAATACGCAATCAATATTAAAAATTAAAAAAATGAATTTGAATTTGGAACAAAATAATGTATAAAATATATATTGAAAATTGATAGAATGTAAAATAAATAATTAAATGTTAAACATTGTAAATTACAAATTAATTATTAAATCTTACATATACAATTTTAATGTTAATTTAATAATTTAATAGTTTTATTTCCACACATATATATATACATATTAATATATATATATATATATATATATATATATATATATATATATATATATATATATATATATATATATATATATATATATATATATATATATACAGGCCAAAGATGATCGACAGTGACCAAGTTGTAGTTTAACAAGATTGCCGTTTGCCAACCAGACACATCGCAGACATTCTCAAGATTTGCAAATCAAGCGTAGAAAATGAATTGCATAAAGACGGTTTTGTTTCTAAACTTGATATCTACGTTCCTCAATCCTAAAATAACGAACGAACTATTTGGCCAACTCAATATAAATGGAATTAGTCAATGTAAAATGTGTCTATACGTTTGACTTATTTTGTCTGTGGGTGAGTATGCGTGACATCTAGGTAAGGAAGTTGATAGCAGTATCGTTCTTTCCTCGTGACTGAGGTAGCCTCGGTCTAAATCAGGGTTTGTAATTTTTTGGACCGGCTTCTCTGTCTTAACTGGGATCCTGGGAACGTGTTCTTTGTGTGAAGACACGTTTTTAGTCTGCGGACGTAGTCGTAAAAAAGTCATGTTGTTTGTTATTTTTATAAGTTTACTTTTTTCTTTATGAGTCATTGTTTGTATACAACTGTGATCTGCTCACGGGATTGGTTCATAAATATAGGATTTCAAGTTGGTTAATCATATAATGTGATAACAACTATTTGAACAAACGGATCCATGTTATTGAAGAGCGGTCAGTTTGCCGATGTCATTGGTGCCATTGATTGTCCACAAGCTTTGATGCATTCAGTATAAACGCCAAAAAGAATAAAAGTAACAAAATAGAATATATCTAAGTAAACGGCCACATCTTTGTTAGTGCACGCGTCAGTGGAAGGAGGCGTCTTATTTTCGGATCGCTTTACTTAAGATAGCAACAAAAAAAATTCAATCAATTTATCTCGCTCTTTCTATCTCTCTCTATCTCTCTCTATATATGGAAAATTATGTTCTTTTAAAAATACTTTTAAACAAACATTTTGCATTCCTATTGATTGTATAGAAAAATAAGAAATAAATGCACATAATATAAACATTTACATATTTTTCATCTACATTGACTAACAAATAGGCGGTTTTCCAACGAAAGGCTTGAGATTAAAGTTATTTTGCAAATATCATTTTGAATAGTTTTAAGGTTGAAAGACTTTCAAGACTATATATATATATATATATATATATATATATATATATATATATATATATATATGCATGTGTGTATTTATTTTAATAATATACAGTTATTAATCGATGTTTTTACCATGCGTTGCTGGGGTCAGGTGCAGCTCCTTAACTGCTAAAAGCAGTGAAACAGGACCCTTTTCGCAATTTAACAGCCGTGCATGCCCCCTGAAATCTAAGGTATGCCCAATCAATCAATATAATATTCAAATAAACATATTATATGCCCTTATTTATTTAATTCCTTCACATTAGATGCACTATATATATAAAACAGGCAGATACACAAAATGAGCTGAAGGAAAAAGTTACGGCCGCTATAGCTTCTGTAGAGGTAAATAGTGACGTTTCAAGTTCTTGAGATTCATTGCGCAATGCTGTTTATGACTCGTCTGCTGAGGTTTTGGGCTTCCCTTTGCGGAAACATCAAGACTGGTTTGATGAAAACAACATAGAAGTGCAGAAGCTTATCGACCAAATGCATGTTTGCTCGAGGACAAAAATTCCACAGTGAAAAAGAAGGCGTATAGAGCTCACAAAGCACAAGTTCAGAAGACACTTAGGGCATTGAAAGAGGCTTGGTGGTCATCCAAGGCTGCAGAACTTCAGGACGCAGCCGACAGGAAGGATTCTAAGTCATTTTACTCTGGCCTGAAAGAGGTGTTTGGTCCTCAAATGAATGGTTCTGCCCCAGTTTTTGCTGAGGATGGAGAAACACTGCTAACTGACAAATCTGCTATCCTTAAACGCTGGAAGCAGCACTTTGAAACTGTCCTTAACTCTGCATCGGTGACTGACGAAAACATCATTTCCTCTCTTCCGCAGCATCCCGAAATTCCGGAGCTGTCTTTTCCACCTACAGTTCAGGAAGTATCTCAAGCTAAAAAACAGCTATCGTCAGGGGCACCGGGCAGAGATTGCATCCCCATTGAGGTGTACAAACATGGCGGAAGAGCACTCGAGGAAAAACTGACCATCTTGTTTGTGGAGATATGGAAAGTTGGCGGAGTCCCACAGAACTTTAAGGATAGTAATGTCAAGCATCTTTATAAGAGCAAGGGAAGCAGGAATTCTTGCGATAATCATCGCGGGATATCTCTGCTTTCTGTTGCAGGTAAAATTCTTGCAAGGTTGATTCTGAACAGGATCATCAGACATCTTATTGATGAGATTTACCCAGAGTCCCAATGTGGTTTTCGCTCTGGTCGAGGTACAATCGACATGGTATTTGCCCTTCGTCAAGTTGCTGAAAAAGTTCGTGAAAAAAATCGGGAACTGTACATGGTTTATATTGATTTGACAAAATCATTCGATACGGTCAGTCGCGTAGCACTTTGGAAAGTTCTTCATAAGCTTGGAATTCCCAACAACATGCTTGATGTCATAATCTCCTTTCATGAAGGGATGAAAGCACAGGTCGTTTCCAATGGGGAAACCTCAGAGCCTTTTGAAGTAACCAACGGTACGAAACAGGGTTGTGTGATGGCACCTGTGCTGTTTGCATTGTTCTTCTCGGTGATGCTTCGGCACGCATTCGCTGATGAAAGCACAGGTGTTAAGTTTCAATTCCGAACCACAGGTGGGCTCTTTAACCATCAACGTTTTAAAGCCAAAACCTTGGTTCGAGAAGCCCTCATTCGGGACCTTCTCTTTGCAGATGATGCTGCCCTGGTCGCGACTTCTTTTGAAGAAGCTCAGAATCTTTTGACAAAATTTTCAGGTGCATGTAGGGCTTTTGGTTTAACAATCAGTTTAAAGAAGACTGAGGTGGTTCATCAACCATACCCTACCCCTAAACAAGTTCAAGGAGTAAAACAAAATCAGCCTGTCCATGAATTTCCATTAGAAAAACTCAAAGTGGATGGCAGACCAATGAACTATGTCAAAAACTTTACCTACCTAGGTAGCAAAGTTAATTCTGCTGCTTCACTTGATGATGAAATCGTAAACCGAATTGCAAAAGCGGCAAATGTCTTCGGAAAGCTGAAACATCGTCTTTGGAGTAGCAGAGGCATTAAGTTGAAGACAAAAATCAATGTGTATAGGGCTGTAATATTGACAGGTCTTCTTATGGATGTGAGGCGTGGACGCCTTACCGGCATCACATTCGCCAATTGGATGTGTTCCACAGGAGCTGCCTTAGGACCATATGTGGACTTAGTTTGAAGGACAAAGTCGCTAACATCGATCTTTACAACAGATGCCATATTGGTGGAATTGAAAGTTTCCTGTTGCAGTCTCAATTGCGATGGGCTGGTCATGTAGCAAGAATGGACGAAGGGAGGATACCTAAAGCACTGATGTACAGTCAGTTAGCTTGTGGTAACAGGAATGTTGGTCGGCCCTTGCTGAGGTACAAAGATAAATTGAAAGATGCGCTGACGGCAATTGGAGTACCCCCCAAAAACTTTGAAGACTGTACAAAAGACAGGAAGACATAGCGAGCAGCTTGTTGCATTGGACTGGAAAGATTCAACGAGACCTGTGTGGATAATATGAGAACTGCTAGAGTTAGGCGAAAAGCTAGAGAGAGTGCTCCACACCTGGCATCCGATTACTCACACTCTTGCACTGTCTGCGGCTTTCCTTGCAGGTCTTTTGCCGGACTCAGGTGTCATGAACAATCTAAACACAAATAAAAGTTGTTGGAACCTCATACGTCGCAATCGACGGGAAAGTCCATCATATATATATATATATATATATATATATATATATATATATATATATATATATATATATATATATTGTAAATTGTAATAATTCAATATTATTTATATTTATATTCACAAAACTTGTTTCGCCTTTTGAAAGCTTATCAGTTCGGATCTGCAACTGATCTTCGGACCGCCTACTTCGAAACTCAGACCACGAATCTTGTAATCTGACATCTATACCGTGCGACCAACAAAGCAGCTGTGCGAATGAGACATCAAAGTGTAATATCTGTTCCGATGGACACTGCACCCCATAGACTGGTATCGTCTTGGCCTTCGGGGCTTGATGAAGCCGGTCTGTGGATCTGTCCTGTGCAGTTCTAGGAGGTCAACCCTCCCAGGCTTTGCCTTCTAACCCTTTGAGAAGGGGTTAGTTTATTGCTAATCGCCTGAGGCGCTCCTACCGGGGAATGCCGACGGGGCTGCCCAGGCAATTTTTAATGGCTAGAGTGCTCACCTTCTCGAGCGATGGTTTATCAAATCCCACTTTCCGACCTTGCGTCACATCTTACCACTGTGGGAGGTAGATAAATAACTTGTTTTAGGGGTACAAGCTGCCCAGGCCATTTTTAAGGGTCATAGGTGCTCTTCCTCTAGAGGGCTGACTTATCAAATCCCACTTTCCTACATTGTATCACATCTTATTGCAGTGGGAGGTAGATAAATAACCTATCTTAAATGTATTCAGAGAGTTAAGCCAAGGGGAGATAACTTTTGCCTGACTACTTAAGCGATACAATACAAACTTTTCAAGGAGTTGTTATTAATTATAATTTGTAACAATTAAATATTATTTATATACACAAACAAGCTAACGGATCAGCTAATGTTTGTGTCTTTTACCATGTCATATTTCTTGTTATCTCTTTTTCACTTTTTTATATTCTGCTTTCTCTTCCTTTCGTTCTTTGTTTTTGTTATAATAAAACTTAGTATACCCATCCGGTGTTACTCGGGAGTCATTTTACTTTCATTTCATTTCGAATTTTATTTTAATAGCATTTTATATGAAATTTACTTATTACGATAAGGTTTGTTTATTAGATTATTAATTGAATAACATTGTTTTATGATGATGTTGTTTTAATTTCTATTTAAATATATTTTATTACATTCAATAATACATGAGTATTTTACATAAATGACACCAGGTTAAATTACTTTTATTCGACGGTTTAAATAGTAAACAATTACTTTCAAATTTCGAAGAGTCACGAAGTAATTGATTCTCAGTTCCCACTTTATTATGTACTAACGAGTCACTGCTTTTCAAGGCCAAAAGAGCACTCGAGGATAATGAGTTTGTCAGGTCGCCGGTGAGATAACACCATGAGAATTGATTATTTAAAAGGGCGACTCAACAAGAATTTTTTTTTAATATTCGGTTTGAAAACGACCATGTTTTAGTCAGCTAGAAATCAGCTCAGTGGTATTGCGTTTTACAGACGTGCAGTACTTGAAAATAAACTTTGTTCATGGAAATTCCATTTAGTTTCAGGTACACAGAGGAAGAAAGAGAAATAATGTACAGTGGTTGTAGCTAGACGAGTTTTTGTTGTGAATAATTTACAGGGAAGGTGGACCATAAATTGAAGCACAGTCGAGCACCTACCATGATAATAACGATAAAGTAGAGAAAGACTAGCAACGTCTTAGCTGTGAAAAAAGGTAGTGGGTAGAAGAAGAAAACATCGCCCACAAAATTTCAAAGTCGGCTTTGTACTCTGTACTATGTCATCTTAGGACGAATTCTGAAAGTTAAATTTATTAATTAACGTAGAATCAATTAAAAATACGTCACTGGTTTTATCCCCAACTGTTAACAATGGAACTGAAAAACGTTTTTAAACATTAATTTCACAATTATTCATTTAACATGAATAATGGCGAAAATAACGTTAGACTAGAAAAAGACGCTGTAGAGAAGGGGAGGGGGAATCCCCACTAGATTTCAAAGTCAGTGTTGTACTCTGTCAATGCAAAAAAAGGTGCTGTGAGATGCATACTTAGATGTGGCAACAGTACTCTATCTTAGAACGTATTTGGCTCTTATACAGGTAGAGGATTGCGTCAGGAGTGAGATCCTTTCTGGAGCGTTTTTCGCCCTTTCGTCCATTTTTCTTTTCATGTCTCTCTTTTCACCATTCCTCATTTATCGTATTGAACTAATAATGTGTTTCTTTTAAACTTTTAATCTGTTTTTTTACATTCTTTCCGGCGTCTCTCCTCTCCCCCTTTCCGTTATTCCATTCAACATTAATTCCATATTCCAACGTATTTCTCTGCTTCCAACTTGCGGTTCTCTCCCCTCTTTTTTCTCTCACTCGTCAACTTTCCATAACCAAAACGCATTCAAAATCTACACGATCAAATTCTACAAAGACGTCCGTTTGACAAGGATCGGCATCAAACAGATTTGATACCAAAAACCACCGACTTATAAGCCAGGATATAGAAATGCAGTTCAGAATGTGAAAGATGTGAACTGCTTAAGATGAAAAAAGTAAAAACTGCAAACAACGCAATGCATATATGAGTATTTGCAGTGAAACAGATAATTTATAGCTAGATTCGCTATTAGTCAAAAAGGAGATATTCCTTTTTAGTAGAACACTTCTGAAGAACATAACCAAAAACAGATCTTAGTAGAAATGTTGCACTAATCATTTTTGCTGCTAGTCGGGTTATACGAGTCCTTCTTGGCCTTTTGGCTGCATTGTTGGCCTTTTGGCTAAGATCAAAGTGTAGTATCTGTTCCGATGGATACTGCACGTCTGTCCTGTGCAGTTCTAGGAGGTCCACCTCCCAGGCTTTGCCTCCCCTCTTTGGGGAGGAGTAAGTTTATTGCTTACTGTCTGAGGCGCCCCTACCGGGGAATGCCGACGGGGCTGCCCAGGCAATTTTTAAATGGCCAGAGTGCTCACCTCTCGAGCGCTGGCTTTTAAAACCTCACTTTCTCGACCCGATCTTGGGTCACATCTTACTTGTGGGAGTAAGATAACACTGGCCTTGTTCCTAACTCCTGGGGAGGAGTAAATAAAACCAAAAACAGATCTTAGTAGAAATGTTGCACTAATCACTTTTGCTGCTAGTCAGGTTATACGAGTCCTTCTTGGCCTTTTGGCTGCATTGTTGGCCTTTTGGCTAGGATCAAAGTGTAGTATTTGTTCTCTTTACATTTTGAATTTTAGTCAAAGGTTAATTCTCAGTTACTGATTCCTCACCCTACTTCTCTTGGGTTGGGAATGCAGTAGCCACGCACTTCTTGTTGTCAGTGGCATCCCCACCGCCTGACCCACTGTTCTATCTTTTCCTTCTCCCTTCGGGTTGAGATGTAACCTTGACCTCCCGTAAGCCACGAGCGACAAGGGGGGTCAAACCCACTTTCTCTCTTCCAATAACGCTCTTCCCACCCCTCTCTCCAGTTCTATCCCCCTCTAGCCGTTTTTGGCGCCCTGAGAGCGCGCCCAAAACAGGCTCCCCACTAGAAGGAGACTCCACGCCAGTCAAAACGGTGTTTTTGCCCCCCCCCCCATACAGGAATGGAACACCAAAGGACACAGCTTGCCGGCAGCATAAAAGCGCGCCGGGTTCGCCTACTCCAAACAACATCGGGGGCCGAGAACCAAGCAGAAGCGGGGTTGCTACCCGAAAAGACAGCTCCCCCAAAAGGGAAGAAAACGACAGGGCATACCGCCCGGATTCCCCTCAGAACAGCGACTCCCCCAATGTGGATTCATCGTAGCTTCTCACGCAGGATCTCATCCCTGAATGGGAGCCAGCTCCCACCATAAAGGGTAACTCCCTTACCCGGAGTTCCCCCAACCATGGAGGGAAACAAGATTTGAACAGGACTTACAGCCCAGATGCACTAACAGCAGAAGGGACTGCTCGCTTGAAGAGCAGAAAACTGTCCGACAGCTCGTCGGACAGGGAAGGCCTCACAGGGAAGGTCCACAACGATCGCTCCAGACCCAGGGGGAAAAGGGGGGGAGTAAACGCAAAAGCCCCAACATCTGGGTGTGCCAGCTCTTCATTGACCACTCCTGGAGACTGGCCCACTTTGTCGAGAACTGTGGGAATTCTGAACTCACAGCCAGAGTGGACGTTGAACGGAGGCACTGTCGTCTCCACCACATCTACCCAACAAACAGCAGTTGAAGTCGATGGTGGCGACCTGGATACCTCCATACCTCCAGCGCAATCACAGACAGTGCCAGCGGCGACAGCCAATTAGGGACCACTGTCACAGCTGTCACCCGAAGGCTACAGGGAACTCTTCCGCACCAGATATGCAAAATACACAGAGGGCAACATTCTGAAACCCGTGCCTGGTGTTTGGGAGAGCATCCAAAAAAGAACAGTGTCCTTCATCACCACGGACGCTAAGCAGAGAGGACTGACTGGGTTAAAAAGGAAACTATGGGGGAGCTCCTTGCGGATCTACAAATCCCCATGCAATATCTATGTCACAAGAGCTACGCCATGTGGGACGTTCTGTTCCCCACCCCAGAAAAAGCCGAAAAAGCAGCCAGGACTGACCGCAGGTGGAAAAACATAAAACTCCAGCCTGAATACCTGAGCCAGAGAAGGACGACGGTGACCATCCTTGACGTCCCGCCATACATCCAAGAGGAACAGTTCGGAGCCTTCTCGAGCCAGTATGGGGATGTAATGGCAGTCGCTCCTGTCAGAGGTCTCAAAGGAGTGATGCTGGGTGACTACATCCTACGTATGAAGCTGGATAGGAATGGCTTCCACAATATACCAGCACTGCTCAGGTATGAAACTCGGACCCTGTCGGTTATAGTGGAGGGCAGACGTCTACATTGCTGGCACTGCCAAGAGAGGGGCCACATGTCCAAATTCTGCCCTAAAAGAACAAATATCCCCACTGCAGTCACAGCACCAACAACCAGAACAGTGACGAGTGAGGAAAGTAAAACCCCAGATGAAGAGGGCTGGAGCACGGTAGTGCGGAAAATACCAAAAAGACTTTAGCCCCACCTATCCCCAAAGTTGACAAACAGAGTATGGTCCCCGAGCAGGAGGCTCAACAAGCTGAACAATCAAGCAGAGCACCTGCGACAAAGCGGAAACTGCAGGTTCCCTCCTCAGAATCGGAAGGGGACGAAGCAGAGACAGGCAGAACAGCCCCCGGTCTGGTCGCAGAGGCTAGTACAGACCAACCTAAACTCCCCAAGAAAAAAAGCCGGAAAAAGAAAGAGGCTGCGCTCCAACTCCCTCCAGAGGAAGAAATGGAGCAAAGCACCCCTCAGGCCACAGTCCCGATCCCAACTGAACTCTCTACTAACACATCCACCACACCCCCAACCCCAGCCCCAGCCGAACTCTCAATACCCAATACTCAAGCCACAGCTGAACTCCCACTTCCCAACACCACCATCCCAGCCCCAGTTGAACTCTCATTACCACATACCCCAGTCCCAGCTGAACTCCCACTTCCCAACACCACCACCCTCACCCTCACCACAGCACAAGCAGAACTCTCATTACCCACAACCACTACGTCCACACCAAGCTGAAGTATCATTACCCCTCACCCCACCCCAGACTGAACTACCCCTACTCCTATCCCAGCTGAACTCACAACGTCCACTCCCACCCCCACCCCTACTGCACCCCCCTCAGCTGCACCCCACTCTCAGTCGGTGGAAGTGAGGGGTCCGGAACCAAACCTATATCCCCCAAACCTGTTAGAACGACACGAAGCAAGAAGCTCCCCTTTTTACCCGGGGAACAGCTCTGCAAAGTGGATCGTCTAACCTCCACATCAACATTGAATACGCACCATAAGTCAGCTTTGGGACCGCTACGGAACTTGACGTCAATCAACGGCAAGCCCGTTGACGAGCCCAGGAACTTTCCTGACGCCCCAATGGTGATGTCCTTCCTGAGTCCCCAGCAGTGCGGTAGGACGAAGGCCATTGTGGCGGATGGTCAACGAGGCAGCATCAGGTGCAGTTCAAGGAATCAAGCTGGCAGAAAAAGAGCATGCATCGCTGAAGAAGTTCGAACAGATGGCAGGCGGAGGTAGGGTCCCCATTTATTTTCACCCTTCATTTTACCGTGCTGTCAAACTAACGTTCCCTCTGGACGTCGGAGGTTGGGTCCGAGGCGGTCAAGTTACGACCGATCTGCTGACACGCAGCCTGAGACAGGCCTGCGGCGTCCTCACTCCTGAGGATTTTAGGTCGGTGATCAACACTGAATAGTGCTCATGTTCACAAGGTTAAACTTGGCAAGTCTCAACACTAGGGGCATGAGATCCCGAAGCAATGCTGCTCGCGTGCTGAGGGAACTCATGGCCCGCAAAATAGATGTGGCTGCGCTACAGGAAACTCACTATGACTCGATTGACGACTGTCAGGTGCTGTCTGGGCATTACGATGTCTTCTCAGCATTCGACAGCCGTGATGCTAGGGGAGTTTACTTGTTAGTGAGTCGTAGCCTTGCCGCAAGGGTAAACATTGTGCACACAGATGCGGAAGGCAGGTTGGTCGTGGCTGATGTTGCCGTTAGCAACAGCAAGTTTCGGATAATAGCGGTTTATGCGCCCAACACTCCTGCAGAGAGGGTTTCCTTTTTTCAACGGTTGGAGCTGTTCCTCGCAGGTTCGGAGCGGCTAGTTGTAATGGGTGATTGGAATGTCATCCTTGATCCCAAGATAGACAGAGTGGGCGGGAATAGACGGATGGATAGGTGCGAGAGCAGCCTGTCTAACCTGATGGACTCATGCGATCTGGTTGATAGGTTCCGTCTTGAGCCCTCGGGGCGGAAGATGTGGACTTGGCACTCTAGTGAGCCTTTCCGTGCAAGCACTTACTTGGACAGGATGTTAATTAGAAGAGGCGAAGCAGACTTTCTATCTTGCCCAAAATTCCACTGGTTAGTTGTGGCCAATTTGAACTTAGGGACTAGACCTAAATTAGCTGGGTACTGGAAGTTAAATACCTCCTTGCTGGAGATACGTGACTTCCGGGAAAAGCTGATATTACTCATACAGCAACCTCTAGTGGGGGCGGTTACCGGAACTAAGTGGTGGGTTAACTTAAAAACTAAAATTAGACGTTTTTCTGTGCAGTATAGCCAGAGCTCGCCTTTAAGAAATCTAAAGCAGAAAAACGGTTATAAGTTAAATTTGCCCGGGCGGTGGCTGAGGGGGACTCCCTAACCATAGCACAAGTCAAGGAGGACCTGAAACGTGCGGCTAACGAACGGTATGAAGGTCAGCTACTTAGAGCTAGGCTGTATAAAGTGTCTAACAAAGCTGTAAATGTTGACGCTAAGGAGCGTAAAGCTGTAGTTCGGCGCAGATCGCATCACTACATTCGAGAAGTGAAAAACCTGGAAGAGCAGTCCCTCGTGTCGACGCGGGAGATCTGTGAGGGATTCCGGGGGCATTTTGCGGATCTCTACACCCAACTGCCCAGACTCTGCGTCCAGGAGTTTGACAGCTATTTGGCCGACTCGCCCCGCCTAGAGGAGGCGCGAGCGGCTGGCTGTGATGGTCGGGTTACGGAGCGCGAGGTCCAGAATGCGTTGAAGCAGGCTGGCTTAGATAAATCGCCTGGACTAGATGGTTTGCCTTACGAACTGTTTATGAAGCTGTCGCACATGTTCGTCCCTCTTCTGACAAATGTGTTTAACCACTGGTTTGAGCAGGGATCAATTCCTGCCCAAGTCACCAGGGAAGTGATCACATTACTGAAGAAGAAGGACGGGCATGAGGTTTTTTTTAATGATTTTAGGCCCATAACTCTGCTAAACACATAGTTAAAGATTTTAACAAGAGTTCTTGCGAACCGCCTGCAGATTGTTATCGGTGACTTGGTGGAACCCGATCAGAACTATGCTGTGAAGGAGAGATCGATTCAGAACAATTTGCATCTGGTTCGCACGATCATAGAGGGATTAGAAGACGACACCGAGGCTGCTCTGATCAATTTAGACCAGTACAAAGCTTTCGACAGGGTCGACCATCGTTTCCTGGGTTCTGTTCTGGAGGCCGCCGGATTTAATCCGGACTTTCGCAGATAGATCTCCATTCTGTATCACCAGCCGATCGGGATCATTCGATGTCTCTCGGTCGGTACGTCAGGGCTGTCCGCTGTCACCCCTACTTTATGTTCTTGCGTTGGAGCCCTTCCTGCGCAAGCTAAGGGACAGGACGGTTAGACTGGCCCTACACGGTATCGCTCTGCCCAATGGTGTGCAAGCCCGTATCTCCGCGTATGCCGATGATGTCACTGTGTGCGTGTCAAGCTGTCGGGACATTATCGCGGTGACTAAGGCACTCAAACGATACGAAGAGGTCACAGGGGCCGTAGTCAACATCAGCAAATCCAATGGCCTGAGGTTGGCAGCCTGGAGCGGCTTGGCAGCGCTGCCGGGCCTTTTCAACTGGTCTGATGGCCCGGTTCGGATCCTCGGCGTGTGGTTCGGGCCGGGCCTCCAGCTTGAAAAGAACAGGTCGGAAGTGGAGTCAAAGGTCGAAGCGTCAGTAAGGATTTGGCTTCGAAGGGGACTTTCCCTTAAAGGTAGAGCTGAGGCGTGCGCCACGTATGTCTTTCCTCTCATCATTTACCGATTGGCTGTACTACCCATGTCTCCGGTCCACTTGACGGCACTCACGCGCCATCTCGTCACACTTTTGTGGCAGGGCAAACAGTCGTTTGTCCGCAGACAGGTCTGTACTCAACGTCTCAATGATGGGGTTTTTCGAATGCTTGACTTGGCAAGTCATAAACATGCCGAGAGACTGGCATTCTTGAGCCGTACTTTATTAGAAGAGTTTGCGTGGGGCCCTGAGGTTGAGAAGGCTTTTCCCAACCTCATCCCTGACCACCTGGTTGAAGGAAGACGAAAATCAAGGGGGCAATCGCAGTTCCTCAACGAATGCCGATCTGCGCTCAAACTACTGCCGGGGTCCAGCGACCTCGCACGGTCTAGAAAAACACTTTATTGGGAGTTAGTGGCGGGGACCGCTTCGGATCCGCTTGTGGAGCGTCTTGGACGGTCGGAGGGGGAGATCTCGGAGTCATCTCAATAACGCTGAGTTTTCTCTGACCTGGCGATTGGTTGCAGCACTGACATAGACCACGTGATTGACACGTGATTGACACTGCGACCGGTGTTGGAGTCGAGCACCGACTTCAGCTGAAGACAACAAATGGACGATAACAGCCTGTGAAGTGAATGCACACATTGCAAGTATGGTTCAGGAAACACGCTGGTTGATGAAAAAAATGGCTTTAATTAATTGTATGAATAATTTTTATTAATATCACCTTATCGGAACGTATTGTAAGTACATATGGACACTTGATAATAGCAGTTATAAGTGTATATTTGTAAATCTGAATTTAATTGAAGGTTAAAAGGAATGTATTATGTAAATGAGGAAGTCCGTCTAGTGTCTAAACGACGTTTATTAAGGGTATAAAAGGCCGTTGAAATCTATTAATTTAAGTAAGATTCTTGCCACGTTTTCACTTCTAATCGCAGCCTCGTCTTGAAATATCGTTCTTCTCTAATCTAATAATGTTATTTAATGTTATCTAATGTAAATTCAATTAAGTAATAATAGTTGCCTAATTCTACAGGTATACAAATATTATGAACGCTGACTTGAAAAGCTTATTTAATTAAATGTTAATTACTCGAGCCCCCCTCCCCTCTCTCTTCTGTTTACAAAAATTCCTCAGGACGGACAGACAGACATCCTGACAGAATGACAGAGAAAGTGCTCGTTATATTATATTATTGCAGGTTCACAGATGAGCTATAACATAGTTAAGTGATCAATTGGGGAGAGTAAAATTAATATTCTTCACTGCATGACTGTGAGGACACCTAACGAAAACGGAATTACCTCCCTTGAGCCATTTCGGGAGTTAAGAGTTATCGCCCTTGGAAAAGGGTCGTCTGCCCGGAGGGAAAGAAAACAAAGACCACGGCGTCAGACTGTAAACATATCAATCGCGCCCAGCGGCAAATTAACTTATTAATTCATTCTGTGTTCAGTTTTAATAAATCTGTTAAACGTTTCTCTTGATAGTTCATCAATTTATTTACAAGTTATTATTTATAATTAACCTAAATTACGAGGTTATAAAAATTACGAACTCAAGCTTTGAGATATCAATGCTCGAATGTCTATGTATCTCATAAAGAAATCAAGTGCTAGTCCCAGGAAGATTTTCCTTTGCTTACCATGAGCTAACTCAGCTCAAATGTAAACAAAAATATCTAAAACTGATCCTTACCGCCCGCGTGTTGATTAGATTTTAGTCTAAAATAACACTTTCATTGCTAACCGTGCAAATTGAGTGGAAGTATCTTAAGAATATACGTGCTTGTTTCTTAAAACTCAATTTTATTCCCTTTCACAATTTCTTTTTTTATTCATTCCACCAATTATTTCCATTGTTTAAAGCTATATTTCTTCTCTTACTTGTCTTTTTTAAACCCGTTATCTGTTTTTTTTTGTACAGCACCTCAAACAAACAAAATGTTTTTTTTTGTTTTTGTTATTATTCATTTATGAAATTCTTTACTGAATTACCTCCCTTCTTAATATAATTTGAACGCCATCCTAAAAAAAAAAATCGATTCACGTCAAAGGGTGCCGATGCACTTGAGATTAGCTGTGAAGACGGCCAGGTGCATGAGAAAGATCTAGTGTTTACCCATCTCTTTGCTAGACCATATGAATATATTCATGTTCGTTTCGTTCCGTTCGTGTCTTTCGCTTATAGACTAACAATACGCAGAGAACCGCCCCAGACGAAACGCGTTCTGGAAAATACACGTGTTAATTTAAAAACGATATATAATCAAGTAATAGCGGAAGTTTATATATTTATCTTAGAAGAAAGCGTTTTCTGTGTGTTTATCAGTCTATAGGCTCCCAAACTATTTGACATAATTGCGTCTAATTTCGTATTAAGCATCCTTGAAATGCCAGGTGTGCCATGAAGGTAAACTTTTACTATTGCAATTACTATTACAATTACTATTACTATTACTGATAACACTAAACATATTTATAGGCTCCGAAACTATTGAGATGAGTTGCACCAAATTTGAACAATAAGCATCCGTTGTACGTGAATGTGTTAGAGAAGATAAATATTAAAATCATATAACTGCTACTTCTACTAATAATTGTTGTTCGAAAACGTATAGGCTCCAATACTATTAGAACAGATTGAAATCTTTGCCAAGAGTGTTTGTGAAATTAGTTAAGTTTTGTCTACCATTAACTATTACACACATATATACACATGCGCGCACACACACATATATATAAGTGATATACATATATATATAAGTGATATATATATATATAATATTTATAAAAAATATTAATCATTTATTACCTACAGACATCGATGTTTCATGCTAAAGCAATCTTCAGTGCAGGAAGTTAATTCTCAACGGTTGGCGGGCTCGAACACCGATTACAAATCGCCACTGATTCGTAGTCAAGAGCGTTAACCCCTCGGCCATAGCGAATTAACTAATAATTAAGGAAGAATGTAACTTTGTAAATACCGAGTCGGCGGGTGTATTTACACGAGCAGTTGAAAGTGATCTTACAACATCAACAAACTGTCTTGGATCTTGCATGAAGCTTATTAGTACTGCTTGTTATTAAACTCACTCAGAGTGATATATATAGTCATCCACATACAGACTGTTTAGCTGTATCACAGCTCTTCAGTGCGGCTAGACCAGTTAGTGCCTCAAGCCGGGATTTAAACTCAACCGTCGAGCTGACAGTCAGCCCCCATATATATATATATATATATATATATATATATATATATATATATATATCAAGTTATTTTGTGAGATTTTTAAAGGTTGAACTGAAAAGCATTTAAGCTGACAAATAAAAGTTTAGCCAATTTTCATTTGTTATTGTTGTACTATGTTATTGGCACTATAATTACGTACTTCGTTACATGTTATTTAAAAAAAACATTAACCTCGTCCGAATAACTAGTAATAGTGAATCTTTTTGCAAGTATGACCGAAAAAATCAAAATCAGCAAGAGGAATAAATTATATTTTCAAAAGAATAATACAACATATTTTGTTTCTGTTACAACTAAAAGTGTAGTTATTTATTTTAATTTTTTTTTCTTTTCATTCATTTGCTGGGGACGGGGCATTCTTCCAAACCCGCTATTTACAGATTTCAACTGAGAGCTTTTTTCAGGATTCTGGTTGTTCCCTTGAGTGCAGTTGTTTATATTTCTCTTGCACTTGGTTGACCAGGTATACTTGCTAAATACTTTTTCAAGTTATTCTTCATGAGTCCAATGGCTCCTGTGATAACTGGAATGATAAAGATCTCTTTGAGGTTCCAGTTTCTTTTCATATCATACATTAGACCCTGATATTTTGTTATTTTCTCCTTTTCAGCTCTGTTTAGGCCTCCATCATTAGGGACACTGACCTCAACCAAAGTTGCCCCCCCCTCTCTCTCTCTCTCTTATTCCATATGGCAATGTCAGGTTTGACAGCTGTGTTTTCCATATAGGTAGCTGTGGGGATTTATAGTCATAATGGATGGTGTATGTCTCATTCCCCACAGTTCTCTCAGGTAGATGTTCCCAGGGCCTGCTGCTACACCTGATATTCAGTTTCTTACAGATGGTCCAGTAGAGATACCTTCACACTCCATTATATCGTGCTGTGTAGGATGTTTTTTAAAATGTGCAAACAAATAACAATTAAAAATGAAAAGGACTTTGCTGCATCCAGGGCAAGGCCTGGTACATACTGCTGGAATGTATTATACTTTTGTAGTAAATATTAATGATATGTATTAAACTTTTGTAGTAAATATTAATGATATGTATTAAACATAGTCACATTTAGGATTTTCTGTTTGTATGTATGTTAATTGGTCACTTATAGTTTCCAAAGCTAATTGTAGAATTACAGAAAATTTGAGCGTAGAACATCTCTTATATACCAAATACTAAAATATTTTTTTTAAATTAAAAAAAAAACACGGAATTATCTTGCCACATCGTAGGGAGTTGTACATCTAAAAAAGGGAGCAAGTTGGTCAGCCAAAAAATTGAGAAAAACGGAGGTTAGAGTATTATGAACAAGCGCCGAACATTGTATTGAGCAAAAATTAATTTTATAAACCTTCTGAAATTACCCCAATGTAGTATTTACTTTTATTAAAAGTTAATTTTCTGTTTTTTTTAATTTTACTGTCAGTATATTTGAATGTGTGTTCTTGGTCTCCTACTCTTCTATCGATCTTGTTTGCAAGTCAAACTTAGTAAATTGAACGAGTTATAACGATTAAAAGGGTGTATAAATCTTTATTTCCTTAATAATCTCCAAAGATCAACATGAATTACATGTCTTTCCTCCACGTCCTAACTCGTCAACTCCGGTCTTTAGTCAGTCATGCACAAGACTCTGCCCGTTAAACAATACAACTTGACCACTCCCGCACTTTCTTTGTGTACGCTTCCTATCCTTGTCCGGGGCCTCGACTCTTGCAGCGTCCATAGTATCACAAATCTCCACAGATATACATGAATTACATGTCTTTAGTCTTGCAGCGTCCATAGCATCACAAATCTCCACAGATCTACATGAATTACATGTCTTTACTCTTGCAGCGTCCATAGTATCACAAACCTTCACAGATCTACATGAATTACATGTCTGTACCCTTGCAGCGTCCATAGTATCACAAATCTCCACAGATCTACATGAATTACATGTATTTACCCTTGCAGCGTCCACTGCATCACAAATCTCCACAAATCTACATGAATTACATGTCTTTACTCTTGCAGCGTCCATAGCATCACAAACCTCCACAGATCTACATGAATTACGTGTCTTTACTCTTGCAGCGTCCATAGTATCACAAATCTCCACAGATCTACATGAATTACATGTCTTTACTCTTGCAGCGTCCATAGTATCACAAATCTCCACAGATCTACATGAATTACATGTTTTTACTCTTGCAGCGTCCATAGTATCACAAATCTCCACAGATCTACATGAATTACATGTCTGTACTCTTGCAGCGTCCATAGTATCACACATCTCCACAGATCTACATGAATTACATGTCTTTACTCTTGCAGCGTCCATAGTATCACAAATCTCCAGAGATATACATGAATTACATGTCTTTACTCTTGCAGCGTCCATAGCATCACAAATCTCCACAGATCTACACGAATTACATGTCTTTACTCTTGCAGCGTCCATAGCATCACAAATCTCCACAGATCAACATGAATTACATGTCTTTACTCTTGCAGCGTCCATAGCATCACACATCTCCACAGATCAACATGAATTACATGTCTTTACCCTTGCAGCGTCCATAGTATCACAAACCTCCACAGATATACATGAATTACATGTCTTTACTCTTGCAGCGTCCATAGCATCACAAATCTCCACAGATCAACATGAATTACATGTCTTTACTCTTGCAGCGTCCATAGCATCACACATCTCCACAGATCAACATGAATTACATGTCTTTACTCTTGCAGCGTCCATAGTATCACAAATCTCCACAGATCTACATGAATTACATGTCTGTACTCTTGCAGCGTCCATAGTATCACACATCTCCACAGATCTACATGAATTACATGTCTTTACTCTTGCAGCGTCCATAGTATCACAAATCTCCAGAGATATACATGAATTACATGTCTTTACTCTTGCAGCGTCCATAGCATCACAAATCTCCACAGATCTACACGAATTACATGTCTTTACTCTTGCAGCGTCCATAGCATCACAAATCTCCACAGATCAACATGAATTACATGTCTTTACTCTTGCAGCGTCCATAGCATCACACATCTCCACAGATCAACATGAATTACATGTCTTTACCCTTGCAGCGTCCATAGTATCACAAACCTCCACAGATATACATGAATTACATGTCTTTACTCTTGCAGCGTCCATAGCATCACAAATCTCCACAGATCAACATGAATTACATGTCTTTACTCTTGCAGCGTCCATAGCATCACACATCTCCACAGATCAACATGAATTACATGTCTTTACTCTTGCAGCGTCCATAGTATCACAAATCTCCACAGATCTACATGAATTACATGTCTGTACTCTTGCAGCGTCCATAGTATCACACATCTCCACAGATCTACATGAATTACATGTCTTTACTCTTGCAGCGTCCATAGTATCACAAATCTCCAGAGATATACATGAATTACATGTCTTTACTCTTGCAGCGTCCATAGCATCACAAATCTCCACAGATCTACACGAATTACATGTCTTTACTCTTGCAGCGTCCATAGCATCACAAATCTCCACAGATCAACATGAATTACATGTCTTTACTCTTGCAGCGTCCATAGCATCACACATCTCCACAGATCAACATGAATTACATGTCTTTACCCTTGCAGCGTCCATAGCATCACAAATCTCCACAGATCTACATGAATTACATGTCTTTACTCTTGCAGCGTCCATAGTATGACAAATCTCCACAGATCTACATGAATTATATGTCTTTACTCTTGCAGCGTCCATAGCATCACAAATATCCACAGATCTACATGAATTACATGTCTTTACTCTTGCAGCGTCCATAGCATCACAAATCTCCACAGATCTACACGAATTACATGTCTTTACTCTTGCAGCGTCCATAGCATCACAAATCTCCACAGATCTACATGAATTACATGTCTTTACTCTTGCAGCGTCCATAGCATCACACATCTCCACAGATCAACATGAATTACATGTCTTTACCCTTGCAGCGTCCATAGCATCACAAATCTCCACAGATCTACATGAATTACATGTCTTTACTCTTGCAGCGTCCATAGTATCACAAATCTCCACAGATCTACATGAATTATATGTCTTTACTCTTGCAGCGTCCATAGCATCACAAATATCCACAGATCTACATGAATTACATGTCTTTACTCTTGCAGCGTCCATAGCATCACAAATCTCCACAGATCTACATAAACATCTTTAACGACAAGTTCTTTACTTTTTAGTTTCTTTAATTCTTAAAAATGACCCCGTCGAGTCGAAAGCTCGAATTCTGAAAACAAAGAGAAATTAGTGCCAATTCTAAGAATGTGTTAACGATTAATCTGATAGATGATATCCGTTGTTTAAAAAGTAAATTCCTATAAATCACCGCAACACAATTTTTTTTTACAAGTTTGATTCTGTTGTAAGCATTGTTTCTTTTCGATTCTTTCAAGTGAGACCACGTTAATGTTGTCAACATCTATAAGTATAAATGGGGGTATGGAACCGACTGCATTCGAACGTGGCATGTCCAGGTTGTCAGTTGGCAACGTTATCCACTATACTATAGTTGTCTACTCCTGTTTTCTACAAGCTCCCTCTATCTTTCTCTCAATATATATATATATATATATATATATATATATATATATATTATATATATATATACATATTATATATTATATATAAATTATATATATATATATTATGCATGCATTTATATATATTTATTATATATATGTATTTATATATAGTATATGTATGTATATATATTTTATATATTTATATACATTATATATATTATATGTATGTGGGACAGTGTCGAGCAGCGCTGGTATGAGTTGACTGTGAGCCTACGAAGGTAGATAGTGCAATTACTGCGCTAGTATGAATAAATAGAAAGAGAACATTAAAAATCTCTGAACGGATAGCACAGATGGTAACGAGAGAAAGAAACCGAATTATTATTTTATGGGCTTATCAAAAGATAACGAAAATAAAAGAATTAACTTCTCAGAATCGATATGAGAGCGACAGCTGAACTCAGCGAGAGTTAGAATTGCGGACAGTCACGTGTTGAATGTCGAATCGGGTCAATTGGTTTTAAGTGGTCGTCCGAGAAAGATAGCCGCTGGTTAATTACCCTGCGGGACTATCCTGATATTTCTCAGCTGTTGTCGAAATCAGAAATAAACGGTCATAAACGAATTTGGCAGCTGTGTCGAAATTACTTTTAGAAGCTCTGGATAAACGCAATAAAATTTATTTCTCAGGATAAATCAGAGACCACCGTGAAAAACTCCCCGGTAGAGGCGAAGTATGTCTTGATAAAAGGCAAGCGAGAACAGTTTACAAAGGCAATTTAGTCACAGTCGGAGAGAGAGACGGAGAATTAGTGAGAGGCCGTCTGCCGCTGACGCCGTCAGTTGGTAAGGCCTTCAGTTACGAGAGAATCGGACGAAATAACTTGCTCTGTACCTTCACCACCGAAACCGACATATCAGTTGATGTATATGTTCTTTTCTCGTCCCGAACTTAGAACAGATTTTCGCCGACAACGATCAAGACGCCCAGAATTATTAGCGCCCGTCGATCCGACTAACACACGCAGTTCATCTTTGATATTATCGAACGGCCTGACTTTGTAAACAAACCAGTGTACATTATTTTTAATTATTTTTTAAAAATAATTATTCTTCTAAGAAAACCAAACAGACACAGTCGTTACGGACTTAATTCTTTCCATTCAACTGTTCTGAATAAAATAACCCTTCTCTCTACAGCGAGACAAGGTTGCTGACCCAAACCGGTTGATTGCTCACTGATCTAAACAAACACAATTGGGGAGTGAGTAGTCGCTGGAGCAGGCGTTTCAACATCAGCAGTCTTCATCAGAACGGCAACTTTTCTCGAGCAGTACTGGGTGACCAACCGAACCCGGAACCGCCGAACTGGCGACGTTGCGAGGTGCTGGAGTGGAGTAGATATGTATACATATTATATATATTATATATATGTATACTATATTTATTATATATGTATAGTATATATTATATATATGTAGTTATATATAGTACATGTATATATATATATTTGTTATCTTTATATACATTATATATATTATAGTATGTATATATATTATATATATGTATATTATATATTATATATATATATGTATATTATACTTATTATATCATACATTAAATAGTATTTATATTATATATATATATGTGTGTGTGTGTATATTATAAATATACATTACATATATTTAATATTATGTATATTATATCTATATAAATCTTTTTTTTGTTTTAGTGTTATAGAAATCGATGTGGTAAGTTAAAATATTCAAATAAGTTTCAATAAGGGTTAAGCTAGTCATATAATCTAAAAAAACCATTAAACTTAAGCTTCGCTTTCATCCGGGGTCAATTATCGGTTACGTCCGTAAAATAACTGAAATATATTAGAACGTACAAAAGGTCGAAATTCATTCTTAAATATGTATTTTCTTCGTTTCATAAAACCCAAATAAAATTAAACCAACAATATTTCAGTAAAGGATGTATTTTAAAAAAGGCTTTAACATTTAAATAATTATTTTTATTGGTATTTTTTAGATTTAGTAAAATTAGAATTCGTTTCGATTCGTTAAAACTATTTGCCGTGTTACAGTTATCTGTACACACGTAGTTTTGTTAAGAAAACGCCACGGCTCTAACAGTTTTTTTTTTACTTGGCTTCAGATTGAAAATGTTATTTTTAACTTTTCATTCAAGAAAAAAATTATAAACATGACTATATATGACATTATTTACGCCCAGCAATATTTCTCTACACGGGCAACGCCGGTCGAATAATGCTAGTATATACAGATGATATTATTTTTAAAACGACCTGTACAACTATATAAAACGATATGTGCTTAAAATGTAACTTACAAAAATAAGTCTATTACGAAATCCAAGCAAACGCGTTTTATCATTGTGTGATTTTAATATCAAAATGGCTGCTTACCGATCAGGTTACACTCGAGTAAGAATTATTTAAATGTAATTACATATTGTAAATGTAAGAAAAAATAAAAGAATAAAATATTGGCATTTTGGCTATTTTTTGCTTCAAGCTAATACATGTTTTACTAATCTTTTTCTAAACAAATTTACGCCATTTTTTTCCAAGAATATTCTAGTAACACTGTACATTTAAAGTAGGGTCTAATCCCAATCAAACAAGTTTATTTTTTAACAAAAACGAGTTGCTAATTCTACGCGTTGTACACAATTTATGGGACTCAGAAATTATCAAATATCACAGATGAAATGATAAAATATATTTAATTTAACTAAAAATAAAGATTCATTTGTTGTATAATGAGAGCCAAAGTATTCTAATAACATTTAGAAAAGCTCTGGTCTAATCCACTTCAAAGAAGTTTACTTTTTTTTAAACAAAAATAAGTTGCTAATTGTACGCATTGTAGACAGATAATTAAATATCGCAGATTAAATAAGAAAACATATTTAATTTAACTAAAAATAAACATTGTTACATAATAAGAAGAAACGTATATTTTATCAAGGTTTCAGAAAATTACGACAAAGTATTTACTGTACTATATATAAGATAATAATATAAATATAGGCTCCAAAACTACTGTTAATATTTGCACTAACTTTTCAATATATAATCCTGAGAGTGGCGTATGCAATACAATTAACACTATTAAGTAAAACGTTGAAATAAAGTGTGAACTAGACTAGAATCCGCTATTTAGATGACTCTTGGCTCATTTTTAATCCTAATAAAAAAATGACAATGCTAAAAATAGAAAAACGCTGTAATTATGACCTCCCCTTGAAATTACAAGTGGTAACATTTAAGAAAATGTCCCGATCCAACATCTAATCCGAAATAATTTATCGTTTTTTATTTTGTGATAACTATCTTGCGATTAATTATTTTTTTAAATTTCAATTAAATCACTTCATGGGTTCGTGGCACAACGCATAACGGCGTTGAGTAACAATAAGTTCTGAGTTGAGGTTTAAGGTTCAATTCTCAATACAGGGATACGAACTAAGAATAAAATGAAGTTTACTTAACACTTCTACCCGGTCATGGCTCACGGAACTAGGACAGTCTACCCCCGTGGATTAAATAAAAAGTTCAGTTCGAAATTCTGTATGGAGTGACAGACTTAGACATGGAAGTTCCCGAGTTCGAAAAGATGCACCTGGAACAAGGTCGGGAGTTACACAGGTCGGATCGGTTAAAATAACAACCAAGATGAGAACAGTAGTCGAAATAATACAAATCACTTCTCATTCTTCTTTTCTGGAAAAGTAGTAAAACTTAATTTTTCCAATCTCTTCTTTATTTTACGAATGAGTCACCGTTTATCAAGGGTCAAAGGCCACTCGAGGATAAAGGTTAATGAGATTGTCCGTTGACAATGAACAGCATCTTTAGAGGATTGAAAACGATGGGTGAAATGGTCAGCTTTTGATTAATTAAGTGGACGACTCGACAAAAATGTGTAAATATTTGACTTCAAAATGGCCATGTTGTAGTCAGCTGGGAATCAACTCCGTGGTATTGTGTTCTAGAGATGAGAAGATTTTGGAAATAAACTTTGTTCATGAACGTTCTGATAAGTTTTAGGTACACAGGAAGACGGAATTTTTTTACAAGATTTTGCTGTGGATGTTTACAACGGGGGGGGGGGGGGTCAAGGATTGAAGGTCAGTCGAGCAGCTACCATGAAAATAACGATAGAGTAGAGAAAGACTAGCAACGTCTCTTCTGTAGGAAAGCGGCTGTAAGGAGGAAAAAAGATCATCGAGGTCGTTTTTGTACTCGGTCAAGGCAGGAAAGTGTGCTCTGAGCCGCACTTCCCCAGAAGTGGCAAGAGTACCCCTTTTTAGGACGTAGCTAACTCTTATACAGGTAAAGGGTTGCGTCTGGAGTGAGGTACTTTCTGGAGTGGTAGAATGATGCAACCGTTTTTGTCCAGCGACCTCAGCGATGCATTTTCTGTAAGTCTGTAGCTGTAATATTTGGCTTTTTTTTATTAGCCTACTCACTTCCCAACCTTTTGGCTAAGATCAAAGTGTAGTATCTGTTCCGATGGATACTGCACCCCAAAAACTGGTATTTTCTTGGCCTTCGGGGCTTGATTTACGCCTGTCTATGGGTCTGTCCTGTGCAGTTCTAGGAGGTCCACCCTCCCAGGCTTTGCCCCCCCCCTCTTTGGGGAGGAGTAAGTTTATTGCTTACTGCTTGAGGCGCCCCTACCGGGGAATGCCGACGGGGTTGCCCAGGCAATTTTTAATGGCCAGAGTGCTCACCTCTCGAGCGCTGGCTTTTCAAACCCCACTTTCCCGACCCGACCTTGGGTCACATCTTACTTGTGGGAGTAAGATAAAAAGTGGCCTTGTGCCTAACTCCTGGAGAGGAGTAAATCAATACTCGTTTCTGTATTCGTTTTAAATCCCGAGTACATTATGTACTAAGCATCACTTGATAGACGAAAAAAAAAAAATGAGAACAAAAAAGAGTTTTAACATTTGACCGGGATTTGTTTCCGTATTTACACGTAGAAGCAATTTTGATAACATCAGATTTTTGCCTCAGAATTCTAAGAGCCGCTTCATGCATGACTGACCACACAAGTAATAAAAAAATAAACCTGAGTAAGCTTCAAAGACATGGATAATATTTCTTTCACGTTGTGCAACATATGAGACGCGGAACCTTTTTGTCAGCCTAATATACTACGTAAGTAGTAATTATCTAGTATCCATTACAACAGGAGACCGTCAGTAGACACTGTATGTTGGGCCGCTTCTGTCTCGAAAAAACAATGGACACTCTCTGTAACGGCGCTTTCGCGAGTAGTAGCTTACAGGGAAGCAATAGAAGCGCGTTCTCTAACTGTTATATAACGAGAGCCGTGTTGGAATGGTAAAGTTTGAGTGACACTTTTAAGGGTCAGAGGTGACCCCAAACGGAAATCGCGAAACCACGTGATTTCCGGGAGGAGCTTTTCTATCTCTTTCGCTGGCGATATTTCAAGCAACAAAAGACATGTCTGGGCTTCTGGGCCCGATGGGGGAAGCGTGTACAATGTAACTTAATGTAGCGATACAAGCTGGCTGTATGTTTTTATCTCACGCGTATACAAGTAGCCCGTCGCTCTGATGTTTTCTTTTTACATAAACCTTTTTTTATAAATCAACATCGGCGTCCGAGTGATTCTAAGACAAGCAAGATCCTGGGTCCATGGCGATGACGACACGGGTGTATAATGATTTATACACACCGATCAGTAATTAAAAATATAATACAACCACATTTCTCCTGGTTCGGCATTGCTACATCCGAGTGAAAATTCTTAAGTCTAAGAGGATTAGAATTAGTGTTGGCATAAGCAAAGAAAGACTTGTGTCATTTCGGAATTTTCCGTATCTAAGACTAGTGACTGTAACAGGACTTGAGGGTATTGTATATTTTACAATTTTGAAAAAAAAAACGTAAGAACAGTTTCAGCACGTTAAAACTATACATGTCGGAAGATAATTAAATTATACTGCATTTGGTAAAGGCTATTTGTTGTTTACTTTTGTTTACGATTTCTCGACTGTTAAATATTCTGCACTTTTACCGAATCTAAGCTTAATTTAATTGGCATATCATTGCTAAGTACTATAAAAAGTCTCTACGATCATTTTTTTTTCAGCCGAAAAGAATATTGACGAAAAAGCTCCCTGTAGCAAAATAATTTGGTACTTGTTTAAATTGTTAAAAGAAAAAGTCAATTATTTTAGTCACAATTAAAGGTAAAACATTCTTTCATCGTTTCATTAGTTTGTTTATTTACACCCTTTACAGTGCGTTAGTTGTTTGGGGAAGCCAGCGCACTCTAGCCTACAAAAATGCATGAGCAGCCCGGTTGGTATGGACGCCTTAGGCGATTAGCAATAAACTACCTCCTTCTCAGAGAGAATGGAAAGCCTGGGAGGTTGGACCTCCTCGGACTGAACAGAACCATATCTAAGCCCGATAGTTACAAAGCCACTGTCAGACTGATCATTTCCCGTAGACGTAAATGTTGCAAGGTTATGGCAACATTGTTGAAACTCCTTTCATCTACCTCTTTTCTTTGAAAATATATCTTCACTGCAGTCATAAATCTCAAACTAAATGTTGTGAAGTTGTCCAACAGTAAATAATAAATAAAGGAAGTCAAGTCGAGGGTTGGTTTAACAAGTGTATTAACAAAGTAAGAAAGTGACTAGCACTTGGCTAGACAGTTACAAGACTGTGCTTTGTCTTCTCTGTGTCTCTGGTGACTCGCACTATTTATAGTGACAACCGGTGCAGCTTCTCCTGTGTAAGAACGGCCGGTGTAACACTAAATGAAACAACTATTGGGTTGGCCAAGAAGTTCCTTCAATTTTTTAATGTTATCTTTTTGGCGTACTGAAGATAGTTTAATATTCCTATTGTTCAAATCCTGTATTTGGTGTCGCGAGTGTGTTGACGTCAGTGTATAATACACCACCGAGCAGAAGAGTTCTTAAATTTTTGCTTGTATTTCAGGCCTTGAAACGGAGGATCAAGCAGAGAACTACCGACATCGGATGCTTATTTACTACAGAAAAGACGCAAAAAGTTACGGAAACCTGCATAAAGATATGTCATGTGTATGGGGAGAATGTTGTTACAGAACGAATGTGCTAGAAATGGTTTGCTTGATTTCGAAAAGGAACTTTTTCAGTGAGATATGCTCCTTGCTGTGACCAGCCAAAGATGGTCGACAGTGACCAAGTGAAAGCCGTAGTTGAACAAGATTGCCGTTTGACAACCAGACAAATCGCAGACATTGTCAAGATTTCCAAATCGAGCGTGGAAAATGAATTGCATTAATTTTATTTATCTGCCTCCTACAAGGTAAGATGTGACACAAGGTCGGGAAAGTGGAATTTGAAAAGCCAGCGCCCGAGAAGGTGAGCACACTGGCCTACAAAAAATGCCTAGGCAGCCCTGTCGTCATTCCTCGGTAGGAGCGCCTTAGGCAGTAAGCAATAAACTTAATCCTCCCCAAAGAGGGGAGGCAAAGCCTAGGAGGAAGGACCTCCTAGAACTGCACAGGATAAACCCATGAACCGGCGGAAATCAAGTCCCGAAGGCTAAGACAATACCGGTCTATAGGGTGTAGTATCCATCGGAACAAATACTACACTTTGATCCCGGCCAAAAAGCCAAGAAGCGCAATGAATTGCATTAATATCCTCTTAAAAAAAAAAAACGAACGAACTTTTTGGCCAACCAAATACATTTCTTTACCCCACCCCCGCCATTTGAAAATATTTAATTGCTGAAATGTAAACGAATAGACTTCGGCGATTTATTATAACCATTTTTTTAAATAGTCATTAATTGTTTATGTAATATTTTTGTTTCACCTTTTAATGTTGATCAGATTTAATTTTGTTAAAATCTGACCGACTTTTTAGCCGTGTTTCTCTTGGATTCGCACGAACAACACATATTCAAGCTATTTAACTCTGCACCTTGTAATGGCTCGTTTAATTATTACGTTAACCTTTATACAAGATGAAACTTCTACGATTAAGCTTGGCGTAAAGCCACTGAACAGAGGTTTCCACGTGCGAATTGGTCTAGAACGCCATCTTGCTAAAAATCAATGTAAGGTAGACGCCAATGAAATGTTTCGCTGCACTGGAATTTCGCACTCAAATATTCAAAGAGAATTAAAAAAAGAAAAGAAAAGAGGAACACAATCTTGTTTTATTTTCTTGTAAATCGATAACCACTGTATTTTCCTACAAATTACTTTCCACGTTTTGAATAAATAACAATAGTACTGAAAAAAAAATGTAAGAAAAATATCTTTCATTTTTTTTTTTTATTATTATTTTAAAAAATAAACGGTATTGGTTTTTCTTTCTCTCTTTTGTCTTATTAAACTTTGTGCTCGGAGCCCCTTTCTCCGTATAAAAAAAGAGATATATCAAAGTATCCGAGAAAATATCCGAGAAAATATCCGATAAACATCGTTGCGAATTTTCTTTTGTGGTTAACGTTTTTTGTTTCCTTGTTGGTTTTTCTTTGCGTTTTTTCCCCTCTCATTTATACAAAAGAGTTATTTTAATGTTTACTTAATGTATCTTTGAAGCACGTTTTACCGACTTCAAGCCCGTCCATCTATCTAACTGCATTCAGCACCTAATCCGTATACAAAAATATATGTAAAATATATATTTACTTCTACATTCATAAGCTCACATAAGCACACACGGGCGAATAACTACGAAAAACAAACAAACAAACAGAACATAACAACAGACACGGGCACACCCATTCTCCGACCCATACATATACACACACATATATTTTGTTTATCAGGCAGCAAATATCTATTTAAACGAACATTATTAAAAGAAACCAAAAATGTATAGCGATTGCATTCTATCACCTTTGCCGGGAATATAACTGCTTGGTCTTCGTCCTAGGATCAAGGTCTATTGTCTGTTCTAATCCTCAGTCGGATGAAAAGGTCTCATCTGGGAATTATTTTATTTTCGTCACATCCAGAGTGCCCTTTCCAATATATAAAACTGACCTTGTGTCTAACTTTGCTCTAGTTGGGTAGTAAGTAAATAGGAACGACTTGGAACAAAGTGTAGTATCTGTTCTGTCCTCAGTGACGGAAAATTACTTCTAGACTGAGCTTTACTTTTTTTTTTCCAAATTCAAAGTGCAATTTTTGTGGAGCTGGAGTTTCCTCACATTAAAAACCGACCTTGTGTCTAACTCTGCCATCGTGAGAAGGCAAATAGATAAGGATTATTTTTTCCCATTCATTGAGATAAATAGTAAAAGAAACATTAACATGTATTGCATAGTGATTCATTCATGTAAAAGCTAAAGGTTGCGCAATAACCAACTGCATTTCTCTTGTCCGAACATTGCTTAAATCTAGTGACAAGGAAAAATCCAATACAGCTTGTAACAACGGTGATGTGAACGGATACAACGAGATGCGAACACGAACGCTTTCCGTTTAAACATTGTTTTACTAATGTGTCATGACTTACGAAGGCCAAAAGCCATTCGAAGACAAGGCTTAATGAGATGGACAGATTGTCAGTTGAATGATGAAGACTATTGTGAGAGGATTAAAACTGATGAATGGAATGAAAAAATATATTATGACAAGTATTTGTGAACATTAAATTTGAAGATAAATGTTGTAGTATGCAGTGAAGTATTCCCGTGGTAATGGTTCCACAGATAGGGCTTTAACGGAAAGAAACTCTGTTGACGGAGAAAGAAAAACATTTTTTTTTTGTAATTATGGTAGAAAATCGAGTTATTGCTGTTAATGTCTTAAAACGAGGGACCAGATATTGTAGCTAAGTCGAGCATCTTCCATGGAATTAACGACAGAGTAGAGAAAGACTAACAACGTCTCTTTTGTGAGATAATTACTGCAGAAAACAGAAGAGTTCTCCTACTAGATTGCGAAGTTGATCTTTTACTTTGCCAAAGCAAGAAAAAGTGCTCTGATTTGCACCTCTCAAGATATCGCAACAGTACTCAATCATAGAACGTAGATGGTTCCTATATAGGTAGAGGATGGCAGGAGGAGTCAGCTACTTGCCGGAGCAGAACGATTATCCAACTATTTCTTCCAGCTATGTTAGCAAAAAGCAAAAGATTATCTATAAGTCTTTAATTTTAGATATGGAGATAAAGTCAGTCCTAGGAGCTTATAAAAATATGGGTCTTCCTCAAGGAGAGTGCTATTCATTTTGATCAGGGTAAAACAAGGATCTACGCGTTTGTTTTAGAGGTGTTAAATTAACAAACCATTCCTCCCCCCCCCATGGTGTCGCGTGTTCCACATCGGGATCTCAGTCCTGTAAATAATCACTAAAGATGGCTCAAAACATTTTTTTCATTTATATGTTTATAATTATTTTATTCTTTAATCAATTGTTATGAAACTTGACAGTATGTCTTGAACTACACTGTTGTTTAATATGAACCATACTTCCGATCAGTTCGGCTTCGGACTGTATATAACGTTAAGTTAACATGTAAAACGACATCTGTACTACTAAGTCACCTCTATACTTTATACATGTACAGTATATGCTATGAACAGATACTACATTTTGATCCGAGCCGCGTATACTTTTTACATGAATACCTGTCCAGGACGGGTAAAATTAAATTCACCGAAGAGAACAGTTTTGCACCATTTTTATGTTCCATACGAGAACGTCTCAACAAGAATTGGAAACGACCATGTTGTGGTCAGCTGGGAAGCAGCCCATGGTATTGTGCTCCGCGGATGGGAAGTTCGTTGAAATAAACTTTGTTCGTGGAAGTTCCGTTTAGTTTTAAGTACACAGAGGAAGAACAAAAATCTTTACAATGGTTGTAGCTAGACGAAATTTTACTGTGAATGTTTTACGGATGAAACTCGAGACTGAAGCTCAGTCGAGTACCTATCATGAAAATAACGATAGAATAAAGTAAAAGAAGCAACGTGTCTTCTGTTAGAAAGGGGCTCTAGAGAAGAGGAGAGAGTTTGGCGTTATGTAATATATAAATAAAATATCTATTGTAAATAATTCGCGGTTAGTTCATACGAACATCAGGCCGGCTTAGTAGGGGTCATTGTTGATGTGGTTTGTTCTGAGGGATCCTCTTGTGCAGTTCTAGGAGGTCGATCTTCCCAGGCTTTATCTTCTCGTTCTTTGCTAGGAGATAGTTTATTGCTAACTGCTTGAGACGCCGCTACCGGTAAATGCCGACAGGTCTGCCCATGTAATTTTTGTTCAATATCAAAGTGAACTTATGAGTATTGATTTACTCCTCTCCAGGAGTTAGGCACAAGGCCAGTTTTTATCTTACTCCCACAAGTAAGATGTGACCCAAGGTCGGGTCGGGAAAGTGGGGTTTAAAAATTGCCTGGGCAGCCCCGTCGGCATTTCCCGGTAGGGGCGCCTCAGGCAGTAAGCAATAAAGTTACTCCTCCCCAAAGAGGGGAGGCAAGGCCTGGGAGGGTAGACCTCCTAGAACTGCACAGGACAGACCCATAGACCGGCGTAAATCAAGCCCCGAAGGCCAGGACACTACTAGTCTATCGGGTGCAGTATCCATCGGAACAGATACTACACTTTGATCTTAGTCAAAAGGCCAAGAATCGATAAGTGAACTTATAAGTAACGTCAACTAAGTGTGATTCTGCAAAACCCCAAAATTTAGGGCCTCACCATTGGATGTAATAATAGGTCATATCCAAGACCATAATGGGGTTGACAGAGTTTTAGAATTGATCGACTTTTGGCTCGGAGCAAAGTGTAGTATCTGTTTAAGTACTACACTTTATCTTTTCCGTCCTTCTAGATTGAGGTAATTTATAGTGTTGTCTCCATTCTAGAGTAACATTTTTTAGAGAGATAGATTTTTCCCACATTAAAAACCGACCGTCTGTTGAAGTTTTCCCTTTTGGGGAGGCAAGTAAATAACGACTCTATAAATGAGGTATTTAGATCATTTATTGAATAAATAATGTAGGAAACATTGCGAAAATTGATTAGAAAGTTATAGGATCTGTTGGCTTTAAGTCAAACACCTTACTCAAAGGTTTCCGATGCAGTTTAGTGTCGAGCCCGAGATGTTCAGATGTTTAATAAAGCTAGGAAAAAATGTGATGCTAATCTGGTAAAAAAACACTTTACAATATGAACAAGACGGAGGAAAAACAAAGAAAGAAGAAATAGATACAGGGCTGCAGAAGGAAGGAGATAAAAAAATGTGTATACTTAAAGGAGAGGAAATGAGAGATTTCCACTTAGGGTGAGAAATCTCAACAGATTGCTCGAGTCGATCAACAATAAAACCGACCTTTATCTACTAACCAAACGAACATAAAGATTGTACTCGGATGTTTTCTTTATTTTTTTACTTTCAATGCTATTTCTTAAAGGGATGGAAGAAGAAGAAGAAGAAGAAGAAGAAGAAGAAGAAGAAGAAGAAGAAGAAGAAGAAGAAGAAGAAGAAGAAGAAGAAAAAGAAGAAGAAGAAGAAGAAGAAGAAGAAGAAAGAGGAGAAGAAGACATAGACTGAGAAGAAGAAAACGACATAAGAGGAGGAGGAGGAGAAGAAGAAGAAGAAGAAGAAGAAGAAGAAGAAGAAGAAGAAGAAAAAGGAGAAGAAGAAAGAGGAGAAGAAGAATAGAATGAGAAGAAGAAAACGACATAAGAGGAGTAGAAGAAGAAGAAGAAGAAAAAGAAGAAGAAGGAGAAGAAAACACATGAGACACAGGAGAAGGGAAATAAATAGACACAGAAAAGAGAAGAAGAAGAAAAAGAAAAAGGAGAAGAAGAAAGAGAAGCTGATATATGAGGAGAAAAAGAATAAGAGAATAAGAAGAACACACATAAGAAGATGGAGGAGACACAAAAGAAGAAAAAGATGTGACATTAAAAGACGGAGAAGAAAAAGAAGAAAAAGAAGAAAAAGAAGAAAAAGAATGAGGAAAAAGAAGAAGAAGACACAGAAGAAGAAGAAGAAGAAGAAGAAGAAGACGAAGAAGAAGAAGAAGAAAAAGAAGAAGAAGAAGAAGAAGAAGAAGAGATAATCCAGGCGCGATGCATTTATTGTATATACGCATTCTCTTGATCCGTGGTTTGTTTACACGACGCTATCACAAAAGGAATCATTCTTCTCCGGCGGGGTTTCGCCTTTACGATTGCTTTTATTGTCCTCAAGGCGTGGAGAAGAAAGGCCGCTGTTTAAGACAAAATAGTTATATGGGTGCGTAAACATTTGCGTAACTGAAACCTTAGAAGAAAGTTCGCCTGTGGTTTGTATAGCAACATCCATAAGAAATTATTTCTTGAATGTGGTAATGTTCTAATGGCGGACAATGTTGCTGTAAAAATGATGTGTGTTTTGTGGGTTTGCGCATGCGTTGAATAATGTGTCAGTTTAGGATGTTATCTAATATATAAAATAAAGTCGGTCGGGCTTTCAAAATTATCGGAGTTATATCACTTCAAAATATTTTGTTTTTCCTAAATGATATCTGAAAAGCAGCTGAAAATTTCTCAGTGAAAGTAAGTGTTCACGTCTCTTGTATTTTGAGTTCCTAGTAAAAGTGAAGACGAATGTCTGGAGTTAAATTGAACGGTTAGAATGCAAATATCAAAGATAAATTAATAATCAGAACATCACAGTGAATACTTTTGGAATTCTGATCCTCTTAGATATTTAAGATATCATTACTTATATATTTTTTGATATTAAAATCAGTTAAAAACTAGTAAATAATTGTTGCTTTTCCTTACAGGGTTTCACACACATATTCAAATTGTATTATAACTAACCAATTAGTCATCATCTTCATTCTACCATGTTATTTGCAATAAAAATATATTTCGCTGAAGGGGAACTTCATACTAGTCGAGGATACGTCATCAACAATTAGTGCGACGGGGTGACTTACTGGGGCACCAGCTGCTCTGCTCTGTCGAACTGAGGTATTGCCCTGTGCAGTCCTAGAAGGTGAACCTCCCAAGCTTTACCTTCTTTCTGTGAGAGAAAGTAAGTTTATTGCTAATCGTCTGAGGCACATCTCATCGTAAAATGCTGACGGAGCTGCTATAGCATTTTTGTGGGACCAGAATGCACCGCGTCTTGTGCGCTGGCTTTTCTCTCCACCTTCTCAACTTGGGCTGGATCTTTTCGTGATCGATGGTAGTTAAATACTTAGGTTTCTTTTAAAAACTAGTTATTCCAGATCGGAAGATTCTTACAATGGAAACAAATTAAAATAATGACTTAAAAATCTGCCTCGTCATAATTTGTTTCTAACTCAAATAATTTTAGGGACATAACTTTGCTCCCTTACAGAATACACTTTTCCCCATCTCTATATTAGTACAATAATGTGAATACTTCGCGTATTTCTTTGTATATATGTGTTTCGTTTCTATACGTGACTTAGACATTATTTTTCAACTTTAGTATATAGTATTATTTTCAATACACAATTAGGTCTTCATACAATAAACAACTGATAATTTAAATAACAGAATTATTGTTATTTATTAAAAGTGCTAGAAATATACAACATATATTTGAATATTTAGGGCTGCTTCCTACACCGTTTCGACTTGTTATAGTCAGAGAGTTTCTGGATTTTATCTTTGATGATTTCTATTGAATAGTAAATATTGTCATTGCATTTAAATGCCATATATATATATATATATTGTATTTTTATGTAACTATTTTTATTTGTGATTGTAGCGTTCGTTGTTATTTTGCTTACTATTATTTTGATTGTCTCACTTCCTAAGTGATTAAGATGCAGAAAACTTCATAGGACGTATTTTTCGTTAATATATATTTTATTTATTTTATACGTACATAAAAGTAATCCATAGACACGTGTTTCTAGCCGTCATCAGCATGGCTAACTTAGACAGAGATCGAACCTTCGATGTTGATGTTTATAGTCCAGCGTCTACCACTGGATCAAGACGCCCTGTCTAGAAATATGTACGATTTGTATCACTTAAATATTAAATGTATTTTTATGTAATTATTTTTATTAGTGATTGTAGTGTTCGTTGTTATTCTGTTTACTATTATTTCGATTGTCTCACGTCCTAAGTGATTAAGATGCTAATGACAGCTCTGAGCTAGAAACACGTGTCCATGGATTACTTTTATGTACGTATGAAATAAATAAAAATATAAATTAACGAAAAATACGTCCTATTAAGATAAGGGCGACTAATAATGCAATTTACTGTATCTTAATCACTTAGGAAGTGAGACAATCACAATAATTGTAAGCAAAATAACAACGAACGCTACAGTCATCAATAAAAATAATTACATAAAAATACATTAAATATTTAGGTGATAAAAATCGCACATATTTCTAGACAGATCGTCTTGGTCCAGTGGTAGAACGCTGGACTATAGACATCAATATCGAAGGTTCGGTCTCTGTCTAAGTTAGCCATGCTGATGACGATGGTGAGCTAGAAACACGTGTCCATGGATTACTTTTATGTACTTATAAAATAAATAAATATATATATATATATTATTTATTTTATACGTACAAAAAAGTAATCCATGGACACGTGTTTATATATATATATATATATATATATATATATATATATATATATATATATATAAACACGTGTCCATGGATTACTTTTTTGTACGTATAAAATAAATAATATATATATATATATATATATATTTATTTATATATATATATATAGTATACATTTTTATTTATACAAATATTATTGGTTACATATGTGCATACAGGTTTCGTTTGTACTCTTCCCAGAGAGGCAACCTCTTCAGACCAAAGAAGACAGAGAAGTGAGATGTATTTGGAAAACTTTCCATTTAAATAAATAGGTTTTGGGGATAGGCTATTTTTTTATTAATTAGTATAGGATTACATACTTCACTTGTTAACTCTTTCAATTAGTTTCTATCTTTATTATCATTTTTATTACTTGCCATATTATCCTTTCCTTTTTCTCTTGTTTTATTATCTACTTAGCCTGCATTCTTTTCATCTCTATTTAACACTTCAGAGTTTTAATCCATTTACAAACCTTTTCAAGCCTAAATATCTGATCTTTATATATATATATATATATATATATATATATATATATATATATATATATATATATCATTACGTGATCCAACACTATTTGTTGTTGTTGTTGATCACTCTTCGCCGCTTGCTGTGAATACTCGCCGACTTAGTATTTACGAAAGTTCAATTTTTCCTAAAGAAATTCTAAGCTAATTTCTGGTGGCCAACTAGTAAGTCTCTTGACTGCGAATCAGTGGCGATTTGTGATCGAAGTTCGCGCCCGTCAACGGTCGGGAATTAGCTTCCGGCACTGGAAATTGCGTAGGCATGACTCATCGATGTCTGTAGGTAATAAATAATTAGTATTTATTCATAAATATTATTATTCTTATATATATAAATGTGTAGTTAAATGATATTTCTATAGATGATTTTTATACTGTTTGGGAGATAGTGTGCCTGTGTGTAGGAGGGGGTAACTTGCAATTTAGAAATACAACGTAAGTTGTTAAAAACTGGGTTAGTCTCCTTACAGAAAATGGGGAAAAGGAGCATTTGAACACAATTGCTACACATGTGTTCACAAAATCTAACCATATTTCTAAATATAATTGTTTGTTATATTAAAACTACGAAAATCATTGAATAAGAAAATAATGACAAACATAGTTTATTTATGAACGTTTCACCTTACGACTTACACTGTATATGTATAAAAAAAGATACGATGTAGTAACGTTAAATTAAATTGTAATATGGCGTTTTCACTTCACCGTTACTGTGAGAAATGAGCCTAATTTTCGACTTTATTCATGTATATATATATATATATATATATATATATATATATATATATATATTAACGATTCAAATTATTTTCAAATGATATTCCAAATAAAGTGTAGAGAATTAAGTGTTAACGTTGTTTAGAACTGTTTTAAAACGATGTTTATTTTAAGTCATAAATAAACATAGTCTTGAAACAGCTGCAAACTAATTTAAGCATTTATAGAAAGAGTTACTCTCGTTTATTAACGTGTGTTCATCTAATTTACGTACGTGTGTCTGTGCACACCACAAACACGTATGGTTATTAAGTTGCAAAACAATAAGTTTCTTTACTTTTATATAAGAATAATAAAGAACAATACTACTTCTAGATGATGATGATCATGATGATGATGATAAAAAAATCTTTAAACAATATGTCACAGTATATGTATTTTTAAACATATTTCACCCCAAACCAGGCAGGCCACGACTGTAGACGTAAGGGGCTACTGAGAATTAAGATGTAGGTTTTAGGTGTCATCCTAAGTTGGGAGCTGTGAAGCGAGATGCCTGTTTACATTAGTTTTAAACCTCAGCATGTCAATACTGTCGGGGAGAAGGGAGGGAGTTCCAGAGGTCGACAGCACGAGGTTATGAGTTTTCGACTTAAATATAACTAGTGATAGTGGTTGTGCGAGTGGTTCATGGCTAGGGTGTGTATAATCTCATGATACACTCTGTTGTTGGGACCATCGCTTGTCGTTATCGTAGTTTTTGCACTCGATCAATTTTTTTGCAAATTAGTCACCGCTTATCAAGTCCAACGATCACTTGAGGATAAGGGTTAATGTGTTTGTCAGGTGGACGGTGAGACAACACCGTGAGGATTAGTAACTATGGTTGAAACTGGTCAGAATTTGATTATTTAATAAGACGGATCAACAAGAATTTGTTTACATTTGCTTTGTAAACGACCATGTTGTAGTAAGCTGGGAAGCAGCCCAGCGGTATTGTGTTTCACAGACTGGTAATTCTGTGAAACAAACTGCTATCATGGAAGCTTCGTTTTATTTTAGGTACACAGAGGGAGATAATGATATTCTTATTTGCATTCAAAATTGTGCCGCCCGACGTGAAAGTGTATTATCGCACATTGTTCCGATTTTTTTTGTTTTTTTTTAATGCATTTGGGACCGATCATTTGCTTGTTGGCTTGGTGGCAGAAATAATGCATGAGCTACTTTTCTAAGATATTTTCTATGACTTTCTTTTTTTTATCGTTGTTCTTCCTTGTTTTTTAATTTTAACTTTTATTTTTATTTTTTTCCTCTTCTCTTCTTAAGTGACCTCAACTATTGCAACGCCACATTGTGTATTGTCGGCAGTTGAAACCCTTATTCCAGACATTTAATTTCCCTGATGATCTGCCAAGCAAATACCTGCTTGGTAGTGAAACACGTGTAGGAAAAAACATTTAATTTGAATAAATAATATTTGGAAGAAAAAATATCTTTAATGGTGATCATTGGTGTCCTGAAAGGAATGCTTCGGTAAGCCTTCATAAAATCACAAACACATACACACACACACACACATATATATATATATATATATATATATATATATATATATATATATATATATATATATATATAGAGAGAGAGAGAGAGAGAGAGAGAGAGAGAGAGAGATATATGACATAAAACACATGTGTACATGGGTTAGTTTTAATATTGTATCCAAGATTATAATAAACTTATTGAATTTTAATGTCATTTTTACCGTGCCATTTTTTCGGTGCCATTTTACCAAAAATTGTTATTATAGTTTATAGATTTTTATTTGACTAGTTTAAAATCATAAATATTTATACTTTTTCATTAGTACCATGAATAGATAATTAAGTTTAAAAAAAAAGGAAAGAATCGCTTTTGGAATCGGAAATTAAGTTATAAAAAAGTTCCGATTTCCGTTTCCGATTAATCGTCTAAAGACTAATATATATATATATATATATATATATATATATATATATATATATATATATATATATATATATGAAGAAGAATGGAAAGGAATTAGAGAAGCAAAAGCCAAATCAAAATTCAATTCAATTGCTCAGAGCAAGGTATATTCCGCAAAAAGGTAATTTATTCAAGTTAAATTTTCCTTAAGCCAGGCTTTTAAAAGATCAAAATCTTATCATCAGAGGAAGTCGATGGGATAGATAAGTTTGCAAAGGCCAATATTTAAAATTTGAAAAAATAAAATAAAAGTTGTAGGGAAAGAAACACAGGGCAACACTCTGCCCGAATGCAAGCAAATGTCCGATTGCTAAAAAGTCCGGTGTCGAAAAGTCCAGCGGAGAGAATGAGATGTAGATAGGTAGGTCGTTAAAAGGCACGAGAGGTTGTGAGAGAGGATTCAAAGTTACCTTTCCTAAAAGTTCGCTTCTAGTACACCACTTTATATATATATATATATATATATATATATATATATATATATATATGATAATTTTTTTTCACAGACATGTACAAAATCTGCGACACTGGCATGTCGATGTTATCGATCAACAGTTACTATAAACTGAGATCTCATCAGGCAGAGTTAGAATCCGATCTTAACCTCAGATCATATTTGGAGAGAATGAAATGGAGGGATAAAGAAAGAGAAGAAGAAGAAAAAAAATTTAACATTTCAACAATTGGGGCCGTTAATATATATATATATATATATATATATATATATATATATATATATGGCATAAAACAAATGTGTACATTAGCTAAAAATGTTATTTATAAATAATTATTCAAAGCTTCTGCTTTTATTGAGCAAGTAACTTAACAACAAGCCGTTATTTATAGCATAATACGATACTCTAGGTCCCGTTAAGTGAGTTCTGTTGACGACTTGCTAATACTGCAGCTGCATTTGCAATTTGGGGTTCGAATCGTGTTACCGGCAGAGGTTGTCTTGTCCAATAATTATGATTGCAGGTTTGCCATGAAACACATGAGTGTCTGGGTTAATTTTAAAATTATTTTTATATATATATATATATATATATATATATATAAATATATATAGATAAAATTGTAAAACTATCATCAATTCTGCTATTGCAAAACTAACATATATGAATAAAGACAGAATCTTTGTGATTGGAATTTAAATAATCATTATATATATAACCTATATATATGCGTTTTTGTCAATATTTGAAAATACGTTGTCCGTCTGTAAATCGTTTTTTCATAATTGGCTAATAGAGAGTTAGAGACATCTATTACTCGCTCTTACGCTAAACTATTGCATCACTCGCTCCGACTGAGGTTTGGGATGAGCACCTGGTTTCTGCGTGCACTCGCTTCTAATTTGTCTTCAACAAGAGCCCGGAAACCGTGTCGAAGGAAATGACGTTTTACTCGGTATTATATTTTAACCCTGCATCCATCAATCATTCGACTTATTTGTCGGTTTTTAACAATCCACCAGTGTTAGGTCCTCGCTATATAACAATATATGTAATATTCTACTCATACAGATCTGCTATTTTTGTGATTAATTAATATTAACTAGAGTCTTTATACGAATCAATAAAAAAAAATTAAGGACATAATTTATTCAGAGGAAACATATTTTTGAGAGAACTAAAGAAACAGATAAAAATAGAGAAAAGGCGAGAGAAAGAGACAGAGATGGATAAAGAAAGAGAAAAAAACGAGAATGAGAAACAGAAAGAGAGAGGAAGAGAAAGAAAGAGAGAGAAAAAATAAAGGGAGAAAAATAGAGAAAATGAGAAAGAAAAAGGATCTAAGAAAATATAGAGAGAGAAAAAGAGAAGAGAGTGAAAAAAGAGAGAAAAAATAAAAAGAGGGCCAGAGAAAAAAGAAATAAGAAAGAGAAATAAAAAGATAGATAGAAAGAGAAAGCTAGATAAATAGATTGACAAATACATGCAATAGAAAGATCAGTAAAAACCCTTTGATCTGTTATTCAAAAAAGGATGATATAAATTATATATATCCGATCCATGAATACTCTATTTACTAATACACGTAGATACATAATACCCTTGACACTCATTAATACATATATATATATATATATATATATATACATACATGCATGTACGATTTTATCTATATACAAACTATGCACATATAATTATATACGATGTTATCGATATATACACACATTGTATTCTATTCAACTCACCATATATCAATGGGAAGAGTTTTCGAAAATCTTCACATCGACCTAGATAAGAAATCCACCTGTACGCTTTGCCTTTTAACTAATTCATGCACCCATTCATCTCGAAACAGGTGAACTTACCTATATAAGTAAAGAATGTAGAAAATACATGTATATATGCACGTGGACAAAGACTATAATAACAATACCTATCCATACATTTATAAGCTCATCTACATTACTCATAATGAATACAAATACAAACACCCGTACACACAAACATGTATATATATATATATATATATATATATATATATATATATATATATTGTGTATATATTTATTTACAGAAGTTTCGAACTACATGGTACCGTCGGTTTTTAATCAACAGGTGATCAAAAAACAGATCGCATCTCGTCTACTCTCCTCGCCCATTCATGTGGACTTTGCTTGGAAATCGTGACTTATGCGTTGCGACTAATTATTCGATATTTTATTTTCATCTTTTTATGTAGTAAATTTTCAGAATAATTTGGAAGCTGAAATAAAGTTTTATCGAGTAATAAAAGTTTACAGATGAGATTACAGCAAAGAAAACATCCGGTATTGACGACAAATAACAATCACCACGCCAGCTATCGTGACCATAAAAAATTTGACGATAATTGTGTATGACAATGTATTATATATATATATATATATATATATATATATATATATATATATATATATATATATATAATATAATCTCTTGGCTATCGAATCGACATATACGCTTGCTATCAGTTTATCTCATTAATCCCCATGACTAAAAGAATTACTGACATCATTCCCGACGAAATTTATTTAATTTTGTTTACCAGGACATTTACCATTCAATTTGAAAATAAAAATTATATTAGGATTTATTCATCTGAGCATTTCAATATCCAAATGGGATCAACAGATTCGGATGGTTATTTACGTTTGTTTCTTTTGAATTGAATTGAATTAAATATATATTCATTTTCCATCTTTAATAGGGGAACTATATATGCAGTATGCTCTTTTAACTATTATGACCACTTATACAAAAATACTAAAATAGGACTATATAGATTTTAAAAGCAATATGCCTTTAGAATCTTTCTTCACTGCACCCCCTCTCTCTCACAGACGTGAAGTTTTTAGTCTCAGTCTCTTTTATAGTACTATTGTGGCATAAGTGGAACTGTTTGATTTGTTCCCGTTTCCTTTGTTTCAGCTCGTTTAACTTGTTCTTCATCAATTCGTTGTTCATGTACTTCGGAGCTACTGGAATATGAATATATATTAATATATTCCTATTTCAGTAGCTCCTTTCCAAGAACTGTAGGCTTGTAGAACTCCCTCCCTAATGAATATTTCCCTCTTTAAGTCTTTACAAGACTCATGTCAATAGGCATCTTATGTCTGCACGAAAAATACAAATACAAAAACAACGCTGTTTCTATCGCCAGTAAAAACAATAACAAACTATGTAATTTAATATTTTAGGTGATTAAAAATCGTACATAGTCTAGTGGTAAGACGTCAGACTACACACAATATAATGATGATTAGATAATTTTCTGATAGCCAGAGACACATGTAAATCGACTACTATTATGTACGTAAAATTTATTAATATATATATATATATATATATATATATATATATATATAAAATAAAAATAATGACACGTCATATTAAGGGCGATTAAATACAATAGTCTGCATACTCGTAACCGCTTAGAAAGTGGCAAAATACGAATATATAAACAACACGCTTTCTGGTAAAAAGAATAACAAAACTGCGTAACTATATGTATATACATATATATGTATATATATATATATATATATATATATATGTCTGTATATATATATATATATATATATATATATATATATATATATATATGTGTGTATATCAATGTGAAAAGTATATATTTTAATATATATTCTATTTATTGTCTATATTTTGACGTGTAAGAATATCAATTGTCCCTTATATATTAACATTAAAAAAAAATGTTCTTAAAAAGAAGGACAACATTTTCGGCCGCGATCCTTCGGCCTTCGTCAGTGTGATGGGAAATTGTTTGTGTACGGTGGGAGGTGGGTGGTGGTCGAATGGGAAAAAGTGGTGGGGATACGAATGAAATGGTGAAAAAACAGGAGTCCGTATCTAATAGCTGAGAGGGAAGAGTATAGTTGTCATAAACATGATTCAAATGTGCCCGGATATGAATGAATGTAAATAAATGAAAATATAGATAGATACACAAGTGAACAGCAGTATATATATATATATATATATATATATATATATATATATATATATATATATATATATATATATATACTATTGTTATTATCGTCAGTAACAACAATAGCAAATAAATAACTAGATATTTAGGCGATAAAAATGATATATATTTCCAGGTTAAACTCCAGATAACGGACAATGTAGTAGTGGGTTCTGTCCTTGTTTAAGTTAGCAATGCTGATGATAGTTAGATAGCCAGAAACACGTGTCCATGGATTACATTTATGTAAGTAATATATATATATACGTCCTGTAAAGGGCGGCGTAATGTAATATTCTGCGTGACTCTTTACCGCTTAGGAAGTGGGAAAATACAAACGCTGTTATTATCGTCAGTAGAGAAACAATAACAAATACATAACTTAATATTTACGCGATGAAAATCGTTGTTCAGACAATAGCCAGAAACACGTTTCTGTAGATTATTTTTATGTACGTAAATCTTTCGTCCCCTTATATATATATATATATATATATATATATATATATATATATATATATATATATATATATATATATATATATATAAGGTGGCAAAAAAGTCACATAGGAAACACTGAACGATTTTTAACTTGACTAGATTCTTTATTCTTAACGAAAATTTAACATAATATGATGGAAAATAATCAGATTTGTTTATTAAAAATGAACGAAAATGAAATCGAATTTATTAATGAAAGATATAATCCTTTAAATAGTTTCCATTTTCAAAACCTTATTTATGATGGATTTCAGGATCAGTCGATTGCGATTTAATTTCCCGACTTCATTGCCGATGTTCTCCTTAAATCTTTTTAGGGTTTCAGATTTGTTGACGTAAACGTTTTTTCTTTTGAAGTACTTCCACAAGAAAACGTCGGGACTAGTCAAGTCTGGAAAACATGAATGCCAGCTGACATTGCCAACGTTTTTGTTTTTATAATTCTATTCAATTACCATACAAAATAACAAATCTATTCAAGTTAAATATCCCTTAGTGACCTTTTAGCCAACTTGTATATACATACCTAACTTTAGATATAAAGAGATAAGTTATTATTTCACTACAATATATTAAATTAATAACTTAGCAAACAGCAGAATTTCCTTTTTAAAGTTTGTCCTCAACTAATTTAAACCTTAATGAAATAACTGCTAAATTATAAAAAAAACATACGTAAAATTAAATCTATCAAGCTAAAACTATTTAAAATCAAATATTTAGTAAAGTTAATTACAACTGATTTATTCTAAGGCAGCTAATTAGATATCAGATGAACATTAGAATTATATTAAAATATGAGTTCTCTCCCTTTGAATTTTTTCAAACATATCTCAGTCCCACAACTTAGGAATATTTTTGCAGGATGTTCGTGTCATTAAAGTATATAGGATAAAGCCTTAGGGAAACAAACGCTCGTTAACTTAGGTTTAGTATAATAATAGCTAAATAGATGTAAGAGGTTAAATTCCAACATGATACAACCAAATTAATTGCGATGGTGAGATTTAATATTTCATAATTTTCATTCGAAATTCTTCGTCAGGAATATGTAATTATTATTTTTTAATATTTACAATTTGAAAACATGAATATAAGATACATAGGGAGAAGGAACACATAGATATAAGAAGGGAACAATAAAGAACAAAAATATGTGGATTGGTTCAAAGATTTTTTTGAACTGTTAGTTAAACGTTTAAGAAGAAAGCAAGTTAAGGGTAAATATAGAAAGAAAGAAAGATAGAAAAAAGTGAGAGAATTTATGTCGCATCTCATTCATTAATATCCGGTGTAGATATAAGAATATATAGGAGAAAAATGAACCAAAATCGAGCCATGGTAAAATTAGAGATTTTGTGGTAAAAAAAAACAAACAAAATAAATGTTTTTCCTTTTTTCAAACCATATGAGTTAATTTAGATTGATGTATTCGCGTTTATTTTTTTTATCGTCTACATTTTGTCAAATTGTACCCAAAGTGTTTCCTTATCCACATACACGTATATATATATATATATATATATATATGCCAGGGAGAGTTAATTACCTACCATACAACGTTCTCAAGTGTTTTCGGTCTCTATGTACAAGGGTTTGTCAGGTTAACCTGACATGAGGACATTTCACCCTACAAGTATTCAAATATTCAAAATAACATAGTATTCGAAGCTCAAATAAGATCCGTTCGGTATGACTACCCACTCTGGATTATATAGGGAATATTGCAGGTTCTGCAAGTTATGTTGCCTCTAGTAACATCACTAAGCTGGATACTCCACCAAACAAAATGAATTATTGTCCTTGAATCCGGTAAGATCAAGAGACCACAAGAAAGATATACTATAACATAGTTAACTGGTCAATTGGGGAGAGGAAAATTAATGTTCTAATTTCTTTACTGACTGAACGTTTTAGAGGAAAGAGAGAACTTTGATAGACTATTCGTATATCTATGTATCTTATATAGAGATCAAGTGTTAGCCCCAGTAAAGGGACCCTTTGATTTCTGAGAACTTCGATTGAAGTAAATTGAAAACAAAAATGATGGCAGTGATAAGATACAGCTTTGGAATTTTGGGGGTTTGCGGAATCACACTTAGACTTATAGACTAGTCAGAAAAGGACATAAACAGACTAGACAAAAAAAACATGGAAAACGTTGACACTATCAGAATAATTCATAGACACCAATGTCTTCCTGTGTTGTATATGGTTAGAAGTGCAGGAGGTATGGGCTTCTTATAAATTAACCATCAAAATAGAGCCACTCTTTTGAGCATTAACCGATATCTGATTGGCTCCTTGAACCCAAGCCTTATTATGGGACATCAACATCAAGGAACAAGAGCCAGTAAAGCAAAATCCACCACAACAATGGCTAAACAATTTGTACAACATTGCCTCACATTAAACACTAAATAAGCATGCCACGGAAATAGCTAAAACGAGCTGCCAGAAATACACCAAGACCTTCCATAGTAGAAAACTGAAAGAATGGGCCAACCAACAATGTGCCAAATATTTCCAGGGAGAACTATCCAAGGAATATATAGAAAATATATATAAAAGTTATGTAGACTTGCTGAAAAAAGAATCGATCCACTATTATCAGGAGATGATGATAATGGCTGCCCAAGATATAGGCATGATAACAAATACTTTTAAAGAGAATGAGTAGTCTATGCAACGACAACAGATGCAAGTTTTGCCATACAGAAGTACATCCAGTTGTAAGGTTCTGTTGGGGGACGGCTACGATACAATGCGACACAATGGAGTGTGTAAATATTTCGACTGGACAATCTGCAAAAATGTTAATATCCAGTGTAGCAGCAAGTCCTGTGAACATATAATGAGTCATCCACCATCCACCATGACTATGCAATTTTTACAACTAGATACTCTGAAGTCAGTATCCCTAATTCTTCTGGCTTAAACAGATCTGAGAGGGAGAAGAGAACTAAATACTAAGATCTTATGTACAACATAAAAAGAAACTGGAATCTTAGAAAGAGCTCAATGATTCAAGTAATCATAGTAGTCCCCGGACTCATGAAAAAGACTGTTAAACATTTATCTGGCGAATATACCCTGTGAACGATGTGCAAGAGAAATACAAACAATTACACTTAAAATCGTAAAAAGATCTCTCAGTTGAGTCTCTGAAATAGCGGCTGAATATCTGGTATCCGGTAAAATGCTTCATCTCCAGCGACAAGAATAGAAAATTTGAACACACTCACACACACACACACACACACACACACATATATATATATATACATATATACATATATATATATATATATATATATATATATATATATATATATATATATATATATATATATATATATACATATATATATTAGAAAATCCGAGTAAGAGAGCTCAATGTAGAAAACAGAGCAAGAATAGAATATAGAAAGAAAAAAATTCACATACAGGAGACTAGGAAGTCGAAATAAATAATAAATGCTGACAGTTGCAATGTGTATGTGAATTTTTTCTTTCTATATTCTCTCTCTCTCTCTCTCTCTCCATATATATATATATATATATATATATATATATAAATTATTTGAAAACTATATGTAACATATTTCAGAAACGTACCGTGGTTTCATCCAGATAGGCTGACTTTTTACATTTAAAAAAAATCTATGCCCAGTGGAATTGTATACATCGAAAATGAAAAAGGAAAGCCAAAAATATATTATTTATGTATTCATCAAAGTTTCGTCTTTATTGTAAGACTTTCTCGGGATGAAGGAAAAATCAAGAAAAAATCATACATGCATAAATTTGATCTGCCTGCAAACTATGACATTCAGCCGGTTTGTGAGTGAAGAACAATTTTTTTAAAAGTGACAAGGCAAAAAAGGGTGTGCGGTAGTAGCAGTTTATAGAGTTTTTTAGAGGGAAGGTGGAAAAATGAGCGATGTGATGGTTGAAAATTAATTTAAATTGTTTAGCCTTGAAAGAAGAACGTTTTTTCGCACCCCCTCTACTGTGATCCAGACAGCCCTTAGTCAAACTTGATTCTTTCAAGGCTAAAGAAATAAACTGATTCTATTTAAAATCTATCATTTGGTGTATGCGGTCTTTTTTTGTAACTAATGAGTCATCACTTATCAAGGCTAAAAGCCACTCGAGTATAAGGGTTACTGAGATGGATAAATTGATAGTTGAATGATGATGAATATTATGAGAGGATTGAGAATAATGAATAGAATGAATAAAATTGGATGACTTATGGGGACATTTTATGACAAGGGTTTTAGATTGCCATGTTTTAGCCCTACGAGAAGCAAGCCTGTGGCAATGTGTTCCATAGATTGGGAGGTTCTTGGAAAGAAAATCTGCTCATGGACATTCCGTTTGATGTTAGGCGCAAAGATGAAGGTTACATTGAGTTAGTATTAGTAGGTAAGCAAGAACGGTAAGAAGGGGTAAAATCTGCGATACCAAAGATGTATAATTTTCTTTTTTGTTTTGTAAGGAGTACGTCTGATGATAGACAGAGGTCGCCCCTTCTGACTCAATCTCGTAATCCATCAAACAACGGACGAATTTGCGCTCGAATGTGTGTGTATATACTGCACAGGACTTCGTTGCGCTGTTCGCCGGAGATAATCACCGGTCCTTCTCCCAGTTGACCTCATCCGTCAAAAACGATATGGCTGAGACCTGTCTAAACAGTCATCCCGTCGGGTTTCCGCCCACAATGCGCTGAATTCCCGTCCGTCGCGATCGGTGGTGATTGCGTGTCGCAAAACGGCACCGGTAAGTAAAAGTAAAAAAGAATGACGCAAAACAAAGTACAAAACGAGGAAAAAAGAAGAAAAGCATATCTCTCTCTCTCTCTCTCTCTCTCTCTCTCTCTCTCTCTATATATATATATATATATATATATATATATATATATATATATGTCCCCATAATATATATATACATATGTATATATACATGTATATATGCATATATATATATATATATATATATATATATATATATATATATATATATATATATATATATATATATATATATATATATATGTATGTATATATATATATATATATATATATATATATATATATATATATATATATGTATATATATGTATGAATAAAATACACCCGCGAATCTGGTGAACATGGTCCCGATTTCCGAGGTGGTACAGGCGTGTTTACTGCACTGACTGTTGCGGACTGAAAGGGAGTGGCGTCTGATAGAAAGGCTAGGTGTGTCTGCTTTGCCTCAAGCTTTGTAGCACTTGAAGCCTCCCAGATAACTGATGTGCCGGTGCTGATCAAAGAAGATGCAACTGAACGTAGGAAGGGTTTTTATTATGAGTGTCATCTCTCTCAATATATACACATATATATATATATATATATATATATATATATATATATATATATATATATATATATATATATAATATATATATGTATATATATATGTATATATATATGCATATATATCCAGTATATGCACATTTGAATATACATATAGCGACAGATATATATATATATATAATATATATAATATATATATACATGTATATATATATATATGCATATATATCCAGTATATGCACATTTGAATATACATATAGCGATATATATATATATATATATATTTATATATATATATATATATATATATATATATGTATATATATATGGAAACCATTCTATAATACTAACACATGGTCTGTAGCTGATTAACCTAATTCCCCTGAATATGGACCAGGATGGGTCTGAAAGTACTTAGGATACAAATCCAAACTATGGCAAATTCATCAGCCAACCCCCCCCTCCGAAACTAAGATCCTGATTCGGACTACTGAAAGGATCTACCAAAGGATATCTAGATATAATATATATATATATATATATATATATATATATATATATATATATATATATATATGTGTATATATGTGTATATATGTATAGTGATAGTAATATGAGCTGTAGTAGTTATACTAGCAGTCGAATGAAAACACTATTTTTGCTAAGTTAGCTACGCATAAACGTTTATGTTTTATTCCCAGGGAAAATATGTTGGCTAATTGCGTGGATGTATGGTGGGCGGTTATTTTTATATCTAAGTAGTGTTTACTCTAGCAAACTGACTGATCAGATTAGTTGTTTATACTACTTTTTCTCATGTTATTTAGTTTCATCAGCCAATGATTGTCGAGCGTTTGGTTTAAGAGGAATTTTGAGCTCCGTCTTTTGAAGTGGGTTACCTTACTTTAATACGTGGGAACTAAAATAAATATATGAGTTTTGTTACCTATCGCTATTTTTTATTTGTTTTTCGTTACAGTATTTATATTTATTTATTTATTTATTTAGTTAAATTATTTATTATTTATTATATATTTATTATTTATTATTTATGTTACTAGTTACGCTAAATTAAAGTGTATTCTATGTCTACTGTTTTTTGTTATTGGCTCTACGTGTATTTTTTTTGGCATCTGTAAAATTTAAGATGTTTAGTTTCATTCTTAAGTTGGGTAAAATAAATTTATAACATTATTAATTTTAGTTCCATTAATTCAAGATCAACAATGATATGGCGTACGGTCGTTTCTAAGACGACTAGGATGTTCTATTTTCTATTTTTTTAATTCCAATATGCCACTTTTTCAGCGCCTTTTACAAAAGATCACAAATAGAATTCAAGCAAAAAACTTCAACATTTTCTTCTTATTTAAAAAATTAAATTATTACTGATAAAAGAAAAAGACAGGTAGATAGATTTATACTACTACTACTACTACTACTACTACTACTACTACTACTACTACTACCACTACTACTATTACTACAACTACTACTACTTCTAATAATGATAAGGATAATAATTGTAATGATAGTAAAAATAATAATCAATAAATAAGATATTACGAGTCATAAGAATACTACTACTACTAGTAATAATAATAATAATTGTAATGACAGTAATAATAATCCATAAATAGGATATTAAGAGTCATAAGAATACTACTACTACTACTACTACTACTACTACTAATAATAATAATAATTGTAATGATAGTAATAATAATCCATAAATAGGATATTAAGAGTCATAAGAATACTACTACTACTACTACTACTACTACTACTAATAATAATAATTGTAATGATAGTAATAATAATAATCAATAAATATGATATTATGAGTCATAAGAATACTACTACTAATAATAATAGTAATTGTAATGATAGTAATAATAATAATCCATAAATATGATATTAAGAGTCATAAGAATACTACTACTACTACTAATAATAATAATACTAATTGTAATGATAGTAACAATAATAATAATCCATAAATATGATATTAAGAGTCATAAGAATACTACTACTACTACTACTAATAATAATAATAATACTAATTGTAATGATAATAATAATAATAATCGATAAATATGATATTAAGAGTCATAAGAATACTACTACTACTACTACTACTAATAATAATAATTGTAATGATCAAAATAATAATAATCGATAAATAGAATATTAAGAGTCATAAGAACACTACTACTACTACTAATAATAATAATACTAATTGTAATGTTAGTAATAATAATAATCGATAAATATGATATTAAGAGTCATAAGAATACTACTACTACTACTACTAATTATAATAATAATAATAATAATAATTGTAATGATAGTAATAATAATAATAATCTATAAATATGATATTAAGAGTCATAAGAATACTACTACTACTACTACTACTACTACTAATAATAATAATTGTAATAATAATAATAATAATAATAATAATAATAATAATAATAATAATAATAATCCATAAATATGATATTAAGAGTTATAAAAATACTACTACTACTATTGTAACTAAAACAATAATAGGATAGGAAAAATAATCTAGTATGAAATATAACGACAAAGAAAAAAATACAAAAACCACAAATGCATCATCATCAGAGAAAGTTACATAAAGAATTACATAAAAATCATTTTGTATAAACAATAACAATAAAACAAACAAAAAATAGAAAGAAAACTAAGTCACACTGAAATAGCATTAAAGCTAGCAAATCAAGCGTTATTGTTTTTCATTTCTTTTTGCTGTACAACTATAATAACGTACTTCGCTACAATTTATTTATAAAATGATTTAATCCGGCCCAGACGATATTTTGAAACATCTTTTCCTAATCATCGAAAGATATATAAACCGAGACGCTAAACAGTTCAATGGGGACTGTGATGGTAAACGAAATAGAAAAACGTTTCTGAAGCTTAAATGTTACAATTAATAAATTCTCTATATCCTAATGGAATTAAATTTCATAGAATGCATCAGAAAAGTTCTAAATTTAATAGAATGCCATACACCAGAATCTTGTTGGTCATAATATAGGTTCTCGAATAAATTGGCGTTGAAACAATTGTAAAAAGAGTTTGGCTATGAATTACCTTTGAACAACTAAAAACTCTCTCATGCTAAATTGCGACGATGGGGCAGGAGCTGGAGCTTGGTGGATAGTAAGAGACCTATTAGATTATATGCTCTTTTTGGGATCTTGTCTAAAAGAGAGAGACTAGTGGATGGTGGGATGGTGGTTTTCTACAGATATAGGATACTGTCAGATGTGAGAAGTTTTCTAACATGGTAGAGGGAACCCACTCTCTTTGCAACAGCCTTGGCAATGTCTTCAATGTATTTGTTCCAATTAATGTTACCTGCGAATAGTAGGCCGAGGAGTTTGAACGTTGGACTCTCAGGTATGGGTGTTATTTGCCATGGCAATCGGTAGTTGAAGAGGTTTCTTGTAGTTGTTGCAGGAAAGAAGCTTTGTCTTAGTAGCATTAAATGTTACCATCCATTTATGACCCCATTGCACTACAAACCGGACATCACTTTCTAAGGATTCGGCCATTGACTCGGCTATGTGCACGCCCGTTTTACCCACATAACGAGAGTAAATCGTGGTGTCGTCAGAAAAAATATACCCATCTCAGAGACAATGTTATCAGGGAGGTCGTTTATGAAAATCAGGAACAATAAAGCTCCAAGGATCGAAGGCTGAGGTACACCTGCATTTATGTCATGTAGGTTGAATGCACCTTCATATTAACCGATAATATGGTTCCTCTGAAACTCCGTCGATTCTGTTGCTTTTTTTGCTGGTGTCATATTTAAATGGTGATATATATATATATATATATATATATATATATATATATATATATATATATATATATCTGAAACAAAAACTATATCAATAAGCATAAAATATCGATGTTTCCAATTTCTACTGCTGCTTTGTACGGCTCCGAGTGCTGGCCGTCGATGAAGGGAGCAGACACATTAAACATGTATACATTATTTTTGTGGGGTGTCTATTTATTTATTTTATGTCTTTGTATGTGTATGTGTGTATGATTTTTGCATGTGCTTGCAATAGCGAGAGAGACGGCGCCAATGTGAATGGTTTATATCGCCATTAGAAAAATGTTCGCAAAATATGTCGGGTTTCAAACATTATCAGTTTTTTTCAGAAGATGTAATATTATATTAGTTTAAATAAAGCCCCCCCCCTTCTCTCTCTCTCACTCACTCTCTCTCACTCACTTTCTCTCTCTCACTCTCTCTCTCTCTCTCTCTCTATATATATATAGAGAGAGATTTAGATTTTTCACTTAGAAGATAGTTTATTCAGTGAAGACCTGGATTAGGCCAATAAAAATAAGACCGAGTCGGCCCTATGAAAAGGTTCGCACGACCACATGCATTGCAAACGGACATTTATGGTGTGTTTTCTTCTGAGGGAATTGATGTGAAATGACCACACTATCAGTAGATTGGAGTGGTAAACTTGTGATCTGTATTTTGAATGTTTTGTTTTCGTCTGGGGGGCGATATGCTTTTTCATCGTCTTTTCATCGTTGTGCCGCCCGACGAGGTATTCTAGCACATTGTTTCTTGTTTTTTTTTTAATGCATTTGGAACCAATCTTGTTTGCTGTTTTACTTAGCAGCAACAGTACTGAGAAAATATTGTGAGCTACCATTTTAAGACATTTTTATAGTTTTAATATTTTTTCTCTTTATTTACTTTTTTCCTCGGTCCGCTTCTTAAGTGACCCTAATTGGGGCAACACCACATTGTCTATTATCAGTTGCTGAAACTATTAATCCAAGTGCTTAATTTTCCTGATGATCTGCCAAGCAAGGACCTGCTTGGTAGTGAAACACGTGTAGGAAGAAACATCTTTAGTTTAATGTCGTAAATAAATAATACTTTGAAATTAACAGTCTTTTGTGGTGATGTATAACCGCCTGAACGGAATGCTTCGGTAAACTTTCGATAAATTATATTGTTTGTTTATTCTTGTTTTTTGATGAAAAAAAAATGACTCAATACTGGTCACCCCTGAAGAAGGAATTTTATTCCGAAATCGATAGGATTAATGTAAAAAAAAAATAAATTAATCTAGTATTGCTAATATGGCTTATATTTCAATTTTATAAACTAACCCTGCAATACTTTGAAATTTGAACGACAAACCCACACTTTTATATATATATATATATATATATATATATATATATAGTAGAGAATGGTAGTTTGCTTGAAGCATTGCTGGGTATAGTAGTAGTAAGTTTTTGAAAGGCTGTGGGCAATGCAATTCCGGGTAAGATGCAAGTTGAAAGGAAAGGAACAAAAACAATAAAAATAAATCGAATACGATATAAGACTTACTATTTATTTTTCCTTTTTTTTCCTTTTTTTTTTTTTTTTCTTACATAACAGCAAGAGTGTTTTAGCTGTTCGTGTGATGTCCGGGTGATTAAAAATCACTATTTGATATTTCGGGAAAAGACATCCCTTTTTCAAAAATAATTAGACCAGAAGAAGAATAATATTTTATTCTTCTCCGACTGTGTAGAGAATAATACAAAACAAAATGGCTGCCAGATATAGACCGCAGCAAAAAAAAAACAGTTTCACAGGGAATATAAATTAAGTTAAGTTTTATTTTAATATTATGTTAAATATATGATTGGTGTTTAGAATATTAGTGTAATGTTGGTTAGGTGTATGGTGTTCGATAAACTGTTAGTTTTGATAATATATATATATCATTTTTTTATTTTATTATTTTTTTTTATATTTGAATATTTACTTTGTTTTATCTTCGTATTTTTATTTTGTTTATCTTTCTATCGTAATTTAAGAATTTTAATATAAATTAAAGTAATTAGTCTCATATTTTAAATATTCTAGATCTATCTATTTATCGATTTCGATTATCATCTATTAAAGAAGTGTTATTAATTACTAATTGTGAGTTTCGTCAAATTAGATTAACGAATTAACTTATTAACTTGATATATTTATTATAAGATAAAGGGGAGTAACTCTGGATTTTTTAAAAATATTTGTTTATAATTAATTTTTTAATTTTTTTTTTTTTTTTTTAATTTTTTCTTTTTTGGTGGAGATCTGCATAACAATATTAGTATATATATACAACATATATACACATAATGCATATATACATATATATATATATATCTATGTATTATTGTTTGTTTAATTGTTTATCTATATATATTCATCAATTTCTTTACATATTTGTTTGTTTGTTTTTTTTTGTTTTTTTTGTTTTGTTTTTTTTATTTATTTATTTATTTATTTTTTATTATTATTATTTACTTGTTTAATTTATTTTATGAATTATTTATTTAATATTTGCATGTTATTTGTATACATTCTATATGTGTTTGGATTTATTAATTAATAATGCTAGGTTATGGAGTGACTTATTTTGGTGGGTTAGACGAGTATGCTGAATATGGTTTTTGGTTTGTGGTTGAAAGTGTGTAAGGATGGAAGTTCATATGGGGAGGGGCCTGTTTGATTGTTTGGGTGTATGGTGAGTTTATTATGGGAGGTGAGTAATGAGTGAAGTGGTGGAAACGGACTCTGTTAAGTATTAGATATGGGGGTTGGTTGGTGGATGGGGGGTAGATATTATAGAATGAAAGGTGAGTAGAGCTCGTGACGTTGATTGAGTGAGGGGTTTAATCTGAAGATGAGGATTGATTCTGTGATTCTAAGGTCACCGATGTTTCTGACAGACGCTAAGATGGAGACGTGAATATCGCGCTGAGTGTTTGAGCAAATCTCTATGTGTTTGTGGAAAGAGGATATACGGGTATTCAAGTGCTCCTTTATGCGCAAGTGTAGCGGTCTTGTAGTGTTGCCGATGTAAAATTTTTTGCATTTATTACACTGTAGTTTGTAAACACAGTTAGTGCGAAGGCACAGACCTGTGTTGGAGATAGGGCAATTGGCCAGGGAGCAGGGTTCGGGTGTGTGGTTAGTGTGTTTATTAGATAGATGTTGGCGTAAGGAGGTGCCAGTATGTGTTAGTTGTATGTTAAGGTTTTCCTTATGTATTGCCTTGCGGATGGAGGTGGTGATCTTATCGCTGAAGAAAGGGAGTTTTAAGAAGCATGTGTTAGCGAGGGTGCGGTGTCTACGTGTTTTGGGCTTATTTAGGTGGGCTATGGTGGGGGCGGGGTAGCCATTATTTTAGAGGGTTTGGTGAAAGTTTTTAGTGTGTGATATTTTGTCAGCAGCAGAAGAGCATTTATTTTGTATTCGGGTAATTTCATTATGGGCATAACTTAATTTGGCTTTTGTGGGCAGGGCAGACTTATAGTGTATGAAGAGGTTTTTGCAGGCAGGTTTCCTATAGAAGTTAGTGTGTATAGAGCCATCTTCGGTGATGTTAAGGTTGAAATCAAGGAGAGAGAGTGAGCCGGACTCGTTTGGGTGTTCTATGGTAAATTGTATGTGGGGGTCGGTGTTGTTGAATGTGTTGAATATTTGTGTGGCTTCGTCTTGAGAGGATGTAAGGATTAGAATGTCATCTATATATCTGGAGAAGAATATATAGGAGAGGCAGGAGTTAAGTGCTCGTTGTTCTAACCGGTTCATGTAGGTGATGGCTAAGAGACCGGAAAGGCTAGAACCCATGGGGAGGCCGGAGATTTGTTTGAAAGTGTGCTGCTGAAAGGTAAAGTATGTGTTGTCGATGATGATGTATAAGAGATTGTGAATGTCAGTAGGTGTTAGTCCGAAGAGCTCTAGGTTGTCAGAGGAAGATATGTGGTCGGTGATGAGGTCTATGGCTGGGTGTGCGGGTATTGAGGTGTAGAGGGAGATTACGTCTAGGCTAAATATATAGTTGTTAGTTTGTAGTTGTTGGTGTTGGAGTGAGTGTAGTCTGCTAATTACTTGGTCGGAGCTGCTGACATGTGCGGGGAAGGTGGAGAGTAGTGGTTTGAGTAGTTGAGAGAGAAGCCAAGAGATTTTATAGAGTGGTCCTTCAATACTAGAGACTATAGGTCTAATTTGTGTGTGTGTGTTGGTCTTGTGTGTTTTAATGAGGTGGTAGAAGGTGGGAAGTCTGCTATTTTTGGTGGTGAAGTTGATTTTGTATTTTTTGGGGAGGTTACGTGTGAGACAGATTTGGGACCAGGTGTTGTTAATGGAGTTTTGGACTAATGTGGCTGAAATGTTGGGGGCGGGGGTGTATAGGTTGTTGTTGTTAAGATGTTCGAGAGCGAGTATGTTGTATGAGTCTTGAGAGATGATACAGAATTCCTTACCTTTATCAGAGGGTAAGTAAACTAGGTTTTTATTTTTCAGGTTTTCTAGGGTAAGGCGTTGGGATCTGGTGATGTTAGGGGTGATGTGGGGTTGTTCTTGTTGGAGTATATCAAGGATCCTCTGTTTTAATCTAGAAAGTTTTTGATCAAGTAGGTGGTTACTAGGTGGTGGGTGTAGTGGGTGGTCAAGCTGGTAGACAGGGAAGGAATTAGTAGTGTTGGTTGTATTATTAGGGATGTCTAGAGTAGGTTGATTAAATGCTGTGAGCCATTTGAGGTGATAAGCTGTTCTACAGTTTATCGAACACCATACACCTAACCAACATTACACTAATATTCTGAACACCAATCATATATTTAACATAATATTAAAATAAAACTTAACTTAATTTATATTCCCTGTGAAACTGTTTTTTTTTTTTTGCTGCGGTCTATATCTGGCAGCCATTTTGTTTTGTATTATTCTCTACACAGTCGGAGAAGAATAAAATATTATTCTTCTTCTGGTCTAATTATTTTTGAAAAAGGGATGTCTTTTCCCGAAATATCAAATAGTGATTTTTAATCACCCGGACATCACACGAACAGCTAAAACACTCTTGCTGTTATGTAAGAAAAAAAAAAAAAGGAAAAAAAAGGAAAAATAAATAGTAAGTCTTATATCGTATTCGATTTATTTTTATTGTTTTTGTTCCTTTCCTTTCAACTTGCATCTTACCCGGAATTGCATTGCCCACAGCCTTTCAAAAACTTACTACTAATATATATATATATATATATATATATATATATATATATATATATATATATATATATCGCTATCTAACTTTCTATTTAGTTTTCTCTCCCTATCTCTCTTTCATTGAGTTAGCATCCGTCTGACACATGCTGTCAAGCTATGGTATGGTACTGTGCAATCCGAGGAGGCCCACTCTCCCAGGCTTTACCGTGTATCTGAGAAGCGGTTAGTTTAATGTCGATGGGGCTGCTAAGTGATTTTTGTAGGCCAGAATGCGGTTATCCTAGTGAGCTGGCTTTTTAAAACCACACTTTACCTTGTGTCATACCTCCTGGCAAGGAGGTAAATAATATACATTCCTCTCGATAGGGCTCCCGTTCTTCTCGCCCTCTCTCTCTCTCTCTCTCTCTCTCACTCTTTCCCTACGTTTCTCTATTTCATTAACTGTACATTATTTCATGCATCTAATATCTCCGCCACCTTTTCCCATCTCTCTTTCTCTCTCTCTCTCTCTCTCTTTCGCTCTCTCTTTCTCTCTTGTATTCTGCCTACATTAACGTACAAATCATTCACCTCAGTTCGTGCCAATGTAATTGTTGCATTTAGCACAAATCTATATCGATTTCCTATATCAACAAGTGCGTGCGGCTCGAGGGTTTATTTTACTGAGTGAATCTACGTAATGTTTGAGATAAATTCTAATTCTCTTAAAATTGAATGTATTTGAGGTCCTAATCAATTAACTCACAACACACCTATAGTATAAACTATGCAGTTATCTTATAAGTTATGTCCGTATTCTAATCCCTTAGATCTTATAGCAGGTAGGAATGAACAATCGACTAAAAGAAT
>OY744520.1:196025809-196070809 GCA_963556195.1 Sepiola atlantica | reverse complement strand
CCTCCTCCTCCTCCTCCTCCTCCTCCGTTTTTCATCCTCCCTCTTCTCATCCTCCCCCTCCTTCTCCTTATATTCCCAACACAATCGCAGGATATTTATTATCCTGTAACGAAAGCAAATAAGAAAAATCAAACCAGAAAGCTGAAGAAATAATAAAAAAGCAATAAAAAGATGGCGAAGATGAATTGCTTTGTGCAAGTGTTTCCACTCGAAAACTCAAACTCGAAAGAAATAAAATAGATTTGTCAGCCGGAGCTTATTTTTATGCCTTTTAGATTTTTCACTTTAATTTTGTTATTATTACTACTACTACTACTATTATTATTATTATTATTATTATTATTATTATTATTATTATTATTATTATTATTATTATTATTATTATTATTATTATTATTATTATTATTATTATTATTATTTATTTATTTATTTATTTATTTATTTATTCTCCCCCCCCCCATGCGTCTTTTTTTATTATTTCGTCTGTAGTGTGCCTGGCAATAAATACGCCTCTGCCATGTGTTATGCCTGGAGCTTCCATGACGTTATACAACTGGAGAGTGTTTACACTCACCGCCTTGAACGGCACTGATCTCAAGGCGTTTCCTAGGCTGCGCGGAACGCCATAACATGCAGGGAGTCAAACGATGCCATATTTCCTCTGTTCAGTTGTCGGATCTTCTTTTTTCATACTAATGAGTCACCCCTTAATAAGGCCCTAGAAGCCACTCGAGGATAAGTGTTTATAAGATTATCAATTAGATGCAGAACAATACTATGAGAGGATTGGACACAATAGATGAACAAGGCGGGATTCTTAAGGGAGGCAAATCAATCCTGCAGGTAACCGAATGCCGGTGACCAACCAGGAGGACTTCATGCCGACCATACACTCCTGAGACACGATCTTTGTGAGCTTAATTCAGATTCGCCTCGTCTAATTAACAAACAAACAAAAAATTGGGTCTTAAAAGGAAGACATATTTAAGTATTTTCTTTCTTTTATTTCAAGAAATTCGGGAACACCGAAAGAAGTTTTCTGATTAATTAATTTAATAAGAGCATTCAAATCAAATCAAGTCAAATTTATTGGTAAAAATAGCAAAGTGCAACAAGCCATATTTCCTCGGTTCAGTCGTCTCGCCGTAAAAGTTCAACCTTTCCTCGTTGTGCTATGGGCGGTGGTAACATGGTAGTGTTAGAACTACTCGACTAACGCGGCTATGATAAACATTCAAGGAAGTAAGCATCGGGATTCGTCGACCTCTGGTCGTCTCCACTTCTTCGTGTTTCAAGCAAAAGCTTCTAAGACGCGAACCGTAAATCAATGTAGTATAAGTAGCAATGCTATTTCTGCACCATTCCTCTGTGTATTCTGTGCTAAACCTTCCCCGACTTCGCATGCAACCTCTGAGCCTTACTGTGCTCTGTGTCGGTGGTAAACACCTGCAATCCTTCATGTTAGAAGATGTGTACGTTTATATACAGTCTGGATATTTGTCTAAGGACACTTTAAACCTGGATATGGTAGGTATTGTCATGACCTCCTCTGACAAGCTCTTCCACTGAGCAGAAAGAGAACATATAATTTCATTATTTGGGAGGGATTTAGCAGAGATTTCTCATCTACTTTTAAATCTAGATATAATTTTTTTTTAATTTGAAAAACTTCTTAATATTTTCCATTTATATATTGTATCTAAGATTTTGATAAACTTATCATTAAATCTTAATCTATATTTTTACTCTTGTCATTTTTACAGTGCCATTTTTTCGGTGCCATTTTACCAGAATTTGTTATTAGTATTTATAGATTTTATTTGATTAGTTTAAAATCAATAAATATTTATCATTTTTCATTAGTACAATAAATAGAAAATCAAGTTTTAATAAATTGAAAGAATCGCTTTTGGAATCGGAAATTAGGTTAAAATAAGTTCCGATTTTTCCGATTTTCGATTACGATTAATCGTCCCAAGACACACACACACACACACACACACACACATATATATATATATATATATATATATATATATATATATATATATATATATATATATATATATATATATATATATATATAGCCTGAAGATTCCCCCGGGGATGAAACACGGGTGCCTCTGTGTAGCTTAATTGCCATAAATATATTTTCATAGCTTACTACCTAGCTCTACTTCAGTATTTAACGAAGCTGGCTTGAAAGATATTAGGAAAGAAAAAAGGTTCAGAATCTTATACAATTCGTGGATAGTTGTTAAATTTTATTATATATATTATTTATTATAGTTTACTTTACTGGTTTGGGGTGATTGGATAATTTATCTATATAAAATATATTTTTGTTTGGCTTATGGTATGGCTTGAATGTGTTCTCATTTAGATTAACGGTTATATCCAAAAAGTCAGTTTCCTTTTCAATAAATAATCTGTGGAAAGCTCTCCACAGATTATTTAAAGAATTGAGTTTTAAAATAGCAATTGATGAAAATGAAACGAAAACTAACTTTTATGCGAAAATATAAATATATTTAATGAAAATAAGCAATATTCTAATGATGCATTAAAAAGATCAGGTTACAATGAAAATATTAAGTATACTAATGAAAATGTTGCAAAAAACAAAATAAAAACAAATATACTAATACTAATACTAAGCATAACATTATATCATATAATATGGTTTTTGGGAGAAATGTTAAAATGATTAAGAGAAACAACTATAAATACAGTGATGTTAACAATAACAATAGAGCAAACAGGATAAATAATAATAAGGCTAATATAGAAAGGGGATATACTAAAAATATTAAACAGAAAGATCTAGATAAAAGAGTGGATAATGATAATAAGATGAATAAATTTGAAGATATAAATAATACAGATAAAGATATATAGTAATAAAATAAATAGGAGGAGAAAAACTATGGTTTTATCCCTCATATAGTATACATGTAACATCGGAAATACATAAGGACTTCGATAAAATAATTGATAATAACTTCAAAGACAATAAGATGTTCAGTAAACTACTCAATAAGAACACAATAAAAGTATCATATTCAGCTATAACAAGCATTAAACACCATAATCTCATCGAATAAAGCTAAGATTAAAAACTCGAAAGATAGTCTTGATAATGTAGGAAACTCGAATAAAGCAAGAAAATGTAACTGTATGCTCAAATATGAATGTCCATTAAAAAGGGGGTACATGACGGAAAGTATAGTGTATCAGTCCAATGTAGTGGAAAGTAACACGTCCTCAACATACATAGGTCAACAGAAGGTCCTTTTAAATATAGGTATGTCTTGTAGGGTAGGAGTCGATAAATTTACCACTTCCTTAGCTGAATATATATAAGAACTTAAAGACAAAAATGTAAGTACACTATAGAATGATCAATATCAGTTAAATCCAGTAAATGTAGTGGAAAGTAACACGTCCTCAGCATACATAGGTTCAACAGCGGTCCTTTTAAATATAGGTATCATAACCATATGGCAAGTATTAGAAAGGCTTGTAGGGTAGGAGTCGATAAATTTACCACTTCCTTAGCTGAATATGTATATAAGAACTTAAAAACAAACATGTAAGTACACTATAGATCAATATTAGTTATAGCCAGTAAATACTTACCAAACAAGCGGAAAAGATGCAATTTATGTATAACTGAATCAGAAAGAGGAAATATTATAAACAAGAGAAATGAGATAATAGGCGGCTGTTTACATAAAAAAACAAATATAAATATAGTAAATATGACGGCAGATAAACGAATAAGTTAATCGATTATATATAAATATATATATGAATGAAAAAAACAATACCTGTATCGCTCTTAGAATAAATAAATATAGGTGAACGGAATATCCATAAATAAACAAAAAATAACTAATAGTCGGATACTAAATACAGATATAGAAAACAATGTAACAAAAAAGCAGTATATTTTCGGTATCCTGGTAAAAAAGGGAGTCACCTTCCACTAAAACTATAATCTAAGAAAATAGCAACAAAAATCTATAAAAACTATAAGTCTCACTATGCCAAAATAATATGCAACCGTGGTGGAGATATTTAGTTACTAATTACAAATAAAAATACGAAAATTAGAATAGCGATTATGAACCATATATAATAATATAAATAAGTTATTGTAACCACTACAGTAAACGTGCATATGATAAATTTGATAGATAGATTAAATAATAAAAGTATAATAAATGTTATATCATTTTAGGGGAATAATGTAATAAGATAGATCGGCACCAATGTCAAGGTTATAATATGAGATCTAACGGAATGAAAAAAAACTAGCAGTGTATTGAATTGAACTGCTAAAAATATATACATCATAATATTGAAATATAATTTAAAATAAGATATGGGATAAAGAACAAACGTCCGCATATCACATCATCTTAAATTAGAATTAAACACTATTACGAACTTTACAGGAAGTTTAACCCGAATTTTTTTTTAATAAATAAACAAGCGTAGTAAATGGAAAATGGTATACAGAAATTCCTATTTTCTTTATGAAATAAACAGATTGTGAATTCATTATATATAAAATAAAATCAGTATTAAATAAAAAAATTGCATAAATATAATACTTTGATACAATTAAAAACGCATGGAGGAATATCCAACTAGATTACCTACGGCGAAAAAAATATGTAATTAAAAGTATCAGTGTTAAATATGATACCTAGTTTTATTAATTATAGAAAAAGTGCTTATAATTAAATATAAAACATTTAAAAAAATATTTTAAATACTAGAAATATTGTAAATGTACTTAGTTATTAAAATATTGTAGATGTACTTAGTTATTAATCAGCCAGAAAATAGATAAGTCTGCGCACTTCCGGTGATCCGGGCAAAACGGAAGTCACCCAAATTTACTGATATTTAATATAATGTAACAAATAAAAGAAAATAAGGAACAAGATTGCTAAAACCCGTAAAAGGAAATAAATGGGTGATAAAACAAAAGACGGCCAGTGGAATTATATATTTTAATTGATGAATATTTAGAATAATAATTATAGCGGATGATGAATACAAATAGATAGAAAGCAAGATACATATATGTTACCACATGAATATAACGAGACCATATATTCATGTGAATATATATATATATATATATATATATATATATATATATGTGTGTGTGTGTGTGTGTGTGTGTGTGTGTGTGGGTGTATATGATATTGATAATGAGTACTAATTATTATTTAGTCATAGATAACCTAGTTTTTCATGGTTTTTAAATGTTTTTTCCGTTTTTTCTTATTTTGCTTTTTTTTTTGTAAAATGACCACCGAAAATAACCAAACTAAGAAATACATGCACAAGAGCATTTTACAAATATATTGGTGTTTGTCGGAACAATTCTATGCTTAATAAAAAATAAGTTTTATGAAATGACGTGAATCTGTCCTTTAACTTTATGTTATAAAATTTATATTTGAATATATAGAAAAGATTCTAAATATAAATAAAATACAAATGCACATATATATATATATATATATATATATATATATATATATATATATATATATTTACATATATATTTACATACATATTTACATACATATACATATATATATATATATATTTACACACACACATATATATATATATATATATATATAGTTTCGAATACGTTCGTCGAACACTCTTGACAAGTATTCTATCTGTGCCCGCTTCTAAGTCCATATAGATCTTAAATTCCCTTAATTACGTGACAATTTCCGTTGGCCGCGTGGATATGGCGACTGCTTACAGATTCTAGGCTGACTCTGTTAACCGTGTTCGCGCTTCCTGACAGTCTGAAATTGTTACTTTCCTGCACTGATGAGAGCAATAAACTTGAAACGCTAGCGTCTGGAGGTATTAATAATTTAATATTTATTTATAAATATTATACTAAGCCCCTTTAAGAAATTAAAGTTGAGCACTCTCGGGGATGTTAAAAATAAACTGTCAAAAAGCTCTAATGCAAAGTTCCGAATACGTTCGTCGAACACTCTCGACTAGTCTTCCATCTGTGCCTGCTTCTAGGTACAGATAGATCTTAATTTCCCTTAATTACGTTGGCCGAGTAGATATGGCAACTGCTTGCAGATTCTAGGCGTACTCTGTTACTTGTTACTTTCCTGCACTGATGAGGGCAATAAGCTTGAAACGCTAGCGTCTGTAGGTATTAACAATTTAATATTTATTTATAAATATTATGTTTATAAATATTATATATATGTATATATATACATATATATATATATATATATATATATATACATATATATATATATACATATATATATATACATATATATATATACATATATATATACATATATATATACATATATATATATACATATATATACATATATATATATACATATATATATACATATATATATATACATATATATATATACATATATATATATACATATATATATATATATACATATATATATACATATATATATATATACATATATATATATATATATATATATATATATATATATATATATATATATATAGGCAATAAAAATCTATATATGGAAGTTAATTGTATATTTATTGTGTTCTGCATGTGATAACTAATAGTTGAATAATATCTATCTTGTTTGTTTATAACTCCTGCTGTGAGTAATAGCCTGGATTTCGTAAGTTTACTAGTTTGTGACAGCGCCCATTGATAAGAAGTACAAAAAGCACGTATTTTTCTAATGCTCGTTTGTCCTATGTGGTTTGCAAATGTGGTGGTAATTTTTCATCTTTCTTGGACCTGGAGCGAAGGTTTCGTTAAAGAATTGCCGCTTCGCATTCAGGTGACTCGGAATGTATTCTATTGAAATGGCTGAAAAGGGCAGGACTCGACTCTAAGCTTCTCTGTTTATGGCTGGCTTATTGTGTGTTGACTCTGCAGTGTCTCTGACTGTGGGAACCACTCATATATATATATATATATATATATATATATATATATATATATATATATATACATGACGAATACACATCTCGTAAAAGTAATTCTACATACAGAACTGTTTACCCCACATTTATGTCTTTTAAGAAGATTAAAATCAAGTTATTATGATACTAAACCTTATGTCTAGAATCAGTATTCAACATTTGATTTAATTTTAGAAAATGTCTATATTTTATAGCTTTAGCTGATGAGGTCTTCAGAAAAAATGAAATTCACTGAATCTTTCCTAATTTTTGTCTAAAGACTTTGGATCCTGCAAATCAAAAATATTTAGATTTTCAAATAGGAGGTTATGCCTATATTATACCCCTAAAGCTCACTATAATACTTCAAAGAAAGTCAAATTTCGGGAATATTTATTAATTGGCATATGATGCCCATTGTTAAAATTTCACAAAAAATCGGAGGTATTTAAACTTTCACAAAGATATTTACCTTCTTTTACGCCATTTGCAAAAAAGTTAAATTAAACTAAGTATAGCCCACATTACAATCCTTTACGCGTATCAGCTCTGTCTAGACTTTTTAATAATCGGTTGATTAGTTAAAAAAACGAGGAAAAAAACTGTTTTGAGAAGGAGAATTCTATTTCTCGAAAGCTCAGATTAAAATAAATTGTATTTATTTTAACACCACACATTGTTATGGTTTTTTCAAAAAAATATAATACTATCCGAAACAATGGTTTAAAAAATATGTCTACCACTTTCTAATATATATATATATATATATATATATATATATATATATATATATATATATATATAACCAAGTAAACGATGGGAATAAACATTGTACGAAATACAATAAATATAAAATCATCAGTTGTTCAATACAAGGGGTTTTAAATAAAAGAGATATTATTATTTCTTCCTTAAGCCATGGCTTATCAAAGAATTATGTCTTGTCGTCAAACGGATAAGTTTGTAAGGGAAAATTACCAAAATTCTAAATTCTATGAAAATAAAGGTAATTAAAAATGCTAAAGGAAAATTGTGAACATTTAATCAAAAAATTACCGTTAAAGGTACCATGAGAGTTCGTAGAAGAAGGTTCGAAGTAAGAAAAATCTAGTCCTATTTAGTATAAGAAATTGGCATATGAAGTTGTAAAACTCCGTTTAAGTTATGGAAAGGCATTACGTGGCCCGGACGATCCGTCCAGTTGGAAAAAGTTGCAGTGTGTAAAAGTTTTAAATGTCAGTGGCGTATTAAAAAAAGTGAAATGATAAATGCTAATTTCAGTCTAAAATCTAGCCGGTAGAAAAGCTAACATTAAGATAAAAATAAAAATAGAATACTAATAGGAATGAGACATCAAAAACAAACAAAACACTTACACTGTTTTTTGACTTCTTATTCGTATTTGCATTCTATTTGTATTTTTATCTCAATGTTTAAAGATAGACATCATATTATTATTCCCCTGTTCCTTATATATATATATATATATATATATATATATATATATATATATATATATATATATATTTATATATATATATATATGAGAACATGAGAACGATACACAGCTACACACAGACTAATACGCTGTATCACAGGTCTGCACTATAGTTAGCCGTGTAAGTACTTTAAGCTAGGATTAAAACCTGACCATTTTGTTCATAATGGAACTTCTAACCAATTACGCTATTGACACAAGGTTCGACGTAAGCGAGATTTTAATACTAAGACTGCACATTATCAGCGACCGAGAATTCACTCTTCTTTTCTGAAGTAGTATGCATAGTGATATGGTGTGGTGGAGTTGTTATCCACAGGTCTGTGTGATGCGTCTAGTGCTACAGCGGAGCGTACTTGTAGTTGCATGGGCTTCCTACTCTTGCTATTTGCTTAGCCGCCAGATAGCCCACTAGTTGTGCGAAAAGGGAGCCGAGTGAGTAAGTCTCCCCTGCTGGTATATAGCCTATCCCCAGACAAGACTCTAGTCTGACCTCCTCGTGGTACACTATGGTAACTGGGTGCTTTGCGGCCCCAGGCTAATAGACTAGAGATCTCGGAGTAGGTTAGAACCCCAGATGTGCAGTGTGCAGGGCCTGCTGGCATGCAGATACGTCCCGGCACTCACCAATCTAACCCCCTGCCACTGGGTAGTGGTTTGTCTCAACCTCTCTCTCTCTCTTTCTCTCTCTCTCTCTCTCTCTCTCTCTCTCTCTCTGTATATGTACATGTGTGTATATATGTATATGTATATGTATATGGCGCCGGATCAGGGAAATTTCCAGTTTGGTATCTGGGGGCGCGTTTAACCCACTAGGAGAGATGCCCCCTAAGCCTTTGTTAAGGCAGGTGTCTAGGAGATGGAAAACTCTGATGTATAACCTGAGGGTTGTTGCTGACTTTTTCTGTGGCACTCATTTGCACCGATCTTGTGCAATCAACAATTCCAAAAAGTGTGGATGGTCCTACACAAGCCTTCACCACTCAAATCAAATCATTCGTGTGGGTTTTCTAGCAGCTTTTCTAAAATCGACATGAGTATTTCCGGGTCCACTGGCGAGAGAGTAAAGGCGACGGGGAGAGGCAAAGGATATTGCTGGAAGTCTCTAGCTGGCGCTCTACACAGTGGCGGCTGGTGGGTGATGGCCGTTTGGCACAAACCTTTGGGCAATTGTGCCGTTCGTGTCCTCCACCAGTGACAAAGCAGGCCTATCTAGGATCAGCACTGCTTTCCCTATTTCAGGGAGGGGGCGATAAAAGGAGCCCTAAACATTGCATGCCTTTCTTTGACTTGTCAGCCTACTGCAGCTGTCTAGTTATCCAATACAGCAGTCAGAAAACAAAGAAAGTTATGAAGCTAAACATTGGATCTTGGAATGTGCGCACATTGCAGGATAGTGATGCGTCACTAGAAAGGAAAACGGCCCTCGTATCAATGGAATTAAGGAAACATGATGTAGATATTGCTGCCCTTAGTGAGACGCGTCTGCCTGGTCACTCACAGCTGTGTGAGGTAAAAGGTGGATACACGTTTTTCTAGGCTGGTAAACCAGAAAACGAACCACGTCAATCTGGCGTAGGGTTTGCAGTGAAGACGGAAATTGCTGGATCACTTCCAACACTCCCAGTAAGTCATTCAGATCGTATTATGACCCTAAGACTTCCACTAAAAAACAACACATTCGCAACACTTATCAGCTGTTATGCCCCTACTATGAATAGTTCAGATCAATGCAAAGCTGATCTTTACAATGATTTGCGTAGCTTAATCTAAAAAATTCAGCATAAGGATAAGGTTGCTTTGATGGGAGACTTCAATGCTCGAGTGGGGCTCAACTTTCAAACATGGGCTGGTGTTCTGGGTCACCATGGTGTTGGAAAAATGAATTCAAATGGATTGCGACTCCTGACGTTATGCAAAGAATTTAACTTCAGTGTGACAAACACGTACTTCCAACAAAAGCATTGTCGAAAAACATCATGGATGCACCCCCGATCAAAAGATTGGCATCTCATTGACTACATAATTACCAGAAAGCGCGACCTCAAAGATTTTAAGATAACACGCTCTTTCCATAGTAGCTGTTGTTTATCAGATCATGCGCTTATAGTCGGCAAGACCATCTTCCATTTAGACAAGAGGAGAGTGAAAAAGTCTTCTGTTCCAAAACGCCTAAATGTTCTGCCTCTAAAACAGGCAGATACACAAAATGAGCTGAAGGAAAAAGTTACGGCCGCTATAGCTTCTGTAGAGGTAAATAGTGACGTTTCAGGTTCTTGGGATTCATTGCGCAATGCTGTTTATGACTCGTCTGCTGAGGTTTTGGGCTTCCCTTTGCGGAAACATCAAGACTGGTTTGATGAAAACAACACTGAAGTGCAGAAGCTTATCGACCAAATGCATGTTTGCCACAAAACATGGCTCGAGGACAAAAATTCCACAGTGAAAAAGAAGGCGTATAGAGCTCACAAAGCACAAGTTCAGAAGGCACTTAGGGCATTGAAAGAGGCTTGGTGGTCATCCAAGGCTGCGGAACTTCAGGACGCAGCCGACAGGAAGGATTCTAAGTCATTTTACTCTGGCCTGAAAGAGGTGTTTGGTCCTCAAATGAATGGTTCTGCCCCAGTTTTTGCTGAGGATGGAGAAACACTGCTAACTGACAAATCTGCTATCCTTAAGCGCTGGAAGTAGCACTTTGAAACTGTCCTTAACTCTGCATCGGTGACTGACGAAAACATCATTTCCTCTCTTCCGCAGCATCCCGAAATTCCGGAACTGTTTTTTCCACCTACAGTTCAGGAAGTATCTCAAGCTAAAAAACAGCTATCGTCAGGGGCACCGGGCAGAGATTGCATCCCCATTGAGGTGTACAAACACGGCGGAAGAGCACTCGAGGAAAAACTGACCATCTTGTTTGTGGAGATATGGAAAGTTGGCGGAGTCCCACAGGACTTTAAGGATAGTAATGTCAAGCATCTTTATAAGAGCAAGGGAAGCAGGAATTCTTGCGATAATCATCGCGGGATATCTCTGCTTTCTGTTGCAGGTAAAATTCTTGCAAGGTTGATTCTGAACAGGATCATCAGACATCTTATTGATGAGATTTACCCAGAGTCCCAATGTGGTTTTCGCTCTGGTCGAGGTACAATCGACATGGTATTTGCCCTTCGTCAAGTTGCTGAAAAAGTTCGTGAAAAAAATCGGGAACTGTACATGGTTTTTATTGATTTGACAAAAGCATTCGATACGGTCAGTCGCGTAGCACTTTGGAAAGTTCTTCATAAGCTTGGAATCCCCAACAACATGCTTGATGTCATAATCTCCTTTCATGAAGGGATGAAAGCACAGGTCGTTTCCAATGGGGAAACCTCAGAGCCTTTTGAAGTAACCAACGGTACGAAACAGGGTTTGTGATGGCACCTGTGCTGTTTGCATTGTTCTTCTCGGTGATGCTTCGGCACGCATTCGCTGATGAAAGCACAGGTGTTAAGTTTCAATTCCGAACCACAGGTGGGCTCTTTAACCATCAGCGTTTTAAAGCCAAAACCTTGGTTCGAGAAGCCATCATTCGGGACCTTCTCTTTGCAGATGATGCTGCCCTGGTCGCGACTTCTTTTGAAGAAGCTCAGAATCTTTTGACAAAATTTTCAGGTGCATGTAGGGCTTTTGGTTTAACAATCAGTTTAAAGAAGACTGAGGTGGTCCATCAACCATGCCCTACCCCTAAACAAGTTCAAGGAGTGAAACAAAATCAGCCTGTCCATGAATTTCCATTGGAAAAACTCAAAGTGGATGGCAGACCAATGAACTATGTCAAAAACTTTACCTACCAAGGTAGCAAAGTTAATTCTGCTGCTTCACTTGATGATGAAATCGTAAACCGAATTGCAAAAGCGGCAAATGCCTTCGGAAAGCTGAAACATCGTCTTTGGAGTAGCAGAGGCATTAAGTTGAAGACAAAAATCAATGTGTATAGGGCTGTAATATTGACAGGTCTTCTCTATGGATGTGAGGCGTGGACGCCTTACCGGCATCACATTCGCCAATTGGATGTGTTCCACAGGAGCTGCCTTAGGACCATATGTGGACTTAGTTTGAAGGACAAAGTCGCTAACATCGATCTTTACAACAGATGCCATATTTGTGGAATTGAAAGTTTCCTGTTGCAGTCTCAATTGCGATGGGCTGGTCATGTAGCAAGAATGGACGAAGGGAGGATACCTAAAGCACTGATGTACAGTCAGTTAGCTTGTGGTAACAGGAATGTTGGTCGGCCCTTGCTGAGGTACAAAGATAAATTGAAAGATGCGCTGACGGCAATTGGAGTACCCCCCCCCAAAAAAAAAAAACTTTGAAGACTGTACAAAAGACAGGAAGACATGGCGAGCAGCTTGTTGCATTGGACTGGAAAGATTCAACGAGACCTGTGTGGATAATATGAGAACTGCCAGAGTTAGGCGAAAAGCTAGAGAGAGTGCTCCACACCTGGCATCCGATTACTCACACTCTTGCACTGTCTGCGGCTTTCCTTGCAGGTCTCTTGCCGGACTCAGGTGTCATGAACGATCTAAACACAAATGAAAGTTGTTGGAACCTCATACGTCGCAATCGACGGGAGAGTCCATCCATCATATATATATATATATATATATATATATATATATATATATATATATATATATATATATATATATATATAGTTCGGCAGCAAGTCGTTTTTATGCAGGATTTATTGAAGACCACGGAGCATTCTTTTTTCACATTCTTTCGTGTCAATCTCTCGACGCGGCGAGCAATTCTGCGGTTATACATATATATATATATATATATATATATATATATATATATATATATATATATATTGATACTAGATTTGCGACATAACTTTGATCCATATCTGTATTTTCTTAAGTGTATAATGAACAAATATGGAATAAAAATAAACATACGTTTATGCCGAATCCAGTGTCAAGAGTTTATCTCCTTTGACATAGTTGTAATTATAGATTCGTGCTGATAATCATATATGATCGATGTTACAAAAGTCTGCGCGATTTACCTTTTCCTTGTTCCTTTGAAGAGGTAGGGGCTCGTTAAATTTAATTATTCTGCACTGCTTTGCCCCGAACATTTAAAATTCACCCCTAGATGCAGAAAACACTGAGTCGAACGATTTCGAGCCGAGCCGAGCCGAGCCGAGCCGCCCCCACTCAGCAGAGTTAAGTCGAGGCAAAACTCGTCTTCGACGCTGTTAAGTCCGAACCCCATGTATGCAGCGTAATAACTATTAATCTTTCTGTCACAAAACAAATAAATACACGAATAAATAAAAGAGATAAAATAAAATAAGATACATACAAGTAAATAAAGAATATATTCTATTTAGGTCAAACTAAAAACAATGACGTTTTGTGTTGCTAAACGCTTATACGTTTTTGTACCTTTTTTTTCAATCATAAAAGTAAATTAATTCGTTTTTATTTTAATTACTATCCCTTTCAAACGTCATGATTATAAAGGATGATTAACTTGTGGCTATTTATAGCATTCGCATTATTTAACCTTTTTTCCTCTTCATTATTATTTTGTACATAACATTTTAGCCGTTGTACTATTTGTTTTATTGCATGTGCTTTTTGTTTAATAGTTCGTAGTCTTCCGAGAATTTCGACCTGAATCCTTCATTTAATCCTCGAAATAGATTGCTCTAACTCCAGGCCCATGTCTTTTATTTTGGTCACGGATGCTAATTGGAAGAACATATGTTTCGTTAGTTCTACTCGGCAAACAAGCCGCAACAGAGTATTTTTTGTTGCAATCCTCAACTTCTTGTGCCACTTGTCTGAAACTACGTATCGCGAGAAATTGCAATATTTCCTAACAGAAAATATTATGTTGTAGTTTGTTCAGCGAGTAGAACTGAACTCGGCCGCCTTTTAACACTGAGGAGAGCGTGGTATTTCTTTTCTTCTGCATTCCTTTCCAGTGTCGTCATCTAAAATATTTATTTTTTATAGTTAGTGCGTTAGTCTGTTGGTCTTTGATTTTCTCAATTCTTTTAGTTTTCTGGTCTTTTTTACAAAATTATTTTAGTTTTCTGGTCTTTTTTACAAAATTATCTTAGTTTTCTGGTCTTTTTTACAAAATTCTTTTAGTTTTCTGGGTGTTTTTCAAAATTCTTTTAGTTTTCTGGTTTTTTTTTTCAAAATTACTTTTAGTTTACTGGTGTTTTTTTTCAACATTCTTTTTAGTTTTCTGGGTTTTTTATCAAAATTCTTTTTAGTTTTCTAGGTTTTTATTAAAAATTCTCTTTAGTTTTCTGAGGGATTTTTTTCAACATTCTTTTTAATTTTCCGGGTTTTTGTTCAACATTCTTTTTAGTTTTCTGTTTTTTAAAAAAAATTCTTTTAGTTTTCTGGGTTTTTATTAAAAATTCTTTTCAGTTTTCTAGGGGATTTTTTCCAACATTCTGTTTAGTTTTCTGGGTTTTTTTCCAAATTCTTTTAGTTTTCTGGGCATTTTTCAAAATTCTTTTAGTTTTCTGGTTCTTTGTTCAAAATTCTTTTCAGTTTTCTGGGGATTTTATTCAACATTCTTTTAGTTTTCTGGTTTTCTCAAAATTCTGCCCGTCATCTTTTTTTTCTCAAAATCGCGTTAGTTTCTTGTTTAATCAAAATTCTCTTAGATTTCTGATATTATCAAAATTCCGTTACTTTCCTGATTTCTTTCCAAGAATCTGTTAGTCTTTTGATTTTCTAAAAATTCGGTTAGAATTCTGTTATTCTACAAAATTCAATAGACTTGATGTAGTTCTCAAAATTCCGTTAGTCCTCTGATTTCCCTAAAATTCATTTTATTGTTGTCTTTCAAAATTAAATAGGTGTTTTGTTTTATAAAAAATTACATCAGTTTTCTGACTCATTGGAAGTCTACACATAGTTAAATACACGTATTCTCTCAATCCGACTTCATTAGGGACAGCATCAACGGTATGTCATTTCTTATCTCTTTTCCATAGGAATCGAGCATTTTAATTTTTATACTTTTGTCACGTGACAGTATATGTACATTTCCTTTGTTTCTTTACAAATCCCGTAATTTTCGCATACATTTTAAAATGCATTACTCGCATTACTTGCTATAACCTTTTGGCACTTATATTTTTTCACATTGTAATTTCCTACACGTTTCCTCTCAGTAAACAACACTTTTCTTCTCCAAGACACAATCTTAAGGTCTCCTCTTTACGCAATTTCCTTTCTCCTTTATTTCTTTATAACTTATTTATTCTTCCTTTTCAGTTTCACTCTAGTTATCCGTAACTACAAGAATACCCGTCCCAGGAAAGATAAAATAATTCCCCGCGCAGAACAGCTTCGCACTACTTGTATGTACTCTTAGAAGGATTAAAATGAAGACATTATGATACATAAACCTTATGTTTAGAATCCTTATTACAATTTTAATCAACATCCATTACATGATTTTGATCTTGGAAAATGTCTCAAATTTAAGACTTTAGCTTAAGGGATCTTAAGAAGAAATAAAAATGCAGGGAGTCTTTCCTAATCTACTGACTATAACTTAAATTTAATGCAAATCTGAAATATTGGATTTTTAAAAGTGCGGATATTATTCCCTCTAAAATGGCTTTAAATTACTTTAACAAAAGTGAAATTTGAAGAATATTTATTATTTGATGTCAAATAGCTATTGTTGTCAAAATTTCGCAAAAATTGAAGGTACTTAAATTTCCACAAAGGCCTTCCACAACCTCTTTGCTACCTTGCGTAATAGCTGTGTTCCAAAATTAATAATGATATGTTCATTATTATAGGAGTGAATCCTACACATAGAAATATGCAAACACATACACATACATAAATAAAGCTGCTGATTAAAATGAACCAACGTTGTCTTTACTCTTAGAGGCGTTTATCTGGTGGTCGTAGGTGAGCACATTTACAGATGGACATGTACTGGGTGGGAGTACAATGCCTGTAATACGACCGGTGCAAAGATGCTTACCCCAGTTCCACCCTATTTATAGCGCAGTAACGGCACCCGTTCAATATACTTGTAAGATATGAGTATTCAGAGGATTACGTTGTCAGTTCCGTATATCGACGGAGGATTTAAAGTACCTCCCTGAAATGTCCGAAGCAGTTAATGATTTGAAAGCCACGACAAAATGTAGGGAGTGACTTGCTCTCGTTCCGTCAGCCATCACCGAGAGTATGTTATTCTGTGGATTGAATAAAAAGTTCCATTTGAAATTCCGTACGGATTCCCAAGTTTCCCAGAAATATATTCGTCGTTCGCCAAGATACACCTGATGAAGTTCCGAGATTACATAAGCAGAAACGTTTTGAGAATAACGTCTACGATGAGAACAGTAGTCCAAATAATCCAAATAATCCAAATAATGCAAATTATAAATAATCATCTCAAAAAGTGTGTACCATAGTAGACTTAGTGTTTATATGATCTAATAAAATTAATAATGTACTTAGAAAGAAGGTAGTTTATGTGTTGATTTTTTACGGCATATCAACCATTTCGGTAATTTCATGACGAATCATTTGGATATTTTTTTCTATTTTTTAAGTTCTTCATACGTGGCGTACATTCATGTCACTTTAGCTATTTACTAAAACCAATCCGTATTAATTAGTGCGTGTGTTCCATATTAGTGATTTTAAGAATACATCGAGTTCGGGATCGAGCCTGGGTAGCATCGGACTGACTTTCCCGCGATCGCGATATGAAAGAGGAAAAATATTAAAAAGAGGAGAAATATTTTAAGTTATTTCTATCTTACGTTGTAGCAAGATTAGAGTCGAGTGTATAAAAATAATCTTAAAAACGGTATTTTTTCACAGAATGTTTGAGTAAGCATCGTGGAAAATTCCATTCAAAGTTAACAGACTAGAGTCATGACTTCGCTGCAAGTTATGACGTCATGGGATGAAAGTGCGGGGCAGAGAAGCGAGGGCGACTTTGCTTCTTTGGGTTTATGACGTGTTGTGACCTTCAAGGGTCGACGATAAATAAGACAACACGATGGTATATTTTTAAGAGTGTGTATTTACATAAGTACAGAATAATATGTTACAGAAAGACTGCTCGTCTTTCGTCGTAGGCTCCTCTATACATAAAGCCTAGAAGAGTCCATATATTCATTAAATAGGGTAGGTCACCATTACACCGTAACACGACGTTAAAGTGACCATACGTGTTTTTCTAGGTCCACAACCTCTACTAGAATGGGACAAGAAATTGCAGCTTATGTAGATGTGCACTTCTCTAAACTGCAAAAAAATTAAACTAAACCCCAGAAGAAAATTATGGCGTTGTTTGTTGCTCTTTTCAATTGCTTCTGTTATTCCGGCTACAAAGAGAGGGAAGAAGAAAAGATCAATATCTCTGCAACTGCCACATCACGACTTCAGAGATACGAACAGCTATTTGGGTTCATGGCACAACACCGGCCAGTTATTCACAAATGTATCGAAGAACACAACACACTATACTACAATGTTTTTTGTAAACGGCTGGAATCTTGTTCTCAGCAAAGAGTTAGTAACATTTTTACAGAATCCAATTAAATTTACTAATTATATTAACAAAAAGAATTTTATTTTAAAGAGATTTTTTAGAGTTTTGAGATTTCTGCATTTGGTTTCCGCCGGTAATTGAGGGTTGATGTTTATAACCAGTAACAACTTCGGAAATACTTTGAAAAATATACAAAAGAAAAAGTAAAGTTAGTTTTCTTTGTTTATCAGATTAGGTTTCATATAAAAGAGAGAAAAATAAAAATAAAGCCATTAAATTATTTTAAGTGCATTTTTTGTTTTTTTTTCCGCCGAAGTTTGACGGTAGCTACAATGAGTCTATGTAAGTAATGACGTAATGGAAAACCCGTACAAAAAAGCCAAGCGAAAAAGTGAGTATCATATGTCGGAGTTTCCTTTTTTTAGATTCTTAAAGCAATTGATTGCACATTTTACCAATCTTGGATAATTTACCATTATTTATGTGGCGAAATTCTCCTTGGAACAATCAACAGGGTGGCTTACAAAAGTTGTTTACGTCTGATTTTGAAACGAATGCCATGACTCGTGTTTTCAAGTAGACATATTCTAACTACCATGCCTTACAACATTGTACGATATTAGCATTTATTGTTGCTAAAGTCCATGCGTCTGTGTACCTATTTATGGTAGCTATATACGTACCGAGGTTAGTTATGTTGTAAAGTGGTGCAAATTTCACATCAGAAAATTACGCATCTAAAAATCTTTTAAATGTTTATAAACTATGGATAATTAAACAAATATTTCACAGAAAACAAGCAACTTTATCGCTCATCACTGATACATATTGAGCTTTATTATCTTACTTATTTTTTGGAGTTAAATACTTATGTATTAGAAAATGATAAACATTATTCATTGAAAAGCAAATCTTAAAAATGTTTCCTATTTTGGAATGAAATCTAGAAGTACTGGAATTTGGGACAAATTATACTTTGGAAAAGCGAATCTTAAAAATATTTACTTATTTTTTTATAAAATCTGGGAGTACTGGAATTTGGTACAAATTATACTTTGGAAAAGCGAATCTTAAAAATATTTACTTACTTTTTTATAAAATCTGGAAGTATAGGTATTTGGTACAAATTATACATTTGAAAAGTAGATTCGTATAAATATTTATTGATATTTTGATCAAATCTGTGAGTTTGCAGTTTGGTAAAAATTATACATTGGAAGAGCGAATCTTAAACATATTTACTGATTTTTGGGATCAAATCTAGGAGTATTGGAATTTGGTACAAATCATACTTTGAAAAAGCGAATCTTAAAAATATTTACTGATTTTTTATGAAATCTGAGAGTACTGTAATTTGGCACAACTTATACTTTGGAAAGGCGAGGCTTTAAAAATATCAATTGATTTTTTTATCAAATCTGAGAGTTTGAAATTTTGTACACATTATTTTTTGGAAAAGCAAATCCTAAAAATATTTACTTACTAGTGAGGGTTAAATGTCTATGTCTCGAGAAAGCAAAATCTTTATTGTTTTAAATCTGGGTGTCGGTACAAAGTACACATGAGAAAACAAGTCATAAAATGTTTAATTATTTTTTGTCAGATTTAGAAGATAGTAATGCAGGAAATTGTTTGCGTATCATATTTAACAACAAATTAAATGTATCTACAAATACTTATGTAAGATAATGAAGAGTTGCAAAAATAAATCGTGGACGAGTCCATTGTGGGTGGGACGTCGAGAAAGAAAGAAAGCGACTTGATAACTGTTAAAAACGAGAAGGTTCCGCAGTGCAAGCTAGACTTGAAAGGCGGCGGTTTCAGAAAGGCGAAGAGCCAAAGTGCTTGGTGATCGGAGTATCGAAGTACCGGAAAAATGGGAGTTTACCAATATTTATGTCACCGATGAAGCTTTATTGGCTATGATACTCAAGCCCGTCTTGCTGTTAGCCTTTAATGTCCGCTAACCAAAAATGCGACTGATAAGCAAGTTGGTACCGTGAAGGAATCCCCATACTTGTATTTCATCAAACAGATAACTGTAAGTGCTTGTGGAACAATTACTTCAGTTCACGCTCGGATAGACAATGCAAAGAAAATTGCTTTCCCATCGGATGTATATACGAACGAGTTTCTAGCGGAAACTAAGTCTGTGACCTCAGCAAGAAAAAGACTTTCATGAGACAAATGTATGTCAAAAGATTCTTTTTATGTGTGTGTGTGTAGCCGGCGTAAACCACCCGGTGATGGAAAATGAAGAAAACCAAAGTTTATCGATATACGTTATGGTCTTTGTTATTCTTGTTGGATCTTACCGGGTACCCCGAAAGAACGGGTAATGCAACACTTACTCTTCAAAAATAAAGTCAACAATGGTATCGCTGTTATGTAACATGTAACCTAGAAACGTGTATGCCGTTATAACGGTTAGTAAGAGCAGATTGATTAATATTGTCAAATATGTTTTATCATAGAAACCGGGAGTTTTTATTTAGGATATATTAGGGGTGCACGAATGGTCATAAGAATTGTTGAAGGAGAGGGGAATTTGAGTTCTAGAGAGTTCTTGGAAAATTGAGTATCGCAAAAAATTTTGAATGAAGAATGCGAGACGATCTAATTTAAATCCTTTAAAATTTTCAACATATATAACAACTATGGACAATTCTTAAAAATGATTTCTAAGAGAACAAGCGACTTGATCGCTCACCTCAATAAACATCGGATTTTTATTGACTTTGATAATAATTAATTATTAGGAAATGTTGCCTGAGTATAGATAGTGTGTCCAAAATAGATTTGACACTTTTGGAAATGTAAAGAAAAATGTCATATCTCGACTAATATTTGATGTACTCTCAAAATTAAAAATACATCTCTTAGAGGAGTGTTCCACTGTATCACAGGTCTTCAATATAGTTAAACATGTAAGCCGCCTTGAGTGTAAGTAGTGTAAATAGGTTTGAAAATAATATGGGCTTATTCTGTGATTAATTTATTTCACAGACAATATTGGAAGCTTTTAGATCTATACTGGTTGAATGAAGAAAGAAAAAGCGGAACCGTCGGGTTAGTGTTAGGGTTAGGGTTAAGGATGAAGAAAGAAAAGGCGGAACGAATCCGAAAAACAACAAAAAGTAATAAAACACTTATTTTTCTTTTAAAGTTATTTATTTATTTTTAAAATTAAAATCTTTGTATTATTAATCATGGAATTGTGGATTTATAGTTAGATGAGATATTCTTGTATAGTTATGTAGTGAAGTGTAGTGAACTCCAGGCGGTTTATTCGTTCAAGTTAATGAAATAAGTTGGTACTCATTCCAGAGACAAATAGATTCACCAGTCTTCTCTCTATTTCCTCCTAAGGAATGAAAGACGCAACTATTTATTGTTTATATATGTAAACGAACTTATTACTTCTTTGATTAAAATGGGGCACCTTATAATATGACACACCTTTGACACTTTTCATGCCTGTTTATCACACTTGTACCAGTCAGTTCAGTATGTAACGTAGATGATATTTTGAGATTATTTTTAGGATCCCAGTCTCTGAGGTTAAGTTTTCGTTGCTGAGTTATCGTTACTGTTCTTGTATCAACCTGATAACACAAGGAAAGCGATTGTTACGATCAACACCTCCTGCTACAGATTGTTTTTACTTTTTTTTCTTATCAATATACTTATATATATATATATATATATATATATATATATATATATATATATATATATATATATGGGAAGAGAAGGATGAAGGTAATCCGACGTGATGGTAAAATGAAAAAGGAAAACCAAAAACTGGATGTTTTTTATGTGTACATCAACGTTTCGTCTTTATTTATAAGACTTCATCAGGATGATGATATAGGGAAAAGATATCATGCAAGCACAGATACATGTAGGGTAGACATGTTGGGAAGAAAAATAAAATAAAATGAAAAATAATGGCAGCGTCTTGCAGGACGTCCGTACTTGTTAGAGAATGAAAATGAGTGACAAAAATGAGTGGGAGAAAAAGGGGAAGGGTGGAGGGAGCAAGGACTACTGTGGCTGGCGATGAGAGAAAGAGGTGGGGGATGAGCAGGGGTAAAATGGATGGCAGAGAGAGATTGGAGGAAGAGGGGGAGGGGGTGTTTGGCCAGATGGCTGTGGTCAATATATATATATAAGCCTAAATAATCAGAAGAGACAGCAATTACAACTAATCTACATCTGTTAAAAATAGAAGAGTTAATATCAGTAATTATATCATCTAAACACGGAGAAATATGGAATCAAAAATAATATAGTTTTGTATGGTTAAAATTTAATTTCGACTAAGTGCAAAAAGAAATTAACACATTCAAGCCCAAGTAGACGAATGAAAAACAATTACATTAGATTTTAGTAAACAATGTAACGGACTATAAATTGACGATTATTCATTATATATAACAGAAAAAAATGTAAAAATAATAAATAGGTGATATAACTTAGTCGGAAGTTATAATAATAATATAAATAGAGTGTAAAAGAGGATGGTTTATTACAACGTATATATCTGGTACAAAACAATAGCATTACCGGTAATCCAATAGAATTAACATGATACACTAAAATACAGTCGAATACAGTCGAATACCCATACTACATCACACACACACACACACACACATATATATATATATATACATATATATATATACATATATATATATACATATATATATATACATATATATATATACACATATATACATATATATACATATATATATATATATACATATATACATATATATATACATATATATATATACATATATATATACATATATATATATATACATATATATATATATATATATACATATATATATATATACATATATATATATACATATATATATACATATATATATACATATATATATATATATATATACATATATATATATACATATATATATACATATATATATATATACATATATATATATATACACATATATATATATATACATATATATATATACATATATATATACATATATATATATATACATATATATATATACATATATATATATACATATATATATATATATATATACATATATATATATATACATATATATATATATACATATATATATATATATATATATATATATATATATATATATATATATCGTGTAAGTGACTGAGGGGAGTCCGGTATTCCATCACAACCCCCACCCCCGAAATTAGAAAATCTCCCTTGAAATGTCTGATTCTAATATTTCTTCCTTTTACGATCCGGGCTGAAGCGCTCCACTGGTTTTCTTTCACGTGTGTTCTTTCTTTTATTCCGAACTAATGGAATTGGATCTTTTCTAGTTTGGGTCGAAAACAAATTGTGTTCAGTTCGCAAGGCCGGTCTAGTAGATGTATACATAGGTTCGTGTACAATATTAGGTAGTGGCATGTCAAAAGCATCACATAGAATCTTCATTGGAACTTCTTCCTCGTTTTTGCAATTATTTTCAGCATATCCTGGTCTAATTTGGTTAATGTGTCTTTTACACACGATTTTTTTAATTTTTTATGGTGTAGACCACTTTACCAATTATTTTCCGAATTATACATTCGATCAAATAAATTTTTCCACCTTAGAAATTTTTGAAATATACTTTATCTCTTGGGCAGTATCTTATTATGTTTACATCTTCTTCCTTTTTAGCAACTTATTTCTTCGGATAGGATATTAATCTATCGAAAATCGATCGTATTTTCCTTGCGAACATAAGTCGTTGTTTCGATTAGGAGTCACCCTATAAATTGCTAAAATTTTCTGGATAGTTTTTTCTTCCGTGTCCATATATTTATTTTTTGTAAGGCACGCTTAAACGTGTCAACAATTTTTTCGGCTTGACCGTTCGATCTAGAATGATATACTGGTGTAGTAATGTGTTCAATGTACAGACATCCTTTAATTCCTTTCCTGTGAACGTCGTACTATTGTCGCTGAACAGTGTCCGGTGGACCATGAAACGTCTGAAAAATCTATCAAATGCACTGATGGTGCTCATAAATGTAGGAGGCTTGCACTTGAATACCTCAGACCATTTCGAGAAAGAGTCCACCAAGATCAACTAATAATATCTATTAATCGGTCCAGCATAGTCTATATGTAGACGTGCCCACGACAAATCCACTTTTGGCCAAGACTTTTTTTTACTGGAAGCGCCCTTGCAGTCAATTGACAACCTCGATATAGTTTTACAAAACTTTCTATTTCCTTGTCCATTCATGGCCAGTATAAATAGCATCGCATAAGTGATTTCATTCAGTACATGCCAGGATGACCGGTATGTAGTTCTTTCAGTATAACTTTACGTAGAGATTGAGGTATTACAATTCTATCTGCGTACATTAAAGTGTTGTCGCATATTGAGAAAGGTTAAATCTGGGTTCCCTTTTTCTTTCTTTCGTTCAATATCGTCTGGTTCTTTATTTTTAATATAAAATCATCTTTTTCGGCTTCCATTTTTATTTTTTCAAATGTTACAGGTAATTCTCTGATAGTGTTTAACAACAGACCTGAGATTTCTGTTTCCTCTTTTAGTCTCTTCTAAAATTTCTTCATTTTTGGGGATTAATCTTGACAGTTCATCTGCATGACCATGTTTTTTGGATGCGATGTATTCCATTCTAAAATGATAGTTCAGTAATCTTACAACACATCACTGTAAACGGCTAGATACGAATATAGTTACTAACGGTGTATGGTCTGTTTGAATTATAAATCATCTACCATGTAAAAAGCGATGGTATTTTTTTATCCCGAACACAATCGATAATGCCTCTTTCTCGATCTAGCTATAATTTTTCTGAGCCGGTAGAAGAGTCCTTGAAGCTACCGCGATCGGTTTAGTTGTACCATCTTCATATTTGCGTAGCAGTGCAGCACCCACTCCGTATTCACTAGCATCAGTTGCAAAGGTGATTTCTTTCACAGGATCATAATGAGCTAAGGCTAGATCTGAGAGTAGACTTTTTTTCATTTTTTTAAATGTAGATCGCGTAATATTGGACTAACCCAAGAAACGATTGTAGTTTTGCAACTGTGTCGGGTGCAGGCATATTTCTAATTACATCGGTCCTCTGTGGGTCCGGTTTCATGACTTCACTGTCTATCACTTGTCCGAAGTATTTAATGCTTTCCATGAAGAACTGACACTTCCTGGGACTTAATTTGAAACCGAATTCTTCTAGTCGTTTGAACATAGCTCTGATGTGTGTTTTTGTGTTCGTGCGCGTTCCTACTTTTTTCTAGAATATCGTCTAAATAGGCGATAGCAAATTTAGGACCCACCAGCATATTGTCCATAGTCTGCTGCAACAAAGCTAGGGCGACTATTTAGTTTGAAAATGCCCTTATGTGTATTTATGCACAAATATTTTGAACATTCCTCGTTCACTTTAACCTGCAAGTATGTGTAAGATAGATCGATTTTTCAAAAAATATTTCCTTAATTTAACTTTGAGAAAATGTCTTCTGGCCAAGGAAGTGGATAATTATGATCTTTCAGGCAATCTTTTAACCACGTTAGAAAATCGGCGCACACTATTATTTTTTGTTTTCCTATTTGACGTAGACGGTGGGCGACGCCCAGTCCGCATGGTCTACCTTAGATATAACTCTCATTTTTCTAATCTTTCCAGTTCCTTGTTAACTGTGTATAAGGAGAAAAAAAGGGACGTTTCTCTTTGGTTTAAAAATTGGAGTTACAAACTTGACTTCTGTCTTTGTACATAAACCCAACCCCTCATGGAAAATTTTGGGATATTCTTCTTTCAATTCATTCATGAATCTTTCATTTTTAATACATTTTCTCTTTTCTGCACTGTTTATTTCGTTGCAAAAGGAATTCATTGGGAGTTCAAATAAATTGAACAGTACTATCCAGTCTATTCCAAAAATACATGAATTAATTCCTTGAATCACATATACTTTTTTTTTGAAGTTTTTCCACAGAAAGGAATATCGCACTTTAATTCTCCTTTAATGTTTAATTTTTTTCCTGAACCCTCTCTAACAATATTCTTGGTTTCAAATAATTTGGGTTTTCCAATTTTTCTCCATGTTTGTTCGTCAATAATACTTATGTCTGAGCCAGACTCCAGTAAAAAAGTGATTATACGTATATCTACGCATTTTCGGTTTTCACTATTCTGAATTTCTTTTTTTTTTTACAATCGGAAGATAAGTTAAAGTCAGGAATACTTTTCAGTTGCAACGTACTATTGTATGCACATTTAATTAGCGAATTGGTATAGTCTAGAAAATATAACAAAGCGCTGCTTAATTGTTTATAGGCTTATACAGATCGTTAATTTATTAACACAATACGTTTCCATTATGAGGTCATGAAGTTACAAAAGCTAGCAATACTTTTATGTCATTAAACAATAGTGCATATATCATTAAAATGTTTGTCACAAATGTTGATTTATTGTATATTCCCCAGAGATCCGTTTAAAAATAAAGGTTTTTTTAAAACATAGTTCACCCCCAAACAAGGCAGACCGCCACTGTAGACGTAAGGAGCTACTGAGAATTAGGATGTAGGTTTTGGGGGTCATCTTAAGTTGGGATCTGTGCAGCGAGATGTCTGTTTACATTAGTTTTAAATTTCTGCATGTCGGTACAGTCGGGGAAACTGGGAGCAGGGATGGAGTTCCAGAGGCCGGCCGCACGAGGAAAGAAGCTTTTGGAGTAGAAGGCTCTTCGCCATCTGGGGACCTCCACAGTGAATGGATGGGATTTGGCTGATTCTCGTGTCGGTCTACTGAATTTACGTCGAGGGGGCACTAGTGCAGCAAGTTCATCAGAGCACAGTCCATGGAAGAAAACAGGCACAAGGATGCAACATTGCGACGATAGGGCAGAGGATGGAGCTTGGTGGATGGTGAAGGACCTATTAAGTTGGCGACTCTTTATTGGACCTTGTCTAAGAGGGAGAGACTAGTAGATGATGCCGCAGCCCAGATGTGGCAACAATACTCCATGCATGGACGGTTGGTGGCTTTGTAGAGATATAGGATAATGTCCGGTGTGAGAAGTTTACTGGCATTGTAGAGGGAGCCCACCAGCTATTGAGTTGGCGAATATTTTTTTGGACCTTGTCTAAGAGGGAGTAACTAGTAGATGATGGCCTCCCTAATACTGTGACAATATCTAACGCGGTAATTAGTAGGTTACACAAAAGTAGGTTAGTGATATTTGGTTGGGTTGTGTAGACAGGTTATGAGTTATGAATGTCCTGAAATTAATCAGCAAAATAAACATAAGTGTCTTGTTATTGTGAAGGAGAACTTGTAAAAATAAAACCACAAAATAAATGTCCATATTTTAATATTGAAAATTAGGTATTTGTTATTTTATACTAATATCAAAGCCCAAAGGCCACTCGAGATTAGTTGGACGATGAACAATATTACGAGAGGATTGGAAACGATGGGTAAAATGGACAGAATTTGATTATTTAAGTGGATTTTGTTGAAATAAGAAAACGACCACGTTTAGTCAGCTAGGAAGCAGCCCTGTGATATTGTGTTCTACGGATTGCAAGGTTTTGGAAATAAATTATTCATTGAAGTTCTGTTTAGTTTTTGATACACAGAAGAAGAAAAGAAAATTCTTTACAGTGGTTGTAATAAGACGAGTGTTTTCTGTGAATGTTTTACAAGTAGAACAAAATATTGGATCTTAGTCGAACACATAACATGAAAAGACGATCAACGTCTCTTTTGTAAAAAAAGAGGCTGTAGGGAACAGAAAAGATTATCTTCCAGTATATTTCGAAGTTTATTCTGTAGTCTGTCAAATAAGAAAAAAGTGCCCCTGGCGGTACCTACCTAGATGTCGCTACATCACTCCATCTTAGGACGTATTTGACTTTTATATGGGTAGGGCAGTGCGTCATGAATGACGTGCTTTCTGGACCGGTAGAATGATCCAACCATTTTTCCAGCGACCTTAGTAACAGATTTGATGTAAGTTTTCTATTTCACGTCTGTAGTGAAAGCCAGTTTTTGTGCTTATTTAAGAAGCTTATAAAAGACAAAAAATATTCTTTCTATTATGTAGATTATTATATTCTTTGCTATTGATTGATCCTAAAATCAAGAACCAGTGTTTATATCGATCAACAGTCAATATACAACGGGTAGCTTGTTAATTTTTGTTGCTGTAAACACTACTCGGAGTACGGTGAATAATAATTGCTATGCGTTTCACGGCTATATTGGATAAGGAACACGTTAAAAGCGGAGATACAGACAGACGTTCGATATTGGTAATTTATGTATAGAGAGATTGTAATTGCAAATAATAATAGACTATTTGTGTCCCGTTGGGTCACAAGTACTACCATCGAAAATTTATGAACTGTGATATATCTGTTAAGATATTCTTTTTGCATAATTACCAATAATAAGTCTCTTAATTTCTAATTATCCTTAGGAAATATATAGAAGTAAATAGTCCTATTAGTTTGCTCTCTAATTTACATATGTGTTTACGGTGTGTACATATGCACTTAATTAATTGGTTGAAGATAGGCGCCGACTGTCAGCTCAACGGTTGAGTTTCAATCCCGGCTTGAGACACTAACTGGTCTAGCCGCACTGAAGAGATGTGATACAGCGAAACAGTCTGTATGTATATGACTATATAAAGCTCCCTTCTTATGTAAGGCTTATTTGTAAGGATATCGCCAAATGCCATTAGCTTTAAGGCATAGCTCATTGGGTAAAAGTAAGTCAAGCTCCCGGCACTTGACAATGTTTAAATTGAGATATCACTTACAATCAGTCAGTGTCGTAAGATAGCGAAGGGGAAGAGGTGCTGACTGTCAGCTCGACGGTTTAGTTTCAATCCCGGCTTGAGGCACTAACTGGTCTAGCTGCATCGAAGAGCTGTGATACAGCGACACAGTCTATATGTGGATGACTATATATATATATATATATATAGAGAGAGAGAGAGAGAGAGAGACTCATTCTGGAAATGGTCACAGACATTAAATGGAGAATGGTTAACTCGACACAATGAGAAAAGGCGAGCTAGAAACATAGATATCTGTAAGAGAAATAAGAGAATGTGACTTGTTCAGTTAATTACAATGTACAACTAATTAAGAGACTTACAATTGATTGTTTTTCGAATATAACTTAATCCCAAAATTAAGGTGTAATTTAGAATGTATTTTGCGCCATTAAAGTATATAGGAAAAGCCGTAGGGAAACAAACGTTGATGGACTCACTTTTAGTATAACTACTATAAGAATACCCATTTCAAAATTAATCAAGAGGTAATGCTACTAAACCTTATGTCAAGAATCCTCATTCTAATTTTGATCAAAATTCATTACTTGATTTTGATATTAGAAAATATCAAATATTTAATGCTTAATCTTAAGGGTGTTAAGAAGAAATTGAAATTCAGGGAAGCTTTCTTAATTGGTGTCTAATGACTATGGATCAAATACAATGCAAGTTTGAAATATCTGAATTTTCAAATGGGGGTTTATGCCTATATTATGCCCCCCCTACAAATACTTTAAAACACTCTAAAGAAACTGAAAATAGAGGACTATTTATTTATTGATGTCTAATACCTATTGTTGAAATTTCACAAAAATTGTAAAGATTTCACAAAAATCGAAGGTATCTACATTTTGCCAAAGGGTTTCCACGTTCGAAGGTATCTATATTTTACAAAGGGTTTCCACATTCTTTTTATTCCATTTTGTAAAACTAAATATATCCCACATAATGACACCTTACGCCTCGCAACTATCGTCTAAAATTCAAAATGATCGGTTAATTAGTTTAGGAGTGAATCTTGTACATACACAAATATAAACCTATACATATATCTAACTTTTATATAAAGATAAATTATTATAACCTCTGATCCAACGAAGAGTGGTATTCAGCTAGTCTTAATATATTTGTGAGATACTTGCTAGGAAATTCGAGCTGTGACTTTGATTTTTAAATCAGAACCCAAGAAACTGTTGTTCGTAATTCTGCTCTTTGTTTATGGGGTTTAAATAAAGTTCTATAAAAAGAAAAATCAGTTCGCCAAGGTTGTTATTGGGAGCCCTTGTTCTTGTTTTAAACTCATTGAATCTCATAGATTGACATGTAGCGTCCGTGGGCAGAGAAATTTACGATGGGATATCAGCACGCCTGGCCAATCAGCAAAGTCTCACAGCTGGACCGGAAGTTAATACGCTGAACCAACATCTATCAAATAAACGGATAAATTTGTGACGGCTGACAAAGAATGTTTCGCAATGGGATACCTGCTGGCTGAATGGCTTGTCGTCGTCTGTATATCGGTGGATTGGTTCAATTCTCTGTTTTAAATGCTTTTTATTCGTAAGGAGGTCGACGGTAACCCTGCAACTTTGCTCCCAATCAGGTCCGTCCACCGGATGTGAACATAAAATCTTTAATTTTTTAGACTATAGCCTCGGGCCATAAAGAATTATTTCCAACAGCGAACAATATACGGTGATTGGGAGTCGCTTAGAAAAACAATTACGGATATTCTGAAGATGTGACAGACTGACAGCTCGATGGACGGGCAGACAAAGCATCCTATAGATGAAGCAGGACACATCTAAAATGCTATTTTAAATAAAAGCGTGACAGAGAGATGAAAATGCTATTTTAAATAAAAGCGTGACAGAGAGATGAAAATGCTATTTTAAAAAATAGCACTATAATTAATAATACTATTCAAAATCACAACCCAAACTATATTAACATATACTATTGTAATCAAATGCAACCAAACTTTAGATTAGTAGAAAATGCTTTTAAAATGTTGTACAACAATACATATTCCCAATTGAAAATCATAACAAAATAACACTAATTATTTACAATTAGAAATTTAAGACCCAATATCTTGTAGTAACAACAACTCCTTCTCAACCACATTTTAAATTTAAATTTCTTCTTAATACCTGTTAAGCTTAAGCCTAAAATTAAAGACATTTACTAGATTTTAAAATCATTTAATGGATTTTTATCACAATTGGAACAAGGTTTCTATACAGAAAGTTTAGTGGAATAAGTATGGAGTTTAATCTTCGTAAAGGAACATTAAAGAGGTGAATAACTGTTCCATGCGGGGGATTAATTTCATTCGTCTTGGGACGAGTATTTTCATACTATATATATGAATAGTTCGAATGCAAAACACGATAAACGCCATTTTTACATCACGAAAATGTCTCTAAAAAGTGTTACATTTCAACACTTGACGATACCCCAAAACTATGTGTTACATAATATGATGCTCAAATATTTTGTTTATTTCAATTAAAATCAGCTTTCATTCAAAGTCTAGATTTAATATATTCGTGTTTTTACTGTTTAAGGTCTCAATATAAACGAATTGGATTTATCGCGTTTTGCGTTCGAACTCTTCATATATATATATATATATATATATATATATATATATATATATATATATATATATAAGCAATCATTGTTAAAAGTAACAGAATACTTTTGTTTAATTATACCTTTTTTACTTTTTCAATTTATCTAATGATTTTTTTGTGTTTAAATAATTAAAAAAATAATGTATGTTCCATACGAATAATAAACGTTTTCGATTCTTCGTTGAATCATCTTCAGGTGAAAAAAGAACATTAACAAAAAAGCTGGAGAAAGCATGAGAATTTCAAAAGATAGTCAAGAAACGCGCACGTGAAGCCAATTAGACGCCAAAAGAACAGTCCCGAATTATTCCCGGAAAGACATTAACAATTGAAATTCCGCGCCGCCAGAATGAGCATCACAGGATAAAATTGTATTACGTTAAGCATTTTAAAATGTTGTTACTGGTTTCATACGTAATATTATTTATTGTAGGTTGCTGGGTTTTTATACACAGAGCTTCGAGTATTTTAATTTTATTTAATTGGTTTCAGAATGTATTATTTTCGTGTTATTACCTAGAATTTGTCGTAAATCAAATAAAGACAGTTATGTTTTTTTCAAATGCTGGTAGATTGGGCAAGACTTTACAAGATGCATGTTGGGTCGGCGGAAGAGAGTAGTGGTTTATAAACAAATGTCGCTATTAGCTGTATTATTATTGGCCTTATTATTATTATTATTATTATTATTATTATTATTATTATTTTATTATCATTATTATAATTATTACTATTTAATCATTATTTATTTATTTATTATTATTATTATTATTATTATTATTATTATTATTATTATTACCATTATTATTATGTCCATTTTATTATTATTATTATTATTATTATTATTATTGCTATTTTATCATTATTATTTATTATCATTTATTATTATTACTATTTTATTATCATTATAATAATTATTACTATTTAATCATTATTATTATTTATTATTATTATTACCATTTTATTATTATTATTATTATTATTATTACTATTTAATCATTATTATTTATTATTATTATTACTATTTTATTATCATTATTATAATTATTATTATTTAATCATTATTATTTATTATTATTATTAGTAGTAGTAGTAGTAGTGGTAGTAGTAGTAGTAGTAGTATTACTACTCTTTTATCATCATTATTTATTTTTTATTATTATTATTATTATTATTATTATTATTATTATTATTATTATTATTACAATTTACAAAGAATCGAACGTGCTAGTGATACATATAGAACATACATTAGTTTAATTTGATTTCGACATAAAACAGATTAGAAAAACTGAAAAGAATAAAAAGGTATAATCAAGCATTGGAATTCTTCTTTGTTTAACAAGGTTTGCTTAAATGAAAAGAATGCTGACTAAATACACACACACACACATATATATATATATATATATATATATATATATATGTAACCCTTGTGTAAACGTGATTAAAAATGGTATTAAAATATGCTGTAAAACTGTGCTTCAGGAGGTCAAATTTGGAAATAACTGATACGTTGATATATATGTATATATATATATATATATATATATATATATATATATATATATATATATATATATATATATACATACATATATATATATATATATATATGTATATATACAAGCGGTTGTGCATATGTATGAAATTTAACTTGATTTATATATATATATATACATATATATACATATATATATATATATATATATGTATATATATATATATACAAGCGGTTGTGCATATGTATGAAATTTAACTTGATTCATATATATATATATTACAAGCGGTCATGCAAATATATTACACTTAAGTACACTTAAATACTGCTATTTATTTTAGGACTAGGAAGAGAAAGATATCCTTCTGGTGCAAGTGGACTGATCTTGTTTTACATAAATAACACGAGTTCTCCATGTAAGTAAAAGTATGTAATCTCGCTCCTCTCGTTGTTGGCTCCGTGTAATTTGGTTCTTTTAGTAACGTCTTACGTTAAAGATTAATGACAAACGTAGAATGCGTTTGGTAAAAAAAAACATACAATTCTCTAGGGTGTTTTGCATTCCGAAAACATCCCAGCATCTTTTATGATGACACGTGTTGTGTATTATTTTATATGTTTGATTTTTTATTTTATATGTGACACCTCATTAATTAAAACTTGACAAGGATATTGTAATTTTTTTCCTTATTTCCGAGTGGTGTAATTAACTCCGGCTTTTTTTCCCTTATCTCCGAGTGGGGAAAAATCTTTTCTGGGGAACACGAAACCCTTATCGTGAAAGTAAATGTAGCTAGCTGAAGAAGTTTGTAAAAATAAATTTAACAAAATAAAACATGAGTTTGGGTTCTATAAATTGCGCCATACTTTGGTCTGCCAGTTTTCCATTGAAGTTTGGAATAGCATATTCGTCGGTCTGTCACACTTAAGTTTAAAATAGCATTTTCGTTGGTTTGCTGCATGTCAGTTTGAAATAGCATTTTTTGGGGTCTGTATTTAATTGTCTCCCTACGAGGGCAAAGTTAGACACACGGTCTGTTTTTAATGTTAGGAAAATCCAGCTTCCCCCAAAAATACTGTATCGGAGCAACAATAACAATTGACTCACTCTAGACATATATCTCCGTCACTGACTGAAGACAGAGCAGAAGTGTAGTACCAGAACAGATACTACACTTTTCTCCTTGCCATAGGGTCAAGGAACAATATAGCATTTTCGTCAGTCTATCGCGTTTTACATTGAAATAGCCTTTTTCTTGGTTTGTCAAGCGTAACTTTGCAATATTATTTTCTGTTAGTCTTTCAAGCTGTCGTTTGAAATAGCATTTTTAGATGCGTCAACGCAACTCCATAAAAAGTCTTGTCGCCCGTCGCTCTGTCATGCTTAAATATGATTTTTATCGATAAACGCGCATATTGAATGGACACAGTATAAGAATTATTGTCTTCTCTTTTTATGTATTCTTACATTTGAAAATACAATTTCAGTATTAACCGACATATTTGAAAATACAATTTCAGTATTAACCAACATATTAATTTAAACGAATAGACATATTAATTTAAACGAATAGACATATTAATTTAAACGAATAGACTTGGTTTAAATTTAGATTAGAATTTAAAATTTAACGAAAAAAAGGAAAGATTCTAAAAAGTTTAAAAAAAAAACAGTTTAATAAAGGTGAATCGATGAATAAATAAATTAGATAAAAATGGATAAATAAAATATTTAAAAAAAATAAATAAATAAAAGTTTATTTTATTTTTGAATCTGGTTTGAAATTCAAATTTAATCGGTATTTTCTGCGAGACTGCATCCTACGGCTTCCTTCATATGCATGCTTGAACTTGAGTTGAGCACGGTTCTGAAGAAGAAAAGAGTTCCCGAAATATTAAAAATATTATATCATACGGAGTGTCCACCAGACCATCTTAATACAGGTATTACATAACATTGTAACATTGTGTAGATAGACAGATATATGTGTGTTTGTGAAAAATAAATAATAATAAATAAATTAATAAATATATATATATATGTGTATGTATACATTGTATTAAGGGTGAAACTATTTAATTTGTTCCACCATTATATGTCTTATTCGCTCCAACTTGTGTCTATCCGTCACACCTCTGCATTGTATTGCCTTCTAAGTATCACATTTCTATATACTAATAAACAATGCTTCAAGCAAACTACATAAACCTCTTAATTTCAGATATATTTAAATCACAAGATCACATATTCAACATTTCTTACGGACAATATCCATTTTGCAGCGCACATGCACGTTTATTTTAAAGTATATTTTACCAGGAAATACTATATCATTACTGGCGGGATGCATTTATTGTGAACTATCCGATTTGTTTGTGAAAAATAAACAAGCACAGATCTCTAAAATAAAGGTCCTGCTTTATCCTTTCAATTCGTAAATTACGTACGCATATCAGTAATGACTTTATCGTCAGACGTCTTCAAACTATGGTCGCACAAATATGGCGCTGTTGGAGCTCATGCTACATGTTTGTATAACCTTGTTTGTGATTCATATAAAGTCGATCCTTGATATTTGTCCGTTGTCATTTTTTCTTTATATTATCGATAGTACACGACGCCCACGCCTAACTTGATCCGTGATTCTTTTCTGGTGCATTACTCATCCGAAAATTAACTGTTCGTACCGGGTTTAAAATTTGTTACTTACTATAAGTAATACTATAATGTATAAGTCTCTCTATATAAAACTCAATCTCTGTGCGTATGTGTGTGAGTGTGTATTTATGTGATGTTTGTGTCTTCCCTATAGAAAGAAAAGTCAATGAATCTTTCGTAAAATCTTAGTGAATTCTTATGTATAAGACATAATAACGTCGACACACCAGTTCCCGTTAGATTTCTGAAGTTAAGCGACGTCAGGCCTGGTCAGTACTAAATGGGTGACCATTTGGAAATACAAGGTGTTGTATGTGCTCTTCGCTTATCTCGGCATTGTTTCCAGCTGTTCTTGATTCGCTCTATCCACTGGAATCCAGTGCAGATTCAGGAGAGGTGTGGTTGCAGAGTTCGCAACCCTTGCTTCATAATTACATACACAGCAACCTTTACAGGGGTATCTATTATCTTTCAAGATTGAACGGAGGCAAGGATACTTATGTAAATTTACCGGGGAAGACAATGGAAGTGTTCTAGAATTTCTAAGTGCATCTTATTTGAGGGCATATCCTCATTTAAACTTCAAATATATCCCATTTTAATGAAATTTACATACTATGTATGAAGTTTAAATATATCCCATTTTAATGAAATTTACATACTATGTATGAAGTTTAAATATATCCCATTTTAATGAAATTTACATACTATGTATGAAGTTTAAATATATCCCATTTTAATGAAATTTACATACTATGTATGAAGTTTAAATATATCCCATTTTAATGAAATTTACATACTATGTATGAAGTTTAAATATATCCCATTTTAATGAAATTTACATACTATGTATGAAGTTTAAATATATCCCATTTTAATGAAATTTACATACTATGTATAAAGTTTAAATATATCCCATTTTAATGAAATTTACATACTATGTATGAAGTTTAAATATATCCCATTTTAATGAAATTTACATACTATGTATGAAGTTTAAATATATCCCATTTTAATGAAATTTACATACTATGTATGAAGTTTAAATATATCCCATTTTAATGAAATTTACATACTATGTATGAAGTTTAAATATATCCCATTTTAATGAAATTTACATATTATGTATGAAGTTTAAATATATACCATTTTAATGAAATTTACATACTATGTATGAAGTTTAAATATATCCCATTTTAATGAAATTTACATACTATGTATGAAGTTTGAATATATCCCATTTTAATGAAATTTACATACTATGTATGAAGTTTAAATATATCCCATTTGATTGAAATTTACATACTATGTATGAAGTTTAAATATATCCCATTTTAATGAAATTTACATACTATGTATGAAGTTTAAATATATCCCATTTTAATGAAATTTACATACTATGTATGAAGTTTAAATATATCCCATTTTAATGAAATTTACATACTATATATGAAGTTTAAATATATCCCATTTTAATGAAATTTACATACTATGTATGAAGTTTAAATATATCCCATTTTAATGAAATTTACATACTATGTATAAAGTTTAAATATATCCCATTTTAATGAAATTTACATACTATGTATGAAGTTTAAATATATCCCATTTTAATGAAATTTACATACTATGTATGAAGTTTAAATATATCCCATTTTAATGAAATTTACATACTATGTATGAAGTTTAAATATATCCCATTTTAATGAAATTTACATACTATGTATGAAGTTTAAATATATCCCATTTTAATGAAATTTACATGCTATGTATAAAGTCTACTCGGGTACACAATGGAAGTGCTCTCGAATCTTTATGTTGCCCTCCATGTGCCGAATATCCACGTGCATGTAAGTATCCTATGGGGAGAGAACCTCCTTAAAACTTCAAATACGTATATCCGATTTTAATAACATATCAACCATATGTATTAGACACTAATTCATAGAGATTTCCAACATTTCAGCTTCTTCTGACTATATTGGGGGTGGGGGGCGAAACAGGATGAAGGGGGAACAGTAAAAACAAAGAAAGTAGCAGCTGTAGGCTTGTGCTCTAGGGGAAAACGTGCTTGACATTTAGCTTCGATTAGAGAAGAGATTGTACCGTCACTCTCGTCGAACCAGTCCCGTCTTTTCTTACTTCGGCGCATGTCATAGAATATTATATATATAGTAATGTATATATTTATATTTACAATTATATATATATATATATATATATATATATATATATATATATATATATATAGTTTCATGACATATCGAACATATTCTATTTAATTCATATATGGACCCCAGACAGGTACTACCACATCGAGTCAGAGTGAACCTGCAAGCAATGGCCATTACGAAATGATTCCCGAGTCCTCAAAGCTCTCTAATTTAGATATAACCACCGGATATAGTTTAATGTGTAGAAATGGTTAGGGTCGTTAACAGGGTTGGGAAGTATGGTAGGAAGATAGACAAATAAAAAGAAGGTATCAAGGGCTTAGAAAGATGGATTTCAGATTGTTTGGGCGAACCACTTGCTCAAGGGTGCCCGAAACAGTTTAATGCCTTCTGCGGAACACTCAACGGAGTGGAGGAACAACGCACAGAGCGATAAAACCAATGGAAGTTTTTAGAGGACTCGATTACTTATGGTAACCACGTCGGATGGGACAAACGTGGAAGTAACCTCTCCATACCTTTTCTAATACTAATAGTATGTATATGAGCGCAGCAGATCTTTTAATGCCTAACCACTTATCAAGGCCCAAGGGCTACTCGAGAATAAGAGTTGGTTAGATTATCAATTAGATGATGAAGAACAATATTATGAGAGGATTGATAACGATTGGTGGAAAGATCTGGTATTGATCACTTAGGAGGAGAGATCGGCAAGTACTTGTTGCATTGGACTTGAAAACGTCTATATTGTAGTCAGCTGGGAAGCAGGTCCATGATATTGTATTCCACAGATTGGAAGTTATTGGAAAGAAACTCTGCCCATGGAAGTTTTTTATGGTTTTATATATACAGAAGAATAATGGAGAAGAATGGATGAGAGTTGAAGTCAACATTGTCGATTTCATAGTCCCTCGTATCCATTGTGCCATGAATACACCGAAATAAAAATGCAAATAAAATCGGAGATTAGATGAAGCATTTATTTGTATTCAATGTTTTTGCGATACTTGTGTTTAAAGTCACGTCGCCATTGAATACGCCGTTTCTTTCCGGTCGCCATCTTACTTTAATCCTTTCGCATACTTCATTTCGAACTGTTATGGACGAAGATAAACATAAGATAGGCTGATTTTACATCTCTCTCCCTAAGGGGCCGCTCTTGCAATCTCAAAGGCTTACTTATATTGTCCGATAATAATCTTATTTTGGTGATAAATTTATTTTTTGTACAGGCGACATTTATCAATCTTTATGAATATAAACTGAATTTACAGTTTTGACCCAAAAGAAAAGTTGGATAGAAGGAGGTGGGGTAGTATATATATATATATATATATATATATATATATATATATATATATATATTTAAAGAAGTGACACTACCAACATTTGTAAAAAACTCTTTTCAACAATTGGTTGTTATTTTATTATTTTATCATTTAATAAATCTGTGATTTTATAACGCATTTCAAGCCTTGTTCGGCTCTCTTAAGATATATTTTTCATTTGAAAAAATATTTTTATGTTTAACAGTTTGAAGTTTCTGCGCATGTGCGTGCGTATGCTTGTGTGTATTCCGGGTTTGGTTTTTCATAGTTTTTGCTTCTTTGGGTATAAGTTATACACATACACACATACACACACAAACACACACACACACACATATATATATATATATATATATATATATATATATATATATATATATATATATATATATATATATATATAAAGAGAAAAAGAGAGAGGAAATAAAGGTCAGGGGGAACAGTCATGTATATATATAGAATTCAATTTCTAAGCCACGTGGGGGGGCATCAATAAATTACACAATATACTAGTTTCACGAGACATTCGATTATCAGAAATGTATTGATGATATCGTTGATTTATTTATACATTTGAATACATATCCACAATGCCATTTTAAATTTTTATTTGTTTTCAAGTGTATAAATAAGTTAAGGATATCATTTATGCATTTTTGACGATCGGATATCCCTTGAAACTGCAATAATCTCTTAAGATAAGCCATAATTATATATATATATATATATATATATATATATATATATATATATATATATATATATATATGTATATATATATATATGTGTGTGTGTGTGTGTACATATATTTCTATATATATAGTAATCCATTCACATATTGTTTCGCCGTTTCACAATTGTTCAGTTTGACTAGACAGGCTGGTACTTCAAGATGAGATCGAAACCTAACTTCTTTTTTTACAACTAGAGATTCTACCAGTTATACCATCGGAATAAGCTACAAGGAAAGTAAATCTTAATATTTATGTAAATAATGCTAACTAATGGGAATGCTCTATTCGTTTTACGAATAGCTTTGCATCATCGCTAATGATATCTGGCGATTTAACTTATCACAGAGCTCAACCCACGACCTAGTGGTAGGCATATGCATAAAATGTTTTCGATTCCTTCTCATACATGTTCCCCTCCCACACGTGTGCACATAGAATAACACACACTTCCCCCTCGTGTACAGCTATCCCTTGATTCGCATAGGTCGTCCTCTCCCAATAACACCCCTAAGTTAGCTTGAACACGAGATATTTATCCCCAGATGTGAAAGATAGTTTTCTAGTTTCTATTTCGAGTTATCGAACCTTATATCTCGCGGTCGCTAGTTCACTAATCCCTTCTTTGGCAACAACCTGCTGCTTTTATCAACATAATCTTCCTTATTTAAAAAAAAAACCTCTTAAATTTGAATCTCTTCTCGCTTTAGATGCGTCTACGTACCCATATAAGGATCTCTGTATGCCATTCCATCCATAGGGCTGTCAAACTTCAGTACGTATACGGTCTCCACGCCCTTTCATGCAGAAGGAGGGCCGGCAGAATCCCTAGACACATCGCGTTCAATCATATCGTCTGACGGGCCCTAGACATCGCTGGCTTTCCGTCGATTCTCGAACGTGTTGGATTCGACAGCGGGTATGGCAAACTGCCAGATGGTCTGACAGTGTTTCTTCTTCCAAACGGCCAGTCATTTATATGGGATACGACTTGTGTCGGCACTTTTGCCCCCTCGTCAGTGACAGAACCAGCAACACACCCTGGACATGCAGCAACGTCAGCAGAAAATCGCAAACAACAACATATTCCAGTCTACTCGAGAGATCAAAGTGTAGTATCTGTTCCGATGGATACTGCACCCCATACTGGTATTGTCTTGTCCTTCGGTGATTGACTTACGCCGGTCAATGGGTCTGTTTTGTGCAGTTCTAGGAGGTTCACCCTCCCAGGCTTTGCCTCCCCTCTTTGGGGAGGAGTAAGTTTATTGCTTACTGTCTGAAGCGCCCCTACCGGGGAATGCCGACGGGGCTGGCCAGTCAATTTTTAAATGGCCAGAGTGCTCACCTCTTGAGCGCTGGCTTATCTAATCCCACTTTCCCGATCTTGTGTCACATCTTACATTGTGGGAGGTTGATAAATAAAAAAAAATTTAAATTAAAAAAATGCCTCTGCTTGACCTTTTGACCAAGATCAAAGTGTAGTATCTGTTCCGATGGCTACTACACCCCATAGACTGGTATTGTCTTCGCCTTCGGGGTTTGATTTACGCCGGTCTATGGGTCTGTCCTGTGAAGTTCTAGGAGGTCCACCCTCCCAGGCTTCGCCTCCCCTCTTTGGGGAGGAGTAAGTTTATTGCTTACTGCCTGAGGCGCCCCTACCGGGGAATGCCGACGGGGCTGGCCAGGCAATTTTTAAACCCCACTTTCCCGACCCGACCTTGGGTCACATCTTACTTGTGGGAGTAAGATAAAAACTGGCCTTGTGCCTAACTCCTGGAGAGGAGTAAATCAATACTCGAGAGATGTATGGCTTAAACTTCACCGTTGAGACGAGTGGAGCCATAGGCCCCGTCATGCGCGCCTTCCTCTTGTTAACTACTCACCACACCGGAGGCCACCATAAATTGACTTGGTTTTACGAGTGCCTCTCTATCGCCGCTATTCGTAGAAACGCCTTGAGCCTGCTCCTGGCTTGGCAAGCCAGCAGGGCATCAAATAAAACTTCCTGATATTTTGCATATTTGTATTGCTAAAAACATTTCATTAATTAACTATTATTTGTTTTTATTTATTGAATAAATTCTGGCTTCAGTTTGAAATAGTATTTTAATGGCTAAATGTGCAGATTGAATGGACGCATCTTATTACATATGCGTCTAAACATCTATAAAGGAAACTTGTCTGTCGGTCGTATGTCATTCTAATGTGAAATTTATCTTTCAAATAACATTTTAATTTTTTTCCGTCACACTTAAGTTCTAAATGTCTTCACTACACACACACATTGCATTTATGCATCTGATTTTAGATTTGTCCAGGTATTTATATGAGAAAATTGTCCATCAGTCTGTCACACTTCAGTTTAAAGTAGCATTTTTATTTGTCTTTCACACTTATGCTTTAAATAGAATTCTCATTGCTAAACGTTCACATTAAAGTGACTCATCTTATTTAAGATGCGTCCTGAAATTTCTATAAGCGGAACTGTCTGTCTGTTATCTGTCACACACAAGTTTAAAACAACATTTTTTCGGTATGTCACACTTAAGTTTTAAAGAGCATTTCCATTTGTGTGTTACGCTCACGTTAGAAAATCATGTCCGTCGTTGTGTCACACAAAATTTGTGTTTCACGCTTGATTGTGAAACAGAATTTCGGTTGGTGTGGCGCATTTTAGTGTGCCACAGAATTACCGTAGATGTGTTACGCTAAAGTTTAGAGCAGCAGTTTCGTTGGTATGCCACGCTAAAAGTTTAAACAGCATTTTCGTTTGTATGTCATGCTTAAGTTTGAAACAGAATTTCTGTTGTGGGGTCACGCTCAAGTGTGTAAAAACATTTCTATTGGTGTGCTAGGCTTAAGTTTGAAGAATAATTTCCGTTGGTGTGTCACGCTTAAGTTTGAAACAGCATTTCCGTTGTGGTGTCACGCTCAAGTGTGAAAAAACAGTTCTATTGGTGTGTTAAGCTTAAGTGTGAAGAATCATTTCCGTTGGTGTGTCACGCTTAAGTTTGAAACAACATTTCCGTTGTGGTGCCACGCTCAAGTGTGAAAAGGCATTTCCGTTGGTGTGCCACACAATAGTTTGAAAAAGCATTTGCGTTGTAGTGTTATGTTACGGTTTGAAACAGCATTTCAGTTGTGGTGTCACGCTCAAGTTGTTGAGTCACGTTCAGCTTTGAAATAGCATTTCCATTTGTGTGACGCGCTTAAATTTGAAACACCGTTTCGCTTGTTGAGCTATTCTTAAGTTTGAAACATTTTTATTGGTTTGTTACATTTAAGTTTGAAACAACATTTTCATTGGTTTGTTACATTTAAGTTTGAAGCAACATTTTCATTGGTTTGTTACATTTAAGTTTGAAACAATATTTTCATTGGTTTGTTACATTTAAGTTTGAAACAACATTTTCATTGGTTTGTTACATTTAAGTTTGAAGCAACATTTTCATTTGTTTGTTACATTTAAGTTTGAAGCAACATTTTAGTTTGTTTGTTACATTTAAGTTTGAAACAACATTTTCATTTGTTTGTTACATTTAAGTTTGAAACAACATTTTCATTTGTTTGTTACATTTAAGTTTGAAACAACATTTTCATTGGTTTGTTACATTTAAGTTTGAAACAATATTTTCATTTGTTTGTTACATTTAAGTTTGAAACAACATTTTCATTGGTTTGTTACATTTAAGTTTGAAGCAACATTTTCATTAGTTTGTTACATTTAAGTTTGAAACAACATTTTCATTTGTTTGTTACATTTAAGTTTGAAACAACATTTTCATTGATTTGTTACATTTAAGTTTGAAACAACATTTTCATTTGTTTGTTACATTTAAGTTTGAAACAACATTTTGATTGGTTTGTTAGATTTAAGTTTGAAGCAACATTTTCATTTGTTTGTTACATTTAAGTTTGAAGCAACATTTTCATTTGTTTGTTACATTTAAGTTTGAAGCAACATTTTCATTTGTTTGTTACATTTAAGTTTGAAAACATTTTCATTTTTTTGTTACATTTAAGCTTGAAACAACATTTTCATTTGTTTGTTACATTTAAGTTTGAAACAACATTTTCATTGATTTGTTACATTTAAGTTTGAAACAACATTTTCATTTGTTTGTTACATTTAAGTTTGAAACAACATTTTGATTGGTTTGTTAGATTTAAGTTTGAAGCAACATTTTCATTTGTTTGTTACATTTAAGTTTGAAACAACATTTTCATTTGTTTGTTACATTTAAGTTTGAAGCAACATTTTCATTTGTTTGTTACATTTAAGTTTGAAGCAACATTTTCATTTTTTTGTTACATTTAAGCTTGAAACAACATTTTCATTTGTTTGTTACATTTAAGTTTAGAACAACATTTTCATTTGTTTGTTACATTTAAGTTTGAAACAACATTTTCATTTGTTTGTTACATTTAAGTTTGAAACAACATTTTCATTTGTTTGTTACATTTAAGTTTGAAGCAACATTTACATTTGTTTGTTACATTTAAGTTTGAAGCAACATTTTCATTTGTTTGTTACATTTAAGTTTGAAACAACATTTTCATTTGTTTGTTACATTTAAGTTTGAAGCAACATTTTCATTTGTTTGTTACATTAAAGTTTGAAACAATATTTTCATTGGTTTGTTACATTTAAGTTTGAAACAATATTTTCATTTGTTTGTTACATTTAAGTTTGAAACATAATTTTCATTGGTTTGTTACATTTAAGTTTGAAACAACATTTTCATTGGTTTGTTACATTTAAGTTTGAAGCAACATTTTCATTTGTTTGTTACATTTAAGTTTGAAGTAACATTTTAGTTTGTTTGTTACATTTAAGTTTGAAACAACATTTTCATTTGTTTGTTACATTTAAGTTTGAAACAACATTTTCATTTGTTTGTTACATTTAATTTTGAAGCAACATTTACATTTGTTTGTTACATTTAAGTTTGAAGCAACATTTTCATTTGTTTGTTACATTTAAGTTTGAAACAATATTTTCATTGGTTTGTTACATTTAAGTTTGAAACAATATTTTCATTGGTTTGTTACATTTTAGTTTGA
>OY744520.1:195998309-196020809 GCA_963556195.1 Sepiola atlantica | reverse complement strand
ATCACACACACACACACACACACACACACACATATATATATATATATATATATATATATATATATATATATATATATATATATATATATATATGTATATGGTCGTATATGAGGGCGAAATCTTCTGTTCCTTAATGCTGTATTGCTAATGGGCAACTTCCGGTTTGTTGCACACGTGTAAAACATTTGCAAGTATTTACATAAACGTCCTTATTGATAGAACAATCCTAATCTGAAATTGCCAGGTTCCTCGTCATAGATACCAACATCCTGGTACCGTATCTTGGGTGAAATACCCGCACTAACCCTAACATCCCACAACCAGATGCTTGTTTTAACGAACGTGATATTATCGCAGCGTTTCTATTTTCGCGGGCGAAATGAAGTGTAAATGACGTCACTTTTAGTTATGATTTAAAATAAAAATGAAATCTAAATGTGAATTAATTTGTCGGTTAATTAAGGGTTGCGCAGATTTAATAACAAACACTAAAAATATGATTAATCATACGAAGTATATTTTTGCAGTGGAGGAATAAAGTGTGATAGAAAGAGACGCTGAGTTGAGCGCATCAGGTGCATTATCTCCCTTTAATTTGGATAGTCTGTTAACTCTTTCTATCAAAACCTATCATAATTGGTAAGTTGGAGATGATGATTTTTTTAAACCATAGGTGGCGCTGTTATCAATCTTTCCATTGCAATGCAGACACGGGTGAATTTGTATAGGAATTGTCAAGCATTGCTGTCTGTTAATCAATCATAACCGATATGTGGTTAATACTACAGATATATACATTTGTATATGTCAGTCTGTTAAGAAAAAGTACTGCTCTCGCAAATATCAGACACAGGATGTATTATAAATAACATTGAACTCTCCAACCTTGTCTTGCACTTCTTTAAGAATTGTCTTTGAGCCTCCACCCTTCAATACTCGCATGACAGAAGCAAACTAACTGATATATACAAATGTATATATCTGTAGTATTAACCACAGATCGGTTATGATTGATTAACAGACAGCAATGCTCGACAATTGCTATACAAATTCACCCGTGTCTGCATTGCAATGGAAAGATTGATAACAGCGCCACCTATGGTTTTAAAAAAAAACTTCTCCAAACTACCAATTATTGATTGGTTTTGATAGAAAGAGTTAACAGACTATCCAAATTAAAGGGAGATAATGCACCTGATGCGCTCAACTCAGCGTCCCTTTCTATCACACTTAATTCCTCCACTGCAAAAATATACTTCGTATGATTAATCATATTTTTACTGTTTGTTATTAAATCTGTGCAACCCTTAATTAAACGACAAATTGATTCACGTTTATGAAAATTAGGAACAATAAAGGGCCAAGGATCGATCCTTGGGGTACACCTGCATACGCGGAAACTCAACAAAAAACAACATATTGTCTGTCTATGAAGAATTGTTCAAAGGAATAGGATGTCTGCCTGTTTTCATTACATCACAGAAATCAAGCGATATTGAGCCTAGTCATCACCTGATGAATGACTAGTTCGGAATACTAGGCACTGTATATGAAAGGACGGTGAAACATTTCTGCAAAAACAAAATAAAAATACATCCCTGAAGATGGTTATAGCAAGTACTTCAGTATAATAACCTGATAATCGATAGTTTATTTTTGAAGTTAAAGTCATCTCACATATTTTTTTTTGTAAAACTTGACTCGCGTATTTGTTCTGTAAGTAAGATTTCATTTGCGTATTCCTTACTTTTTTTTTACCTCAACTAGCTGTTTCAATCTTTACAGTAAGATTTATCTTAGGGAATTGTTATTGATGAAAAATAAATTACTTACTACTTCCTGGGCAACAGTGGCTAGCCCTTCTGGTGTCTAATAAAGGTTAAATTATTTTGTCTTAGGAATGAATTCTTGGACTGGTTTATAGAATATTAACAATTTAAAATGCTATGTAGAGAGCTTAGATAACAAGATTTTTACAAGTTGATATTTGCATAGAAATGGTAGTGCTTTGATTTTGGCTAATTGTTTTTATTACATTATTATTATCATAGTGTCTCTATTTCCCGTTTCTCATGCGAAAAAAGGCTGCACAAATGACCTCACTTTTAGTTATTTTTTTTAAATATTGATTTCAAAAATTAAATTGATTTGTCGTTTAGTTTGGACACATTTAAGAAAAAACAAAACTATAAAAATACGACAGATCATTCGCAGTAGAGAAATTAACCAGTACAAAAAGAGACTCTGAGTTGAGTGCATCAACTGCATTATCTCCCCTTAATTTTGACTCTCTGTTCTTTAAGAGTTATGTCCCTTCTTCATTAATTAGCAGATTAGGGTTTTCTTTGTTTTGTTTTATGGCAAGGGAGGGAAGCTAAACAGAATGCTCCTTCTTGAGGAGTTGTAGCACTCCCACATGAAAAACTGTCCTTGTGTCTAACTTTGCTGTCGTGTGGAGTAAAAAGGGATAAATTCCGGTTGTTTACACATGTGTGAAACATTTGTTAGAATTTACACAAACGTCCTCATTGGTCGGACAATCCTAATCTGTAATTTGCAGATGACTAGCTCGTCATACACGCCAACATCCTGGTACCGTTTCTGGGGTGGAATGTCCGCACTAACCACATCCAAAACCTTTCCCTTATCTTCTCAAGCAGTTTTATTGTCTACCCGATGCGACAAAGTGGTTACGAAAAAAATGTTAGTTTCTTCGCAAGGATTTCCAGTCAGTTGTACGCATTATCACAGGATTATTTTCCTGCAGATTAAAATCCGGTCGTCTTTACATTTGAACAATTACATCAATTTTTCCCAAGCTTCATGCTGGATTAAACACTTATTTCATGTCATTAACACTTATCCCTGAGTGGGGTTTGGCCTTGATATCTAGTGATCATTAAAAACTACGTCAAGAAATACACTGATGCGATCCCCACCAATCATAGTGTCTTTATATTCTTTTTCTCATGCGAGATTAAAGCTGTGCAAATGACGTCAACTCTAGTTATAATTGTTTTTAAAGATGTGGATTCAAACATTTTAATTGATTTGTATTTTAGTTAAAAGTAATACGGATTTAATCGCAGAAAAACTGCGATAGATAATATGCAATAGATGTTTGCAGTCGATGATAAAACCAGAACGAAATAGAGTTTCTGAGTTGGGCGCATCAGGAGAATTATCGTTCTTTTATTCACACTCTTCGTTAAATATGTCAATCAAGAGTTATGTCCCATCTTCAATGATTTATAGATTAGGTTTCTTATTCGTTGTGTTTCATAGCATATCAACCCTTTTCGGGTTATTTAATACAGAATCAAATTAAATGCACAGACGCAACTTAGTCAAAGCCTTGGTAGTTGGTCAGTTCAGTTTGGAATCGAAAACAAAAAAAAATCGTTATTTATTGTTACACCGTTATCTAAAAATAGTTGGTCAGTTCAAAACAAAATGTGCACTCCTCTGGGGAGAATAGACAAGCTTAGAGATTTGAACCCTAACCCTAACCCTAATCCTTATCTTAAGCCATTTTCTTATTTCCGGAATTTGGGCGTTTTTTATTCTTTGTACCAAGAAAGTAGGTTTATTTAAACAGCCTTGATTATTAGTCTTTTTACTCCGTTCTCTTCGATTAGTTTTCGATTTCTCTTTGATTTAAACACCAAATATATGTTATCATGACGAACGAACTTATACTACACTGTCTCCTCACCTGAAGGAGCAGGTAATGTCTGGAGTGATGGCATCATGACGATCGAACATACACTACACTATCCCCAAAGGAGTAGATAATGCATGAGAGGATGATCTAATGAAAACAGAACAGATACTACACTACCCGTCCACCACCAAAAAAGAAGAAACGAGGATTTACTGCCTGGGAGAATGGTCTCATAACAACAGAACATATACTACACTACCTTCCCTGAATTGGGCATTGAAAGATAGTATATTAGTCTGAAAAAGTATAGTAAACTGAATTCAGCATCAAAAGATAGTACACGATTACATTAACTACACGAAATGATGTTTTCAATACTAATTATCTTGTTCCTAACCTATACATGTTTGAATAAAATATGATAAGATTTGACTTGTATATTTATTTTTTTAAATGAACAATACATGAAACAATTTACAAAACTTCTTTATATACAATATTTCTAGTGAAGGTAATATTTCGACGACTAAACCTTACTTTTTAAATGCTTTCGATTAAATTAAATTTGGCTCCAATTCATGAGTACCATACAAAGATTTGGAAGGTCGTTGCTTTTGCTGTAAGCGTGACACACAAAATAACACACACGCTATCGTATTAATACGTGTCTTCTCAGTCGTCCCCTCCCTACCTCTCCACCTTCGATGTAGGAAAGAAAATCTTACAGGTTGGTTGGGATTGAACTATAAACCAGTCGTGCCGACGTCAAAAACCGACGTCAAAATTTTACGCCAAAGGAAAATACCTGGAAATATTACGAAACTTAGGTGACTTGAATGCTTTTCCAAATTTAGGTGCGGCACGCATCCGCAGAGCTTTTGATGTAAGCGTGACACACGAACACACACGCTATCGTATTAATATGTAGAAGATAATAGTATAGTTTCGCCTGAGGCGGACAGATACCAAATCTCTATTAGCAATAAATGTTTTGGACTATAATCTTCATGTTCGTTGAATCCATTTTGAAAACGTTTAGGTCCTTGAGTTGTCTAATCTTTTTCGGGTGTTTTTTTAATTTTCTTGTAGTCCGTACGTTATTGGGGATTTTGAATTGAACCCGTTATAAAATGCGACCACGCATCTATATGAGTTTCTCACCTTCGGTCGCTTAATCGATCCGCTCATCTGTCACACTTCAGTTCAAAATAATATTTCCTACGCTAAACGTACATGAATGGACGCATCTTATTTTAGATACGTCCAAGAATATCTATTAGAATATTTCCCATTGATCATCTGTCACGCTTTAGTTTAAAATAGCGTTTTCGTCGGTCTGTCGAATGAAATGCCTGTTTGAAATAACTTTTCATCAGATTATCACGCGTAAGTTTAAAATTGCATGTTTGTTGGTCTGTCACACTTAAGTTTGTAAGAGTGTTTTCGTCGGTATGTTATGCTTAAGTTTGAAATATTATTTTTGACGGTTTGTTATGCTTTAATATAGAAATAGCATTTCGTTAGTCTGTCACTCTTAAATTTGAGATAGTATTTTCTTCGGTCTGACACGCTTAAGTTTCCTATAGCAGTTTTAGTCAGTCTATCATCATAACATTTTTGTTGGTCTGTCACGCTTCTATTTTATATAGCATTTCGCCCATCTGTCATGCTTAAGTTTGAAATAGCGTTTTCGTCGGTCTGTCACGCTTAAATTTAAAATAGCGTTTTTATCGCTATGTCACGCTTACGTAAGCAATAATATATTCGTCAGTCGGTCACGTCTGAGTTTAAAATAACCTTTTCTTCGGTCTGTCATGTTTTAGTTTAACATTTAATTTCGTCTGTCTGTCACACTTACGTTTGAAATAATATTTTGTCGGTCTGTCACGCTTAAGTTCGAAATAGCATTTCATCAATGAACGCGCGAATTGAATGGGCGCATCTTGAAGAAACATCGGTTCCTGTTTAATCTTTTCGGATCTTCGGTTTCGTTTTCGAAAAAGAGAAATTTAGCTGGGAACTTTTGCACACAGCATCTGAATTGATGCCGGAATAAAAGATAAGCTTACGTATCTCTTGATCTATTTGAACGAAGGAAAGGAAATCGTTTCCTCTGTTCTGTGGAAGGCGGAAGATATTTGGATCGATTCTCGCAGACATGATCAAACAATGCCTCCTCACCCACCAACCCTCTCTCTCTCTCTCTATCTCTCTCTCTCTCTCTCTCTCTCTCAACTAGACGCAGATGCCAATAAGCACCTACATACAATATATGTAATCCTTATCGGCTACTCTTCTGTGCGCATTAAAACCCAGCAACTTCCGGGTCTGGTGTACTCAATGGAGACACAAAGAAATAAAGATAGACGATAACCCTGGGCAATTTCCGGAATTCTTCGCTTTGAATAATATTAAACCCTCGATTAAAAACAAGAAAAACGAAACCGATTGAAGCACCCATCTATAAATTCCGGTGAGATATTTTAACGAGAATCATAAAATTTTCATCCAATGGTTTCCTTTATAAACTTTAACAAAATCTATCATACATAATGATAATAATCTATATAGCTATACTATTATAAAGTTATGATGTCTTGGGAGTGCTTTTGTTCGTACACAAATAGAAACATGCGATTGATGGGAAAAAAAGGAATAGGTAGAGGACGCATTACTAAATCAGTAGGTTTTGCGATGTTTGAATCTCACGGATTTTCTTTTAATTGGATGCGTGTTTTATAAATTTAAAGAAATGAATATAACATAATATCATAAAAAAACATTACATAAATATTTTTGTTTACTAAGTGACTTTTGTGTAATCCGCAAAAATGTAGACATAAAAAGTATTTGACATTAGTTGAAATCGCATGATTTTTGTTTAAAAATATAATTTCTAATGACTTTATCTTTAAAAACAATATGGAAATATATTCATCGTAGTTACTTACTTTCTCATGTGCCCCCATCTAAATTTAAAGTCAGATGGAAAAAAAGGTTAATAGCGAAAAGAATTGCTCTAAATCAAATTTTGAGTTATATTAAGTAATACATTTTAAAAGGATCGGTGCGCGCGTGTAAGCGTCAATAATATGTATGTGCTTGATATAATCCTAAACTATTGAATTTATCATTATAAATTATGGAATATGTATTCTAGAGAACAGGGTGAATAACGTTGGCATGTTATGTTTTTTGTAAACTTTAACATTTAGTGGAATGGCGCCGAAACCGTAGCATACCTCCCAAAGAAAGGAAAAAAAGATTAAGATTTAAAACTAATGATGTATTTACTGCTTATACCCATCCTAGGACGCGTATTCTACTAATACAAAATTCCATGAAAATCGAATCCACGGATTTATAGAAAATCAGAAAACTAACGAAATAACTAATTAACGGATCGTAATAAAAATCTAAATCCGTTTCCGGTCATTGGGGACCGAAAATAAAATCACAAATACGCGAATAAAGATTACGAACTTTTGCTTATTGTCCTACGCACTATCTAAAAGTCATCTATTTTTTTCTAAGTGCGTACCCCCTCAGGTCGTAGAGTGTGTCAGGATCAAATCTTGAGCGGTGAAAGGTTGGATGTCTTAGTGCGCAAAAAGCTTTTGTAAAAAGAGTCCTTCTAGCTGTGTAAAAGCCATACGTGACGAGCCCAACAAGGGACAATAATGTTTTTAACCCCGTTAAACCATCGACCTCAAAACGGGTCCATTATCTCAGTTATTTGCATTATTATTTTATTCGGGTTGATGCCCAAGGGGGTTTTACAATGAATGTAATGAGTGTTTTCTCGCTCTCCCCTCCACATCCTCGCACATCCGTATCACTCCCCCCTTTTTCTCTTCTCGGTTTTTCTCTGTTTGAACCGCCACCCTCCGTGCCGTTGATTCTGTTTGACGCTCCATTCAAGACTCGAGGGCCAACACGATGTTCATTAATACGGCACGGCAAAAATCTTTGGGTAAACATTCACAAGTATCGTTGAAATTCGCAACAAGACCAGCGAGATCAAACCGGCGAGGTCCATATTGAAATTTGGGGGGCGCGATAAGCCGCGTTTATTGAAATCAAATATATTACAGACTCATGTGAATTGCACTTTTAGCACTCCATTTCGCTTCAGAATTCTATTCGTTCCATTCTTTTGTCATGCAAAGACATCCTTTTTTTTAATTCTTCTTTTTTGTTCTGTAATTGTATTTTCAGTAGGGCAGGTGGGAGGGAGAGAAACATGGCTTCGTCCTCTTCACTCTGAAACAAACAATGATCTTTCTTTTTTATTATTAGTATTCACAATATATGTAACCGGAAGAATACCCGTCCCAGGACGGGTAAAATTAATTTTCAGAAAAAAAAACAGTTTTGCACCACTTTTATGTCGGGTTAAAAAGATTAAAATCAAGATATAATGATACTAAACCTCATCTCTGAATTATCTTTCCTTTCTTTGTTACCTTCGGCCGTTAATAAACAGAGAGATAGAAACATGGGAGAAAGAGATGTATAGAAACATGGGAGGGAGAGGGAGAAAAAGATGAAAGAGAGATATAAAGATTAGAGAGAGAAAGAAGGGGTATATATATATATATATATATATATATATATATAGATAGAGAGAGAGAGAGAAACTAGGGAGAGAGATAGAATGATGGGGTAAGGTGAGAGATGGAAACAAGGGTGATAGATGCCGTATCAAATAATAGCGCGGGGTCAAACAACATACAGTAAGGGAGGGTAAGAGTGATAGACAGAAGCTTGATAAGAGATGGGTCATGTAATAAGTTAATTGCAAATTACAGCTAATTAGAACAAATAAAATTGAATTTGTTTTCAAAACATAACATAACTGAAGAATATTTTAGCATGTATTTCGTGTAATTGAAATATATAGAAAACAATGTAAGGAAACAAACGTTCATCAAATCAGGTCCAGAACAATAGGTAGATGAACCGAAAGCTCATACCGGACATTATAAAGTTATTGTGCCTTTTTTAGACAATATTAACTGTGAGTTTTTTTCTTGTGACTTTATTACCGGCCATACCCTAGAACACCTTAGCTATTAAAAAAAAAAAATAGTGGAAATCGCTCTAGACAATAATATAATTAGCTAACAAGAACGAAAGATGATTATAGCAAAGACAGGAGATGTTTATTTGCTATAGTTTAAAAACGACCAAGACTATAGGTAAGAGGAAAACAGTCAGCAGGAAGAGAGTTCCACAAGCCTGCAGTTTTTAGAAATTAGCTTCTGAAATAAGGAGCTGTATTAAAATGAGGTATCAAAACAGCAAATTGATTGAGACCACTAGATCAACGAGTCAAACGAGCTGGAACAAAATAAGCGGGGAATTGATCAGACGATTCACAAGAACACAAGCCATAATAGTATTTCTAGAAAAAACTAGCAACACCATGACTGTGAGAAAGAAGGAAGGATAGGGCCAATCAAATTACAAATACGTGTCTGCACCTTATCAAGAACCCTCAAATACGACAGAGATTCGCCAGCCCAAATATCGTAACACTCCTCTATACATGGTCTGCTAGTAGAGATCGAGAATAGCCTGAGGTGTGATAAAATATTTGGAGCGATAGGTAGAACCGCTTTAACGAGAAGCAGAAAAAGTAATGGATCTAATGTATCAACCCCACAAAATATTTGATGGCAATATAAGACCATTAAAGACTTGATGGCAATATAAGACCATTAAAGAAGAAATTCACCAGATAACAAATTCTACAAGACTTAGTCTCGTTATCAAAATGCTAAGAATATATGTGCAAAACACGTTTCGGGTGGCGGGCGATATCCTAGCAGAAACTGCATTCAAGTATGTATCAGTTGGTGGCGATAGGTTAGTGGCTATACCCAAAACATATGGCACCTTGTCAACAATTGCTTCTAAGCCTGAGATTTGGCAAAACACAATATTTAACATTTTAAATGTCGAAATCACTTGCCAGTTGTATAGATTCATCAGGCATGATTAGAATGTTATGACCTTTAGGGTCAGTTTGAACCAATAACGGAAGTACATATATTGTTAGATAACGAAGACTGTTGTTTAAATGGAAAGTTTAAGTGGTGACCCCAGAACGGAAGTCAGCGAAACCACGTTACTTCTGGACGAAGATTTCTGCCTCTTGGCTGGCGAGACTTCAAGCAGGAAAGACGTGTCCATTGTGCTGTATCCAATAGAGGTGCACAATCTAACGAAGTGTAGTTGGACGAGTTATCTGTTTATCTATCTGTCTGGCTTCGTCTTCTCATTTTATCTTTCTCACACGCGTAGAACGAAAGTAACCATTCTATCTGATAGTTTATGTGACTGTTCTTGTCTTTAGAATAAACCTTAATTGTGTAAACATCGGCGTCCGAGTGGGGTTATCAGAAGACAAATAGAACGTGGGTTCCTGACGTGTGTATAATGGTGTAGACACCAACATGTGAGAAAACAAGACAATATTATTAGTTGTGTTCAAGATGATACAAAGGGTATGTCAGTCGGTAAGTCTGTCACGTTCAAGTTAGAAATGCCAATTTCATCACTAAATGCGCAGATAGAATGAAACCAGTGAACGAGCTTGAAGTAAATAGTTTAATATATCCATCCATTCATCTCTACATATTCGTCTGTTTTTCCGTTGGTCTGTCATGCTTAAGGTTGAAATAATATTTAGTCTGTTGATCTGTCACGCGTAAGCTCTTAATAGTATTTTCATTGGTAAATGCGTTTTATTCATATTTTATTATTCTATATGGATCCTGGAAGATGACGATGGCTAAGTTGTTAATGACACTGACTGGCGATCTGGGTTTTGCAAGTTCGAAGCCAGCTCGTCCCACAGAAACACTTTCATTTGGATGCTTCAACATTTACGTGGTACATATTGTAAGTAGTCGATGTTTTTATAATTAGAATTCTTTCTAGAAAACTCATCGAGGAAACCAATGTCAATAATAGAATCATTTGATTCCTAAAAAATGAATGCATATGCGCCCTCGTGTCTCTGTGATAGGCTTCGTTCGGCTGGCGGTCTGATGATTAGTCGATAAAGTAAAAGTTTGAAATAGCATTCTCGCACATATTGAATGAACGTATATTAAGAATGTCCCTTAGATTGTTATGTTTCTGTAATCGTATTGTTGCCCTATCTGGGCTGGTGCACCACCCACTAGTCTCTCTCTCTCTCTCTCTCTCTCTCTCTCTCTCCCTTTCTTGGATCGGGCGCAAAAAGAGTCATTAATCTAGGTATCAGACTGTCTATCAAGCTTTATCCACTGTCGAATCCCCGCAATGTAGCACCCCTCCACTTGTTTTACAAGTCCTTCAAAGAAATCTGCTCCGATGAACTTGCTGCGCTAGTACCCCCTCACCGCAAATATCCCTTAGAAACCTGACAAGCAGCAAAGCCACAGCCCTTCACTGAAGAGGTTCGCAGATATCGGAAAAGTTCTACTCTAATAGCTTATTTTATCTAATAGCTTGCCTTTGGAATCCCATCCCTGCTCCTTGTTTCCCCGACTGTACCAACATGTAGACATTAAAATGTAATGCAAACAAACCACTCGCTGCACAACTCCCCACTTAGCATACTCCATATAAATCTGGCCTCTAATTCATAATAATTCAATCGCGTTTCAGTGGCAATGTGACTTGTTTGGGATAAACAGAGATAAACAAATAAAAATCGTCAAATAGATTTATAGTTTGAGAAACGGATGTAGATGTCGTGTCCAAAAGTCATAAATCATAAGCATGAGTTATCACCCTTGACTTTTTCATTTTCTTGGCTTTATGGGTAGGATAACATTTTCTAAAAACACTTTGGGGATATTTTTTGAAGTAGGAAGGCCTCTAGAGTAAACGTGGTATTGTGGCGACAGCAATGATTCTAGCCAAAAGTAGGATAGTCAGTTTTGTTACCAAGGATGACCCTCAACCCGCACACTTTTGATGGTATTGTGCCTAATTTCTTAAACTGTATAGTTTTACCTCATAGCAAATAAATAAGTGTAGTATCTGTTCTGATACTACACTACATCTTTTCCGTCCTCGGTCAGTGAAAGAATAATCCTTCGAGACTAGGGCAATTTTAATTCTTTTTTCCCAATCTAGAGTGCCTCTCTTCGGGGAGCTAGATTTTTCCCACGTTAAAAACCGATCATCTGTCTAACTTTTTCCTCGTAGCGAAGCAATAGAAAAATAGGAACACACTGGCTTCTACGGCCTTTGGGCTAAGATTAAGGTGTAGTATCTGTTGTGATATTGCAGTTCACATTTTCTGTCCTCCATCAGTTGAGGAGAAATCCTTCAAATCTAAAGCAATTTTTATTTTTCCCAATTAAGATTTCCTTTGTTGGGGAGTTGGATACCCGCCACATTAAAAACCGACCTTGTGTCGAACTCTGCCCTCCAATAGGGACTTTTACATTCATTATTTGCTGTTTAACAAGATCATGTAATCTTGAACTTTGGGAATAAATTTTTTTAGATGTTTTATCTTTTATCTTTTTTCTTGTTCTTGGCTTCGTTTATTGGTGCTTAACACTACACTAAATAGTATTGTTTTTGTTATGCAAATCGCTCCAGACAAGGCATGAAGCCACTTGATGTAAGGAGCTAATCAGAAACATCGCTCATGAAACGTGAGGACTAAATGACAATATAAAGGAAGAATGATTTACGAAGCTGCTGAAAGTAAACCAAAGGTCCACTTTCTACTCGTCTGAGCTTGCAATTTCATATGGCAGTTACTAAAAAGAATCGTGATAAAATTCGAAAGGTTATCCGTAAATATGTTTAGCCGCTACTGCTACTGCTACTGCTACTGCTACTGCTACTGCTACTGCTACTGTTTGTCTCTTGCGTGTCTTTTGTTTCTTGATGCTTCGTTAATTGTTCTTAGTACCTCCCAATTACAATAAAAAAAGAAGACATATACAATTTGTTTTTCATTTTAACCTTTTTCTTCTAATTTATTTTCCATTTGAAAAAACATGAAATCATTTCCTCTGGACAATTCATTCATATACTATTTCAGAGTCTGTTACCCACTACTATAGTCTGCTTGCCAGCGCGCGATGAACTCTTGTCTGTATATTTTGATTATCCTAAAAGCGCATCCACTTCTTCTCTCTCCTCTATTTTCCGTTCTCTGCCTCTCTCTTCTTCCCGTCTCTGTCTGCCTATCTATATAACTGCTATATTGTTTTGCATCACGAAATACGTCATATACATGTTTCGCATTAATTCCAATTCAATATTTTTACAAATATCGTTTCATTATATTTGACTAGAAAGCTTAAATTGTTTAATATCATTGTCCATTGACTTACGTCATAATCCAAATTCAAATCCAAAATAACATTTTCAAAATTCCTAATCAAACTGAGTCTGGATAATTATTTGGACTTTTTAATTTTTATGGTTTAAAGTCTCCAGCAGTAATATATGCTGCATTATTCGTCTACTGTTGCATCGTAATACAGGTTGGATCAAAACGGCTTCCATTCTAGAAAGTGGTGATCTTTTTCCATAATTATCAACAGAGTTTCCTCGCTGTATGTAGTCCTGGGTATTGCATTAAACTGTATCCAGTGATTGGAAGCTTTGCAAGGGTTTACAGTTATTCCTTCGTTACCTCTCCCAAAGCTTCCAATCACTATTGTTTATAGAATCGAAAAAGATAAAAAATAAATTGAATTCTTTTGACGATGTTGAATTAGAAATGATACACGTTTTTTATTTAAAAGGTATGCAACTGAAAATTATTTTTACGATAATAAGAACGAAATGTATTAATTTGTTACAATAAATAAGGAAATTGAAACGTTAAATTACTTAAAATATTTAGAATTTTTTTACAGTAAGAAGAAAGTGAAGACAGTAGGTTAGCAACAATAGAATTTCAACGGGGTTCAGTCTATGTAATAATGAGTGTGTACCATTCGTCAATAATGATGCTTCGCCAGTGTTCGCAATAATAGTAATATTCATATAACATAACGTCTCCATCAGTGAAAATCAAAAAGTACTAAGTAGACAAAAAAAAGGAAAACTTCCCGAACTAGACGGATTTAAAAACAGAACAAAAAACGTATTAATTAGTACAGAAAAGAAGAAACGAAAAACAGAAAGAAAGAACACATCTAATTATAGAATTAGTGAAGGGTTTCTTTCCGATTTAATTTCAGACACCAGGGGGAAGCTGACTTATTATTTGTTTACTCCCTTTTCGTGAACACGTGAAATGGTTCTGTCTGACATTTTCTTCCTCGCAAATATTTGCGTGACAAAATGGATATATATATATATATATATATATATATATATATATATATATATATATATAGAGAGAGAGAGAGAGAGAGAGAGAGAGAGAGATTTTTCACTTAGAAAGTATTTTATTCAGTGAAGACCGGGATTAGGCCAATAAAAATAAGCGATTACAGGGTACAGTGCATTTATATGTGTTTTTTTAAAGTTTACCAAAACATTTCGTTCAAAAACACACACACACATATGTATATATATATATATATATATATATATATATATATATATATATATATATATATACATATATATATATATATATATATATATATATATATATATATATATAAAATATGACAAATAAAAATAAAACATCTTTCTATTGGATTTAAATCATTCTTGAACTGTTTCAATCCTGCCTTCACAAAACCCCTATTTTTCCATCTTTAAATCACCTTTCACTGGACACCTTATCAACGGACATTTACAAACTGGACAGACCCCATATCTTTTTACACGCCCTTTCTCACTCTCCATTACTTAATATTTTTTCAAATTTTTAATTTGGCGTTTTGGCAGCAAAGTATCTATCTATGTAATTCCTCTGATGATAAGATTTTAATCTTGGAAAAGCCTTGGCTTAAGGAAATAATGATAAACCTGCTTTTACCGAGTACACCTTGCATTAAACAATCGAAGTTGAAATAAATTTGTCATTCGTAAATGTTTCTCCCTTTTCTTTCATCTATCTTTATATATATATATATATATATATATATATATATATATATATATATATATATATATATATATATATATATATATATGCATTGGTATATATTATAAGTTGAGGATGCTCTTCGTTTGTTGGTACGTTATCATCTCCCACACTCATTTCAAATAATACGATCACCTAATCCCCAAAGACGAAAAGAAAACTTTCCACAGAGTCTTACCAGTAGCTAAACCATTGAATACATTGAAACATAAACTAGATAGTTCATCCTTAAAACAAAAGAAGCACCTGCTTAACAACGTATTCAACGTCAGTTTTCCAGGTTAGATCTCCACAGCAATGAATAGTAAATAAATGAAGATCTATATTGGGACGAGTACCATTCATTTCCCAACAAAAGGAAACATATAACGAGAGACTAGAAGGTGTGAAAGTCGATTGACCCCTGTGGCAGGATCTGGTGCTAAGTATGCTTCAGTTAAAAAATATTTTTAGATTGCTTTTTTTTTTCGTAGAAATTTTAGTATCACTCGAGCCTACGTAAAGTTATAAATAACAAACATTAAAGAGTTAATTAGCAGTCAGTAGTGTACTGAGAAACGTTGCATTTTACAAGAGGTTGCGTATTATACGGTGGAACGTTAAACGAAAGTTAAACAATTTATCTACAGTCTTCGAGTTATATAATTTGTCATATGACAAATTAAACTTTGTCTAACAGTTTTACATCATGCTAATTATCATGCTATGTTACTAGTTCAATTAATTATCTACGTCAGGTTGGTTATCTATTTCTGATAGAGATTTGGCATATGTCTGTCTGAAGCCGGAACTATACAATTACTTCTATATCTGAAGCCGTAACTATACTATTACTTCTATATCTGAAGCCGGAACTATACTATTACTTCTATATCTAAAGCTAGAACTATACTATTACTTCTATATCTGAAGCTAGAACTATACTATTACTTCTATATCTGAAGATAGAACCATACTATTACTTCTAAATCTGAAGCCGGAACTATACTATTACTTCTATATCTGAAGCCGGAACTATACTATTACTTCTATATCTGAAGCTAGAACTATACTATTACTTCTATATCTGAAGATAGAACTATACTATTACTTCTATATCTGAAGCCGGAACTATACTATTACTTCTATATCTGAAGCCGGAACTATGCTATTACTTCTATATCTGAAGCTAGAACTATACTATTACTTCTATATCTGAAGCCGGAACTATACTATTACTTCTATATCTGAAGCCGGAACTATATTATTACTTCTATATCTGAAGCCGAGACTATACTATTACTTCTATATCTGAAGCCGGAACTATACTATTACTTCTATATCTGAAGCCGGAACTATACTATTACTTCTATATCTGAAGCCGGGACTGTACTATTACTTGTATATCTGAAGCTAGAACTATACTATTACTTCTATATCTGAAGCCGGAACTATACTATTACTTCTATATCTGAAGCCGGAACTATACTATTACTTCTATATCTGAAGCTAGAACTATGCTATTACTTCTATATCTGAAGATAGAACTATACTATTACTTCTATATCTGAAGCCGGAACTATACTATTACTTCTATATCTGAAGCCGGAACTATACTATTACTTGTATATCTGAAGCTAGAACTATACTATTACTTCTATATCTGAAGATAGAACTATACTATTACTTCTATATCTAAAGCTAGAACTATACTATTACTTCTATATCTGAAGCCGGAACTATACTATTACTTCTATATCTGAAGCCGGAACTATACTATTACTTCTATATCTGAAGCCGGAACTATACTATTACTTCTATATCTGAAGCTAGAACTATACTATTACTTCTATATCTGAAGCCGGAACTATACTATTACTTCTATATCTGAAGCCGGAACTATATTATTACTTCTATATCTGAAGCCGAGACTATACTATTACTTCTATATCTGAAGCCTGAACTATACTATTACTTCTATATCTGAAGCCGGAACTATACTATTACTTCTATATCTAAAGCTAGAACTATACTATTACTTCTATATCTGAAGCTAGAACTATACTATTACTTCTATATCTGAAGATAGAACTATACTATTACTTCTATATCTGAAGCCGGAACTATACTATTACTTCTATATCTGAAGCCGGAATTATACTATTACTTCTATATCTGAAGCTAGAACTATACTATTACTTCTATATCTGAAGCCGGAACTATACTATTACTTCTATATCTGAAGCCGGGACTGTACTATTACTTGTATATCTGAAGCTAGAACTATACTATTACTTCTATATCTGAAGCCGGAACTATACTATTACTTCTATATCTGAAGCCGGAACTTTACTATTACTTCTATATCTGAAGCTAGAACTATGCTATTACTTCTATATCTGAAGATAGAACTATACTATTACTTCTATATCTGAAGCCGGAACTATACTATTACTTCTATATCTGAAGCCGGAACTATACTATTACTTGTATATCTGAAGCTAGAACTATACTATTACTTCTATATCTGAAGATAGAACTATACTATTACTTCTATATCTAAAGCTAGAACTATACTATTACTTCTATATCTGAAGCCGGAACTATACTATTACTTCTATATCTGAAGCCGGAACTATACTATTACTTCTATATCTGAAGCCGGAACTATACTATTACTTCTATATCTGAAGCTAGAACTATACTATTACTTCTATATCTGAAGCCGGAACTATACTATTACTTCTATATCTGAAGCCGGAACTATATTATTACTTCTATATCTGAAGCCGAGACTATACTATTACTTCTATATCTGAAGCCGGAACTATACTATTACTTCTATATCTGAAGCCGGAACTATACTATTACTTCTATATCTAAAGCTAGAACTATACTATTACTTCTATATCTGAAGCTAGAACTATACTATTACTTCTATATCTGAAGATAGAACTATACTATTACTTCTATATCTGAAGCCGGAACTATACTATTACTTCTATATCTGAAGCCGGAATTATACTATTACTTCTATATCTGAAGCTAGAACTATACTATTACTTCTATATCTGAAGCCGGAACTATACTATTACTTCTATATCTGAAGCCGGAACTATATTATTACTTCTATATCTGAAGCCGAGACTATACTATTACTTCTATATCTGAAGCCGGAACTATACTATTACTTCTATATCTGAAGCCGGGACTGTACTATTACTTCTATATCTGAAGCCGGAACTATACTATTACTTCTATATATTAAGCCGAACCTATACTATTACTTCTATATATTAAGCCGAAACTATAGTATTACTTCTATATATTAAGCCGAAACTATAGTATTACTTCTATATATTAAGCCGAAACTATACTATTACTTCTATATCTGAAGATAGAACTATACTATTACTTCTATATCTGAAGCCGGAACTATACTATTACTTCTATATCTGAAGCTAGAACTATGCTATTACTTCTGTATCTGAAGATAGAACTATACTATTACTTCTATATCTGAAGCCGGAACTATACTATTACTTCTATATCTGAAGCCGGAACTATACTATTACTTCTATATCTGAAGCCGGAACTATACTATTACTTGTATATCTGCAGCTAGAACTATACTATTACTTCTATATCTGAAGCCGGAACTATACTATTACTTCTATATCTGAAGCCGGAACTATACTATTACTTCTATATCTGAAGCCGAGACTATACTATTACTTCTATATCTGAAGCCGGAACTATACTATTACTTCTATATCTGAAGCCGGGACTGTACTATTACTACTATATCTGAAGCCGGAACTATACTATTACTTCTATATATTAAGCCGAAACTATACTATTACTTCTATATATTAAGCCGAAACTATACTATTACTTCTATATATTAAGCCGAAACAATACTATAACTATATGTTAATGTTCATTCCAGTTTATTATATTATTTCAGACTTATGTATTATCTGTCAATGCTCAATTCAGAGGTAATGTATTAGTTGTTCTGTTGTAATGATGTGACCCTCCCAGGCATTACCGTTTACATTTTTGTTGGGCGGTAGTATACTATCTATTTTGTGGTTAGGATACTATCCTCTCAGTCATTATCTCTTCCATTGGAAGTAGTGTATTATCTGTTCTGCTGTCATGAGACCATCCTCTCATGCATTACCTTTTTTCTGTTTGTTCGTCATTATACAATTCGCCCAGGCATTACCTACTCCTTCGTGGGCAGTGTATTATATGATTCTATTTTCCCAGGCTAGCAAATATATACTAGTAGATTAAATAGTGTTTATATCCGGTTAATATCGAATGTAACTTTAACTGCTCAATCTGTTTAACTTCATGGACCACAACTATATAAGAACTATTCTATAGATCACTGTATTTAATTTGCAAACAATTCATTTTTCTGATGGCATTTTCTAAAATTGACAAATTTTAAGTTATTTATTTAATTATATTTCGGATTTTTTTAGATGAGGGTTGATAATTTGTAGAATTTGGTATACTCGGACTACTGTTCTAATCTTGGGTGTTTTTATCACAACGTTTCGGCCGATATAACTTCTGACCTTCTTCATGTGTACCTTGTCGAACTCGGGTATCTTTCTGTCGAACTCGGGAATCTAGACGGGATCCTTTATTAAATCCACGGGGGTAGCATGCTCTCGTTCCATCTGCCATGACTGGGAAGAAGTCTTCAGTAATTCGCAATTCTTCGTATCGCCCTCACTGAGGATTGAACCTTCAATCTTCAGATGACTGTCACTTAGACCTGTCCGCAAGGATCCGTGGTACAGTGGATATAGTACTAAGTAAAATTCAGTTCTAAGTAACAGTTTCTGAAGGTAAAAGGTTCAATCCTCAGTGCTGGCGATACGAAGAATTGCAAATTACTGAAGACTTCTTCCCAGTCATTAAGAAGGTCGGAGGTTACATCAGCCGAAACGTTATGATAAAAACACCCAAGATAAGAAAAGTAGTCGGAATATACAAAATTCTACTAATTTAATTATATTTTAAATAATACATTACATATATATGCACTTTAATATTAACATACAAATATTTAAATAAAGGATTATTTATGTATAAAGTTTTAAAGCTAAATTTATAGCATATTAATTATATAAATAAAAAGTAATGATACATTTATAATATATTATATATATATACACAGTAGACTCTTTTACCCCTGTACCCTTGGTGACAGTAGGAAAATAACCCCATGATTCATACGCCACTAAAATACCACTGCAATACTTTTATTCACTCAAGCATGTTTGCAGAAACTTTCTCATAATTTCATCAACATATATTAATTATTATATTTAATCGTTAGATCATTCACTCTCTCACCTACAAAACCCACGGAGTGAGTGGTCACTATACTTACTAACTGCAAATTATCTACTGTAACCGCCACGCAGATTTTTATTTCATTCGGAACTGTTAAACAGAAACACCGCCGAGTAGAGATTACAGGAATATCATTCCGCTATTCCGAACGCATAAAATTATTATGTTACGGAATAACGGATTACATTAAAACAAACACATCATGCGCAGCATAACAAAACCACCTCTAACCTTAGTAAGTACACTTCTTAATTATATAACATTAAAACTAATCGAATAATAAGAATGTTTTTTTTTAAACCAAGAAATGCATGTTTAATTCTTCAACATTAAAAATAGATTTCTTTCGAATTAAATATTATACGCGTTACGTCTTGGTTTTCATTACGATCTCAAGATTGCTAGAATTATAAATTATAAACGAACATGTTGCCACATTATACAGACGTAAGTACTTTCCGTATTTTACAATGATTGATAGTGGCATATTCCTTACACGTTTTCCCATTAACAGGCAGTATATTCGTAGTTGTGACTTACCGTATTTATAAGAAGGATTTAGAGAAAATACTACGTATCATTGAACGCTTTTCATTAATAGATATTATACACGTTGGCCATGCCAAATAATCATAGTTCATCGTTTTTGTGGGTACACAGATTTTCCACAATTCAAAACCGACATTGTTTCTAAACATTAAAATCATCCGATGTGACCTATTTGTGTTCTGTCGGCTGTTTACACATTTTCATTTATTCTTTTATATTTCTCCCGGACAACGCCGGGCGACGGATCCTGCTAGTAATACAATATAATTGAAGAAAAAAATGGAAATTTAAACAAAAAGAAACAATTAAGATCATGTAAAAACCGTATAATAGATTGTTATAAAAATATTTATATTTTATTATTATTATCATCTTTTATATCATGAATTTGGCGCTATCTAACTTTTAAGTGAAAGAAATACCCAAAAAACAATTTTTTTCCAATCCTCGAATCTAGCTGTGGAGCACAAAAATTATTCTCTTGAACACTAGTTGTCCACATAGACAACGTTGGGCACTACAAATCTGAATTATAGTTTGGTTTAGTTTGTCCGCTATACGGCATATCAACCATTAACTTATGAGAAATTGTGTGTTCATGCCTTTCTCGGCGGTATTAGTGCGTGAATAACCAGCAGATCCACGACGATTTAAGATTGTCCATGTGTTTTTAAGCCAATTATCTGATTTCTGATATGACACAATCTTCTAAAAATTAGAGAGGACCCAGGAATTAAATTCATGAATCACGAAAACGTAAAAATAGTGAACAGCCACTTCCATAGTCGGCGAGCAGATCCATTAGGCTAATTACGTACCTCTCTATATTATGACGTAAACAGCCCTTATGTATGTTGTTCCCTTATAATAAACATGTTATAATGGTGCATTTTCAGTCTTCATTTCTTAAGCATCAAAGCTCTGACCAAACCGAATATTCTTATAATTATTCATCTGTAAAATCGAAGTTTGTCTTTTGGATCTAAATCAAAAAATATATTGGTACCAACTCTCTACAAAAAGTAATTTTCGATCTAAGAAAATGCATTCTTTTGTTTTCCTGAGATATTCACGACCTTTTAACATATTTTCATTATTATAGGTTTATTTCAATAATAAATGATCTTCGATTATGTGTCTTTCTAAAAGTAAGCATATTTTAGACGAGCAAGTCTTTTTCACTGCTTGGGCGGATCTGGAGTTATCAGAAGAAAGGTTGGTGGTTCTACAGAAAAGAACCCATATTGATACGAATGTTTCCGATTGTTTCCGATTGTTTCCGATTGTTTCCGATTACGAGTTACGGAACAGAACGAAAAATATGTAAAACTGCAGACGACACTAAAGCATACGAATGCCTAACAAGATTAAGTTAGGTTTTTAAAATATTTTAGACCCTCCTCAAAAAATGTTTAATAAAGTTGAAAAACCTCCTTATATAAAGAAAATAAATAAAGTTGATTCACTTACTGATTGTGAACCCATGGGCTCTGAATTTGTGGATCCACCTGTATATTTTTTTCTGGATATTGACGACATCGAAATGTTTTCTTGAAACGAGCGCGTAGAGTCACCATTTACGTTGTCTTTGCAATGATTCTTTTTCATAAACATGAAATATAAAAGCAGTTGTTTAATTATTAATAATTTTACAGATTTTTTATAAGTGACATTTTTGGGGGGAGGGGGGTAACTTGTATTAGAGGTATGCATGAATAAATAATTCAAAATGAATATAAATATAACGTCATTCAATAATTAATAAATATAAATACTGAGAATTGCTTCGAAATGAGATGATTTTGGGTCATCTTCTCTTTATATAAAACTCGGTATATGTGTGTATGTGTGTGAT
>OY744520.1:195923309-195995809 GCA_963556195.1 Sepiola atlantica | reverse complement strand
TATATATATATATATATATATATATATACAGGGTGGGCCAAAATAAGGGTCCTATCTTTAAATTTGAATAACTTGAATTTGAATAACTTCCACAAAATAAAAGTTAAACTCACCAAACTTTATGTGTGTGTAGACTGACCCTTCCGAGATTTTTTGAAATAAACAAAACAAATTTTAGCCGAAAAACATTTCTTAAAACTTACAAAAACTAAAGTATTGTTTTTTACACTGTTTTGAGTTTTTTAAGCAAAAATAATGTTTTCTAAATGAGGGTACGTTCCTTAGGGCTAATACGGCTCATGCTTGCTTCGGAAGGGGTCCTTTACTTATTCTAAAAAAAAATAAAAAAAAAATCAATAAATAAAAAAGTTATGAATTTTTAAAAATAGGACCCTTATTTTTGCCCACCCTGTATATATATATATGTGTGTGTGTGTGTGTGTGTGTGTGTGTGTGTGTGTGTGTGTGTACTAGCAAATATATGCTTCCTTCCGGTCACATACTTTTACTAGGCTGGGAGGATGAAATCATGATGAACAAACTACATACACTGAACCCCAAAGGAGGAGGTATTAACGAACATATACTACACTAATCTTCAAGGGAAAAGGGTAATTTACGGTAGGATGATATCATGACAACAGTACAGGTACTACGATACCCGTTTCAAAATAGAGGAGGTAATACCTGGGATGATCTCCTCATAAAAGCAGAAGATAATGCCTGTGAATATAGTATCATAGCAACAGAAAATACACTACACTACCACCTGGCCCCCCCCCCCAAAAAAGAAGGTAGTCCCTGGGAAGTTGGTCCCAACATAAAAACAGATACTACATTAACCCTCCCTTACAGGAGGATGTAAGACCTGGGAGGATTAAAAAAGGAGAAGGTAATTCCGGGAAGTACGGTCATATGACAACAGAACTACATGAACCTATCTCCATTAAAACATAATACTATAATAGATTAAATCGGTATGTTGTTTTTTTTTAGGGGGGGGGGTTCATTCATTCATAAATGCTGAATTATAAACACATATTTTTATAGTTTATTGGTCTTTTCCCTATGATCCAACTCCCCATTTTAATTCCACGAATTTCTGTAAATAAAGATATTTTAAGTAGGATGCCCCCCCCCACAAGAGTAAATGTAGTATTGTAATGACTGATATGGTTCTAGTTAAGAATAAGATAGGCATTTTTATAATTGTTGACCGAGGATGACCAACGACCCCTTTTTCCAACACTTTTTTTATCGCCTTGCGCCTAATTTGTTTGTAATTTAAATTTTTATATTTCGTGCAAATAAATAATTCAAAGTCGAGTATCTGTTCTCAGCATCTCATTTACTTTTTACTTTCGACGCAACTATTGCTTCAAACAATAATAAAAAAAAAGCAATAACATAATAATATGGCCTTGTTAGAGAAAAGAAGAGAGGGAGAGAAAGAGAGCGCCAGAGAGAGAGAGGGGGGAGATATGAGATTAATTTATTTTCTTAAGTAAAACTTATCTCGTGTTTTTTTTAACTTTACTCAGGTATTTCTTATTTTTGTATTTGTTTATATTGTTGTTGAGGTTTGGGGTTTTTTTTTGGGGGGGGGGAAGGGTGTAAGTTTCACTTCGATTAGTTGTTTTCGGTTTGTACATTAATATTTACTTCGCGTGTAACAAAAGTAGGAGATCAATTGTTATTGATAAAAATAAATTACTATTCCCCCGGGCAATACCGGGTAGCCCTGCTAGTTAAAAATAATAAACTTTTCCAACACGAAACGATAACATGTTGGTAATTCTGAAATGTGACCTAAAGAAAAGAAAAGAAAAGAGAAAAGAAACAAATTTGCCTTTTCACTGGCAATTTACAAAAAATCGAGTCGGTCGCTTTTTTCTTGAGAAAACGTTAGAGAACGACGTTAGAACACATTTGAACACAAATGCTAAATATTTGTCTAGAAAATAAAACAATATTGCGAAACAGAACATTTGTTATATTAAAATTTAAAAATCATTGACATAATAAACAATACCAAATAATAGTTAATTAATAAAATTAACTTTTGCAAACTCAATATGCAAATTAGTTAACCTTTCAAATTTGATATCACATCTATATAAAAAAGATGGTGCGTCTATTAAAAAGTTGAATTAATTTGAAATAGACCGTTTTTACTTTACCGTTGTTTCATTTTACTTCAGTCGAAGTTCTCAGAAATCAAGGGGACCCTTCCTGGGGCTAGCACCTGATCCTTATATGAGATATATAGATATTCGACTTTGCTACTAAAGTACTGTTTACTTGCCAAACGTCGAGTTAGTGAAGGAGATAAGAACATTGATTTTGCTCTCCCCAATTGACCAGTTAACTATGTTATAGTATATCAATCTGGTGGTCTTTTGGTCTTACCGGATTCCAGGACAAGAATTCATCTAGTCTGGTAGAGTATCCAGCTAAGTGTATTACTTGAGGTAACATCACTAGGAGGTGCACCATTCTTTCTATGAGCCAGTGTATAGCTGCGTCGAGGGGATCTTATTTGAGCTTCAAATACTATGTTATTTTGGATATTTGGTCAGGGTTTACTTGTAGGGGTAAGTATCCTCATGTCAGGTGATACTGACAAACCCTTGTACAGGGAGACCTAAGACACTCGAGGATAGTTTCTAGTAGGTAATTCAAACTCTCTCTCTCGCTCCCACTCTCTCTCTCTTTCTCTCTCTCTTTCTATATATATATATATATATATATATATATATATGTATAAATTGAAATGAGTGATGAAAATAAAAATTAGAAAAAGAACAATATTTATTGAATAATCAAGTAGTTTAAACAAACAAACTCTCTTCTCTGCTTTTTGGCTGAGATTAAAGTGTAGTATGTGTTCCGATGCATGCTACTATTGCCCTGTACAGTTCTAGAAGGTCCAGCCTCCCAGGCTTTGTCTTCTCTCCGAGGAAAGGTTAGTTTATTGCCAATCCACTGAGGCGCCCCTACCGTAGAATGCTGATGAGGCTGATCAGGCATTTTGTAGGTAAGAATGCGCTAATCCCAGTACGCTGGTTAACCACACCTGACCATGTGTCTATCCTCCTGGAAGAGGGGGTTAAATAAAAGTAATTTGACTTCGTGTCTAACCTCTTTGAGGTAAATCTTCCTAAAAAAGAAAAGAAAAATGTTTCAACATATATTGCTGGTTTAAACTACTTGATCATTCAAGAAATATTTTTTTCTTCCAATTTGTATTCTCATCAATCATTGTATTTAATTATTGCTCTACTCATATATTGAGTTTTGACTTTTTAAAGAGAGGATTACTTATCTTTATTATTATCTTTATTATTTCTCCATCTATCTATATATATATATGATGTTATACAGGGTGGGCCAAAATAAGGGTCCTATCTTTAAATTTGAATAACTTGAATTTGAATAACTTCCACAAAATAAAAGTTAAACTCACCAAACTTTATGTGTGTGTAGACTGACCCTTCCGAGATTTTTTGAAATAAACAAAACAAATTTTAGCCGAAAAACACTTCTTAAAACTTACAAAAACTAAAGTATTGTTTTTTACACTGTTTTGAGTTTTTTAAGCAAAAATAATGTTTTCTAAATGAGGGTACGTTCCTTAGGGCTAATACGGCTCATGCTTGCTTCGGAAGGGGTCCTTTACTTATTCTAAAAAAAAAAATTTTTTTAAATCAATAAATAAAAAAGTTATGAATTTTTAAAAATAGGACCCTTATTTTTGCCCACCCTGTATATATATATACATATTACGATATATATATATATATATATATATTCTTTTTCTTTGTAACATTAGTGGGAGAGAACCCCAGCAAAGTGCTCGATTATAAAGGAAAATTAAAAAATAAGAGCGTTATATTTTTCATATATATATCGCAGCATATCAGAACAACATCGTTACCGTCGGTTTCAAATCCAACAAAGGGGGGGGGGGGTGACCGTCCTTCATGAACGCGTCTCAGCATCCGTTGGTGTCTCTTAGGTCACCGTAACCTCGACGTAATTTCATAGACTAAGAAAAGAAAATATTCTTGAATTATATATATATATATATATATATATATATATATATATATATATATATATATGTGTGTGTGTATAAATAAATCACGTGCAAATATATTAATAAAATGAACATAAATAAATATTTATTTAAAAGTGCTCCATAACGAGTAGAGCATTCATAAATTAAATAAACACTGTTACAGTTTACGCCACTAAGCCAACGTTTCGACGATATTACATCTCGTCACAAACGGAATCAAAATTTAGAAAAACGCATTGAAATCGCCACCAGAAAAAAAGCAGGATGTGAAGAAAAGAAGAAAAAAGGAAAAGACAAAATCAAATCCTATCCACGGTCGTGTCAGCCTAACATATCGCTCAATTTTCTGTTAACACTTCAAAATTGCATCAATGAACCCATCTCTCCCCCTTAACGAGCGCCTCATCTCTTTCTCTGTTTAACTATCATTCTGAAATCATCTAAGCATAACGGGAAAGAGAAAGTGAAGAAAAAATATATATGAAGAAAATTAAAAAGACTTAAAACCAATTCATATTTGGAATTATAATATGCATTTTATTTAAATATTTAAATACAAATGCAATGCTATTATGTTTAATATCTTTACATAATTTTGATCAAAAGATGTAACTATATATTAAATAATATGTATAAATATTTTGAAATCATGAAGCTTTTAATTAATCTATATGAAGATCCTTTCTTGGGTAGAGCTTATTAGTAAGGAAATTGTCAACTGCCATTCGCTTTAAGGCATCGCTCACTGGGTAAAACAAATTCGAGCTCCAGGCACTTGACAATGTTTGCATTGAGATTTTACTTACATTCAGTCAGTATCGCCTGATAGAGCAGGGATAGAGGGGTCGACTGTCAGCGCGACGGTTGAGTTTCGATCCTGGCTGGTCTAGCCGACCTGAAGAGCTGTGAGACAGCAAAACAGTCTGTATGTGGATGACTCTCTCTCTTTCTCTCTCTCTCTCTCTCTCTCTCTCTCTCTCTCTCTCTCTCTCTCTATATATATATATATATATATATATATATATATATATATATATATAGTGATTATTTCTATGTATCCACATAAAATGTTATAAGGAGATATAATTTGTTATGTATCAATTTTCAGTATTTACTTCAACAGTGCTCAATACGTGAGTAGAACTATGTAGTAAGTTATGAAACTATATTTATGACAATTAAACCACACTGAATTAAAACAGCACTAGCAAACCATTATTGGGAGCTCAAAGAAAACGGACACTTACCAATAATCGAATGGAAAATACTACAACAGGCCAGTACATGTAGAAATGTAGACGTGTACATTATGTCTAGATGAAAATTTTGAAATCCTAACCTTTTAAGAACTATAAAACCTATTAAACTGTAGAAGTGAAATAGCAAACAACTGGGTGCACAGAATAAAATTTACCTCCGGTAAACAATACATAATAAATAAATAAATACATAAATAATCAAATAAATAAATTTAAATAAAATAAAAATAAAACCCAAAAACTAAAAAACTACAACCTAAAATAGAAATACAAGCAGGCACGTGTTAAAATACGGTCACCCATTAGTTCAACACAACAAAGAAACATGGATAGGCCACTCTATAGAAAACAGAACAATACAATAGGAAATACAAAGTAAAATCAACCGAACCTTTATTTGTGAGAAGCCGAACGATTGGCTAAGAGAACAACAAAAAAGGGATGAGCCACCCTATTGAAAACAGAACAATAGAATATAAAATAGGAAGTAAAATTAACCGAACATTTGTTTATGAGAAACCCAACAAAGCATCTGATTGGTTAATTAGCTAGACGTGTATATAAAAACACCCGGCAAAACTAACTCCATGCATTTTAGCCTGACGATTCCCACCGGGGATAAAACGCGGAAGCCTCTGTGTGGCTTAATTGCCATAAATATATTTTCATAACTTACTATAAACCCAGATGCCAAATATGCCAATGCATCACCATCAACGACACATTCACACCTCCAGGCACCAACATCCAACTTAATCCCCCCTCTTACCTGCGATAACCCCAACGTGGTTTCCCTGATATACTGCACCAGATGCACAAAAGGCAACTATGTTAGGGAAACAAGCCTGGTGTTCTGCAAACGCCCCATCAACAACCACAAACCAACGATTAGGGACAACTCCACACGATACCCAGAAGCCGAGCATTTCAATCTCCCAAACCACTCCACAAACGACATGAAATGCATCCTCGTAGCCTCCAAATTCAGATCACTACAAAACAGACGAAAATATGAGACAAAACTCATTCTGAAACTAAACACGCACACCTCAGGACTAAATATAGACCTGGGGCTTCTCAATAGTTATTCTTTCGTACAAACATACGAACTGACCAACAACATTTTCCAACAGGCGAAGAACAAGTGTGTGTTACGGTGATATGCTAACATCTTCCCACTTTAAGAGTCCCAATACCAACTTTTTAATTTGTTTTTTTCATACTTGCCAGTTTCACCAGTAAATTGTATTCATTCGTTCTCTCTCTCTCTCTCTTTCCTTCTTTCACTATATATGTGTGTGCATATGCCCTTGTGAGTGTATGTATGTGCATGTATATACTAATACACATGTATCTGCCTATGCCTCTTCCCCTCTCTCCTTCTACATAAATGTGCATGTATGTGTTGGTATGGATGTGTATGTATGTGTATGCATGTATGCATGTGTATGTATGTATATATGCATATATATGTATGTATATGTATGTATATATATATGGGTGTGTATGTGTGTGTGCATATTTATATGTGTATGCATTTGTGTGGGTGTGTATGCGGATATATGCATGTACCCATCTCTACAGTATTTTCATTTTTCATTTTTCTAGGTTCACACACTCCCCGTGTACTAAAAAACAACCCTACTCTGAAGTTTACATGACTCCAGCCAATCGGCCTGTCTACCTTATCCCCCTACTCTCTTTACCTGCTTCATGTGAATATGGATGGATGTCTGTGTGTGCGCAGGTGTATGGATAAGCTGACATACGTAGGTGAACGTGCTGATGTGTCTCTATGTGGGTGTGGGTATGTATAAACACAGGTTCACTATATATTCATTTATTTACATTCATTCACATCCGGGTACATTTGAATCATGTTATGACCACTTGACAATTGCCTCTCAGCTATTAGGGACGGACTCCAGTTCTTTCACCATTTCAGTGGCCTTCCCCATCCCTTTTCCCCATTCTATTACTACCCACTTCTCACAATACAGACACAATCCCTCTATTACACTGACGAAGGACGAAGGATTGCGACCGAAAAATGTGTTCTCCTTTTAAGGAAAACTTTTACATTTTTGATGCATAAGGGACAATTGATATTTCTACACATCAAAATATGGAAAATAAATTATATATATATATATATATATATATATATATATATATATATATATATCCATGTATATATAGGGTGTCTCAGAAGTTGCGCAGCATTCGAGTTTTCAGAAAAAAATCATTTATTTAAATTTTTATACCTTTATTAATAAATAAACTATCATATATATATATATATATATATATATATATATATATATATATTAGTATTTTCTGTATCCACATATAATTTTATAAGGAGATATAATTTTTTTATGTATCAATTTTCAGTATTTACTTCAACAGTGGTCGATACGTAAGTAGAGCTAGGTTGAAAGCTATGAAAATATATTTATGACAATTAAGCTACACAGAGGCTCCCGCGTATTTATCCTCGGGGGGAATCTTCAGGCTAAAATCTTAGCCTGAAGATTCCCCCCGGGGATGAAACGCGGGAACCTCTGTGTAGCTTTATTGCCATAAATATATTTTCATAGCTTACTATATATATATATATATATATATATATATATATATATATATATATATATATATATATATATATGTGTGTGTGTGTGTGTGTGGGGGGTGTAAAGTAAATCCAACTATTTTTTTAAGTATTGCTCTCTTTTTATCTTTCTTCCGACCACCATATATAATCACAACGAACAAAATGACGACCACCTGTTTGGAAAGAAACTCAAGACCGTAGTCGCTACAAAACATAGAAATAGTATATCAAATATTCTAATTCTTCAGCGAGTCCTAATGGCATTGGATCTATTGTTGTCATTTACGCTGTGATAACATTTGTAAAGGTATGAAGTCGCAATTCCTAATCATCTCCTGGTAAAAAAAAAACACGTGTTTAATTGATCGTATAAAATTAATCGCTTTCAATCTGTATTGAATTTCGGCATCGAATAACCCCAAAGAGTAAGGCAAACCGAATTAAATCATCTATAGCATACTAAAACCGACTGTTTGTTTGTTTGTTTGTTTGAATACTTCTTCTTTCGTGTGAATCCAATGATTCTGGTGTTGGCATTAGTTTCCCCGATATTTTTCTAGTTAGACATTATTCAGGAAAGACATCGGGTACTTACGGGAAGGACCACGAGAAGGTTGCCATCATCCCTAAGTGAAAGTGGTGCTGTGGAACCGACTGGATTCGAACTTGGAACACCCAGGTCTTCAGTCCGTGTAAATATCCACTTAACCACCGCCACCTCCCTGTTTGAATGTATTAGATAGGAAGAGGAGCGAATGGGGCGAGAGACGCGGTGAAAAGAGAGGAATAAGGGGATGGGAGTGTGTTAAACACAAATGTCTCATAATCTGAAGGCTGTGGGTTCAATCCCTGTAGAGGGCAGTACATTATCATTTTATCTTCAATCACACAAAAAAATAAATCGTAGTATCATGGCCTCTGTTTAGTCTTGAGAGACAATAGATCACGCCTGTACGAGTCGCTGCACGTGTAATTATGAAGCAAAGGTTGCGCAATTCCACCCACACCTCTTTTTAATCGGCACTGGACGACTGGAAACAATGCGGAGATAAGCGAAGGGCACATACAACACCTGGTATTCCCAAATGGCCACCCGTGTAGTACTGCCCAGACTCAACGTCGCTTAACTTCGGAGGTTTAACAAGAACCAGTGTGTCAACGTGACGTAAATAAACGTAAATTGATCAGCTCAATTCCGTTTTCTAAGTTCTTTCTGAAATCATGTATTTAGAGTAATATATGAATTGAGTGGTGGTCAAAGTCAGAAAGGTATGTAAAGTTTTGTAAATAATAGAGAAAATGTGTAAATAGTTCTACAATTTATTGTATCCTATACATATTTCAGGAACAGCCAATACCTAAGTTTACTTATCTATCTATCTATCTATCTATCTATCTATCTATCTATCTATCTATCTATCTATCTATCTATCTATCTATCTATCTTCTTTTTATCTATCTATCTATCTATCTATATCTTTTTTTCTCTCTCTCTCTATCTATCTCTCTCTATCTATCTCTCTCTCTATCTCTCTCTCTCTCTCTCTCTCTCTCTATATATATATATATATATATATATATATATATATATATATATATATATATATATTGGTACAGAAAAATTAGTACAGTCGGTTTCAAGCACAGAAGGGCTTAGCCATCCGGCTCTCTTCAGCTTCTGTTGTCATCTGTTTCGGAAATGTGAAGTCACGTGTCACTCTCGTTTGGACGCGTTATTTGAGTGGTATGTATGTGTGTTTAAATTTAGTGTAAGGATGGTTTAATAAGGTTCGAAACATTAATTAAATTCAAGTTTAAATCTTGGATAAAGGATTTTCAATCAATCTCAAAAGAAATTTGAATAAAAATATCACCCGGGCAGTCTAAGGGAAGTAACTCTGCAGGGTTTTTGAATGATTAGTATTCGGGATGTAACATTATTAACTAAGGTATACTGAATGCTTATGGGGGTGATAAAATTGGTATGCTGATTACAACTGGTGTAGAGATAAGAGTAAGGATTGGGTCGGCAAGATTGTTTGGGAGATATGGGAGATTAGCGTTATGACCGAGAAATGGTGGGGACTTATGGGAGTAGTAATAATGTGAAATGGGGGTGTTACCCTCTTAATGACTGGAGAAATATTTTTGGGAAAGTTATAATTATTGCTCTTGAAAAGTAGTGTGGATATTGGTTGATTAAGGTATTTGTTCGTATTTTTAATTTATTTATATTTATGAGGGGTGATAGTTGGGAAAATTTTCCGGAGTGGAAGTCGGTATTTAATGGGGCAATTATGGGGTTATGTATTTGGCAGAGGACGGGGGTGTAACTAGGCCTTTATGTGTATCAATAAGTCCAATTTATAAGTAGTGCTTGTCTCTAGTGGATGCGTCCTTTAAAGATTTCATCCGATATTCAAACAAACTGTATTTGGGTCAATGATGGCCCTTAATATATATGGTATTTTTCAGTGTCACACAGAGGACATCTATTTATGGCTGGAGAGAAGGATGGTCTTCTCTTAATTACTTTCCATTTGATGGTGAAGGGTGTCTTTTCATCTTTAAGTTGCCATATCCGGGTCGCGAGTGCTGTATTTGCTTTGTTTATGTATTTAAAGTTTTTCTGTGTGCGTATAATCTTTGTTTGAAACTTCCCTGTATCATGCCAATGTATTTTTATGCTCTACCGGTAGTCTGGTTTGTGACGGTGGCTTCATATACGAGGGAATCGATTTTGCAATTCCCCTCTAGGGGGCAGCTGTTTTTGTCCTGGCATGAGCAGCCTACGTTTCCCACCCTATTCCACCAATACCAAGACAAAGGTAGGCCACCTTTTCCTCAAATTACTCGACAAACATCCCCCCCCACACACAACCTGCGCAAACTTTTTAACAGAAATTATATTACGGTTAGCTACTCTACTGCCCCATCCATAAGAAAAATCATCTCTGCGGAGCCCAAAGCAATTGCAAACGCACCTTCTATGAAAATAAGAAAGACTAACAACGACTTTCTGTGAGAGATCATCCGCCCCTACTAGATTTCGCAGTCAATTTTGAACTTCGTCTAGGCAAGGAAGAGTGCTCTGCGCCAGTATTACACTATTGACATCGTTAACGGACATCGGCTATACCCCTAAGTATGATTGAGTTATTTGCCCTTCTCGTCTGCTTGTGACTCGGTAAGTCAGCCATATTGCTTTTTCGTTTGATTGTGTGTGTACGCTCGAGAATAGAGTCTCTTCGTACCTTCAAACAGTTTCGTGTGATAGTTCTTTATTAATTGGCGTGGATCCCACCGCTGCTACAACTCTAATAAATAAAGAAGTATTACATGAAACCGTTTGAAGGTACGACAAACAATATGGTCGACTCACCAAGTCACAAGCAGACGAGAAGGGCAAATAACTCAATCATAGTTAGGGTTATCGCCCTTGTCCCTTAACTATGTCAAAAACATAATACTGGTACGGAGAATGTACAAAGTATCACCGTTAAACCATTGGGATGCGGGGCATCTAGTTTATTTCTTAATACTAATTTTTTTTTTCTTATCTGAATTCTTTATTTTCAATTCTAAATGCGGATGATCAATATGTTACTCGTTTTTCAAAACACGTTAAAAACTTTTTGATTTAAACACTAAGGTAGATAGACGGTTTCTTTACTTGTACGCACACACATTCTACTAACGATTTAACCCTGTGCCATCTTCAGCAGAATTGCGTGGATAAATGTGTTTAACCTTTCCGAAGAAGACAATAAAATAAAATGGAAGGTATTAAAGCATGTGTTAGTGACCGCATAACCTAGAGATTTAACATTTTTCACTTTAGCAGAAAAGACAAACAAATAGACACACGCACCAACTTAGCCGGCGTTGGTGGCGAAGGAAAACCCATAAGAAACTATCTTTGATCAACAAACACCCGGGGCCGAGCAATGCGTTCGTAGGAGGTATAAGGAGATAGAGGTGGGGGTAATGAAGAGAAGGTTGGGGGTTCGCGCGATGTTATCAAAACAAAAGGAGAACGGGGGAAGGGCTTTATGAAAGCACTTAAGAGGAGGAAAATAAACTCGACAGTCAAGTGCAAGTAAGATCGCTTAAGAGTTTAGGGGTTTGGCGCCCTGGGTTCTGCGCGTTGAGCACCCACAGAAGAAAAAAAAGACGGCAGAATTCGCACATGGCGTAACGATGCAGAAATAAAGTTTCTGATCTTTATATTATATTTAGGAGAGTAGAAAGTTGATCTTCGGTATTTATTTCGGCAGTCTCGTAAATCTCCCTCCCTAATTTTGTCCTCTAGTCCTCACTTTTCATGAACGTTGTTTCTGACAAAGGGAGAACAATTGCTGTTTATCTAATACTTATCTAACACATATCGTTGGCTAGCTTTTGACCAAGTAGTTTTTTGTTGTTGTTTTAGCTCTTTACACCAAATGGCTTCATGCTTTTTCTAGAGCGATTTCCATAAAAAATATTAATGGCGGGAATCCCAACCTTTCTCTATGAATCGATGGAGCATACTCTATTACTAATAAAGGTTTGGTATCTGTTTGTCTGGAGCCGATACTATACTACTACTTTTATTAATTGTAATAGTGTACTATCTTCTATTCCTCAATTCGGTTTACTATACTATTTTAGACGACTGGACTATCTTTCAATGCTCAATTCGGGAGGGTTTAATGTACTATCTGTTCTGTTGTAAAGATACCGTCCTCACAGGCATTACCTCCTCCTTTTTAAGTGGACTGGTAGTGTAGTATCTGTTCCGTAATCATGAGCACATCTTCGCAGGGATTAACTCCTTCTTGAGGCGGAGTAGTGTATTATATGTTGGTTCATCACGATACCATCCTCCCAAGCGTTACATCCTGTTTCGGGGAGGAAAGAGTAGTAGGGTACGTGTTCTATGCTCATGATACATTTCTTCCAGGAATTACTTGTTTTAGGGGGGGGTGACATAATTAAATACAAAAAGAAATATACTCGCATATATTTGCATAATGGATACAGTCGCAGACTACGAAATAACCTATGCCAAGTAAAAATCCAACTGGATCTATTGCTGCTATTTACGCATTAATAACACTATGAAAAATATTCAACCGAAATTTCTCAACATTAATAAATAAAACAACTTGTGTTCAATTAAATGTATACAATAGTTTTTGTATTTAAACATTACATTACACGTGGACTATAGACATCAACATCGAGGGTTCGATCTCTGTGTAAGTTAGCCATGCTAATGACGGCTGTGAGCCAGAAACACGTGTCCATGGATTACTTTTGTGTGCGTATTAAATAAAATTATATATATTAACGTAAAAAAATACGTCCTATAAGTTAAGGGTGACTAGTAGTGCAGTTTTCTGCATCTTAATCACTTAGGAAGTGAAACAATTGAAATAATAAGTAAGCTAATAACATCTAACGCTGCAATCACCTATAAAAATAATCACATAGAAATACATCGTATATTTGGGTGATAAAAATCGCACATATTTCTACACAGAGCGTCTTGGTACAGTGGTAGAACGCTGGACTATAGACATCAACATCGAGGGTTCGATCTCTGTGTAAGTTAGCTATACTGATGACGGCTGTGAGCCGGAAACACGTGTCCATGGGTTACTTTTATGTGCGTATTATATATATATATATATATATATATATATATATATACATATATATTATATGTATATATATATATTTATATATACTTTTGTAAACTTTAAGAGGTTCGTTCACCCAAACTCGCCCCCCAAAAAAGTTTTTAAATGCGTTAAATAAAAAAAAATAATAGAGAAAATAATTGCTCTACATCAAATTTTGAGTTATATTGAGTAATGCAGTTTTAAAAAAGTCGGGGTATGCGCGTTAGTGTCTATGATACGTACGTGCTTGGCAGAATCCTAAACGATTGAACTTATCATGAATTGTGGCATAGTTATTTTAGGCCACAGGGTAAGTAACATCGGCACATTATTATTTTTTTTTCGTTGTAAAGTGTACCGTTGCGGGAAGGGTCTATCGAAACCGTACTATAACCCACAAACGAAGGAAAACCATTAAACTTTAAAACTAATGATATATGTATTTCCTGGGACGGGTATTCAACTTTTTAAATTTTAATGTTTTTTCTTTCTTTTATGTCAAAAGCGTAGTTTAAATGAACGCTCATTGAGAATATCTGTTCTTACTTTTTGTCATGTTAAGGGGGTGGGGTCATAGCCAAAAAAATGGAGACTTATTTAGAAATATTTTTTTGATTTTATCAATGAAAAAATTATACAAACACAGCTTATCATTGTGGAATCAGAAATTCCTGATTCTTTTAACGTCACAAGAAGGGGAAAGTGTAATAATTATCATCATGAGAGGAGGCTTCGTACGAAGTGTTACGTACTTGCGTGTGAGGATATAGACTGACGTTCTGTGTATATAAAGCGATCGCGTGTCTATGATCTATCTCATTAGATATACAGCCCTTTTCGTGGTCATTTCGGTGATACATTATCGCAGAGTTGCCGCGTATTATATTTCACAACAGATCCATTAATTCTCGGAAAAGAAAAATCGCCTAAAAGGCAACAAAAAAAAAGCAGCAAAAAGAAAAAAGAATTAAGTTAAAGTCGTGAATAAATCAAGAAATACAACCCTTTACTTCTCTTTTTTTTATCTTTGTGAGAATTTTAAAAATGTCTAGCGAGATACGACAGAATAACAGTTCGTTATTTCAGAGCAGCAACCACACTGATCTCAGTTGAGATTCAGCATCTTTTTCTATTTAAATGCGACCTTGCATCTCTCTGAGAAGCTCAGTATGCCGAGCAGCCGGACGGTCGTTCGATCCGTCTCACTCTAAAAAAATATTTTTAGGTCCCGTTCAGTTTTAAGAGACAATGGACATCCCTTGTAAGAATACCTGCACAGGGAAGTATATTGTGAAGCAAGGGTTGCGTAATCTACAACCACGTCTATCCTGAACCGACATAGTTTGAGACTAGTGCCAAGGAGATGTCCAAGATGACTAGAAATAATTCCGGGATAAGCAGAGAGCCCCCCTCCCCCACACACAACACCTGGTATTCCCAAATAGTCACCCAGTTAGTACTGACCAGGCTCACCTTTGTTTAACTGCGATGATCAAGCAGGAACCGGTGCGTCGACGTAATTGTGCCGTATATATCTGCTTCACTTCAATTTTAAATCCTATTAAACGTGCAAATTGAGTGTACGTATCATATTATAGATGGCTACATAGAGCAGTCTGTCACGCTTTGAAATATGCTTTTCCTTGGTTCGTAACGCTTAAGTTTGAAATATCATTTTCGTTGAATTGTCACGCTTGACTTTGAAATATACATTTTCGTTGAATTTTCAGGCTAAAGTTTGAAATATCATTTTCGTTGAATTGTATAGCTTAAGTTTGAAATATCATTTTCGTTGAATTGTCAGACTTAAGTTTCAAATATCATTTTCGTTGAATTGTCAGGCTTAAGTTTGAAATATACATTTTCGTTGAATTTTCAGGCTAAAGTTTGAAATATCATTTTCGTTGAATTGTATAGCTTAAGTTTGAAATATCATTTTCGTTGAATTGTCACGCTTAAGTTTGAAATATCATTTTCGTTGAATTATCACACTTAAGTTAAACATATCAGTTTCGTTCAATCTTCAGGCTTAAGTTTGAAATATCATTTTCGTTGAATTGTCACGCTTGACTTATAAATATCATTTTCGTTGAATTATCACGCTTAAGTTTGAAATATCATTTTCGTTGAATTGTCAGGTTTAAGTTTGAAATATCATTTTCGTTGAATTGTCAGGCTTAAGTTTGAAATATAAATTTCGTTAAATTGTCAGGTTTAAGTTTGAAATATTATTTTTGTTGAATTGTCAGGCTTAAGTTTGAAATATCATTTTCGTTTAATTTTCACGCTTTAGTTTGAAATATAATTTTCATTAAATTGTCTGTCTTAAGTTTGAAATACAATTTTCGTTGAATTCTCAGGCTTAAGTTTTAAATATAATTTTCGGTGTTCTGTCACGCTTAAGTTTGCACATTATTTCGTTTAATTGTCACACTTGAGTTTGAAATATCATTTTCGTTGAATTGTCGCGCTTATTTTATAAATAGCCAAATTCTGAAATTGAATGAAAGCATTTTATATGTCGATTAGTTTATGTTTGAATTTAAACTAGCTTTTTGTGCAGTCTGTCAAGCTCAAGGTTGAAATATTATTTTTGAAGGTTTATCAGGCTTATATTTGAAATATCATTTTCCTTGTTTTGTCACTTTAAAGCTTGATATGAAATTTTCATCGCTAAATGCGCTAACTGAAATAATATTTTCCTTAGTCTGTCATGCTTAAGTTTTAAATACCATTTTCGCTACTGTGTAAAACAGTATTTTCGTAATTGCTTAAGTTTCAAAGTAAATAGCGTTTTCTTCAGTCTGTCACGCTTATGGTTTAAATAACATTTTCGCTGGTCTGGTAGACTATAGTCTGAAATACCATTTTCGTCAATCTATCATGCTTACGTTGTAAATGGTAATGTTTTAGTCTGCCATGTTTAAGTTTTAAATTCAATTCTCGTTTCTCTATCTCGCTATAATCTTAAATAGCATTTGACGGTCTATCATACCTAAATTTTAAATAGTATTTTCGTTGGTCTGTCATGCAAAAGTTTTAAACATTATTTTAGTTGGTTTGTCATCCTTAAGTGTTAAATATAATTCTTGTTCATAGTTTTTGAATAGTATATATTTGTCTATCAGGCGTAAGTTTTAAATTGAATTCTTATTTGTCTGTCTAGCTATATAGCCTGAAATAGCATTTTCGTTGGTCTATCATGCCTAAGTATAAAATAGTATTTTTATTAGTCTGTCACGCTTTAGTTATGAATATAATTTTCCTTTATCTCTCTCGCTATACTTTGAAACAAAATTTGTATCGCTAAACGCGTAGATTGAATTGACGCATCTTAAGAAATCCCGCTCTTGTTTATATTAAACCTAATTCTGTTCAATTTGACGGGATAAAACGTTGGACACATTTGCCTTCTCTGTGACTAAGCAGGCAATCAGCGCTCATCTCGACCAGCATCAAAGGTAACCAAAGCCGAGTTTGAAAGAGATAGATCCGACAAAAGTTAAACATTTTACTCTGAGTTCATAGCACATAATTTGTTTTACGAAACAAGTCTTTAAACTGACAATGATTGATATTAAACATCGGGCAAGCTGTACTTTAGTGCCAATGTCGGTAAACCACGCAGTTTGAAGTCCCAATTCGTATTGTTACATAGGCGTATGGGGCATCATCAATATCAACCTATGTAACTACTATTGTATTTAATTATTTTGATCAACTCAAAACCTATACCTTTGTTGCTGACCGGTGTCGTCATATGTGCGTGTGTGTTGTCTTCCTTCAAAGACCGAGGATAATTCCGTTAGCTGAAAAAAAATCCATCTGACAGGCTTTCTTAATATAAAAAATCATTCAATTCGAACAACACGTTGGTTGAAGAATGAAAGATTTATGCAACCAGATCATGGTTCAGTGGCTGGAAGGTAAAAGGAATACTGATAAAGATAGAGTTACTTATATTTTAAGCGTATTGCTTAATTATATAAACATTTAGCTGGGGCATCCTAATCACGTTGACACACTGGTTCCTGTTAGATCACCGAAGTTAAGCGACGTTTAGCCTAGTCAGTACTAAATGGGTGACTATTTGGGAATACCAGGTGCTGTATGTGCTCTCTTCTTATCTCGGCCTTCTCCTTACTACTGGAATCAAGCAGTGCCGATTCAGGAGAGGTGTGGTTGATGATTGCGCAGTTTTGCTTCACAATTACACGCGCAGCCAGCCTTACATGGGGTATCCATTGTCTCTCAAGACTAAACAGAGATCATGAAGACCATCTGAAGGCGCGTCTTTTCAGTTTAGTCGCTTCTCCTAAAATCTCTACTTTCTTCCAGAAGAACAGAGATGACGTCATATTCGCCTGTTTTACCGGCTTCCGGTTCCCACTGTTCGACAGGGTCAACTGTTTACCTCTTTTTGACCCTTATATTAAATGTTTTCTATTTTCCAGCATAAACGCCTCTATACTAGCTAATATATATATTTTTATCATCACTGCTGATTTGATGGTGCTTGCTTCTAGAATGCCAACACTTGTTTAAGTCTAAAGATCCTGTACCCTGTTTGTTGAGGTCCAGAGTTGACTGTATGAATACACCTCTTATAAAACTAAACATTGGCGTCCGAGTGTCTGTGTCTACAGACGATCAAGAATCCGGTTTCTCGACGACGACGGGTGTATACGTTTATACACGCATCGGTAATTGAAAACGTAATAAGAGTTCTCACGCAAGTCATTATCACTTGCAATAACAAGTGGTGTTCCCTGGACTCCGAGTGAAAACAATCATCCCCATATTTCCAGCATTCTCAACTTTTTTCGATAAACATTATCTCAACAGCCGTTACCATTGATTTCTCGTTAGCAACGACCCTTGATGTTCTCTGGAATTTGAGTATTGATTTACTCCTCTCCAGGAGTTAGGAACAAGGCCAGATTTTATCTTACTCCCACAAGTAAGATGTGACCCAAGGTCGGGTCGGGTCGGGAAAGTGGGGTTTAAAAATTGCCTGGGCAGCCCCGTCGGCATTCCCCGGTAGGGGCGCCTCAGGCAGTAAGCAATAAACTTACTCCTCCCCAAAGAGGGGAGGCGAAGCCTGGGATGGTGGACCTCCTAGAACTGCACAGGACAGACCAATAGACCGGCGTAAATCAGGTCCCGAAGGCCAAGACAATACCAGTCTATGGGGGGCAGTATCCATCAGAACAGATACTACACTTTGATCTTAGTCAAAAGGCTGGAATTTGAGTATTGATTTACTCCTGTCCAGAAGTTAGGCACAAGGCCAGTTTTTATCTTACTCCTACAAGTAAGATGTGACCCAAGGTCGGGTCGGGAAAGTGGGGTTTAAAAATTGCCTGGGCAGCCCCGTCGACATTCCCCGTTAGGGGTGCCCCAGGCAGTAAGCAATAAACTTACTCCTCCCCAAAGAGGGGAGGCGAAGCCTGGGTGGTTGGACCTCCTAGAACTGCACAGGACAGACCCATAGACCGGCGTAAATCAAGCCCCGAAGGCCAAGACAATACCAGCCTATGGGGTGCAGTATCCATCGGAACAGATACTACACTTTGATCTTAGCCAAAAGGCTGGAATTTGAGTATTGATTTACTCCTCTCCAGGAGTTAGGCACAAGGCCAGTTTTTATCTTACTCCCACAAGTAAGATGTGACCCAAGGTCGGGTCGGGTCGGGAAAGTGGGGTTTAAAAATTGCCTGGGCAGCCCCGTCGGCATTCCCCGGTAGGGGCGCCTCAGGCAGTAAGCAATAAACTTACTCCTCCCCAAAGAGGGGAGGCGAAGCCTGGGATGGTGGACCTTCTAGAACTGCACAGGACAGACCCATAGACCGGCGTAAATCAAGCCCCGAAGGCCAAGACAATACCAGTCTATGGGGTCCAGTATCCATCGGAACAGATACTACATTTTGATCTTAGCCAAAAGGCTGGAATTTGAGTAGCAGTATATCTCCCCAGGGTTCCAGTACTTTCCGCACACCCTCCCCAGTAAATGTCGTCTTCATGACGTTTCTCCTCAGTCTTTTCATTCTCCTTTACCCTTCACGACAGTTTTGGTGTGATGCCAGCCGACGCATGAGTGTATGTCTGAATTTGTGTGTGAGAGGTCGGGGTCAGTTTATTAGATTTCTCTCTGTTTTTACTTTCGTTGGGATCGTGTGATGTTATTTATATATGTTTTGTTCTTTTTCTATTTAAAATAATATGTGGCAGGTTAGCATTCGTTTGCGATGTTGATTGGTTCACGCGTTCAGGGATTTTTCTTAAGATTTTTACTGTTTTCATCATTGTCATTTGTTGTGTGGTGTCAATCTTCCCTTTTATTTCAATTACATACAAGGCTCCCAAGAATGTCAGTAGACGCCGCCTTTTTCGACAAGCGTTACAAATCATTTTGCGTTATTGATTATTATTATTATCATTATTATTATTTATTTATTAATTACTATGAGTTTATTATTTATTATTTATTAATTATTAAGATTTTCACACGTGTCATTATCCCTGGCGATAACAAGTCATGTTAGATTCTAAATGACAACAGCTATCACCAATTATTATTTACTCGCTAGGAGTTCTTATACAATTCATTATCATCGATTGCTCACTGAAAATAACAAGGGGTGTTCCACGGAGTCTGAGTGACAGAAAATCTCCCGACATTTTCAGTACCCAAATAATGTTGTGTATGTGCAAGTGTTATGTAATAAAATTAAGTGTGTATTTCCCTTTTTCAAAATGTGACTAAGATCATTTTGTAGGCTTTATGTGTGTAAGGTTTTCTGTCTTGAATCGGTTCAGTTCTAATTTAGAAGGCGATGTTCATGTTATTATATATGAAAAAAAGCCTTTTTACTTGTGAAAGTTTATTTTAATTTTATTTTTATTTAAATTTCGGTTTATTTATTTTATTCTATTTGAACATTTCTAGCGTAATTCGTCGCATTTTCCATCCTAGTTTAATAAATCTTTGTAACATAATAACAGAAATAACGCCCAGACAAATGAAAGTGGATTTTATATCATGCTAGCTGTCTTCATCTGACGTTGCCCGGTACTCTTTAATTTTAATTTTTTTGAATAGGATTTTGAAAATTAAATAAAAGTGATTTTAAATTTATTTCAAATTGTCCAAGAATCACGACGTAATTAATTTTTTGGCTGACTTATTAACGAATAAGCCGAAATATAATTGCGTGGATTTAATTTTGTAAGATTTAATTTTATTTCAGGCTTCGCATTTTTAAGTGAAGAATAATATTTATGAATAGTAAAACATGTTTAAGTCACGTAAAGGCACCTTTACATGTTTCTGAATAAACCGAAATCGGTGGCTTTTCTAAATAACTGTTTTAAATAGGATTTTCAAAACCTAGTTACAAACATCTAATGATCGGAGATACAGTGAAGATGCAGTAAAATATTAAAGGCAAGTGCATCATGTTATCCTTTTTGATTGACCTCAAAGTGCAGCCATTGGGCTTATTTGACACCTGCAGTATTTCTAGGGTATATAATGATCTCAATTTAACTCGATCTCCCTAAAGTGGGGTTTATGTGTTGTTAATTTTTATACTACCTAAATCTGTGTATTTGACTTCTCTGTAAGCTCTATTGTAATCTCCTTCCTGTTGAGCTTTTTAAAACATACGTTCAGCTATGTGTCGTACAGAATTCCTTCCCCTATTAACAAAAAATATTACCATCCCAACTGAAGAAGTTTTATAGGAAGCATGAACACTTTTGTGAGAAATATTACATGGACAGCATACCGCTATGACCGCAACGCTGAGTTGAGGAACCGGCCAACATTCAGGAGAACACAAATTCTAGTGAAATCCATTAGACATAGGGATAAGACCCAAAGAATAGCAGCAACAATTATAAGTTTAAGTCCTACTAGAACTATAGGGTGGGCCAAAATAAGGGTCCTATCTTTAAATTTGAATAACTTGAATTTGAATAACTTCCACAAAATAAAAGTTAAATTCACCAAACTTTATGTGTGTGTAGACTGACCCTTCCGAGATTTTTTGAAATAAACAAAACAAATTTTAGCCGAAAAACACTTCTTAAAACTTACAAAAACTAAAGTATTGTTTTTTACACTGTTTTGAGTTTTTTAAGCAAAAATAATGTTTTCTAAATGAGGGTACGTTCCTTAGGGCTAATACGGCTCATGCTTGCTTCGGAAGGGGTCCTTTACTTATTCTTAAAAAAAATCAAAAAAAAATCAATAAATAAAAAAGTTATGAATTTTTAAAAATAGGACCCTTATTTTAGCCCACCCTGGAATAATTGGATAATTTTGAAAATAACCTTGTAAATCTAAATAGAAATTAAGATTTTAAAAGCATAACAAGTATGAAACTAAGTCTCTTTTCCACATAATTGATTTTTTCGAAAAGTGTAAACAACAATAGTAACAAGTATCTCTATAGCATGAGCAATGGCCAATATAAACCCATTATGTATAAAGGACTCTACAAGAATTATAAAACTAACCCAGTTGAATCCGTTCACAACATTAATTTTGGAAGCTAAGCACTAGTATATACTAGATAGAATACTACCGTACAATTTGAAATAAATTTAATACCATCTTTGGTTTTCCTCAAATAAGGTAACTGATTAGTTTAAAAATGCTAAATTTAAACATATCAACTTCTTAGCTTTTGACATAGAGTCTTATTAACAATCCATCTCACCAATATTATTAATTAAAGCCCTATTTATGGCTAGAAAAAAAGCTCAACATAACTCCATTTGAGATAGTTTTAATAATATTAGCCAGAAAATCCATAGTACATTTTGACAGTAAATATTGAACTAGGAAGTATACGCCCAACCGTTTCAATATTTTAATGGGATCCACAGACATTGCACAAGTTACGGATTTGTTAGGATTATACTTACTTAATAGTATTTCCGGGCACTTTAAGAGCGACGTTGCGTTAGACTTGATGGATCTGACGCTCTATTAGCTATTAGATCAACTATTAGAAAAAATTAAAAGAGACTACATGAACTGTTTAAGAACTTTGGTTTAAAAATTATAATTGACATTAATTAAAAAGTTAGTTAATTTTCTTAGATTTAACACTTAACTTATTAACCAACATGTTCGAGCCTAACATAAGCTTAACCAAATATTATTTTATGTCTATAAGGATTCTAAACAGCCTAGATCTATTATAAATCTAATTGAATAATCTCCAACTTTTCATTTAACAGTCATATATTTGATGAAAACTCCCAATTTAATAACAATGCATTACAAAATCAAGTTGCGATTAAAATATCAAACATCTAAAATTCTCCCAACACCCAACAAGCGTTAATAGAAATGCTAGAATTGGCGTAAATATATCAAACATTATTACCCACAATATGGCAAAAAATTGATCTAGGCGCGGTTATAATATGAATCGTACGAGTCAGGGGAAAATAGACCCTTGCATCAGCAACAGATAAAAGTAAATACTCATAAACCTACTAACTCTAACCCTAACCCTAACCCTAAAAATGGTAGGAATAGGCGACATAATTGCATATAACTCAATGTATAAACAAATATCCTTAAAATGTTCTTTACAATGGTTGAGGACAACTTTTTGGTCCCACACAAATATAGAAAGATAATCAGAATTTTTTTCTCTACAATATCTACATTAAAACAACGGATAATAGGTTTCAATGCGTTAAAATAAATATAGCCCATAAAATGAATAACTTTGTTTCTCCTGCCCCCGAATAGAAATCTATGCCTACTGAATGGTTCATGCAAGCGGAAGAACGTTATTTTCAAATGTACAGTAAAACAAGTTACAAACAATGGGGTTAATAATAACAGAAATAATAATAATAGTAATGACAATAATAATTATGATACTATGGATGGAAATGAAATGAATAATAGTGATAGACCATCTTTTATATGGTTTTCAAATTACTGAGACCCTATAAATGAGCTCTACGTATACTTTTAGAAATAAACACCACTCACAATTCACTTCTCTACCTATCCATGTTCGGGATTTCAAAATAATAACATTCATTATACCCTTCATTGGCAAATAATTAAAAAGATTAGGCCTTATAAGCCCTAAGACAGGTACTGCGGACTAGGTAGAGATGAATCCTATACATAATTAAACACAACGGTCTTTTACCAAATAAAAATATGAGGTCTTGTCTAACTGTATGCATAAAAACTCGTATAGATAGTGCCACTTTAAGGTACTTTAGCACTTAACTGATCCCTCTCACCACAGATCTTAAACATTTGTCTACTATTAATTGTTTGTCATCCATTTACTGTATTTAACCAACATTCAACTTATAACAAGTAGCTAATTTTAACGTTTGAAATTCGTACTTTAATCTCCACCCATATTTTCACACGTGTTTAATTTGGGTTTACTGTATAATTAAATGAACATGCGCTTCATCGGTGATTATGCTATCACTCTAAACCACCTTTATAATATCCCTTGCTTTCCCTTTTATAAACGGTCAATCTACATAAAATAAGTCTCTACGTTATTTAATATTAATCTAGAATTTCTCCCTTTTATGTTACTATTTGAATTTCTAACTTTTGCATACACCTTCTTATTGAAGCCTTTATTTATACTTTAATTTATTTTAATTTTACTTTATTTTGTGTTATAAATTATTTTTAATTTCATTTATTTTTTAATTTTATTTATTTTTAAAAAAATAATTAAATAACTTTTTTTAAAATTTTTCTGATTTCTTATTTGTATCTTTGTATCTTTTGTTCTTTGCTTCAATTATCTTCTATTTATTTCCTGTTACTATCTGGCAAGTTTTATTAACCTATAACTGCCATTTCTTAGAATTTAGATATTGTGACTGTAAAATAACATACATGCACTTTTAGTAACTACGGCAAACCTTTCTTTATATTCTTCTAACTCCTTTACATTAATAGCTTTCAACTGTATCTTACCCTAACCATAACCCTAACCCTAACCCTGACCCTAACCCTAACCCTAACCCTAACCCTAACCTTTACCCTAACCCTACTTAATCAACAATAGACTAATCTTAACCAAAGTAAATGAAGTGTAACTTTTGAATGATTTCACATTTACATTCAGCTGTCTGGTTATGAGACTTTTGCGCATTAGCAGGTGTGGTTCTCTCATTACCCCCCCCCCATGGTTAACAAGGACTTGATAAGTGACTTGAATTCTTCATTTGACTTAAAAAAAGGAAAAAAAAAGGAAAAATGCGCTCATTTACATATTCTTAAAATAATAAAATCAACAGGCTCAGGGTAGTGAAAAATAAAAACACACCGTAAAAAAACACCGGTCGCTATCGCCAAAAACCAAACAATAACAAATAATCTACGTAATAGTATAGGCGTGCAGAAAATGTGGCGGGTCATTCTAGTCTAGTGGTTAGAACAGTAGTCTACGAATATTACCATCGAAGGTTCGATCCCTTGTAAATAAATAATATACAATAAATTGGTTTATAAATGAATTAATTAATTTTAAAAAATTTCTCTCTCTCTCTCTCTCTCTCTCTATATATATATATATATATATATATATATATACAGGGTGGGCAAAAATAAGGGTCCTATTTTTAAAAATTCATAACTTTTTTATTTATTGATTTAAAAAAAATTTTTTTTTAGAATAAGTAAAGGACCCCTTCCGAAGCAAGCATGAGCCGTATTAGCCCTAAGGAACGTACCCTCATTTAGAAAACATTATTTTTGCTTAAAAAACTCAAAACAGTGTAAAAAACAATACTTTAGTTTTTGTAAGTTTTAAGAAGTGTTTTTCGGCTAAAATTTGTTTTGTTTATTTCAAAAAATCTCGGAAGGGTCAGTCTACACACACATAAAGTTTAGTGAGTTTAACTTTTATTTTGTGGAAGTTATTCAAATTCAAGTTATTCAAATTTTAAGATAGGACCCTTATTTTGGCCCACCCTATATATATATATATATATATATATAGCAAAAGTCCACGTAAAGTTTTAGATATACCTTTATGTATTCACGTATGCGTATTTGCCTGCGTGTGTCGGTCGTTCCGTGTACAGTGAAGGTGTGGAATAAACAAATCTAATGTTGCCCTCCCATCATGAGCTCATCTCTTTAGGAATAACAATTGTGCTACTCCACCTCCCACCGTCGCTAATCCAACTCACGATCCAAGGACAATACAAAACAATTTCCCTTCACCTGCCCCCAGTCCTCCGCTCAATCGACGTCGGCCTGAGTAAATTGGGAATAAGGTGAAAAGAAAAAATAAGAAACCCGAGAGGCTTCGGCAACCGTCCATCAGAGCTCGTAGGTAAATGCGATTTGTGATTTTGCATGGTCTTGATAAGATAGATAGATTGATAGATTGATAGACAGAGACAGACAAACAAACAGAAGGATAGATAGTTAAGGGCTAAAGTACCTTAAAGTGGCACTATCTATACGAGTTTTTATGCATACAGGTAGACAAGACCTCATATTTTTATTTGGTAAAAGACCGTTGTGTTTAATTATGTATAGGATTCATCTCTACCTAGTCCGCAGTACCTGTCTTAGGGAAAGAGTGAGCAAGAGTGAGCAAGAGTGAGCAAGAGAAAATGTGATCACACCATGCGGACAAAAAGCTAATTAAAATATACTACCATATCCGTGAATGCTTACTCTATGAATAAAATAGATCAACATATCTACTGGAAAAAATATACTTTTATATCCATATATATATATATATATATATATATATATATATATATATATACATATATATAAGAAAGTTTACTTATTATTAAGTCTTCATCAATAAGTAAGAAGTTGAATTTAAATAAATAAATATTTATTCAAAAATATATATTTATGCGATGTCTAGGTCTAAAAACCTACTTATTCAAATTACCCAACGCTTTCAAAGAGGAGCAAGTTCTAATTCATTACACGCGTCCTTGACGCTCACTTGATGGCTAAGATATTTAAAAAAAAACAACATCACCGTTGCAAGATCTACGGATTATTTTAGTAAAAAAATGTCATGAAAAAAAAAGAAAGAAGAACATGTTACTATTTCCTGATGAAGACTTTTTACAGTCGAAACTAAGTTAAAAATATGAAGATATATTTATGCTTTGTTTGTGTCTAAAAACTTATTTATTCAAATTACTTAACGCTTTCAAAGGGGAACAATTTCTAATACAAACATATAATTTAATATTATAAGTAGCCCCTTTCAAGTAAGATTAAAAGTAGGGCACTATCGGAGAGATTAAAAATAGACATTCAACTGAAGCTCCAGTGCAATACTCCGATTCTGTAGTTGAGTTCTATCGTATGTCTAGATAGTTATACTCGCCGCTTTCAGTGTAAATGTTACTTTATTTCTTCCTAATTATATGTCAATCTCTCGTGGGCTCAAGGACTATGTGGACGCTTACAGATCAAGATGACTCTGTGAACCGGGTTTGCGCCCTGTGACTGTCTGAGATTGTTATGCCCCTGCGCTTATGAGATCCGTAAGCTCAAAACATATATATATATATATATATATATATATATATATATATATATATATATATATATATATATATATATATATATATCAATTATTTTTTTAGGTTTTAGTCGTATTCAATCGCTTCCACGTTTTACTCTGATGAGTGTGGACGAAAACCGGTTCAGTACATTAATTAATTTCTTTTTAATCGTTTTCTCTCGTTTTTATATTTGTTTAATCTCATTCGACCCTCCAAAAAATGTCCCAAACGTCCGTATTCCTCGCCGTTATCAAATTTTGTACCACGAAAAATTTATTTAAATATATATATATATATATATATATATATATATATATATATATATATATATATATATATGTGCGACAATTGACCAAATTTCTCGCACTGATAGTAAAGTCAAAACGCTCTGTTTCAAATAAATTGAACTTTACACAATAGACGAATCGTCTTTTTTTTATTTACTGCTCATTTAAATATATACTGATAGTGATCTGTCATAAAATTAACTAATTTGCATTTTGGTTTTGAAAGAAGAAGGCCATTTTATTAATGAACTATTATTTGTCATTTTTAATTCAATGATTGTATTGATTAAACTATAACAAACAGTTTTGTTTCGCAATATCGTTTTATTTCCTGTACACATATTTAGAATGTGTGTTCGAGAGTGATCAACTAACTTTTCAAGAATTTGCGATCCATTTCTAAATTGCAAGTGAAAAGACGCATCGATTTTTTCCTTTCTCTTCCTTTATTTATTCATTTAAAAGATAAATAAAGTTGTATTGTGTGTTAATTTTTATTCAGATGAATAAATGCTACTGTTTATCTATGTATATGGATAAATGAGAAAGATTTTGTTTATATATAGTAAGTTATGAAAATATATTTATGGCAATTAAGCTATACAGAAGCTTCCGCGTTTCATCCCCGCAGGGAATCTTCAGGCTAAAAAAACGCATGTGGGTAGCTTAATTGCCATAAATATATTTTAATAGCTTACTACCTAGCTCTACTCTCGTATCGACCACTGTTGAAGTAAATACTGAAAATTGTTGCATAAAAAAATTATATCCCCTTATAAAATTTCATGTGTATACATGAAAACATGAAATAATAATATTGTATATATATATATATATATATATATATATATATATATATATATATATATATATATATAGTCTAAAGAAGCTTTGAGTTATTTTAAACAAAAAGATAAAAAAAAAGGAAAATGCAGTTTAAATTTCCAGAGAAACTAACTAAATCCAAAATAGTGCAGACTTAACATTCGTTGAAAAATTCATAAATAAATAAAATATATAATAGTAAGTCAATAAAATAAAAAGGGGGATTAAGTATCTAACAGTGAAACAAAAACAGGAGACCTTAACGTAGGCATCTAATATTAACACGGGGATCATCAGCTGTTTACCATGTAACTGTTTCGGAGATTTAAAAACAGGACAGTTATATGCATGGCTCTCCAATGGTACAGATCAAACTACCATTTCCCCAATAAAGTGTCGAAATAATTCAGCTTAAAATTTTACTTATATATACATAAATAAATAATAATAATCAAATAATAATAATATACTACCCTTAAGACTACCGTGTGATATGGTAATTTGCATATCAAATAAAATTCTTTATAACAATAGTAATAATAATAATAATAATAATAATAATAATAATAATAATAATAATGATAATAATGATAATAATAATAATAATAATAATAATAATAATAATAATAATAATAATAATAATAATATCTAAACACTACACCCAGAACCATTCTGCGATATGGTAGCTAGAAATAAAATTATATAGGAATTAAAGTTGCATTTAAAAATATATATATATAATCGTGGAATAATAAAACAAACGTTTATTATAATCTTCAAATGTTTAATCATCAAATGTCTAAAACAAAGAATAAAATATGAGAATGTACTTTAACCTATGGATTTTCAAAGAATGTATTCTGTTCCTCAGAAGGAAAAGACAGTAATTTACTAATTATTGATAAGCATCGATTCGAAAATTCTACAGAACAAATTTGTATTATGCTTGAAACATAACACAAAACTGCCATTAAAATTACCAACACACTCAACGCCTTATGTTCTCATACTATGGAATATGATCATAGTTTTAACTACAAAAACGCCACTTAAATTAAACTTATACAAAACAAATCTACATGACGATTAATCGAATCAGCTTTCGTAGCCTACTAAAAAATACAATTAAACGAATAATAGGCTTCGATTATGTCTCCACCAAATTATTATTAATGAAAACAATATATACTTAGACACTGGTAATTCCCTTCTTTTAAATTAGGTATTTTGGATTTTATTTTCTAATCTACTTTGCTCTGATTTTCTCCTACCCTTTCTGCTAATATGACATCTATATATATATATATATATATATATATATATATATATATATATATATATATATATATATATATATATATATATATATATATATATTGATTTTATTCCATTAGTTGCGACATGAGAGGGGAGGGGGGCATGTCCCATGTCACCGTTATAGACAAAGCCCCAACTCTGTCCCCCTCCCCCTCCAATGTATTTTCAATTTTCAATCTCCCGTTAAGGTGAAGTTAAAACGTATGCCATTTGAATTCCATCGCTAGCCCGATGAGTTGGTCGCTATTTGCACCAATGAAACAAAACTTGTTTTGTCGCAACTAATGGAATAAAATCAAAAAATATATATTTTGCTCTGAATTTTCATTGAGCACTCTCATAAACCCGGTTTCAACTTCCTTCGGATTCATACCCCCTGGATATTTGTAACAAGTTAATTATATATATATATATATATATATATATATATATATATATATACAGGGTGGCCCAAAAGTAGATGACAGTAAAAAACATTTGTTTAGAGATCACTTATACGTACAATTACATTTAATAAAACAATTATATTAATGAAAATTAAATGTTATTTATCAACGCAAGTGTTCAAACTGTTTCCATTCTTGATTTACACAGCTTTGAAGTCTGCCTCTTACGCTTCGACAAACATTTTCGCACAAATCACTCCGGTCATTAATTTCTTGAAATGCATATCTTATGTAATTTCTTAAATCACCGACACTTCTTGGTGTTTGACTATAAACTTTGTCCTTGAGTACTCCCCAAAAGAAAAAAGTCCATCGGGGTCAAGTCTGGCGAACGTGCTGGCCAATCGATTGGGCCTCTTCGACCAATCCATTTCAATGGAAATATTTCATCAAGATACTCACGAACTCCTTTGGAATAATGTGGAGGGGCCCTATCTTGTTGAAAATAAAAGTCATGTAAATTAAGTTGTTTCTGTAACTGGGGAACAACGTGATTCCTTAGAATTTCGAGATACTTATCTCCTGTAAGTGTTTCGTCCAAAAAAAATGGTCCCAAAACACCAGAACTTGAAATACCACCCCAAACATTGACACCAGGATGATTTAGCTGCTGTTCTAATGTTAAATACATGTTCTCACTATACCAGTAAACAAAATTATGTTTATTGATATGACCGGATAATTTAAAAGAAGCTTATGACTACATATCAACCAAGTCATTTTATCACTACAGTATATATCTCTATGCATGAGTAGATGAAGTGTGTGAGGTGCGTTGAAGAAAAATTCCTACCAGTAATATACATAGCCCTTTTGTGCTCGCATACCCTTAATGACAATAAAAGTGTAAAAATTTGGGAATTTTCTTTGCTTTTGTACATTTAGTGTATATGAATTTTCATCTTAACCCTATTAAGGGAACATGATTTCAGTATACTGGTTTTTATTATGGAATATATATAAACATAAAAATATATATACAATATATATATATATATATAATATATATATATATATATATATATATATATATATATTCATATATATATATATATATATTTTGTTGTTGATGATTTCATTCCATTAATTGCGACAAAACATATTCTGTTTCGTTAACACTCGCAAATAGCGTCAACTTCATCAGGCTATAATGGAATCAAATGGCATAGATTTTAAATTCACCTCAACAGGAAATTGAAGATGCATTAGGGGGGAGGGGGACAGAGATGGAGCTCTGCCTATAACGGGGACATGAGAAGGAGGGGGAGACCCCAATAAGTCATGTTTCAAAAAGTTGCGTGGGAGGTTCTTTCGTGTCTGGGCCATCGTGACCTCAATTCCAGCCAGGGCGACGGGGGAGGGGGCCAGGGTGAGTTAAATTTAAAATGAGAATAGAATTATAATCATAGTTATAACTGTAATTTTTGTTGTAATATGTAATTATCATTTAGATAAAAATGTTTGATAATTTTAATTTAGGGTATTAATTGCTACTTCAGCATCTTATTTTTATTCTATTTTAATATAGTTATTTATGGCTTGCTCATTATTTGTAGTGAATTTTGTTGTGATAATATTTTTAATTGTGATTATATCATACTAAAATCAATACTAGTGGAATCATTTTATAAAAGAAGTTTAATGGTGTTACCATTTTTTAGCATTAATAAAATCGATTACAATAACAATAATAATAACAATGCTTATCATACCTACGATAGTCGCAGTGATAATAGCATTAATAAAAATAAAAATAAAAATAACAAGATAATAATAATAATAATAATAATAATAATAATAATAATAATAATAATAATAATAATAATAATTATCACCATCATTACCATCCTGCTACTTGTGAAGTCATTGGGCGAAATAAGTTTACAAGTGATGGTAGGCTTTTATAGTTCTACTACCAATGACAAGGACTAAGTACCAGTCAATAATTAAGTGTTCAAGATAGTAATCGAAGGATTAAGTAATTGAGATTCGATTAGTCTCAGTGATATCAGTGTTAATAGCTATCACAGTTATGGGTTTATGTGGGAGATGATTTTGGTAGAATTGGTAGTATGACTGAGAGGCTATTGAGGCTGAGCATTATAGGTAATACTTAGAGATTTGATGTTATTGATAATTTAGTGGGGTGGTTATATATTTATAGATTCATCGGGACTTGTTGGGGTGGGGTTGGGTGGTAAATTTGGGTGGGTGGGTAGGGGGTTATAATGTGTTTTGAGGTAGTGTATAATGGGGGGTTTAATGTAATCATTCATTTTTGTAAAAAAATTTTTAAAATTATGTGGGGAGTTGGTGTGGGGTTAAGGTGGGGTATGTGGGTTGCTAAGGAGGTAGAGTCTACTGTGTTTACAGTTGATAGATGTTTCTTGTTTTCTATTTAGGAGTTTGTTTTTGTCTTTAAAGCGGATAATTTCCAGTTTTTCATTTAAACATAATCTACATGGTGAGTTTATTGATTTGCAGGTGCTAGATTTTTTCAAGATTTTCCACTTTATTATGGGAGTTTCTTTCGCAAAAAGAAATCGTAAGGATTGTGACGTGTATGCCTAAAACAACCGCTCGACGTTGGATTTCGCGCTTCAAAAAGGGAAATCTTAGGCTGGAAGATGTGGAGTGCACCGGCCAATCAGGTGAGTTTTATGAGGAGCGATTAAAAAGGTTTCTTCATTACAATCAACGTCAGACGACCAGAGATAAGAAACGCCCACAAAACGACCAGTAAAGTATGGTAAATGGCCTTCATTTAACGTGAAAGTTTTGGAAATTTGGTCCATGGCTACCACACGCGTTCAACGATCGCAACAAGAATAAGCGGGCAACAATTTCAGCCAGTTTGCTGGCTTGACATTGCTCAGCATTCGGTCATAAACAGCGTTTTTTATCTCATGGTGTCTTTACATTAATATGAAGCTGAGTAAAGAATGTGTAGCAGTCATCACGCAGGTCCACGAGTTAAAGGAGTGAGGGTCGCGCGCGTGTCGTTCATTGGGGATTAAACCCAAAGCGTTCCGCTTACAATATAGAATCTGGTTATTTTGTGCAATGACAAGAGTTCACTTATGCAACTGAGCATTGTTTTACATAGGCGAATTCTCGTTGAAATAAAAAAGAATAGAAACTTTCCTCCCGGAGACTCGGTAAAATTGACGTGACGAGCTGGTACCACGTCGAGTGTTCAGCGAGAAAAAAAAAGAAAAAATTTAATGACACCGTTTGTGTCTGTTACTCGATTGACGAGACTTGTGTTTTGGAGAATTGCTAATTACAATTCTAGAGTCGGACTTTTTAGTGCGCGTTTTTGATTACGGAATGGGTTTAGCCACAAGAAGTAAGGGGCATTTCGGGCAAAACAAGACCTTCATCCTCGAAAGACGGTGTGTCTATAGTGGGGCAGGGAAAGCATAATTCATTAATGAATTTCCTGAGCGAAACCACACGGTAAACACCAAAGTGTACGTTCAACAACTACACTGTCGACCTACAGCTATCCATAAAAAAATGACACAGTAATATAAAAACGTCCGTTCTCAAAAAATAAAAAAATGAAACAAGAAATAGCAAATAATTTATTTATAGTTGTCTGAGTATTTGCTTCCTTCCCACCGCAGGAATATGTGGCACAAGACCAGAATGTGGGGAGAATCAAGCCAGCGGCCTTAAAGGAGAGGCACTCTGGCCTCCTAAAATAGCCTGGGCAGCCTCGTCGATATTACCTAATCAAGGCGCCTCATTCAGTTAGCAATAGACTAACTCCACCCAAAGAGAGGAGGCAATGGTGATGAGCTTTTTAGGACTACTCAGGGCCAATACCTCAGCCCGACAGATCAAAGGCTACTGAAATGGATCAGTTTCTGCCGGACTGTCGAGAACGGATCCACGACTTGTATTTAGAAGTCAAGTGTCTCCGAGCAATTGAAATGGTAGACTGTCAAACTTTTCATGATAAATTCCTACCTTTAAGATACAGTCAACTCTTCAGACTTGGCTCCAGAAGATTTTCGTCAACCTAACAAAAGTGTAACGTTCAACACTGATGTCGGATTAAGAGTTCTGTTGGACATATTTTTCACCTCAAGCCAATAGATTTTGATCGTCAAGGAGGTAGAAAAAAGTTGTAAACAGTGCTGAAAAGTTATCAAAAGTAACAAAGATCATATTGACTAATTTTATTTTTTTCTAGCAAAGCATAATATTTTTTGCGTCAGTTTTGACGAAGGGTGTACGCTTGTTATGTATGTTTAAATATTACTTTGTGAATGAATATACTTTACTTATCAGCAAGAAACTCACTCATTTATCTGAATTTCTTAATGAAAAAAATAAAACTATTTAAACCCATAAGAAAAATAATTGTACAAATTTACTTTCTTTTTTTTAGTATACACTTCGAGTGTAGAGCATAATTACGATTCACGTCAGATCGCCGAAGTTAAGCAACGTTTAGCCTGGTCAGTACTAAATGGGTAACTATTTAGCGATACCAAGTGCTGTATATGGAACGGCTCTCTGCTTATCCAGCCATTGTTACCAGTCGCTCTTAACTTCTCTTTGCCACTTGACTTAATCAATACCGGTTCAGGAAATGTGTTGTTGCATTGCGCAACCCTTGCTTCACAATAAATGCCCCATGCAGGCACCTTTACAGGGGATATCCATTGTCTTTTAAGACTTAACAGAAGCTTCCATCTATCGTTACGTGTGGTCGCGAATTTAACACATAGCAAAGTGTAGTATCTGTTCTAATACTACACTTCATCTTCTCTGTCCTCAATCAATGAAGGAGAAATCTTTCTAGACTGGGTCAATTTTAATGTTTATTCCAATCCAGAGTTTCCCTTTCACGTGGGGCTGGATTTTCCTCACATTAAAAACCGACTTTGTGTTTAACTCTCCCTTCATTGGAGAGCAAGTAAATAGGAACACATAGCACACAGGATTTCGCTTATATCGAATTGCAAAAACGGGTTGCTAAAAAAAAAAAACGAGATAAAAAAATTAAAAACAAAAAATAGGTACGCGGTAATACCGTAAAAATATGGCACGTGTGAGCATCGGATACAGAGTCCATATCGTTTCTAGAATTCCAGAATTCTCAGAACGAGCCAGATGTGGACGAAGATCCAATTGCTCCGAAACAAGCTCACCCCCGAATCGATACGGAACCCCTCATAATCACAACCACCTACCCGCAAAAGGAAACGTATTTATACCAATCCAAGACGAAATAAGAAAATCAATCTCAGCGTATCTTCTGGAAACCCAGAATTCTGATTCTACCCCCAATACCGGCTACTAAGACAGAACCCACAAAATGCCTGATCGATGGAGTGACGTCATTCCGTATGATTACAATTAAATGTGTGGCGAGTGTAATAAGTATTGAGTAACCTCTCTTTCTGCGGTTATTCCCCCTTTTGGAGAATTTTTCTGTTTAACACAGGGGCGGGCAACCTCCGACCCGCAGGCCATATCCGGCCCGCAAAAACTTAGCATCCGTCCCGCCACCCTGCTATGCTTTATTATTGCAATCCGGCCCGCTGACCTCCCAATAAAACTCATATCATTTTGTGACATAAACGTAAAAGTAGGTTTCAATTGAGATTTACAGTGGGATAAAAATGTATAAATATCAGCGAGCGATGATGCATGTATATTTCATTTTTCTTTAACTATTAATTCTAAATCCTTGTCCTGAGATAAAAATCGATAAAGAAAAAGGCAAAGAGGAAACGAGAGACAGGGAAAGGGCATAAAACAGAACTTATGTGAGGTGTGTCAAAACGAATGCTGGATCAACTTGCTACTTCCCCCGTCATTATTTTTTATGATTCCAAAATGGCTCCTCGTCGGCACCTTTTATAACATCACATACATAAGTCTCTTGAGATAACATCTCAGATTCATAGAGTGTTCAATGCAATTTTTATACAATTTATTCATGTAAACAAAATATAGTAATTCTGAGATTTCGTTTTTTCCCTCCGGCCCGCGATCTCCTTCCAAAAGTCTCATCTAGCCCTCACTCTGAAAAGGTTGACTGCCCCTGGAACACGATAACAGTTTGTACTAACAAATTCACCAGTATTCAAAGCAGAATAAAGTTTACTCAAGTCGATTGTGGTTCTTGTTTCTTATTACGCACATACCACCCAGAATTTCGCTCATAATAAATTGCTGAAAAAAAGTTCGATGAAAATAAACGGGATAAAAGAAAATTAACAAGTGCTATGTAAATTATTGGATTTGAAGTAGTTATACCGAAAGACTCTGTCACCAATTAATTTTATTTCTATAAACGCAAACGTTTCTTGTTCCAGATTAACTATACGGGTTTAAAGGTGTTAGCTACGGCGTCCTTAACACTTTGTTCCTGCCCCCGCCCCCAAAATAACAGCAGATGATTGAGGCACAGATAATGAGCGAGTGTTTTCTGTCAGGCACATCCATTTATATATCTTTATCTTGCCAAACTGGAAGAGTGTTGCCTGATACAGGGAATACATAAATAGAACGAAGGGACTGATTATTTGGGTTCGACTGACGCGCCGTACAATGTAGCTTTAAGGGCTGTGCGAACAGCTTATAAAAATAAAAGGCCGAGATGGGAGGCATGAAAGAGGATTCTGGTCTTCTAAAACAGTATTCTTTGACAAATTCATTGGTGTCAAGTTTGATATATAAACGCAAAGTCCGTTTAAATACGAACTCTGCCTTGAAAAGAGTAAATGTATCGCTGACATTCGTCAAGCAATATAAACCATGGACTTTCAAATTTTGTAGCTTAATTACATTTTTCATACTCAGAGACGAGGGCTTGGCCAACTTATCTCGGTTAATATTAAACAACTTGTAATATACAGGCTGCGGCAGAAATACCTCCCATATTTAAAATGTAGACAGAAGGAAGATGAAACAAGATTTATTAATAATTATTGTAACTATTGTTTACAGAAAGGGTTACAGTTTTTGTCCATTTCGATTTAAAAATCACCTTCCTTAAATAGGGACTTATATTCCCTATATACCCTTTTAGAAGGTTTTCGAAAATTTTCATCACTCAAAGAGATTTTACAGAATATTTTGAGGGACAGCATCACAACATGACATGCCATCTTCTCAGTCGCGTTCGTTTAGTTTCTGAACTGTCATTAATGTGTATAGATAAGAAATCCAGATCAATGTGTAGAATTCTTCTGACTTCTCGATCAGACAATCCCAAGACAGATACACGTCTGCGAGCTTAACATGTAGGAGACTGAGTAACAGAAAGTCTCACACTGTTTGCAGTAAGAGCACTTCGAGGGTTTCCAAGCGGTTTTCTTTAAAGTGCTGAACTTGTGGCTCTGAAATTTGCAATACATATATTGATTTTCAAGCCAGAATAGTTTTGCATCAATTTATGTCACTTTACGAAGATTGAATGCAACATATAATGTTACAAAACCTTATGTCTATAATCCTTATTCCAAATTTGATCAAAGTCTATTACATGATTTTTATTCTAGAAAATATCTTAAATTTAAGGCTTAACCATAATTTTAACAAGAAATTTAAATTCAAAGTAACTTGCTAATTGGTGACTTATGACTATACTCACATTTAAAGCAATTCTGGGGTATTCGAATTTTGAAAATGTCTAAAATTTAAGGCTGAAGATTAAGGGATCTTAAGAAAAAATTGAAATTTATGGAAACTTGCTTCATTGGTGTCTAGTCACTGTGGATCAAATTCAATGCAAATCGGAGGTTGTGTGAATATTATTCCTCCTAAAAATCCCTTAAAATATTCCAAAGAAACTTTGGAGAGTATTTATTAATTAATGTTAAATACATATTGTTAACATTTCACAGAAATCGGAGGTATCTGAACTTTCACGATGGTTTTTTCTACATTCTCTTTGGTTTGGTTTACATTAAACTAAATATAACCAACATTACCCACCCTTACGCCTAGCAGCCGTGTTCCAAAATGTTTAATAATAGGTTAATTAGTTTCGGAGTAAATCATATACATCAAAATATATCAATATATACACATACCTAACTTTATATAAAGAGAGACTAGCAGAATACCCGTCCCAGGAAAAGTTATTCTTCTAATAAAAAATAAAATTAATTCTACGAATAGAACAGATTTTCACCACTTCTATATCCTGTTATGAAAATTTTAATCAATATATATATATATATATATATATATATATATATATATATATATACCCACACACATATACATGCACGATTAAACAGAGCTGAAAGGGAAAAGATTACGAAATACCAAGGTCTTATGTACGACATGAAAAGAAACCGGAATCTTAGGGAAATCTTCATTATACCAGTAATTATAGGAGCAACAGGACTAATGAAAAAGAATTTCAACAGCTATCTGGTGAGTATACCCGGTGAACCGAGTGCAAGAGAAATACAAACAATTGCACTTACAGGGACGGTTAGAATCTTAAAAACATATCTAGGCTAGAGTGTCTGAAATAGCCGGTGAATGTCTGGCATCCTGTAGGATGCCCCATCTCTAGCAAAAACGGAAAGAATATATATATATATATATATATATATATATATATATATATACTATACCTTGTATATAGAATTTTTATTCAAATTTTGATCAAAATCAATAAAATGGTTTTGATTCCAGATATATATATTAACGAAAAATACGTCCTATGAAGTTAATAATGCAATTTTCTGCATCTTAAACATTAAATATTTAGGTGATCGTACATATTTCCATACAAGCGTCTTGGTCCAGTGGTAAAGACGCTAGCCTATAGACATCAATATCGAAAGTTCGATCCTTGTCTAAGTTAGTCATGCTGATGACGGCTGTGAGCCAGAAACATATGTCCATGGATTACTTTTATGTACGTATAAAATTAGTTTATATATATATTGACTTGGATACATTGTAAAGATTTTACATCAAATTATAAAGATTTACCATCAAATCAGCCCGTACCTAGATGGGGTATGTTAACATAAATGTGTGGTTTTTGCCGTTATATTTAATGTTATATATATTTTTATATTTTTTCAAAGCCAAATTTTTTACTCGCAGTGATGTTATTGCTGTAATAGTCCTCTGAGGAGAATATTTACTGTGAAAATCCATGGAGTAAGTACTATTTGTTTGAACGCTGATATGTAATAAAGTTTGATTAATTTCGAATTTTATACTTTCATTTAATTCATTATATATATATATATATATATATATATATATATATATATATATATATATATATATATATAATTATTTATAAATAACATTTTTCAAATTAACCCATATACACATGCGTTTCATGCTAATCATCAGTATTGGCGGAGACAATCCTTGCCGGTCACACGGTTTGAACCCCTATAAGAAAGTCATATTTAACTCAGTAGTCGGAACCCGTACCGATGTGTCTATTATGCATTGCATGAAAAATGAGAGTGTAAATTAACGTCTTAATGGCAAATTAGGCGGCCATAAGCAAGCCGTCGAGAGCACTCAATAGGCGTCGTTTATAGTGTTGCATTACACACACACACACACACACACACATATATATAGGGTGGGCCAAAATAAGGGTCCTATCTTTAAATTTGAATAACTTGAATTTGAATAACTTCCACAAGATAAAAGTTAAACTCACCAAACTTTATGTGTGTGTAGACTGACCCTTCCGAGATATTTTGAAATAAACAAAACAAATTTTAGCCGAAAAACACTTCTTAAAACTTACAAAAACTAAAGTATTGTTTTTTACACTGTTTTGAGTTTTTTAAGCAAAAATAATGTTTTCTAAATGAGGGTACGTTCCTTAGGGCTAATACGGCTCATGCTTGCTTCGGAAGGGGTCCTTTACTTATTCTAAAAAAAAAATTTAAAAAAATCAATAAATAAAAAAGTTATGAATTTTTAAAAATAGGACCCTTATTTTGGCCCACCCTGTATATATATATATATATATATATATATATATATATATATATATATATATATGTATATATATATATATATATATATACATATATATGAGAGAGGGAGAGAGATTTCCGACGTGTTATGTATATAACGCTACGTTTTGGTGGATACTTGAGTTTGCAGAGATTCCGTTATTAAATAAACTATTATTCATTCTATGAGGTTGTGAATATAAAAACTTAACAGTCGTAAATTTATTAAAACCAACAATGTTTTGAAGTACAAATTTTAAATAGCGTATATCAGTTTGTAGGAATTAATTCGGGTAAACTTGAAAATACAAACTGTATTCATTAAAAAAACAAGAACCAACGTAGAAGCGCTTGTTCCAACCTATATTGGTCTATATCAAGTTAATTTTCGGCCTTCAATTTATTATATTTTTTCTGCCTTGAAAAATACTTCAGTATCTCCTATTCCAATTGGTCAGTTTGTTTTGTTTGTTCTTATTTTTGCTCAACCCAAACAAGGCATATTGGCACTGAAGCTTAATGGGCTACTGTGAGAGAGGCCAGATTTATAGGGGGCCTGGGTGTGGAGTTTAGCAACAAGATGTTTGTTTACATCACATTTAAATATCTGTATGTTGATATAGTCGAGGAAGAGGGGAGCAGGAAGAGAATTGCAAAGGCAAGTAGTCCGAGGAAGGGAACTCTCAGAATAGAACATCTCTCGACAACTAGAGACTTATAAAATAAAGTGATATGATTTTGTTGCTAGTCGAGTGGGTCGAGGGTTTTTACGTTGGGGGATTAAAAGTTCGGTAAGTTCAGCGTAACACATTCCGTGGAAGTACTAGTAAAGTAAGGACCGGGATGCAACACTAAAGAGATGCGACAAGGGCTGAAACGTGTCAGACAGTGCAGGATCTATCACTGTCTAAAAGAGAGAGGCTTGGTTGGTGCACAGGCACATATCTGACAACATCAGCTCAACCGATTGACCCTGGTGTTCTCAAATGTCAGCAAAACATGATGAGCCAAGATTTGATATGACTTGTCACACCACGACTGTTATCTTTCTCCCAATCAAAACGCATTCATTAATATCAAGCGACGTGGAGGTTAGGGTGTTTGAGGTGATAACAACACGGACTGATGACATGAATGTGCCCGGTCCGAATCCAGTCGATTCCATAATACCACTTTCACTTAGGGATGTTGGTAACCATTACGTGGTCCCTCCTGCAAGAATGCCGACAGCAGAATCAAACCGGTCAACAAGATTGTGCCATTTTGATTCATGCGAATTTACTTTACTATTAACCGACCTTCAGAGTCACAGCATCGGGTAAACACCCATACACACGCATAGTAACATCAATACCTCTCCTAACGTATAAACCTATCTCACCTTGGTAAAAAGCGGTGGCAATATGGTAGTGGCAGAGATATGCCATCTGGAACTCGGGTTCATGGCAAGGCAGCCTATGGCGGACAGGTTTTGCACCAAGCGATATTAGGGCCGCAATCCGGCTAATAGGGATCTGGTGAAAATCTAGCAAGAGTCGTATCAAAACCCGTCGTCCTCTGATCGTGTCTGCTTCTGTGTGTGACCAAAGACGTGTCAAGTGCTGAAGTGCAAATAAATGGAATGGAAGTAGTAACATTGCTTCTGCGCTATTTCTTTGTGTGTTCTGGGCCAAACCTTCCCTGACTTCATATGCAACTATTGAGCCTTGCTGATCTCGGTATGAGGTGTAAAAACCTGCAATCTTACAGGCTAACAAATAGCTGCCACTAACTAGAAGGACTTCATGCAGACCATACTATCTTGAAACACAATCTTTGTGAGCTCTCTGCCGAAGTCTGATTCCCTTAATAAACAAAACAAACAAGCCGACGGTCCAGTACATGTGGGAGGCAACCTCATCCAATACAATCGAATATGAAATTTGTTTCCGTATTTGGAGAATAGATTCGAACCAAAACAATCCGCCCCCCTCCTTCCACTGAAACCATCAATCAATTTCACGAATTTTTGACTTTGGGGAGAAGCACCTGTTACAGACACAACTATATGTCAAATAGTTGAAATGCCACGTCGCTTGATGTGTACCACTTGTAGATTGTAACCCGGTGCTTCCTGTCGCATGGTTGCGTTATCGATGACTAAACTGGTCTCCTCCCACCAGGCCTGACTGGCGAGGAGGGTGGCTAGTCTCCCAGCAGGATATAAAAAACAAAACCTGTCAATGGGCGGATGAATCCTCTCGTGTGATGAGCGGCAATTTAAAACCATTGTTCTTTTTTGTTCGCTTTATTTGAAATCTGCTGAGGCGGAATATTTATGAGAGGAATATTTGACAAATAAACTACGAATTTCGCATCATTTTTCGTATTAAAGTTACAGAAATCATTTGCTTGGCGTCACAGGAGACTGACGAAATATCATAGGGTTGTGAAACCGAATAGAATGCAATGATCTGTTTATTTGTCCACCGTATTATAAGGGCGTGTCATATCTATCTTTGCATTCAGTAGGAAAATGGGTGACTCATGAACTGTCTGCAGATCTCAATCCTTCATTTAACACGGCTCTGGTGAAAATCTAGAAAGAGTCAACATCAGGATCCGTCGTCCTCTGGTTGTCTCTGCCTCTGCGTGTCGTAAACAAAGACGTGTCAGGCGCTGAACCACAAATACATGGAGTGAAAGTGGCCTCCAGACAATCCACGAGGCATCTAATTCTCAAGCTTAAGTACCTTTCAAAATTATTGAAGATGAGAATGAATATTTGTATGGTTTGGGGAAAGCTTAATTCACACTTCTTCAACTGCTAAGGCAGAGTTTTCTTTGTAGTGTCACAACGAACTTTTCATCTTGAGCGTCTTCTTTACTTTATCATTAGTTTCATGACAGGTGCTCGACTGAGCCTCAATCTCTGCCCCCCACTGTAAAACTTTCACAATAAAACTCGTCTAGCTACAACCACTGTCAATAAATTCCCTTTTCTCCGTCTGTTTACCTCGAACTAATCGGAACTTCCATGAGCAAAGTTTATTTCCTAGAATTGCCCGTCTGTGGAACACAGTACTACGTGGCTGCTTCTCGACAGACTATAACATTACTGTTTTCAATTCCAATGTAAATCATTTTTTGTTAAACTGTCCCCTTAAATAATCAATTTCTGACCAGTTACAAACACTGCTACATATTCCCTCAGTGTCTCAACGTCTACTTCTCCAACTAAATAATCCTTATCCTCAAGTTGCTTTGGGGCCTTTATACGATGACTCTTTAAAGAAATACAACAATGGACGTCCTGATCGGTTTTTATCGTCGGGGATGAACTTTCAAAACATAAAATTTACACTGAGTCTAGAAGCATCTCAGCCTTACTGACTAAGAGTAGAACAGATACTTCACTTTGAATTAGTTTTAGCACAAAATATTTAAAAAATCAATTCAATATATATACACTAAACAAGCAAGTGTGCCTAAAACTGGGATGGCTCTGTGCTTGTATTAATGTATGTCTCTGTGTCTGTATGTATATCTGTCATTCTATATATCTATCTATCTATCTATCTTGAGAGACGAATAGTGTTATATATTTTATAGAAATACATTCACACAAGCACCGATGCACGCATGAAAACGATGGTGTCTTAAAAATAATTTTCGACGATATAATTCGGTTTTATTGGTATACAAAAATGTTTAAATTACAAATAAATACGCCACGACCAATAATCGTTGTGAATGAACGCGAATGGTGACGGAACGACTGAAGTACACTTATATCGTTGACAAATAAGTGGCATTTGAGCGTGTTTTTATGACGAGCGAAATTATTGTCATAGTTGATTCGATTTGGTTACAGTATTCAAAATACAAGAAAAAAATGGCAAAACATGAACAGAGATAGGAAAAAGGAAATATTTAATCGTATTAAACGTTTTTATGTACTAACGAATCATCGCTTATTAAGGTTGATAGGCCACTTGAGGATAAAGAGTAATGAGTTTATCAGAAGGACAGTGAAACAACAACGGGAGGATTGGTAACATTGCTTGAGACTGGCCAGAAAGTAGATTATTTAAAAGGACGGCTCAACAAGAATTTGTTAACGTTGAACTTGAAAACGACGATGCTATAGTAAGCTGGGAAGCAGCCCTGTGGTATGTTTTCCACAGACAGGTAGTTCTTGGAAAGAAACTTTGCTCATGAAAGTTTCGTTTAGTTTTAGGTACACATAGGGAGAAAGGAAAACTATTTACAGTGGTTGTAGCTAGACGAGTTTTTGTTGTAAATGTTTTACAGGGGAAGGAACCAAATATTGGAGCTCAGTCGAACATATAACGTGACAATAACAGTTGGGTAGAAAAAGACTAATAACTTCTCTTCTGTGACAAAGAGGCTGTAGAGAAGAGAATAGGACATCCTACACCAGCTTTCGTAGTCGGTTATTTTACTCTGTTAAAGCATGACGGAGTTATCTGGGCAGCATCTCCCCAAATGTGGGAACAGTACTCCATTTAAGGGCGTATTTGACTCTTATACAGGTGGAGGATTGCGCCAGGAGTGAGATACATTCTGGAGCGGTAAAAGGATCCAACCATTTTTCCCAATAGTATATCTATTATTAATGTAGATTTTGTATCTGTCTGAAGCCGAACTATGCTATTACTTCTATAAATGCGCTAGTGTAATTATATTACCAATTGAATAACTGATTCGTTTTATATAACTCGGACGATTCTATTGTTGGCATTGGTTTCTCTATCTTTCTAGTCAGAATTCTTTCTAGAAATATATTGCGTACTTGAAGGGGAGACAACCTGAAAGTTGCCAACATCCTAAGTGAAAGCTATTCTGTGGAACGAACTGGATTCGAACTCTGCTCACGAAGATCGTCAGTCTGTTTCGTTAACCACTTCGCCACGGTCACCTTCCTACTAATGGAATGCTTAAACTATACTATTACTTCTATAAATATACCGTGGTACTATTTTTCAATTCAGGGGGGGGGAGTCTTGATGTAGTTTCTATTCTGTTGTTTATTTTGTTTCTGACATATGTCATTACTTTCCAAACAACGTAATAACATGGAATATTAACAACGGAACAACATGGAATATTAAGGTTGATCCGGACACTGTCACAAGTATGAACAGCATTACACTAAGAAAAATAAGGACTGCAAGTCTTTTATTTCCTATTTCATACAATCGCCATTGTTAAGAATAAGGAAAAACAAACATTGACGAAATTCTTACAGTTACTGAATTAAGTGAACATCTTCTGTGCAAAAATCGGCTCAATATTTTGATATTTTATCACAATCGTTTCATCCGATCCGAGAGTGTAGTTACCCTCCATCTAACTGTTAAGAAAAGGCGCGCAGCCGCCAGGAGCCGATCTCAATTTTATATGAAACAGGTTTTCAAGCATAGAATCAGTCGGTAATACTATTTCATTCAGATACTTTCCTTAAATCGGGGATATGTCTGCGACAGTCAGTCCGACAGTGACTGTTGCTGTCGGGCTGAGGTATAGTCCTGTTCAATCTTTTCAAACTTTCACTTTGGTAACTCTCTTACAAACCTATCTCTCTGTATTCCTCTGTTGATAAACATTCCATTCTTTGAAAAGCCACGGTTTTAGGAAAGAAAAAATAAATCTCTTGTCTTAAAGGACCGAAGACGTAATAGATTTTGTATTTTTGCAATTTTTAATCTCATTTTTCAATTCTCTCTATCTATCTATCTCTCTCTCTCTCTCTCTCTCTCTCTCTCTCTCTATATATATATATATATATATATATATATATATATATATATATATAGTCATCTACAGACATACGGTTTTGCTGTTTCACAGTTCTTCATTGCGGCTAGTCTAGCATCTCTCACTCGAACCTTCGACCATCTAGTTTACAGATGTTTTGATGGCAATATATGTGTGAGGAATAAAAAAAAACTTTCACATGAATTCATTTATATATATATATATATATATATATATATATATATATATATATATACATACATACATACATACATACATACATACATACATACAGTTGCAAGCTCTTAGTATTTGGCCACGGAAGAAGCGCTCGTAAATGATAGCGACAATGTCTATTTATATGCATGTATGCATGCATGCATGTATGTATGTACATATATATATATATGTATATATATATAAATGCATTTATTTGAAATGTTTTTTATTTCTCACACCTATATTACCATCAAAACAATTCACCATTATATAAAATCAATAATACAACATATTGCTCTGAAATACTGTATATATAAGTAAAGACCCATACACGGCTATTTGTATGCTTAATTTGCATTACCATATTTTTATAATTATAATCAATTAATGTTTCATGTTATTCATTTGTAATTTTATTGTCCTGTTGGCCTACATATATATATGCAATAGTTTTGTCGATATTAACAGCAATTAATTAAAGTGATTTGATAAAACAGGATAAATAATCAAAACCTTTCTTAAAATATTATGTTTTTTTAAAATTACAATAGATTCATATTAATGATATGTAATGTACATTGTGCATTTAAGAAGTATACTTTGCGATAGATTAATAACCGGCTGACGTCGGGTACTTTTTTACTTATATATATATATATATATATATATATATATATATATATATATATATATATATATTCGTACAGAGAAATTAGTACAACATTCGTACCGTCGGTTTCAAGCACAGAAGGACTTAGCCATCCGGCTCTCTTCAGCTTCTGTTGTCATCTGTTTCGGAAATGTGAAGTCACGTGTCACTCTCGTTTGGACGCGTTATTTGCTTAGAGTGTTATGTATGTTAGTTTAAATTTAGTGTCAAGAAGGTTTAATAAGGTTTGAAAAAAAGGATAGGGGTGAAAAGTAACAGTTGAGATTTAAATCGGAGATTTAAAGAGACATAAAGTTAAAAAAAAAAAAACATTTCTATATAAATCCCGTGAGCCAATATTAATGAGTATCGTATATTTGGCCGTTACTGTTTTGAGGTTTAATGATGTGTCTTTTAAAGGAATTAGGGAGAGAAAATAGGTTTAAGGATTATACTTATGAAGAGATGAAAAAGTTAAAGGAATAGTACACGTATTCTATTAGTTTTTGTAGATGTACATCCGTTGAAACTCCAGTGTTTATAAACAATGCTCAATAACAAGTAGAGCTGTTCTTTGATATAAATTTTTATGTATACAAACATCATTGGTTACATATGTGCATACATGTTTCGGTTGTACTCTTCAAAGAGAGTCAACCTCTTCAGACTAAAGAAGACAGAGAAATGAAGAGGTTGACTCTCTGTGAAGAGTACAACCGAAATATGTATGCACATATGAAACCAATAATGTTTGTATAAATAAAAATGTATACTATATATATATATATATATATATATATATATATATATAAGAGATTTATGTAGTTTGCCTGTAAGCATTGTTTATTAGTATATAGAAATGTGATACTTAGAAGGCAATACAATGCAGAGGTGTGATGGATAGACACATGTTGCAGCAAATAAGACATATAATGGTAGAACAAATTAAATAGTTTCACCCTTAATACAATGTATACATGCACACACACACACACACACACACACACACACACACATATATATATATATATATATATATATATACATATATTATTTTTTTCACAAACACACATATACCTGTTTATCTACACAATGTTACAATGTTATGTAATACCTGTATCAAGATGATCTACTGGAAACTCCGTATGCTATAATATTTCGGGAACTCTCTTCTTCTTCAGAACCGTGCTCAACTCAAGTTCAAGCGTGCATTTCAAGGAAGCCGTGGGATATATTTGCTTTATAATGCATCATTCCTTAATATAAGTAGAATGCCTGTGTCGTTATCGCCGCTTTAAATGTGTTTAAACTACCACAGTTTATCAGCTGTTCAAATATTGGCCGCGAGGTTTAAGACATTGGATTGGAGTTGAAAAATACTTATAATCCAGGGTTTCGAACCGTGTGACCGGTAGTGAATAGTCATACTTCTACTCTTGATTCAAAAAAGACGAAACGTATACGTCCGTAGATAATAAACAAACAACAAATGTTTTTCATATGTATATATATATATAGTAGAAGCATCAGTATAATGAAGACATTTCAAAATCAATTACAAACCAGATAACACAATGCAGGAATTTTTTTTTAAATAAATAAGTGAATTTATTTATTTTTTAAATCCGAATTTCTGGCTTTTTCAGGGTGTTATATAGACAATTGTTTTCATTCTTTTCTTTATTGTCGAAATTTAACGACGTTGCCGAAGATCGCCGATTTCTTCCGGTGCTGTTTAAGAAACTGTTTTTTTAATGTCCAGATAACCGTAATGAGATGCGCTGAGACATGTGTACGAATATTCAATGTAATAGTACTACAGTAGAAGCGTCGTTACAAAAAAAAAAAGAAAAAAGGAAAATCAGTTAGCAACCAGATAACACGATGCAGATTTGTTTTTTATTAAATAAATGAATTATATATTCTTTGATTTTAATTTTCTGCACTGGTGGTCATGAACAAAATAATAATTCAATGTGTTATCATCAAAGTTACGTTGACGCGAGAAATACAGATACACATTAGTTTGGTTTATAATGTAATTAATTTAGAGAAATGTGACGAAAATATTTATTGTAAGCTTTATTTTGAACAAGAACATAAGTCAGTCGTGACAACGTAAGGATAATCTAAAGTCTTCCCTGGATCTTACTTCTCCATATTGTATGGAGTATTCCCGAAGTTATACCATGGACACGTTGATATCTAAATAATCAGAATAATTCAAATTATATTTTTTAAATGTAGTACGCACCCCCAAATCTCCCAAACTGGAACCTTACCATCGAAGTCACTTTACCGCCATACCGATAACCTCGTATAAACGAATTGTTTGCAATATGAATTGTGTGCTTAGCATTTTAAAACTTTAAAACTTTTAAAAGACACATTCATATGCCGTGAAAAACAGACACACTAAACTAAATCTAAATATACATTATTCAGGCGGAAAATATTTCCTCCTACACATTCACTTATCCAAAGCGGTGAAACGGCGATTCTTACATACATAAAATCTGCCTTTTTTACAATTCCAGTCTTTGTATCACTTAAAAGTAATACGTTATAATATGTGCTATAATATGTGCTATAATATGGACAGTTTTATGCGTAAAACTAAAAAGCTATTATTCTGATACGGCTGACATTTTGCATGGTGGTTAGTGTTATCAAAAAGCATCAGATCCATGCATCAAATTTACAAAAATCTCGTCTCTGTGATTAACAGAACTTTTTCAGCTAAAACTTTTCTTTTAATTAAATTAACTGTAAACAAAATCAGTCGTCATCTGCTTCTATATACAAAGAAAAAAGTTACCTCCCTTTTATTTGACGCATGCGTATTGGCAGTGTAATAGCCGTACTAACTAAAGGTTAGAATAGCAGCAGTATTATATGCATTAGGTTAAGTCCAGTTGCATTATGAACGATGACATTAAACATATTTGACGCATTTCTTGGAATTCTCAAAGACTATTAAAATCTTTGAAATGAAGAATGAAGACTTCGAGGTCTTCCGAATTAGAAACAAACCACGATTAAACAACGAGTTGGCTCATAGCGAAGTCGCCCTAATGACGGCAACATAAGAGCCTAACATGTCTGGCCTAGCAGGAGGTCGACGTGTTTCCTCTCCTATCTTTGATGAAAACAATGTTTTCCTAAGCAAATAAACAAAAATAACGAGGCTAGCGAATACCGTGTTCGCATCTCCAAATAATTGCGCGTTTCTCGTTATGGCACGTCTTAAATCAAATCTCACATACAACAAAAATATGATGAATGACACCGAGACAACATTTCAATGAACGTGTGACGCCCAAGCAGCCAGTACGCATCAGGATGAAGTTCCTCGCATTTTGCCGGGTTTTCTTTTTAAATAAGTGTCATTTATTGAAGTGGTCCACTTAATATGATCTGATACCGACTCCACGCACAATGATTTCGGAAATCCAGACTTTTATATCAACGATTATAATTGTTATCCATCTCTCCTTAGCAAAAGGCCAGTCTAATAATAACCCATACGAAATGTATTTATGAAAACCTACCAAAAAATAAGTTTGATTTTTATAAGTTCTTGTAGCGAATGTTATATTTTGGAATGAATAACAACTTGAATTTTTTAATACAATGACATTGTTGAAATTTCTGAGTCACAATTACGTAATGTGAATAATATATATATATATATATATATATATATATATATATATATATATATATATATATATATATATATATATATATCTAGGCAGGATCTTCTCTTGCAGGCAAGTATTGTTGAATATAAGAGACAACTCATGGGTCCACAAGTACTTAGGAGACAAATCCAAATTATGGCAAATTCATCAGCCAATCCCCCTCCGAAACTAAGATCCTAATTCGGACTATTGAAAGGATCTACCAAAGGATAACTAGACATGAGTTGTCTCTTATATATATATATATATATATATATATATATATATATATATATATATATATATATATATATATATATATATATATATGTATTGATTTACTCCTCTCCGGGAGTTAGGCACAAGGCCAGTTTTTATCTTACTCCCACATCTTAAAAGTAAGATGTGACCCAAGGTCGGGTCGGGAAAGTGGGGTTTAAAAATTGCCTGGGCAGCCCTGTCGACATTCCCCGGTAGGAGCGCCTCAGGCAGTAAGCAATAAACTTACTCCTCCCCAAAGAGGAGAGGCAAAGCCTTGGAAGGTGGACTATTCAGAACTGCACAGGACAGACCCATTGACCGGCGTAAATCAAGACCCGAAGGCCAAGACAACACCAGTATGGGGTGCAGTATCAATCGGAACAGATACTACATTTTGATCTTAGCCAAAATGCATGCGCAGTACAACAAAATACCAGGAGGAATTTCACAGGAAAAAATATTTTAATCCATGAAACGGGCGGGTGGAAAGAAAAAAAAGAAAATTGCTAAAGTTTTCTTTAAGGCCTTATCATCTGACCCCCCCCCTCTCTCTCTCTCTCTCTCTCTCTCTCTCTATATATATATATATATATATATATATATATATATATATATATATATATATATACAAATTATTTATGTAAAAACCATATGTTACTTATTTACGAGACGTACTACGGTTTCATTGACATGTATTGACCTTTTACCGTTTAAAAAGCCGTTAGAGTCGATTCAAATCATCAGCAATTCACAAAATGAGAAAAAGTCGAAGAATAGAGTTCAAAGATCACATTTAACATCTTCTGGTTACTTCGCTCAAGCGTCCTTTTTTAGAGCAAAAACCGGGCCAATAATAGCAGACTGTATGATTATCTTGGGTATTAATCGTAAGTGTTGTTTAGAATGAGTTAATTAATGTAAACGGATACTCTATGTTTCCATGCTTCAATGGTTATTAATAGTCAGGATTGATGGTGTGTGATGTAGTTTATTGGTTAGTAAGTGAGTTAGATACTGGGTAAGGATGTATTCCTGTTAGTAAAAAGTTTAAGTGTTTTATTTATATTATTTTCATTGGGGGGTGCTTATATTTGAGTGTAAAGCTGCTGTTATAATTTTTTTTAGTTTATTAGCTGTGTAGGGATGTGTAGTAGATAACACTAAGACTAGCGTGATAACAATTCAAAAATATGGAACAAAAAACACACTGAAATTTGACAAAATAAATTTTTAAAAATCATAAAACTAAAATAAAATCCTGTGTTTTGCAATATATATATATATATATATATATGTTGCATAGCCCCCTTGCTTGGGCCGCGGCAGTTCTCGTTTACTATACTCGTCCCGAAACGGGCCGTAGCAGTTTTCGTTTAAACACTCGTCATTTTTTTAAAACCAAAAATCAAAAAATACCTTTAAATTTCTCGTACCCTCTCTTTTTTCCTCGTCGTATGGAGAGGGGTGTCGTCTAGTGGTTGAATTCTTTCTTCTTTCTTTCTGCCGAAACATCGCCGCTATAACAAACAAGACAACCAATCTTTTACATTTAATGACTGTTTTATTTCAAGCGTTAGTTATCCGTCAACTGGGAGATATTCACTAACGTCGAGAGAGAGAGAGAGCTAATTACTGTTTTCGTAATTACTTATAAATTAAGTCTTAACCATTGGTGAAGGTATTTCGCCTGTATTTTCTTGGGGGAATAATTCCCTATGTATGTTGCTGACTACATGGTAAAAATAACGTCTGATAGGTTCGCCTCCAAAACCAATGCTGTTAAAACTCGCTTCTTACAAAGAACGAGTGACGTCACGGATCCCTCTGCTTCCCCAGCAAAATCCCGTGACGTCACAGAGCCTATATATGCAGTTGCGCATTGACCCTTGATCTGAGGTCTTGTCACGTGGTGATCCTGGCGTAATAAGTAGATGGAAAATCATAAGCACATAAGTTTGTGAAAAAATAAAAAATAAAACAAATGTGTAACTTACTATTTCGTTCTGATATATATATATATATATACATATATATATATATATATATATGAATAAAAATGGAGATAAAAATGAGCCGACGTAATAGAAAATGAAAGAGAAAAGCCAAAACCTACATTATTTATGTATTCATCAACGTTTGGTCTTTTATTGAAGACTTCCTCAGATTGAAGAAACCATGCAGAAAATATATCTTAATATATGTATAATTTTTATGCATTTTTTCTTTATCCTGAGGAAGTCTTCAATAAAAGACGAAACGTTGATAAATCTATAAATAATATAGTTATTGGCTTTCCTTTTTCATTTTCCGAATATATATATATATTGCCGGGTTGCATGAAACACATGTGTATATGGGTCGATTTGAAAATAATATTTATTCATGAATAACTGTTCAAAGCTCTTCTCAGATAGAGCACTTTAAGTAAGTTTACAACAGGCTGTCATTTATAGCGTAATGCAATACCCTACGTCTGGACTATTAGGCTTTATTGACAGCCTGCTAACATGCCCGCTTAATTCGGCATTTAGACGTTAATTTACTCTTCTATTACCATGGCAATGCGTGGTGGCCACCACAGTGAACGCTCAGACTACTGAATGAAATATGACTTTAGTATTGGGGTTCGAATCTTGTGACGTGCAGAGATTGTCTCCTCCCATGCTGATGATTGCGGAGTTGTATGAAACACATCATTATATGGGTCGATTTGAACAAAAAACATATTAATAATTGTATATATATATATATATATATATTTATATATATATATTTATATATATATATATATATATTACGTAAAAATATATGATAAATATATATTTATAAATAGTACTAATGCAGATTTTTATTTATACAAACATTATTTGGCAACACATTTGCGAAACATGTTTCGGTCACATGTATTGAAAGCTTGACCTTATCAAAGCCTAAACGTGTTTTTCTTCACGTTTTCATTTTATGGAACGTCTAGCTTCCTATTACTGTGATCGAAACACAGTTTGAAAATATGTAGGCAAATAATGTCCGTATAATAGCAGCTATATTTATTATTAATCATTCTAATTTAAACACAGTAAGGATTCTCTGATGTTTTACACTGTGAATGACAACTTTATCTGCATTACTCTCTTCTTCTCATATATATATATATATATATATATATATGTGTATATATATATATATATATGTGTGTGTGTGTGTATGTATATATATATATGTATATATATGTATGTATGTATATATATATATATATGTATATATATATGTATATATATATAAATATATGTATGTATGTATATATATATGTATATATATAAATTATTCAATAATAAGTATTAAATTAGTATCTACATACATGTACGTTTCATCCTTGCGGAATCATCAATGTAGAGATAACTATTAAAGCCGATCGCACGATTCGAACCTCGGAACAAGAGTTGTTTGTTAGTAACTCCAAATTCGACGCTTTAACCGATGTGGATGGCGTAAATAAACTTTTGTCAGTAAGCGGACATTTTTATAAGCAGTCAGAAAGTGTTCTACATAAAGGAACGTTGCATTATAGCCAAGGTTGACAGCTGTCTTATCTCGCATTGAACGGCCCAGCCAAACGGGGGTTACAAATAATGACAAATCTATTTCATCTTCGATTGTTCAATGCAAGGTGTACTCGATAAAAACATGTTTATTTTTCTTTACTTGAGCAAGGCTTTTTAATAATAATAATCTTCTTATCCTCAGAGGAATTACATAAATTGATAAGTTGGCAGAGGAATAGCCAAAAGGCAAAATTTGAAAAAATTAAGAAACAATATAAAGTAATGGAAAGTAAAAGTGTGTGCATAAACCGGTTACTAAAATAAGGTTCAATTCTGTAAAAGTATACTTTTAGCCTCATATTTTATTATATATATATATATATATATATATATATATATATATATATATATATATAAAACGAGTTCTTGCGAGGGCGTTGGACACTGTATGAAGCAATAACGCTTTCCTCTGCCTCCTTGCGTAAGTTGATCTTAATTTCAGTTACTGTCGACAGCCGTGTGGTCTTCAGCGTTTGTATCGTGATTTAAGCTTGATTTTACGAACTGCGTTCGATCCCATACGACCGCCTACAGCTACCACTCGTGCACTAATGAGGGCAAAACACCCGAAACGATATCGTTTGTAGGTGAAAGAAAAAAACACTTTAATATTTTTAAAAAATTAATGTGTTTTCATGTAAATATCTGCTGAATTAAATTGATCTATTTCATCGTAATTCATGCGTTTTTATTTTAATATCTGTAGAATGACATTGATCCACTTCATCGTAATTCATGTGTTTTCATTGTAATACCTGTCGAATGAAATTGATCTTTTTCATCGTAATTTATGTGTTTTTATTTTAATATCTGTTTAATGAAATTGATCCATTTTATCGTAATTCATGTGTTTTTATTTTAATATCTGTTTAATGAAATTGATCCATTTCATTGTAATTCATGTGTTTTTATTTTAATATCTGTCGAATGATATTCATCCATTTTATCGTAATTCATTTGTTTTTATTTTAATATCTGTCGAATAAAATTGACCCATTTCATCGTAATTTATGTGTTTTTATGTTAATATCTGTTGAATAAAATTGATCCATTTCATCGTTATTCATGTGTTGTTACGTTAATATCTGTTGAATAGAATTGATTCACTTCATCGTAATTTATGTGTCTTTATTTTTATATCTGTTTAATGAAATAGATCAATTTCATCGTAATTCATGTGGTTTTATGTTAATATATTTTGAATTAAATTGATTCATTTCATGGTAATTCATGTGTTTTTATTTTAATATCTGTTGAATGAAATTGATCAATTTCATCGTAATTTATGTGTTTTCAGTTTAATATCTGTCGAATGAAATTAATCCATTTCATCGTAATTCATGTGTTTTTATTTTAATATCTGTTGAATGAAATTAATAGATTTCATCGTAATTCATGTGTTTTTATTTTAATATCTGTTTAATGAAATTGATCAATTTCATCGTAATTTTAGTTTTTTTTAAAATTATTTAATTTTTGGATTTTGGAATACTTGTGTTTTAAGAAATCTACCTTGAATAAAAGATCGGTTGTAGGTGCCGAATGTAAGACTTTCCGCTTTGATATTTTCTTCGTTTATTCTGGCTGACATTTGGTGAGATTATTCAGTCGGTATTTTGATGTGCATCAGGAGTTTTCTTAACATTCGATTCTGACTTTTCTGGGATCAAAAATCTTTTTTTTTAACATGTTTTACCCCCATTTTGCTATGATGTTTTTGGTGTATTCGTGAACATTTCTGAAGACATTTTCTATGAAAGTAAGTCATATGAGCTTATACAAAAGGAAGCTTTCTAAAAGATGGAACCATTCATTTTTACTGGGAAAAAAATATTGGCAGGGAACACGAGAAACTTGTCAACATCCGTATTTAATGTTGCTATGAAAGTGACAGTACCCGAATAGTGATGAGACGATTCCAATATTTTTTTCCAATTCCGATACAATTACCGATTATGTTCTAAATTCCCGATTCCGATACAATTACCGATTCCGATTGTAAAATTGCCCAATCTCCTAAAAGGTAGCATTTCATTATAAGATGGGGGGGAATTAAGCGGAGAGTCTTCATCTGCTTTTAAATCTAGATATCATTTTCTATTTATATATTGTATCCAAGATTTGGATAAACCCATTTTTATATTTTCATCTATAATTTTTACCTGTGTGAGTTCTAGTTTAATTCGTTATCATCATCTACAGATTTTTATTTTACTAATTTAAAATCAATAAATATTTATCATTTCATCATTAGTATCAGAAATAGAAAATTAAGTTTTGAACAAAAAAAATAAGAATCGTTTTTAGAATCGGAAATTAGATTAAAATTTTTCCAATTGCGATAGCTCGAAAAGTTCCTATTTTTCGATTCCCGATTCCGATTGATCGTCCCAACACTGTATTCGAACTCGGTACACTGAGTAGTCAGTCTAGCCTGTGCAGGTATCCATTTCACCACAACCTCCTCTCTGTTTATTGTTATGTTATTAATATCTGTGAAGATATGAGATCGGTCCGGTGGTCTGCTTGTTTAACTAAGTGAGGATGATAAAAACCAGTTGATTTTATTAAATCATCCATCTTCGAGACAGCATTTTGATATAAAATCAGGTTAGCGATCTGCTGTTCTCGTTAAAAGAGTGGAAACCCAAGCATTTGTTAAGTCATCCGTCAAGGAGAGAAGACAACTATTTGAAACGGGCGACTTCAATTGCATCCAATCCTGTAGATGTTCGCTTTTTTCGGTAATTCAATCGGTGTTCAAGGTATAGCATTCATCCCGTACAGGTCGGTAGAGTACTTTGAACAGCTCCAAGCAAAAGTGTTATGCACTGTTAAAACATGCGTAAACTGATGAAGACCACAAACGACAGTAAATACTTGATATCGCGAAGCCGAATATTCAATCAAAATGGCCACTCTACATCTGTTTGTTTATTCTTCATATACAAACGAGAACACATCTCTAAGGGCAGATTCGCCAAATTGTAGACTAACTTAATCAAAGGGCCGTAACTCATCTCTTCCTTTATCTCTTAGATATCTCTCTATTTATATAAAGTTAGGTAATATATACTAAATTTTGAAGCTTTTTCTTAAATGGTTTCTGTATGTGATGCTGTAAAGAGCGCTGATGACGTCTCTATTTGGAGTCATCAAAAATATAACACAAAATAATTTTTCTCATTGTCTTGGAAACGATCGTACGCCAAATAATTTTGTGTGAATTACTGAAACTAATAGAAATAATGTTCTAATTTTGTTCACCTCGACTTTATATATATATATATATATATATATATATATATATAAATCCGTTGAAACTCTAGTGTTTATAAAAAGTGCTCAATAACAAGTAGGGTTTTTCTTTAGTTTAAATTTTTATTGGTTATATATGTGCATACATGTTTCGGCTGTACTCTTCACGGAAAGTCAACCACTTCTTAGGTCTGAAGAGGTTGATTCAATGTGAAGAGTACAACCGAAACATGTATGCACATATGTAACCAATAATGTTTGTATGCATAAAAATGCATACTATATATATATAAATATATATATTTGTGTGTGTATATATATATATATATATATATATGTGTGTGTGTATATATGTGTAACGAGATTGATAGATAGATAGAAGTCAGTTACCAATTGGACAACCAATTAAAACGGGAAATAAGAACATCTAAAAGGCTTTATAAGTCTATTTAAAACAAGTATTCATTTAATAAAGATAAGTGGGGGAACACAAAAGAGGAAGTCTTCATTAAAATATAATCTGTGAAGTGCAAATCTTTTTATACGAGAAACAAAAGGGGATTGGTCCCATAATTTCAATATTTTCTACTTCAAAATCACGAGGTGCGGTTTATTTAATGGCGACTTCCCGGAATAAAAAAAAAAAACACGAAGGAAGTGAAATTAAGAAGAAGTGGGAAAGAGTGAAAACGATTAAGATAATGACGAGGGTGGATTGACATAAAATGGCGGCGAAGGAGTGGATTAGTCCATTAAATATAAGTGAGATTAGGGTCGGGAAAAGGAAAAGAAAGATTAGGTAAAAAAAAAGGAGTGCGCATGTCAGATTAATGTCTATAAAATAAAGTTAGAAAGAAAAGAAAAAATCGGGAAACAATTGTTAGACAAAGGAACAAATAATTGTTAGAAAACGAAAAACATAATAATTATAATAATAATCTGCTAGACCGTCCCGTGACCCGTTGGGTCACAACCGCTACCACCATTTATTCTACTTTCAGTCTAGCTGAACATTCATCAATTTTGAACATTCTGTTAAGACATTTTTCTTGCATAACTAAAAATGATACGTTTATTTAGTTTTATATTATTTTACCTGTACTGATTTTAAGTTATATTTTCAATAAATTTTCTAAAAGAAACAACAAAAAAAAAAAAACAAGAAAAACATAGCGAAGTTACTGTTATTAAATAAATTTTTTTTTTTATTTTGATACGTTGTTGCGTCCTATAATGTTTAGTTATAGTTGCAAGAAATTTTTTAAACAACAAAAAAAATAAAATAAGCAAAACAGAGCGAAATTACGGTTATCAAATAAATATTTTTAACCCTAACCCTAAACCCAAACCCAAACCCTAAACCCTAAACCCTAACCCTAAACCCTAACAACAACAAAAAAACAAAACAAGCAAAACATTATTATCATAGGACGCAGCACCGTATCAAAATGGTCGTCTGGTACAAATCGGCTCGTCAACTCTCGGGCGGTTGCGTAGGACAGCCGAACGCTTCCGAGTCGAACCTCACGAAAACTGGGTCAGGATCGATATCAGTACCATTTTACCCACTAGACATTTTTAATAAACAGTGGTGTTTACCGGCGTCCGAGGTACAAGCTTCCTCAGATTTCCATCACTCTCCACGTTTTGCGATAACCTTGCAAATTATTTAGCGTTATCGCAACAGCCATTTACTGCCGATTCGCAACGACCGATCGTCTTCTCTGGAATTTGAGTTACAATAACTTTCCCCAAGGTTCCACTACTCTCGCACCTTCCAAGTGGAGGTCTGGTCGGTGCTCTTTGTCATTAGTCTATACTCCTTGACCCTTCACAACAATTCGGTGTGGTATCAGCCGAGGCTGGTGCCACCGTAATTGTGTGCGTTTTTTATGATTACCGTGACGTGTGTTGTATAGTCTCACTCTTCCCTTTAATTTTGATTTCAATCCTTTCTTGCAACATTTTCGGAACTGTTACCAGTCTTCATCACGATCATCACCATCATCATCATCTAGATTTATTATTGCTCTTTTTTATTCTTATATAGATAAAATTAAATAGATTCATTATTTTAGCATCTAATTTACATACGTGTTTTTCATGTATACAGACACCCGTATGCAAATTAGATAGCCACACTGAAGACATAGAGTCAATCATTTTCTAAATGCACCGAGATAAACACTAAAGAAATATAAGAGTAGTTGTTGAATTAATATAAAGAAGGAGGCCCCGACAAAAATGCAAAGATAGCTAAGGGAGAGGGAGATGGGTGACTTGTTTAGTTAATTATAAATTACAGTAAAGTAGTACAATTAAAGCAGATTATTTAAAACCATAACTCAATCCCAGCACTAAAGTATATTTTGACATGTATTTTTTGTTATCAAAGTACATAGGGGTAAACGCCTGAAAACGTGGATCAACTCATATATAGTATAATAATCAATAATATAGATATTGTATTTCCGGGGTGAAATTGAAAAGAAAGCTCTATACAAAGATCAAACACAACTTTTCGCAAGGAAAACAATACGAGAAATCTAATATTGATGTTGTATTACTTGCTTTTACAATAATACTTTAGGGTCTGCGTTCACGCCGGATATTCATAAACAATAAAGGTGACATTTTACTTTATTTTTCTTCATAATTCAAAATTAAAGAAAGTAAAAAAATAGAATATAAAAAATAATATTGGGGTTCAGAGCAAGGAGCATGAGGATAGTGTTTTAATTTATTTCTAAGAAATACCGGGATACAACATAGTAACAAGAAATAGAACTAGCAAAATTCCCTCCACCAAAAAATAAAGAAACAGAATAAAGACGAAAAAGAAGAAATTATAAAAAGTAGAAGAAAGACGAGAAGAAAACATGGTAGAAAATAAGAGGAGGATGAGGATGAGGATGAGGATGAGGTGGGAGAAGTGTGGTAAGGAAAAAGATGAAGAAAGCGGAAGAATAAGAAGAAAAAGAAGGAAAACTATGAATAAATTAAAAGGTTGAAAAAGATGAAAAAAGATGTAACAAAAGAGGTTGGAGACCAACATAAAATTAAGAAGAATAAAAATCGAAAACCATGTAGTAAATAAGTAAAAGTTTGAAGAAAACGAAGAAGAAGAAAAAAATCGAAAACCATGTAGTAAAAAAAGAAAAGTTTGACAAAGACAAAGAAGAAGAAAAAAATCGAAAACCATGTAGTAAATAATAAAAGTTTTACGAAGACGAAGAAGAAGAAAAAATCGAAAACCATGTAGTAAAAAATAAAAGTTTTACGAAGACGAAGAAGAAGAAAAAATCGAAAACCATGTAGTAAAAAATAAAAGTTTTACGGAGACGAAGAAGTAGAAAAAAATCGAAAACCATGTAGTGAATAAGTAAAAGTTTTATGAAGATAAAGAAGAAAAAATCGAAAACCATGTAGTAAAAAAATAAAAGTTTGAAAAAGAAGAAAAATTCGAAAACCATGTAGTAAATAAGTAAAAGTTTTACGAAGACGAAGAAAAAAATCGAAAACCATGTAGTAAAAAATAAAAGTTTTACGAAGACGAAGAAGAAGAAAAAAATCGAAAACCATGTAGTAAAAAATAAAAGTTTTACGAAGACGAAGAAGAAGAAAAAAATCGAAAACCATGTAGTAAATAATAAAAGTTTTACGAAGACGAAGAAGAAGAAAAAAATCGAAAACCATGTAGTGAATAAGTAAAAGTTTTATGAAGATAAAGAAGAAAAAATCGAAAACCATGTAGTAAAAAATTAAAAGTTTGAAAAAGAAGAAAAATTCGCAAAACAATGTAGTAAATAAGTAAAAGTTTTACGAAGAAGAAGAAAAAAATCGAAAACCATGTAGTAAAAAATAAAAATTTTACGAAGACGAGGAAGAAAAAATCGAAAACCATGTAGTAAAAAATAAAAATTTTACGAAGACGAGGAAGAAAAAATCGAAAACCATGTAGTAAAAAAATAAAAGTTTGAAGAAGACGAAAAAGAAGAGGTTTAAAAAGAGATGAAGATGTATTTGATAAAAGAAACAGAAAAAGAGATTTTAGAAAGAAGAGAACGACAATGTTAAAAAAAAAGAAAGAAGTGGGGAAAGGAAAAAGATTAGAGATATAAGAAAAAAAATGGACAACGTAAAAATAGGAATGACAACGAGTTAGAACAAGTTTACCGCGTGACGCCAGTAGGTGCGTGGTAGTGACGGTGGCATTCCTATGTAGATTGATATAAATGAATTATGTTCAAGATCGAAATCATCATCTTCACTTTTGGTTTGATACCTTGACCCTCCCCCAAAGTCCCGACGCGGGGGTAACAGAATTTATTCGCTCGCACTGAATAGTCAACGTTACATTCCCGAGATTTTGCATTAAGGTCGCCATTATTTAGCGACTCCCTGGGGGATGGGGGAGAATCGTTAATAAAAGCGGGCGAATTGACACGTTCAGCGCAGGTAGTGCCGTAGGTGACACGTCCTTAATAGAAGAAATATCGTTCTTTGAAATAAAAGTTTGGCGGATTATATTTCGAGCTTGTCATTATTGCGCGGCCCGGGCTCTACCTCAACCAAAATATGATAGTATTTGTGCTAGACATAATCACGTCCTTCGTTAACAAGGCCTGTTCTGTCGTAAATGACGTCATACACTTTAGTTCAAGTGAGGCGCGAGAGTGGCCTATGCTGGAAATCTCATGTCTTTGATCAATCATAACTCAAAAACCAATAAACCAAATTAGTTAAAACTTTGCACACAATTTTTTTATTTGATAGGTTCTATAAGCGTGTAGAATTTCAGCATCATTAGTCAAGGCAACCCAGAGATCCAGAAAGTTCAATCATGAAATCATGTTATCTGTGCGTGTGTGTGTACGTACGTATCTCATCAACTATTTGATGGATTCAGCTGATTTTTGGCAGAGATAGAGGTTTTAGGGTCTAGTTGATGGCATTTTAATTTCAGTTTACCATATACCTTAATTTTCCAGAAAATTCCAAAACACCTTTAAAATGACCATTGTATTGAGCCTTTACAAGAGTAGTGACATTCCATGATAAATGCCAGTATCCTGAAAATTCATATACACTAAATGTACAAAAGCAAGGAAATTCCCAAATTTTTAAACTTTTATTGTCATTAAGGGTATGCGAGCACAACAGGGCTATGTATTTTACTGGTAGGAATTTTTCTTCAGCACACCTCACACACTTCATCCACTCATGCATAGAGATTTATACTGTAGTGATGTGATAATAAAATGGTTTGGTTGATATGTAGTCATACCCTTAATTAATGACAATAAAAGCGTACAAATTGTGGAATTTCCTTGCTTTTGTACATTTAGTGTATATGAATTTTCATCTTAACCCTATTAAGGGCATATGATTTCAGTATACTGGGATTTATCATGGAATGAATGATAGCTTTTTAAAATCAAGTGTTATTTAGTTTTATGCATAGGGAATCAGAAGGAGGTAGCAGCCATTCGTGAAAACTCAGACACCTACGATTTTTGTGAAATAATAACATAAGGTATACAAGATCAATTCATATATATTCCCCAAATTCAAGTTTCTTGGAGTATTTTAAAGAGTGTAGGTGGTATAATATCGCCACAACCTCCCATTGGAAAATTAAAATATCACAGATTTGCATCAGATTTCATCCATAATCGTAAGACACTGATTAACCGCGATATTTTAAATTTCAATTTCTTCTCAACACTTTTTAAGCTGAAGCCTTAAATTTTTGACATTTTCTATCATAAAAAAGCATATAAAGGATTTTGATCAAAAGTAGAATAAGGATTCTAGACATTATGTTTAGTATCATTATATCTTGGTTTTAATCTTCGTAAATGGGACATAAAAGGATTGCAAAATTGTTCTCTTCAGCGAATTGTTTTATCCGTCTTGGGACGGGTCTTCTTCAAGTATATATACAACGTTAAGTATCTATATTTTCATGTAGAGGATTCACTGTTAAATTAATTAACCGATCATTATGAATTATGGAACACAGCTGCTAGGCGTAAGAGGTTAAAATGTTGGCTATATTTAGTTTATATATATATATATATATATATATATATATAAATATAAATATATATATATATATATATATAACTATATATATATATATAAATATATATATAAATATATAAATATATATATATATAAATATATATATATAAATATATATATATATATAAATATATATATATAACTATATATATATATATATAAATATATATATAAATATATAAATATATATATATAAATATATATATATATAAATATATATATATATATATATATATATATATATATATATATATATATATATATATATATATATATAAGAAATGTTGTCTTTGGTCAGAAAGCATTGTTCACATGGAAATATTAATTATTAAAAATAATAATAAGCAATTAGAACGCCATACAATGCATTTTAGTTTTATTAACTTTTTTTTTTCAATTTAATTTTCGAAGATATACTTCATCATCAGAATTTCTGAATTTCAAAATAAAATATATAAAAATACATTTCTTTTTTTTAAAACGATTTAACGAACTCTCTAATTGAACAACGAACTTTGATTTGATTTGGGTTGCCCATATCAGGATTTGGGAATTTTAAGTGAGTTTATTGAACTTTCTATATTATTGGATTTGGATACATTTCACTTCATCGATTATTGACACATTTCGCGACTGGATAACTTTGTCAGCTCGTTCAATTTCTCGTATTTGGACTGCTATTTATAACCTGGATTAATCTTCAGTCAACCCTCTGGATGTCTTTCCTGATTATGTTTTTCAAATTGTATGACCTGGATGTATTGTACAGATTCAACAAAAAAGTGTGCATTAAACACGGGAACCTCTGTGTAGCTTAATTGCCATAAATATATTTTCATAGCTTACTACCTAGCTCTACTTACGTATCGAGCACTGTTGAAGTAAATACGTAAAATTGATACATAAAAAATGATATCTTCTTTTAAAATGTTATGTGGATACATGGAATACTGATAAACACACATATATATATATATATATATATATATATATATATATATATATATATATATATATATATATATATATATATATATATATATGTATGTATGTATATATATATATATTCTCTTGCAGCAAGTATTGTTGAATATGACAGAAATTTATGTCTGGATATCCTTTGGTAGATCCTTTCAATACACCGAATCAGAATCTTAGTTTCGGGGGGGGGGGGGGGGGTTGGTCGATTAATCTGCCATAGTAATGATTTGTTTCCCAAGTACTTTCAGACCTATCCGGGTCCATCTTCAGGGGAATGAGGATAATAGGTACTTACCATGTGTTAGTATCATAGATGATTTTGGCGGGAATTATGTAATAATAGTTTCGTACTTATTGCATAATTCCCGCCAAAACTATCTATAATACTAACACATGGTCTGTAACTGATTATTCTCATTCCCCTGAAGATGGACCCGGATAGGTCTGAAAGTACTTGGGAAACAAATCATAACTATGGCAGATTCATCGGCCAATTCCCCCCCCCCCCCCCCGCCTAAACTAAAATTCTGATTCGGAGTATTGAAAGCATCTACCAAAGAATATCCAGGCATAAGTTTTCTGTCATATCTTACAATATATATATATATATATATATATATATATATATATATATATATATATATATATATATATATATATATATATACGCTGTCCTATAAATAGCTCACTCTGCTGGAGGTAATTCAGCGTAACTGATGCATAAAAATAATTAATTCCTTTTGGTTATCAGTATCAATAAATGTAAACACACGAAACAAAAATCATTTTAAAACGATATAATTTCTTCCACTAACAATAGCAGGATCATTTGCTGAGTTGGTTGAGAATCAGACTCATTGTTGGTAGTGACTCGTCAACCACTGACATGACATATATATATATATATATGATAATTTTTTCAAAATCTTATCTACATACACATGTGCTTCTTTTTTTTCCTGGAATCATCAGTGTGGAGGATGATTGTTCTCCAGGTAACACGATTCGAACCTTAGACACAAGTCAACATTTTAACTTTTGTCTAAACCCCTAGAACCATGACGCCAACTAACAAGCTCGGGAAATGTCTATCTACGTCTTTGCAAGCGGACATATCTAGAACGCTGTTATAAACAGTGTTCAACAACTCAGTTAGACGGATTTTCGCATTACGTATTAAATTTGACAGCATACTTATAATTCTGTTAAAGGGACTGTATTAGCATTAAGAGGGCTATAAACAATATTTGTATATACATTTTTAAATTCTTATCCATGTGTTTCATCCTTTCCAGAATCATCAGTATGGAGAATAATTTTTCTTTCCAGTCACACGATTCAAACCTCAGACCCAAATCAACTAAAGCTCAATATATATATATATATATATATATATATATATATATATATATATATATATATATATTTCGGTCCATTTCACACATATAAACATCGGACATGCGGCACATTTTATTTTGTAAATGTCGACTTCGGAAGAATTGTCCTTAGGGGGTTGTTGGGGATGAGGTTTGCTGTTGAACACAATATACATATATATATATATATACATATATATATATATATATATATATATATATATATATATATATATATATATATATATATATATATATGTATATATGAGTCATCCCCTTCTCATGTTCTTGGTTCAGTCATTAATCTTAGACATCAGAACCGTTTTCATTCTTATTTTAGACGATGGTTCTGCCTCTGACGCCATCTTTTTCCTGCCCTCCATTCTCAACGTATCGCTTCCATCTTCGCCTCTCGACGCACACCCCATCCCTCCGCCACCACCAACGTGTGTATTGTACTCTAACATCCATAATTCATGCCCAGTGACCGACAAATGTGGGATCATCACGCTTTCGCTCTCGATAATGATTTAAAATAAAATTGTCTATTCGTACGGAAAAGATCAAATTGAAAGTAACGAAAGCAATGAGAGCACTCAGCGAGCACATATCTCTGCCAAAGACGAACGATATCTACTCTGACTAGTTATTTAGTGAGTCAACTCTAAATTCAAACAAAATCAGTTATACCATTATTACTCTCAAATTAAAAAAGATAAACTTCAAATTAAAAAGATAAATATCAAATTAAAACAATTCAACCTAAAATTAAAAACTACAAAGCGATCAACATCAAATTAAAAAAGCTCAATTTCAAATTTAAAAAAAATCAACTTCAAATTTAAAAGCTCAACTTCAAATTTATATAACTCGATTTTAAACTAGAAATAGATCTACTTTAAAACCCCAAAAGCTTAACTACATAAAAAAGTTAACTTCAAATAAAAAAAACTCACCTTGAAATTCAAAAAAGCTCAACTTCAAATTAAAAAGGCACACCGTCAAATTTTAAAAAGTTCAACTTTAAATTAAAAAAAGCTCAACTTTAAATTATGAGATGCTTAACCTAAATCACAAAACCTTAACTTTAAATTACAAACAGCTCAACTTCAATTAAAACATTTTAAAAGCTCAATTTTAAAATTAAAAAAAGTCAATTTTAAAATTTAAAATAGCTCAATTTTTAAATTAGAAATAGCTCAATTTCAAATTAAAAGACCGAAGATCAAAATAAAAGCTCAACTTCGACCTACAAATAGCTCATCTTTAAATAAAAAAAACGTTTCTTCAAATAAAGAAAAGCTCAACATCAAACCAAAAAGGATTAACTTCAACTCAAAAAGGCTTAATTTACAATCAAAAAGGCTTAATTTCATATCAAAAAGGCTTTACTTCAAATTAAAAAAGAATAAACTTCACATTTGAAAGGATTAGCTTTATATATAAAAAGCCAAACTTTAGATGAAAAAATTTGAAAATCAAAGTATAAATATCTTTACAAAGCTACCATCCGCCCATGCATGGCGTATTGTTGTCACATCTGGGCTGGTGCACCATCTACTAGTCTCTCCCTCTTAGACAAGTTTTTTTTTAAATCGCTGATCTAATAGGTCCCTCACTATCCACCAAGCTCCAGCTTCTGTCCCATCGCCGCTATGTTGTATCCGTGTGCTTGTTTTACAAGTACATCAATGGAATGTGCTCCGATGAACTTCCTGCTCTGGTGCCCCCTTCGACGAAAAATCACTCGACCAACCCGGCAATCAGCTACATCGCATCCATTCACTGTGCAGATCCTCTGATGTCGTAGAGCCTTTTACTCCAATAGCTTCTTAGCTTATGCTGCCGGCTTTTGGAACTCCCTCCCTGCTCAATGTTTCCCCCACTGTACCGAGATGCAGAAATTTAGACGTAGTGTAAGCAAGCATCACGCTGCACATTTCCTCCAATTTAGGATGACCCCTAATTCTCAGTACCCCCTTACATCTACAGTCACAGCTTGCCTTATTTGGGGTTAACTAAATTTAAAAAAAAACCCAAAAAATCAAAATCAAAAATGATTCATTCCAAATAAAAAATCTCAGTATCAAATTTTTGTAGTGTCTTCCCACAGTCGTTTGCATTAGTATTCAATTCTGCGTGATCGTTTAAGCTACACCCGCTGGAGAGTAGAGGGCAGACACAATAGTACTGCATTGCATGGTTCTCCTTTCAGCATTCGCAGATGGTTGACTCAGTTTTGTAGCCCCATTTAATCAAACAAATACTGTTTATGGAGAGTGTTGCTCGTATCCTTTTAATAAATAAACAGTTGCGAAATATTTTTACATAGCGACCCCAACTCTGCCAGGAGTCAAGTACCAAAAAAGAGTCTGACCATATTCGCAAGAACTCTAAAAATTGTTACAATCAATAGAACTCTCACGAAATGTAACAGTTGCCAGAACTTTCTAAATAGAAACAGAAGGGATAAACGATCTTAAATAATCACTTGTCGACAGAATTGCAAATTACTCATATCTGGTAGGAGGTATACAAAGCAAGCAAGGATCGTTCCTAAGTTTCGACTTTGAGCAAGCCAAACGGTACCCGACCCTCCTCCAATTACCAGCAACTCCCATGTAAGCAATTTAACTTATTTTTCTCACATATTAGACGATTTGAAAAAAAATTGGCGCAAGTTAGACATCGAGTTGTTGGTGTTAGTTCCAGCCAAACCAATATTAGACGATTTGAAAAAAAAATTGGCGCAAGTTAGACATCGAGTTGTTGGTGTTAGTTCCAACCAAACCAATATTAGACGATTTGAAAAAAAAATTGGCGCAAGTTAGACATCGAGTTGTTGGTGTTAGTTCCAGCCAAACCAATATTAGACGATTTGAAAAAAAATTGGCGCAAGTGAGACATCGAGTTGTTGGTGTTAGTTCCAGCCAAACCAATATTAGACGATTTGAAAAAAAAATTGGCGCAAGTTAGACATCGAGTTATTGGTGTTAGTTCCAGCCAAACCAATATTAGACGATTTGAAAAAAAAAAATTGGCGCAAGTTAGAAATCGAGTTGTTGGTGTTAGTTCCAGCCAAACCAATATTCAAATTTCCTGGCATGGCCATATGTAATATTCCAAAAGCATTTCGACCAACGCTCGTGAATATCGTCACTTACGTAAGAAGTGTGGATGGTTAAAAAATACTGACCAGTACTTTATTTTTCGGATTGATAAGCCGCAAACAGACTCCAAAGCAAAGAGAAATAGGCAAAATCACACGTAAAGAATCTACTGTCACATCAAATACGTCACATGACTTATAGCACGCTAACTGAGAGTTCATCATTTAAACTACTGTGGCTAACATTCACAAAAAACATGTCTTGGGACATATATACATAGAAGACATTGCCAAGGCTGCTGCAAGGAAGGTGAGCTCCCTCTACCGAGCTAGAAACTTCTCACACCTGCCAGTATCCTATGCCTCTTCAAAGCCACCATTCGGCCATTCATCGAGTATTGTTGTCACATCTGCGCTGGTGCACCAAACGCTAGCCCCTCCCTCTTGGGCAGGGTCCAAAAAAGTCTCTAATTTAATAGGCCCCTCACTATCTCAAAAGCTCTATCCTCTATCCCATCGCCGCCATGTTGCATCCGTGTGATTGTTTTACAAATACTTTAATGGAATGTGCCCAACGAAAGCGATGAACTGGTGCCCCTTCTTACGTAAATACCTTTGATCAACCCGTCAGTCAGCAAGATCCCACTCTATTCACTGTTGATATCCTCAAATGCCGGAGAACTTTCTACTCTAGTAGCTTATTTCCCTGTACTGCTAGTCTTTGGAATTCCCTTCCTGATTCCTATTTCTCTGATCATACTAGCATATAGGCATGTAAATGTAATGTGAACACGCGAAACTCCCCATATAGGATTACTCTAATTCACAGTAGCCCCCCCCCCTACATCTCAGTGGGAGTGTGCCTTGTTTGAGGTGAACTCAAGTAAAATATGTATTACGGTTTTGAGAAAATTAATACAGTTTTACAGAAGAAAAAGTTCAGACTTTTATCAAAAAGTCTTAAAGAATATTTTTAACATCAGAAGATGAGACATAATCCTTAACAATGAGCGTGGTATTATTGCATTGCATAGAAAAATGGAGTTGTATTGGATTGTATAGATTATTAAAATATTAGGATCCAGCAATACTTGGCGAGTTCGGACTTGAAATGTGCAAGAGAAATAAAACATAATACAACTAAAAACGTTTAGAGATTTAACAACGAAAAAATAAATAAAAGAGATGAAGAAACGGCTGAAGGGAGACAAAGAGAATAGTCCAGAATTATGTCCGATGGAGAAAGGATATTCATCGTCTATACTTCTCTACGCTAAAAAGCTTAGATGAAGGGTCGCAAACCTATGTCACGTGCAACAACAGTGGCGCATTACAAGACTGAAAGTTGATCACTAAACCATCAACTCTAAGAATAAGAAAGAAACAAATACCAAATAGAAAGAATTACCTGTCTGTCTAACACAATACCGCATGGCTGCTTCCCAGCTAACTACAACGCAGAAAAATTAGGACATTATTTTATTTTTATGAAGAAATTTAAACATGAATGAAAACGAATGATATCTAGAATGTCTTTATATAAACATTGACTACCACTTTACAGTGCTCCATTTGTTTATTTACTAAGAGCTTTGTATTACGCTATGTAGTAGAAGGCGATATCATTTAACTAGAGTGCTAAATATTGTGATAAAGGGGTTCTGTCCGTCATTCGGTCGGTCATTCTCTCTGTTTTTCTGATGCGTGATGCTTAAGTTTTAAATATCATTTGCATTACTATAAACGCGCAGAACGAATGGACGCATCTTAAGAATGTGTGTTCATGTCTACAATCTAATCTCTTTCTACCCGGCGTGGGCTTATCCTTTCGCTAGTTGATAAAAATATGAGAAGAAAAACTGGTTGCTCGTTATTTAAATGTGGCTTTATTTTGTTCATAGTTATTCTCTGACCCAGTTCTGTCTTGCCTTTACCGCCCGTTGTCACTCTTTTCACCCTTTGCGAGCGGCTCACACGCACGACCTGAGTCTTCTGTTATGCAAATAAGCATCGACAGTTTATGTGCCCGTTGAAACGAGATCAGAAAGTTAACAGTCTTGAATTTCATTAATGAATGCAGATGTCTCGCTGCCTCCACGAATTTAGAAGCGCCACCGATCGACTGACCGTTCATTTGTCACGTTTCCCATTTGGCAAAACGTGGCGCAAGGCTGGACGGTAAGAAAACACAAATCTTCCGAAGGGGAGGAGTACTTTGTTGAGAATGAAAGAGAATGAACCAGTAGGTGCGTCTCAGGCGTCTGATGATATACCAAGCCATCTTCACGAGCGAGTAGGAAATGTCTAAAAAAGTGCCTCTCCTAGGATCGAGCCGGTCTTTACCTTTTTTAAACACAAGGCTGCGGCACCTGAGCTAGCCTTAATCAAGTGACAGAATGTGCGAGTGTTTAATCCCTGTGCCAGGTAACAAATAATTAAAATGATTCTTTATTTCGTGATATTATCAAACTAGCTACATGGGCAAAGGAAAAGAAAATGATATATATATATATATATATATATATATATATATATATTTAAGATAGAAAGATGAAGATAAAAAATTGCATAAAATTACATAAAATTACATAAAGTTACATGAAATTAATACAAATTTTATTACATCGAAAGTTCAGATGCAAGGAGTCACATTAATCCTTAAACCATGGTTTTTCAAAGATAAAACTAAATTGATTGCTCTACTCAACGTATTGAGCTTTACTTTATCACGATAGACCACTTTACGATACTTCACTTATTGCTAATTCTATTATATATATATATATATATATATATATATATATATATATATATATATACTATTAAAAGTTATGCTGTTTGGGCAGTTTATCAGTTCGTATGAAAATATAAACATGTGATTGGTTTACAAAAAAGCAATAGGCAGAGTATACATTACTAAGGCAGTAGTTTTTATTATCTCAATACCCAAGTTTGAATCTCATGTAATTCTTTAAAAAAAAATTAACTGGATACATGTGTGTTTTATAAATTAAAAAAAATAACATGAGATAACAACCTAAAAAAGAACATTACACACATATTTTTAAAACTAAATAACCATTTTTTGGTAATCTGAAAAAAAGTATACATAGACGGTATTTGTTCAACGCGAATTATTTTTGCTTAAATATAATTTCTAACAAGAAATGTTGATTCTGATGATGAAGTATATCTTCGAAAATTAAACTGAAAAAAATAAAATAAAAATTAAATTTAATAAAAATAAAATGCATTGTATGGCGTTCAAATTGCTCATTATTATTTTTAATCATTCATATGATTTTCTAATGTTTTTTGTCAATAAAAACAATGCGTAAATAAATACATCGTAGTTACTTACTCTTTTATGCAAATATTAAATAGGTTTTTTCTTTTCACGAAATTTCACAAATATCTTCCTTCTTACTAGCTAACGGTAGAAGCTAAGTAAAGATGAAAGTTGAA
>OY744520.1:195878309-195915809 GCA_963556195.1 Sepiola atlantica | reverse complement strand
ATAATAATATTTATCTTAGTAAAAGTAAAAATAAAATGAATTATCGTAGTAGTAGTAGTAGTTACAATGGTAATTATATCAATGTTTACATTGCTTATATCAATAGGAACAGTAATAATAATAATAATAATAATAATAATAATAATAATAATAATAATAATAATAATAATAATAATAATAATAAATAATATAAATATTTTGTTTTTGTCGAAATTTGAACGTTTTTGTACGTGTATATTGATTGTGTTTGTTTTGTATGGCACTTACGAAAATTCGTGTTTGGAAAAAATGTGTTTTGTTCTGATGAGAATCAACATTAATAATTTTTTTATTAATCATTGTATAACTTAAAATAAATGCTGCCCCGAAACAGCTGTAAACAGGCATTATAATAGGAATGTTCGAAAGTGAGCGTGACTTATACGGACTATATACTTTTAATATTAACAATTTTTATAACTGTTTATTCGTTAAAATTTGATTGTGTTTGAAAGATAAAAGTCTAAAATTAACTAACTAAAAAAAAATATTTTTACGTGTGAAAATAAATTTAAAAATTAAAACTGTTCTCACGGCAGGGTAACACAACAATTCAGTGAAATTTCAAATTCTAAGAAATTAAAGTTTAAAATGTCGTGTAAGATAAATAATAGTTTTCTGGAACTATTTCAAAGATAATTAGTAAATTTAAGTCTTAAGATACTGAATTAAAAAAAATATATACTTACTTTCTACTTTGCATAATTATCAAAAAAGTCAGAGTTAACTTTATATAATTCCCGCTCAGTCAAGATAAACAAGGTGTTTGCCGACATTCAGAAAAGTATGGAAGACAATAACTGAAATAATATTTTATTTTATTATTTTAGATTAATATAGAATATATGGTTTTGTAATCGTTTATAGGAATTGAAAAATTATTATCATTTCATTTTTTTATTTTTGAAGATTATAAAAAATGTCTACATTAAACTGACAAGTATGGAAGACCCAAACAATTTCCCATTTTATTATTTTTGACCTAAAATAAAACAGATGTTTTGTTATAATGTTCTCCTCATTCATTTATAGTTTTTTAGACTAAATATAAGCAGTGTATTTATTTTATTAAAAAGCTATTCTTACATTTTTTATTTTTACATATAATGCAATGTTATAGTTCAAGGAGATTTTATTTTTCATCTGATTCTAATCAAAATTTATTTATTAAAGAAAATTGCATTTTGATGAAATTTAGGTTTTTTATTTTCATGTTGTTAAAATATTTAGAAAATTACATTACTGGAATTAGGTTGAAACATGTCGTAACGATAATTTAACTTATTTTTTAAATTAAAACTAAAAGCGCATTCTAAGTGTGAAAAGTTGTTGAATCTCTGAAAATAGTGATTACGTCGTGTGACTGTGCAAATCTCGTCTGTTTATTATAGCAATATCCTTCCGTAGAATTCGAAGTAAACCGTTTGTAAAATTTAGCCATGGCTTTTATTTATTTTTTCGGAATGGCTTTCTGTCTGAATATTTTTTAATTTTGGTTTCAAGATTTAAAAAAGTTTATTACTATGCAAAAAGGGACTATTATAAAATCGCGTCGTATAATTTCACGTAAAATTTTATTTAAAAAAATATTATGATAATATTAATGAGAGCGTTTTATTTTTCTTGTAAAAATATTAAATAAACAATGTTTATTAAATTATTTTCTTCGATTTATATTGATTTTAATAACACGGAATGTAGGACTTTTTTTTCGTAATATTGAATCATTATATTTTAAAAAAATATATTGTTAACATCTACCGCGCTTCATTTTCATAAAAGTAAACAAATATTCATTTGGTTTATAGTACCCTGGGATCTAACATTTGTAAAAGTGTTTTTTGTGAACACTTTGACGGATAATACTAATAAAATAATGAATCCATTATATTCCGTGCTCATTAATTATTAAATAATCAAAATGTCGTTAAAATTGGTTGATGTCTAAATTTTTGTAAGGGGGGGGGGGGTCTATGATTTTTATATTTTGTGGGGATCGGCCCATACCTCCATAATACCTGATATATACTCTTATTTAGAACTTGATTTGATTTTTTTTTGGAATGACCGAAATCACTCTTTCTATTTATATATATATATGAAATCTTCGCATTGGCGAATTATCTTAAGGCTATTACACCTATGAACGTAAAATTTTGTCTGAACGATGCATATGCAGATTACGTCGTAAGGGAATAATATTAAATTTCTATCTCATAAATGTGTCCCGAAGGAGCATAAACTCCCTATTGAAAATATTTATTGTGTTTGTCCGAAGGCATTTTATTAGCGATAACATCAGTTGTGTGAGATGCCATTTAATGATACCAACGCTACAAATAGTAATATACAGTAATAACATCAATAATAGAAATAGTGCCTGTTCAAGGTAAGGCCCGTGCCATTACCGTGATGAACTTTATGAACTATGCCGAGGGCCACGTTTGACTGAAACATTTCACGTGTCAAAGAAAATTGAGTAGGGGGAGATGAGCTTTTCAAATGAAAGGGTTCATATATATATATATATATATATATATATATATATATATATATATATATATATATATATATATATAACAGAAGACGAGTATTGGAAGAAGTGTGAAATTCATAGCTCAAACACATACACTGACCCAGAAAAGTAACGAGTACAAAACGGGAGTACTGGAAGATAATAGTCTTTGTTTTCAATACCTACATCAAATCTATATAGCAATCTATCTTTCTGCCTATGTTTATATTACATTCATGTCTCTCTCTCCCCTTTTCTCTTACCTATATCTATCTCTTATATATATATATATATATATATATATATATTTTATATATATATATTTATATATATATATATATTTATACACATACGCACACACACACATATATATACATATATATATATATATATATATATATATATATATATATATATATATATATATATATACAGGGTGGGCCAAAAGAAGGGTCCTATCTTTAAATTTGAATAACTTGAATTTGAATAACTTCCACAAAATAAAAGTTAAACTCACCAAACTTTATGTGTGTGTAGACTGACCCTTCCGAGATTTTTTGAAATAAATCAAACAAATTTTAGCCGAAAAACACTTCTTAAAACTTACAAAAACTAAAGTATTGTTTTTTACACTGTTTTGAGTTTTTTAAGCAAAAATAATGTTTTCTAAATGTGGGTACGTTCCTTAGGGCTAATACGGCTCATGCTTGCTTCGGAAGGGGTCCTTTACTTATTCTAAAAAAAAAAAAAAAAATATCAATAAATAAAAAAGTTATGAATTTTTAAAAATAGGACCCTTATTTTTGCCCACCCTGTATTAGTATTTGATGTATCCACATAATTTTTTATGTATCAATTTTCAGTGTTTACTTCAACAGTGCTCGATACGTAAGTAGAGCTAGGAAGTAAAACTAAACAAAAACTTGACAATTTAAAACCTAAAATAGAAATACAAGGAACCAAGTGTTAAAAAAATGCACCCATTATATTAACACAACAAAAGAAAACAGGATATAGACCAATCTATAGAAAACAGAACAATAGAACAGGATATAGGAAGTAACACCAACAAGACCTTTGTTCGCAGGAAGCCCAACGATTGGCTGAGAGAACAACAAAGAATATGATTGGTTAACTAGGTAGCCGTGTATATAAAAACACCCGGCAAAAATTACTCCATGCATTTTAGCCTCAAGATTACCCCGGGGATGAAACGCGAGAGCCTCTCTGTAGCTTAATTGCCATAAATATAGCTTACTATATATATATATATATATATATATATATATATATATATATATATATATATATATATATATATAACATAGTTCACCCCCAAAAAGGTAGGCCGCCACTGTAGACGTAAGGGGCTACTGAGAAAAAGGGTGAAAGTTTTTTTTGGTGGGGTCAACCTAAATTGGGAGCTGCACATCGAGATGTCTGTTTACATTAGTTTTAAATTTCTACATGTCAGTACCGTCAGGAAAACAGAGAAGGGGGAGGGAGTTCCAGAGTCCAGCAGTACGAGAAAGGAAGCTTTTAGAGTAGAAAGCTCTTAGGCATCTGGGTACCTCCACAGTGTATGGATGGGATTTGGCAGATTGTCGGGTTGGTCTAGTGAATTTACGTCGCGGAGGTACCAGAGCAGCAAGCTCATCAGAGCACAATCTATTGAAATAAGTGTAAAACAGGCACAAGGCGATGAGACAGAGGCTGGAGCTTTGTGGATAGTGAGGGACCTATCAAGTTGGCAACTCTTTTTTGGATCTTGTCTAAGAGGGAGAGACTAGTGGATAATGTACCAGCCCAGATGTGGCAACAATACTCCATGCATGGGCGGATGGTGGCTTTGTAGAGATACAGGATAATGTCAGGTGTGAGAAGTTAACTTGTACGGTAGAGGGAGCCCACCTTCTTTGCAGCAGCCCTGGCAATGTTTTCAATGTATTTATTCCAATTCATGTTATCTGTGAAAGTTAGGCCGAGAAGTTTGAATGATAAACTCTCAGGCAGGGTGCTATTTGCCATGACAATCGGTTGTTGAAGAGGTTTCTTGTAGTTATTGAAAGAAAATAGCTTTGTCTTTGCGGCATTAAAAGTTACGATCCATTTTTACCCCATTCCACTACAGACTCGAGATCATTTTCTAAGAATTCAGCCATTGCCTCAAATATGTGCGCGTCGGTTTTGCTCACATGACGAGAGTAGAGCGTTGTGTCGTCAGCAAATATTCCTATCTCAGTCTCAATGACACCAGGGAGGTCATTTATGAAAATCAAGAACAGTAGAGGTCCAAGGATGGATCCCTGGGGTACACCAGCATGTATGTCATGTTGCTTAGAAGAACGGCCATCGAGGTCAACCTGGATCTTTCGTTTTGTTAGGAAATATTTAATTACATTAAATATTTGTCCAGTAATACCATATGAGTGAAGTTTTAGGAGAAGCCTTTCATGCCATACCTTGTCAAAGGCCTTGGATATATTAAGCGCTACCGCCCTAGCTTCTCCTGTCTTATCCAGTGTGGGATATATACGTTCAGCGATGACTGTTAGGATATCTGCGGTAGATCGTGATCTTCTAAATCGTATGGATGATCAGAAAGAAGTGTAGCATTAGCTAGATGTCGGACTATCGCTAGATTGATTAATCATTCAGAGATTTTAGCAAAGATCGGGAGTAGACTGATTGGGCGGCAGTTTAGAAGATCAGGTCTATCTCCAGAATTCTTGAAGACTGATACCACAAAGGCAATTTTCCAACTATCAAGGAAACAAGATTCAGCAAGGAATTTATTGTATAGTTTGGAGAGGACAAGAGCCAGCTCAGCAGAGCATTTCCTTCTTATTATTACTGGTATAAGATCAGGCCCACAGAATTTGGAGATGTCAAAGTTTTTTATGATGTCTCTGACTTGAGATGGGGTGATGATCAAGTTCTGAAGTGTGGCTTCAGTCCGCAATGGGAATTTAGGGAGCGGGTGGTTTGCTAAGTCCAAAGGAGAGTTTAAGGCGAAACGTTGGGCAAGTAGTTCAGCCTTATCAGTTGCCGTGCAAACAACATCGTTGTGATTTGATAGTGGGGGAATTGTCGATTGTCCATTGTGTATCACAATATTGTAGATTTTCCAGAAATCACGATTACCTAGTTTCTGTGACTGAATGCGATTTTTAGTTATCTGTTCTCTTTGCTTCATCTATCACTAGTTTATAATAATTTCTTGCCTCCATAAATTTCTGTCTATTCACACTTGACTTATGGCGACCGAATTTTCGGAATGCCTTCTGCTTCTCAGCAATAGCAGCTGCACATTCTGAGGTGAACCATTGATGAGAGTGGGGTTTGCTGAAGAATTTTCGGTTAGCTCATTTGCACACTAATCATATATATATATATATATATATATATATATATATATATATATATATATATATATATATATATATATATACATATATATATATATATATATATATATATATATATATATATATATATATATATATATATGCGTTGATGAATTAACAAAAACGAAACACATTCTTTAGATGTTAATATTATATATATATATATATATATATATATATATATATATATATATATATATTTACATAGACGCTGGCGTATGTAGGTAAAAATAATTTAATGATATTTACTTGAAATTAATGTTGTTATAAGCCTATTATTAAGATAGAAGTTTAGCTATGTACGGGGAAGTAAAAAAATAGACTAACACGTAGCTATTAGACATATTCCGACAACGTTCGTTGAATACTCTAGTCAGTCTTTCTATATGTGCCCCCACTTCGCATAAATAGAATTTAAATTCATTTCTTGACGTGGTGATGTCTCGTGGCCATTTGGTTATGACGCTTGCTTGTTGAGTCTAAGTTGATTCTGTAGCAGGGGTTCGAAACTTGCGACCGTCTGAGATTATCATTCCCTACACTGATGAGAACGAAAGCGTATGTAGGTAAAGATAATTTACTACTATTTACTTAATATATATATACATATATATATATATGTATATATGTAGTAAGTTTTGAAAATATATTTATTGCAATTAAGCTACACAGAGGATTCCGCGTTTAATCTTCGAAGGGAATCGTCAGGCAAAAATGCATGGCGTTATTTTTGCCGGGTGTTTTCAGATAAACGTCGTGTTTAGTCTAGCTAGTTAACCAATCAGATTATTCGCTGTTCTCTTAGCCAATCGCTGGGCTTCTTAGAAAGAAAGGTTCGCTTGATTTTACTTCTTATTTCCTATTCTATTGTTCTGTTTTCTTAAAGGTAGCTCATTCCCGTTTCTTTGTTGTTCGATTAGCCAATCGTTGAGCTTCTCAAAAACAAATTGTTCGGTTGATTTTACTACCTATAACGAAGAGTAATTTACTTTCTTTCATTTTCCCTTTTTCTCTCTTCCTCATTTTGCTGGTGTTAAAATCGCAAGTAAATAACCACGTGGTTTCAATAGGAAAAGTTTAATCTGATCTCGTTGACGATCCTGAAGAAATTGAACATTTTAGACGTGTGTATTGGTGCGGCAACGCTTATATGAATTTGAAGAGGTGTACAAATCTTTAAGAAAACGCTTTTTGAAACGTATTATAGAATTTTGAAAAAAACAAGAAACGGTATTTTTTTATATATATTTATGAAATGAATAAAATCACTTTTCATAAATATATGTCTCTGAGACTTTCGCCGTAATACGGCCTTTACGAAGAGTTATTTACTTTCTTTCTTTTTTTCCTAATTTTGCTGATGTTGAAATCGCAAGTAAATCCACACGTGGTTCCAAGAGGAAAAGTTTCGTCTGACTTCGTTGACGATCCTGAAGAAAGTGAACATTTTAAATGTGTGTATTAGTGCGGCAACGCTTATATGAATTTGAAGAAGTGTTAAGAAAAAGTGGTGAAAAAGTAAACAAAGTTCGTTTAGATAAAAGAAATATAAAAAGAAAATAATACTTACACTATTTAATTCTATATTTAGAGAGAAGAAAGGCAATCATTCTTACCGGTGATGCTTAAAATGTCGAAATATTTAAAGAGATAGAAATCTCTCCATGAAGCTTCGTGAAGAAAACAGCTAAATGGATCGGAGACGACGAACCGGAAAAAATCTATCAAGGGAGATAAATGCGAGGAGATCTATTTTGTTTCATCAGCAAATATTCCAGGCAAATTTTGAAAAAAAAAATTGTTGTAACTATGCACTTCTCCTTAATTAAATAATACGCGATAGTTAGCTCCATTTAAATATAAGTATTTATCTCGTAGGCAAAACACGGGCACACGACCAGTTTAAGATAAAACCAAGACAAGAAGTAAATACAAATAGTTGAGCCTAGTTTTAAGTAGTGTCTCGTGTTTCAGCTCAGTAATATTGCCTGGTGATACCAGATCAGGCTGCCCTGTGGCTCCCTGAGACGAAATTCACCTACATTGACGTTTTTTGTTTTTTTTGTTTGTAAAACTTAATTATGTTCTACAAAACCAAAAACAAAAACAACAACCCCTCTCCCTTTCTCCCTCCCCTTTTTAATTTTATTTTTCCTACCCTACTCCCGGTCCTGGATATGACCTTAAACTACATCCGATGGTGAGATCCGGCTTACGGACTTTGGGGAATGTGGAGCCTCCTCTTAATTACCATTGCTCCCAGGTCCACCCTGACCCGGAGTGGTAGTACCTGTTAGGGTCCCAACAATGGGTTAAATAGAAACAGATTTAACAACCAAACCAAACACCATCAATAAATATTTGAACATATAAAGAACTTGAAGCATAAAAACTTTCACCAAAATGACTGCATTCGGCATTAAATAACCTGAAAAGGGTTGATATGCCGTAAAACAAGACAACCAAACCAGACAACCATACATATTGCACAACAGTGAAGGGGCTACATACAGTGGTACTCTTCGGTACACTGCTGGGTGATAAAAACATAGCGGAAGCTATAAAAGAAACTGAAATATCAAAAGTTACCAAATAAAATGTGATGTTACCCTACAAATTGCAAACGTACGCCATGTTACGGTATGACATTTAATGGGATACTTGATATTGCTTCTGAGACAGCGGACCTTTAATGCGTGGCCGAAAGTCCGATAGAGCGCGGCGCAAGTCTCCTTCAATTTCCAATAGGTTTCTGTACTTACAAATTCGCGTTCAGATTTAAAGAAAACAAAACAAACAAAAAAGAATACGACAAGAATTCGTTTATGAAAATCAGACAAACTATCCCCGTCAAATAATTCTAAAAAAAACAGTGACAATAACGTTATAGTCGTAGAATATAAAATATAGATTTAAATAAGTGACACTACGATAGGCAGTCGTAAATCACATATTTATACTAATGGATAATCATTTACTCAGGCCATAAACTACGCAAGGATGAGTGTTAACGAGATTGTCAGTTGAATGATGGAAGAGTACTATGTAGGAATTAAGAACGATGTTTGATTAATTCATAGGACGACCTGACGAACATTTGTTTAAATTGAACTTGACAACGACCATGTTGTAGTCCGTAGGAAAGCAGTCCCGCGATAACGTATTACACAAATGGGAAGTTTTTGGAAAAAGTTAAATGCCCCTTCACCCACTCAAAAATTATTACATTATATATGCTTTCAAAAATATGCGACTAGATGAGGCATATATTTGCTAGTTTAAATCCAAAAAATTAGATAAGAGAATGACGACGTGTTTTTTTATCTTTTTTATGGAAATCACTGGAGACAAGGCATGAAGCCACTTGATCTTAGAGGCTAAAATATATACTTTTGCAGTTTTCGAACCGTGCTATTTTTAGATAAGATTTTCATATTAAATTCTGTATTTTTACGGTAATTTTTTATTAATTTTTTAAGTGAAAGTACAGAATATATAACAAAGCCCCTCTTCCCAATGTTAATTAATTCAGAGGACGACCTGACGAACATTTGTTTAAATTGAACTTGACAACGACCATGTTGTAGTCCGTAGGAAAGCAGTCCCGCGATAACGTATTGCACAAATGGGAAGTTTTTGGAAAAAATTAAATGCCCCTTCACCCACTCAAAAAAGGGTTGATATGTCGTCAAAGCAAAAAATCAAATAATCAACGAATCATTTTTTTATTCTAATGGGTCACCACTTACCAAGGCCAAAAGTCATTTGAGGATGAGAGTTAGTGATATTTTCAGTTGGATGATGGAACAGTTCAATGTAAGGATTCAGAACTATTATTTATTCGCAGGAAAAAGAAAAAAGGTTTAAATTACGAAATAAAAAATCAGGAGCTGGCACGTTGCTTCCTATTCAGTAATACGAAGCAATTTCATCCAAATTTTAGTATTTGATAACTTATCGAAAGATAAAAAATGGATAAATCTATTTGTTTGAGAGAACTTGAGGTTTTGTGTTGTAAATAATAATACATAATCATCGTTACGTTCGTAAAACTAAGCGTAAACAAAACAAACATGACAGTAGAAAGTTGATGTTGCGTTTACTTTTGGCAGCCTCATAGCGTTCGCTTCTCTTATTTTGTCCTTTAGTCCTCACATTTCATGAGCGATGTTTCTCACAAAGGGGAAATAATTTTCTGGGTCGGAATCTATCCATGTAACCCTTATCGTTGTCTAGTTTTTTTTTACCTTGAAGTAGTATTTTGGTACTTCTGCAGTTAACGGACCGTGCTGAAGTAATTACGTTATAATTTAGAAATCTATTCTTAACATTGGGAAGAGGGGCTTTGTTATATATTCTGTACTTTCACTTAAAAAATTAATAAAAAATTACCGTAAAAATACAGAATTTAATATGAAAATCTTATCTAAAAATAGCACGGTTCGTAAACTGCAAAAGTATATATTTTAGCCTATAAGATCAAGTGGCTTCATGCCTTGTCTCCAGTGATTTCCATAAAAAAGATTAAAAAAAACACGTCGTCATTCTCTTATCTAATTTTTTGGATTTCAACTAGCAAATATATGCCTCATCTAGTCGCATATTTTTGCAAGCATATATAATGTAAGTGTAAGGCCTGAGATGATGGTATCATGATAAGCGAACATATACTACACTACCCCACCCCAAATAAGGGGGTAATGGCTGGGAGGATTATCGTATAACAACTGAACAGATACAGCACTACCCCTCCCCCCCAAAAAAGGAAGGCAATGCCTAGGAGGGTGGTCTCATGATAATAAAACAGATCCTAAATTACCCCCTGAAGGAGAACGTAATGCCTGAGAGGATTGTATCATGATTACAGAACAGATACTACATCACCACCAAAGAAAGAGGTAATTCCTGGGAGGATGGTATCATGATCCTAGAAACGAATACTACTCTACCTTCTCCTAAACAGGAGGAGGAAATGCTTTGGAAGATTTTATTTTCACCACAGAACATATACTACACTGTAAGTAGCTTTTTTGTTCAAAATATGACTGTGCTTGCCGCCTTACCCTACAAGTGTGGTACTTTTGGAGTGTGGTATTTTGAGTGTGGTATTTTGGAGTGTGGAATTTTGAGTGTGGTATTTTGGAGTGTGGAATTTTAAGTGTGGTATTTTGGAGTGTGGAATTTTGAGTGTGGTATTTTGGAGTGTGGAATTTTGAGTGTGGTATTTTGGAGTGTGGAATTTTTAGTGTGGTATTTTTGAGTGTGGAATTTTGAGTGTGGTATTTTGTCTAAATGAAATGAAATCAATGTTTATTTAAAAATTCAAGAACAAATAATTCCATGACATGTATGAAAATTGCCAATAAAAACTAAACGTATTCATTTAGCCAATGAATTCCTTAAAATGTCATACAACTATATAAAGTGTCTGACTATAAATCGCGATAAACGACATTTTCAAAATTGCGAAGCTATAACTACAAAAAGTGTTGCATTTTAACTCTCTACCACATTCGAAAATCCTGTTTTACATAATGTGATACCAGCATAAATGATCTTCTGCTTCTAATTAAAATAAGCTTGTTTCATTAAAGTCGATATTTGATATGTTCGTCCTTGTCTTGCTTAATTTTTGAATTAAAATGAAGTGAGTGTATCGCGTTTTGCATTCGAACTCTTCATATCTAGACAAAACACTCGGATTTAAAAAAAAATATCAGGTCAAAAATAATTGGATCAACCTCTCCGAGGTTAAAAGATTTGAAGTCAAAATCGAGTCCAACTGTCCGACAGCTAAAACAACTGACTACTATTTTTTTTCACTATTTGGGTCAGAATTTATCAAGGCCAAAAGCCACTCGAAGATACAAGTAAATGAGAAGGAATGATTGTTACCCGTAAGATGAAGAACATTATGGAAGTACGAACATTGATCAATGGAACAAACTAAGTTAGATTACTTACGTCCCGTAATGAAAAGTATTTGTTGACATTGGATTTGAAGATGACTGTGTTGTAAGCTGCAGGAAAGCAGTCCCGTGGTAATGTGTGTTCATAGACAAGATACCCGAGCAAAGATGCTCTGTCCATGAAAATTCCGCCTGTCGCTTGACACATGGACGAAGAAAAGAAAGTCTATTTCCGTTGTAGTAGAGGCAAGTTCTTGCTGTGAATGTCTTAAAAGGAGGAATCGGAGATTGAAGCTACATAGCTTCCTTATTTCATAAACACGGTATCTGACTGAAGGTACAAGTCTTATTATAAATTAACATGGTTGACAGTTGGTTTTATTTGATTGTGTTTTCTTTTGGGGTTTACAGCATATCAACCGCCGTTGGGTTATTTTATGCTGAAACAGTACATATTTGTTTAATGGAAATCGCTCCAGATAAGGCATGAATCCATTTTATGTAAGGAGATAGCAAGAACCAAATATAATTATTGCAAAGACAGGAGATGCCTATTGGTCTTAGTCTTGAACAGACTAAGGCTATAGGTAGGAGGAAAACAGTCAGCAGGAAGAGAGTTCTACAAGCCTGCAGCTTTTGGAAATAAGTTACTGGAACATGAATCTGTATTACAATGAGGTACCAAAATAGCGAATTAATTAAGACCATTAGACAACGTGACAAACAAGCTGGAACAAACGAAGCAGGGAATAGATAACACAATTCTAAAGAACACATGCCATAATAGTACTTATAGAAAAGACTGAGACTAGCAAAATCACGTCTGTTAGAGAGAGAGAGAGAGATACGGTACTCCATACATGATATGATTGTAGATTTGTAGAGACAGAGCATAGCCTCAGGTGTGAGAAAATTGTTTGGCGCGATAGCGAGAACCGACTTTACGAGAAGCAGAAAGTGCGATGGATGTAATGTATGAACTCCAAGAAAAAATAGATGAGAAAGACCAGAATAGAAAGTGCTATCATATGCTTTGATTTGTCGATTGATTTGTATGCGCATATTTCGTAAAAAAATTGTCTGTGAACGATAGTTTCTATTTAACAAGTAAATGAGTCAGAATGGATCTGGGAGTAGTGATAATTAAAGGGGTGACACCATATTCCTCACAGCTCCCCAATTGGGGCTTCACCGCCATATGTAGTTTTGTGTCGTACTCAGGACGGTTGGCGTAGAGAAAGCTATTTGATAGGGTTCGGAAATAGGGTAGGCAGATACAAAGGTAAAAATACCTGGGAAATGGTTTTCGTTGTGATGAATAGTGTAGATACCAATACGTTGCACAAGAGTGTCCAAGGCCGTTTTGTGTACATAGTTATTTAACGCCCCACGAGGATCGATTCTTAATGTGGGGGAAAAAAAAGGATCCCTTTTGATTGAGATAAAAACTTAAAGGTCTAGAAGGATTTCTTCTCCACTGACCGAGGACAGAAACGATGAAGTGTAGCATCAGAACAGATACTGCACTTTGATCACAAGCCAAAAGCTTTTTTCCTCTACTCCAAAAGCTTCTCTCCTCGTGCTGCTGGACTCTGGAACTCCCTCCTTGCTCCCTGTTTTCCTGACGGTACTGAGATGCAGAAATTTAAAACTAATGTAAACAGACATCTCGCTGCACAGCTCCCAATTCAGGTTGCCCCCCCCCCTCCTAAAAACAAAAACTGTCACCTTTTTTCTCAGTAACCCGTTGCGTCTACAGTGGCCGTCTGTCTTGGGGTGAACTATGTTAAAAAAAAAATTTGTTAAAGCAATATGCCAAGGAATTTAGTGACGTTCCGGGGACAAATTCTATTTAACTCGTAAATGAGAACTTGACAGGTCTTGCCACTGCAAGCCAACAACAAACCTGGGGAGAATGGAAACTAAAGTGTGAATCGACACTTCACAAAGCTCCCAAAATAAGGTCCTCAGTACAGGGTGCACTTTAAGAACACAAAAAAAGTCTGATTTCCATAAACAAATGTTTGTCTGGAATATAGACATTCTATTTTCGGTTTTAGACATGCACCCATCAATTTGCAATCGTCTTCTCCATATAGTTTTAAAAAAACGGTGCACTTGTGGATTAACATCTAGTATGCAACTAGTGCATAAACTGAACATGTGTTAAGTCACTTTTGTTTTCCTTTATCTAATAATCTTCGTTGGAGTTATTTATATAAGTACTTATATATATATATATATATATATATATATATATATATTTATATATATATATATATATTTATATATATATACACATATATTTATATATATATACACATATATTTATATATATATATATACACATATATTTATATATATATACACATATATTTATATATATATATACATATATTTATATATATATACATATGTTTATATATATATATATATATATATATATATATATTCGTATACGTACGATTTAATATATATTTTTGAACGATGATCTCATTAAAATTATATTATGATAATTTGTAAGTACAAGCACATGGCCGTGATTACATATTTCTATGGGAAATATGTACGTGTCTATATTCCATGCGCATAGTTGAAAATAAAAACAATATGGAAAATGTTTTTATCGTTATGAATAATGCATTGTGTATTGTTACCACATATGTGCTGGTGCACCAATCACTAGCTTCTCCCTATTGGACAGGGTGCCAAAAATAATTTCTACCCTAATAGGTCCCGCACAGTCTGTCAAGATCAAGGTCCTGTCGCATCGCCGCAGTGTTGCATGTATATGCTTGTTTTACAAGTACTGCACGGAATGTGCTCTCATGAACTTACTGCACTTGTAACCCGTCAATGTAAATATCCCACTAGCAGCAAAATCTCACCCCTTCACCGTAGAGCTCCTTAGATGCCGGAAAATTTTCTACTATAACTTTGTTCCTCGGTTCGTTTGCCTTCGGAATTCTCTCCCTGCTCCTTGTTTCCCAAACTTTTAAAACATGTATTAACTTAAATGTAATGTTAACATCCTTTTTGCTGCTCAGCTCTCTTCCCAGATACCGTCTATAAAGTTGGTCCTATCACAGTAGCCATTACGCTTCAGTGACAATTTGCATTGTTTGGAATGACTATAAGTAATAAAAAAAAAAGTTTAATTAAAAAATTAAGCTCTAAGGACTTTTTCTTTCAAGCAAGTGTCAGTATTTTTTTTAGTTTACTTTAATAGTCTACTTGATGGCGGAGTCCGGTTTTTAATTCGGAAATTGACAAACGATGTTTATCAGAAAATGTTACCTATTATATTTTAGGTCGGATGTTGTTTCTTTTAGCAATTAATCATTTTTTTTTCACTATTTTTTATCATTAACTGCTTTTAATAATTCAAACTGCTTTTAATAATTCGAAAATGTTAATTGTTTTTTATTTCAAATAATCAAATAAAACTGTTTTTTATAATTTAAATGTTGGTTTTTTTTGGAGGGGTGAAAAAATTTTTTAATAGTTTTTAAACTATTTTTTAATAATTGGAATGTTTCTTCTTTTGATTTGAAAATATTTTTATACGGTCGTTCACTATTTTTCATTCGTTTAATCCGGTGACGTAAAAATTTCCGACAAAATCTGTGGACGAAAATGATGAAGGACTGTTTTCTGATAAACACAGTTCGCCAATTTCCGAAAAAAAATCCGGAAGCCGTCATCAAGTAGACTATTTATCTTTTATCCTTACCTAAACGAAAGAAACAATTCTGACACTCTCTCGAGCGCTTGAACGTTTTGAAGAAAAAGAGCAGACCGGAAATCGATGCAATTCGAACTGAAATGAAAGTTCCAGAAAAGACGCCATCAAAGTATTACCAACAATGTCCGCCATTTTTAAAACCCACTACAAATACACATTGGTATACATTATAGAGTAGCGAACGATTCATTGTTAATGATTCATATAACATTATTTTACTCATAGATGGAGCGATAATTGTCGGTGTACGTGGGTGGCAGTGGTAGTAGATTTGAGTATGAGAGTAAAAACCTCTCCGACTTCTTGTATGCATGACTAATTATAAAATATATATCGATCTATAATTGTTGGTGTATACCTTTTTTACGTAAGTTGATGCAATAGGATCAATAAGATTAAACTTTACATAATCAGTTCCATAGTCAAGGTGTTTATATATTAGGCTACTTACACACTTTCCAAACCGTGCCTAGATTTTTCTGTAATCGGGTTAAAAACATTTTTTTTGTGATATTAGATCTGCTCAGGTAATTGAAGGCGAATTCACTCAGCCTCGTTTGCGTTTTATCATACTGGTTGTAAATAACATCTACAGAAATAAAAACTTATAACCATTTGAATTCTTTCATTTTTTTTTAAGTTAATAAATTCGTGGACGCATCTACATAAAAGGACCTATACATCTGTCTGCCGGTTCCTCTGTCACAGTTTAGTTTGAAATAGCATTTTCATCAGTGAACATGCAGATTGAATTAGCCTCGCGTATTTAAGATTCGTCGGTCTGTCATACTGAAGTTTTAAATAGAATTTTCGTCGGTCTGTCACGTTTGTGGCTGAAATATCATTTTAGATGCGTCAGCATATATCAATACGTAGCTGTGTCGATCTGTCTGTTACTCTTAGGTTTCAAATAGCATTTTAGATGCGTCCACATACATCAATACGTAGCTCTGTCGGTCTGCCTGTTACGCTTAAGTTTCAACTATCATTTTAGATGCGTCCATATATATCAATACGTAGCTCTGTCGGTCTGTCTGTTACTCTTATATTTGAATTAGGATTTTAAATGCGTCCACATATATCAATACGTAGCTCTGTCGGTCTGCCTGTTACTCTTAAGTTTGAAATAGCATTTTAAATGCGTCCACATATATCAATACGTAGCTCTGTCGGTCTGTCTGTTACTCTTAAGTTTCAAATATCATTTTAGATGCGTCCACATATATCAATACGTAGCTCTGTCGGTCTGTCTGTTACTCTTAAGTTTCAAATATCATTTTAAATGCGTCCACATATATCAATACGTAGCTCTGTCGGTCTGTCTGTTATTCTTAAGTTTCAAATAGCATTTTAAATGCGTCCACAGATATCAATACGTAGCTTTATCCGTCTCTATGTCACGCTTGAGTTTTAAAAAGCAATTTAAGATTCGACCACACATATCCATGCGTAGCTCTGTCCGTCTGTCTGTCATGCTTTGGTTTTACATAGCATTTTTTATAAACCTTTTTAGATGCGACCGCACATATAAATACGAGGTTACGTGTGTCCGTTCGTCACGTTTATGTTTGAAATGGCATTCTCATCGCTAAACGCTCCGATTCTTGTCTTTCGTAATTTAACTCTCCGATTTCAATCTGTGACTTTTTTTCTGATTTCAAAAGCATCGCCATCATCACCCGTCTTGAAGAATATCGTAACTCGACCACCCACGGGGACAATAGCACTAGTGACTAAACATCTCAAGGAAATACTGATAGGAAATTCTCGTTTTATTTTTTGTCTTTGATGTAATAAATAGGCTAATAGTATTTTCTATTGGTTATCTCGTTATCAGCTCTTCTTTTCTATCCATTTACTGGACGCTTTCTCAATTTGTCAAAGTTATACATATATATATATATATATATATATATATATATATATATATATATATATATATAAAATGTTTGTTGAGATCAAAATAATTTGAACATTGTTCCAAGAATTCAAAACCAACTACCATTCGGCGTATGATCGTTTCTAAGACATTTTGGAGATATTTTATTGTTCATTACCTAAAGTGATGATATCAAAAGATATGTTCGTCAGCGCCTTTTATAACATAATATATATATACATATTAATATTTATAAATGAATATCTACAGACATCGATGTTTCATGTTAACGCAATCTTCAGTGTAGGAAGCTAATTCTGAACGGTCGGCGGGCGCGAACCCTGATCACAAACCGCCACTGATTCGTAGTCAAGAGTCTTAACACCTCGGCCATAGACAATTAGTTAATATTTAGGGAGGAATTTAACTTTGTAAATAGCGAATCGGTGTATGTATATATATATATATATATATATATATATATATATATATATATATATATATATATATATATATATATATATATATATATATATATATATATATATATATATATATATATATATATATATATATATATATATATATATATATATATATATATATATATATATATATATATATATATATATATATATATATATATATATATATATATATATATATATATATATATATAATTAACTTGTTACAAATATCCAAGGGGTATAAATCCGAAGCGGGTTGAAACCAGGTTCATGAGAGTGCTCAATGAAAATTCAGAGCAAAATATAATTTGAACAGTGGATTCCAAAATGCATGACGAGTTGACGTTTATTTTAAACGTTAATGAAACACAATATATTATGTAACAAAATGGAATAAAACCATCAACAATATATATGTTTTGCCTTCTCACCCTTTGAGAAGGGGGTAGTTTATTGCTAATCGCCTGAGGCGCCCCTACCGGAGAATGCCGACGTGGCTGCTCAGGTATTTTTTGTAGGCCAGAGTGCTCACTTTCTCGAGCGCTGGCTTTTCTAATCCCACTTTCCCGACCTTGAACTCCCTTACTCGGATTCCCATCGAAATCATCCGAACTTGCACTATATATATATATATATATATATATATATATATATATATATATATATATATATATATATATATAGGTTGTGGGCTGCGACGTTGTCTTATTGTGGAAATAATTATACATATCATCTATATGTATATATATATACATATATATGTATATATATTTATCTATATATATATATATATATATATATATATATATATATATTTATATGTATATATATATATATATATATATATATATATATATATATATATGTCTCTGTGTGTGTGTGTGCTGGTCAATTGCCCCTATAATAGGCTAAACACCTCTACAAATAATAAATAGTAATAAAAAAAGAAAACCCAGCGCCATCTTTTTTTATGTTATCATCATTAAACGTTCAATTGCTAACATCATACAACATTGATCGTTTACGAACTTTTTTTTTTTCAAGTTTTTTTGTGTCAACATTTTGGCATTTGCATCCTCGTTCTTATCTGAATCCGAATGTTTTAAACAAAGTGTTTGTCGTGAGACATTCGTTATTTTACCCGGTTTCATTCATTTGGTTTTTTTCCTCATCAAAATATTTCGGAAGCTTTATTCGTTGGTCTGATCACGTCTTTATTTTTCCCCTTGTTGTGTTTATTCTTCTTGTTTTGTCTTAATTATTTTATTATAACATATCTTTTTATCTGTCTTTATTTCTATATCAAGGTCTATATATTTACAAACACTTAATTATTTTAAGAGGACGCAAAATATAGCTATATTCTTCGCCCATATCTATTTCAGAAAATGAAAATGGTGACCACGGTTCATGCTTCCTCAGCGATCACTTAAAATGAAAACATATAGCCATAATGAAGACTAGTGTAATATATATCGATTAATCTCTACCAAATTTATAGATTTTTAAAATCTTTTATTGAGCTCATATTTACCCTAAACAAGGCAGATTGCCACTGAGACGTAAAGGGCTACTAGTAATAGGGGTCAGATTTATACGGCCATCCTAAATGGGTAGTTATGCAGCTAGATGTTGGTTCACATTACATTTAAATGTCTGCATGTTTTTACAGTCTGGGAAACAGGGAACAGTGATGGAATTCCGAATGCAAGCAGTGTAAGGAAATAAGCTATTAGAGTAGAAAGCTTTTCGGCATCCGTGAACCTCTACAGTGAAGAGTGAAATTAAGCTGATTGCAAGACTAGTTGGGTGTATTTACGTCGAGAGGACACAAGTGCAGCAAATTCGTCGGCGAACATTCCATTGAAGTACTAGTAAAACAAGAACAGGGATGCAATATTGCGGCAATGGGACCGGGCTTGAGCTTGGTAAATAGCGTTAGACCTATTAGATTAGACGCTATTTTTTTAACCCTGTTTAGTTGAAGTGGGAGAAACTAGTGAATAAGGCACCAGCTCAGATGTGGTAACAATACTTAATGTATAGGCGAATAGCGGCTTTGTAGACTAATAGGATATCAGCAGATGGGAGAAGTTTTCTAACGCGGTAGAAAGTGGCCATCTTTCATTACCGCAGACTTGGCAGTATCTTCTATGTATTTGTTCCAATTCATGTTACCTGTGAATGTTAGGCCGAGAAGTAAGAATGTTGAACTCCTGGGTAGGGTGCTGTTAGCCCTCACAATCGGCAGTTAGAAACGTTTCTTGTAACAGTTAAAGGAAGGGAGCTTTTTCTTAGTAGCATTAAATGTAATCGTATATTTTGGGCCTTATTCCACTACAGACAAGAGGTCATTTTCTAAGTATTCAGTAATCGCTTTGGATATATATGCATCCATTTTCTCCTCTATCGAGAACAGAGATTGGTGTCATCAACGAATATACTCATCTCAGATGCAACTGCATCAGGAAAGTCGTTAATTAAAATCAGGAATAATAAAAGTCCAAGGACCGACCTCTGCGGCATAACCGCATTAATGTTATATTGCTTGGATAAACGGCCATCGAGGACGACCTGGACGTTTTTCTTTTGAAAAAACAGGATCTGGTTATATTAAGTATTCATCCAGTAATACCGTATAAATTAATTTTCATGAGAAGACCTTCATACCAGACTTTGTCATAGACTTTGGATATATTAAGAGCTATCACCCTACTTCACCTGCCATATCCAGTGTACGGTACGTGCTTCAGAGATGACTGTTAGGATATCCGCAGTAGAACGGCTTGCCTTAATATAACTTTTGGTCGAAAAGAAGTTTAGCATTTATGAGGTTGAGAACTGTCGCTAGATTGATTAATAATTTAAAGACATTAGCAAAGAGCGGGTCAGTTCTTTCACTAGAATTCTTGAAGACTGGTACCACAGAGGTAATTTTCCATCTATCAGGTAAGCAATATTCGGCAAGGCATTTGTAATAGAGGTTAGAGAGGGCAGGAGCCAGCTCAGCAGAGCATTTTTTAATTACTATAGCAGGGATCAGATCAGGTCCCCATGCTTTGGAGCTGTCAAGTATTTTATGATATTCAGGATATGAGAATTGTGATGATTAAATCACATGCAGCTTCTGTTTGTAGTGGGAACTTGGGGAAGGAGTAATTTGTGGAGTCAAAGGTGGACTTTAAGTCAAACCGCTTGGCAAGCAGTTCAGCCTTTATCCGTTTCCCTGCAAGTGATATCATGGTAGTTTATGCAACAAGGGAATTACTGATTGTTATTATTTGCCACACTGTCATAAATTTTCAAAAATCGCGAGTTCCTAATTTCTGTGACCTAATACGTTTTCTGGTGATTTCGATATACCTACTTATAGCTACGGCTATTGCACTCTTACAGTGATTATTTGATGGTATATATATTTTTTCTATTTGTACATAAGTCATGGCGGTTGAATCGGCCAAATGCTTGCTGCGTATGCGCAATAACTGCTGCACAGGTTAAAGTCAACTCTTGAGGCTTACTGTAGAATTTCCGCTTGGTGAGATATTCTTCTGTGCGTGCTTTGACTTATTTCATGCACTGTTCATCACAAGTTTTACTAAATAAAGCGTTTCTGATGTGATATCTGATAGGATCTGATCAGTCTGTTGGTAGTATCTTGTCGTTTTGAGTAACGGCGCTTCTGTTTGGGTTCGGAAGTTTAGGGTGATATCAACCATTTTCACAAGGTGATAAGCGTTAAGAGTGGGCTATGGACATACGTAACAAAAGCTTCGGACAGTGTAGTAGAGAATAGGTTGAGAAGTGAAGGTTGCTGATCCTCAAGATCTGGTAGGCGGATCGTGAAAGTGACAACTTGTGACAGAGAATGCGCAATAGAGAAACTATGCGTGCTGTTACAAACTGCTTATGAAACCCAGCTAATCTCTGTGGTGGACATCAATCCTCCAATACATGGATTTGGCGCTCGGATCTAAAGAGAAAGCTGCGTCTATACTATCAGACATAGTCGAGCAGTGTACAGTTCTGGGTCAAAGGAGAACGGCAGAATAAATATAACGCTGTCTTGTAAGATTAATTTAAAGCACATTCACGTCTGATTATCTGATTCTAGACTATGTTATCTTTTCATTGGCTGGGTGTTACGGATATAGACTCCGAACCCGTGCATCTGCTTATCAGATTCTTTACGGTAAAGTGGGAGGTATCATGGCATGTCAAAACGATTAGACGAAGTTGAGGAGTGTAAATTAGTTTCACTTAGTGCTAGGATATTTGGGGAGTTTACAAAAAGGGAAGGTTCTACATCATCGAGGTTAGTTGTAAGCCCTCGGATATTTGTGAACGCGAGCCTCAAGGGAGAAGTCGAATTGCTTGTTTTTAGGGGTGTATTACTTCTTATTCGTATTTACATTATTTTTATTTTTGTATAGAGAGGGTTGGGAAAAGTTGGCGTTTGTTGGATGTCAGTAAACTAATATGCTTTTTCTATGGAGTTGTAACCTCGAGAAAACCTCCCAGAAATAAGTGCGGGGTTCCTTTCCATGCGTGACATGGCACTGGAGTTATCTCGATATTATACAACTATTGACAAAATAGCCGATCTTAGCCCTACCTAAGAGTTTTGGACTTCTTTATTACCAGTCGGAAACAGCAGCCAGACAAAGCTGTCAAATCTGTCAGAACAAGAGCGGCCCAGACTAGTTGTATGAAACTAAGTAACAAGCAAGCGTCAACAAGTTACCCAGATAGAGAGAATGAGAGGGTGGGACGATGTTTATTGTCCTATTCAGGAAACAACACCAAGAATAGTGTGTTTTTTAAGTGTCCCTGTGTTATATAATGACGGACGTAACTTGTGGGATCATAAAAACCTTTATGAGAGTGTTAGATAATGGCCCTGGAGAGATGGACGCATCTGTGGAAGTCGGGTTTGACTTGCGCGAATTAACGCGGGGCAGTCGAGTGCAGAACAAGGTTGGTTCTCACCTTCAGAGTTGGCAGACATAGCAAGGTTACCGAGTGATGAGACCTGAGTTCAGAGAGGTCAGTTTGCAGCTGTAAAGGACTGGCCCTGCGTAAGAAACGAAGGGACCTGTGACGTCACTTGCTCTCGCGAGAGGCGAATTTGAGTCAGTCTGGTTATAGAGGGCGAACTGTAAAGACGTGTGATTCCAATGTAAGAAAGATTTCCCTAAAGGGAAGACAGGCGCAAGAATTCCCCCTCTCTCTAGGAATAGTTAGGAATACATTAATAATCTAACTACGATATTCGTAAATCCCTCTCTCTCTTTCTCTCTCTCTCTCTCTCTCTCAACGATAGCAAAGCACCTCCACGGGCAATAGAAACTGCCGCCGAATAAAAAAGTAATTAAAAGAAAAAGATTGTTGTCTTCTGAAGCGAAAAAGGTCTTGTGTTACAGACAGCTCACGAAGATGGCCACTACAGTGCAGAGGCGAGGAAGGTGCTGAACCACTAGACGACAGAGCAAACCGAGAAGATACGAAGGTATGAATTATTTAAGGGGCTATACAACACCTGTGATGGTACCTCTGCGCCTTGGTAATAGACAAGAAGAGGTGAAAGGCAGAGCGATAAGCAGAGCCTATCTACTCGTTAAGCAATTTTAGGTTTGCGAACCGGATATTTTATTCGAACCTACAAATCTAGAAAGGTTGTCGAGCAGAACTAAGAAGGCCTCCATCACCGGGTTGTTTGGGGCTAAGACGTAGGAAGGCAGTACAGGGGTTTTACATCGGAGTTTTTCTGGAGTATCTGACAAGATCTACAGATTAATTTCGCCGAGAAAACATTCTAATTATCTACTTGAATCAAGTTCTTTTGAGTTCCCTCCAGAAAAATTGCAGATAGCTTGCTCTTAATAATAAAATAAATTCTATGGGAAGTATAGAGAAGAAACGTTTAAAAATGTTACTTGGATACATGTTTTTTTAAATAGATTTTTAAATATGGGTGTTCACACCTCATATCAAGTAATTCGGAACAAAGCCGGTGGGGGGGGGGGCATAAAGGCAAGGTTTCAATTCGATATTTATAGATGTTGTCATTTTGTGGTTATTTTACTTTCTTTCTAAACTATGAGACAATTAATGCTGGCTTGACAATCTTTCCATAAAAAAATTAAATGTTAGTAGAAATAAAATGAATGAACATGTGAATAAATTCTTATCCGTTGCTGTGCCTTGTTTTATACCTCAAACCTATACCTATATAATAGATAAAGTTAAGTTAGTCGGTTTCTCAAATCATTGTTGTTTATAGCTTTCTTTCGGAAAAAATAACAATGTTTGATTCTTGTTTGCTGTTTTTCGTAATTTGTTTGCGGAACATTGGTCCATGCTGTTAACACCCAAAATATTTTTTTAAAAATTATCTGTCTCGGAAGATTTGTGAAATGTATGTCATTTTAGATAGTAACATAGAAATCAGAAACTTAAGTGTTTAGCATTGCTCTCAATATAGCCAGCCGAATAGCTCAGTTATGACAGCGCCATACTGAAGATCTAAAGGTCCCAACATCCGATGTTTGTTTTCCATTTTTGTTAGAAATCTATGATTTACTATTAATACAATATTTATTTTCACAAAAATGTACTAGCATAAAGTACTAATCCCAATGCATTTCCGTTTCCTCGTTTTAAGTTTGTTATTAGCTAAAAGAAACCCACAATATTTGTTTGTCACCGTTCAAAAATTTACAGCAATTTTTGAATATTTATACTCTTGAATTGAAAAGTAATTTTAACTAGCTTTGAAATTATTAGCAGATCCTATTCAAATGTTGAACGTTTTGGAAACTGTTTACATCGAATAATGTTATAACTACATATTAATACAACATTATTTTAGCAACAAATAATTATGTACTTTGCTTTTTGGCTAGGAGAAAAGTATAGTATTTGTTATGATTTTATACTGTGGAATTTTAAAAAAATTTGTTCCAATCCAGAGTGCCCCTTCCCGGGGAGCTGGAGTGTATCTACATTAAAATCGACCTTGTGTTTAACCTTTGACTTTGTAAGGCATGGGCCCGCCACCCTGCTATGCTTTATTATTGCAATCCGGCCCGCGGACCTCCCAGTAAAACTCAAATCATTTTGTGACATAGACGTAAAAGTAGGTTTCAATTAAGATTTACAGTGGGATAAAAACGTGTAAATATCAGCGAGCGATGATGCATGTATATTTAATTTTTCTTTAACTATTAAGAGATGAAAATAGAAAAAGTTAAAGAGAGAGGCAAAGAGGAAACGTGAGACGAGGAAAGGGCATGAAACATAGAATCTATGTGAGGTGTGTAAAAACGAATGCTGGATCAACTTGCTACTTCCCCCGTCATTATTTTTTATGATTCCAAAATGGCTCTTCGTCGGCGCCTTTTATAACATCACATGCATAAGATGTGTAGAGTGTTCAATGCAATGTTTGTACAATTTATTCATGTAAACAAAATATAGTAATTCTGAGATTTCGTTTTTCACTCCGGCCCGCGATATCCTTCCAAAAGTCTTATCTGGCCCTAACTCTGAACAGGTTGCCGGCCCCTGTTGTAAGGAGACAAGTAAATGGGAACAATTTGTTTGAATTAATAGTTTAATAACCAAACGATAGTGTAATAATTAAACTTAACTTAAAAAGATAACGTTTTTGAAAAAGAAACGGCATAGTTAAAGAAAGGTATATATGTTACACGAAAGCAGAGTTAATCAACGGTTGTTTCCTTAAGTCTTTTTCCTATATATTTTGATCGCACAAAATGCATGCTAAAGCATTTGTCGGTTTTTGGATTACGTTATATATATATATATATATATATATATATATATATATATATATATATATACACGGTTATAATAACGTTACTGGTCGATACTTGATTGTAAACATCTCTTCAGGCTGTGGCGACAGATGGTGCGACAGATTGTTGAGAGAAAAACTGTCGCAGTCAGACAAATCTGATTAGAAAGCAGGATAAACACAGATAAACTGAAAAAGAAAGAAGTAGTCTTCAAGTTGTATGTGACGAATCATAGTATCGGCACTTGTCTCAACTAAAATTGGATGTATGATATGTATTCAAAGAATGTCGACAATGACAACACCCACACATCCATTGAGACAAGTTTTATAATGAGAATGTAAGTCTCCTTATGTTTATGAAGTTTTGATATTATCAGCTTCCATAATTTAAAGCAGAAAACAAAACAGCGTAACCTCATTATTTTGTGTCCACTTAACATAATTCAGTGTTTGACAATACTTGAAGAACACATGTCCGAATCAAAATGCTCATGACGTTAAAGAGAAGCTGATCTTGTTTTGGAGTTCTTTCTTGTTCTTTGTTCTTGTAGTGTATTTATTAAGTAACATACCGTAATTTATTACGGTAGACATGTTTCTACGCGAATATATATATATATATATATATATATATATATATATATATATATATATATATATATATATATATATATATATATATACAGATAAAAGAAATAGGAGTGATAAACATGTACGAATGTCCAGATTTATTTCAAACTTCGATTGTTCAATGCAAGGTATATTCTGTAATAAACTAATGTTTATTATTCTTTCCTTTAGCCAAGGCTTTTCAAAGATCGAAATCTTATCATCAGAGGAATTATACAGATATATAAGTTGGCTGTGGAAAAGCCAAAGTTCAAACATTTGAAAAAATATTATTAAAAATGGAGTGAAAAAAGTTCGTGTAAAAAAGATATGAGGTTTCTCCAGATGGTAATTGTCCGTTGATAAAGTGTCCAATGAAAAGGAGATTTTGATGAAGAAGAAAAAGTTTTTCATAGAGGCAGCATGGAAAAAGCGTTCAAAATGAAGTAACTCCAATAGTGAGATGTTGAGTTCAAATCGTAGATGGAGCGCACTTAAACGGAATTGATAAGACAAATCGGGCCATTCTAAAATCTCGTATATTGAGCTTAAACCATTTCACTATAGGTTCTATCTACTAAAAGTTTACTTTTAGTTTATATTTGATTCTCTCTCTATATATATAAAGATAAATGAAGGAAGAGAGATAAAGATATACGGATGACAAATCTATTTCATCTTCGATTGTTCAATACAAGGTGTACTCGATAAAAAACATGTTTATTTTTTCTTTCCTTAAGCCATGATTTTCAAAGATTAAAATCTTATTACCAGAGAAATTGCATAGATTGATACGTTAGGAGTGGAATAGCCAAAATTTAAAATTTGAAAAATTCAAGAGACAATATAAAGTAATGGGATGTAAGAGAGTGCGTGTAAAAAGGTTATCAAAATATGGAGTCTGTCCACTTGGTGAATGGAGTATCCGGAAAGTAGACCAAAATGACAAATTTGTTAGTTTATATATATATATATATATATATATATATATATATATATATATATATATATATTTATATATATATGTATATAATGTTTTTATTTAGGCAGCATCCTTTCATTTAAGCAAACATTGTTAAACATAATTATATCTTCTAATAATCTTTTTTGTATCAAAATCGAAAAAACTAATGAATATTCCATAAGTATCACGAGCACTTTTGATTTTTTGTCGAATAATTTTAATTTGATAAAAGACAAATAAACTAAAAGCTTACAGCTGATATAAACATCCAGTCAAGCTACCTGACAAACTGGCGTCTTAAGCTCTCCGTGGCCAAGACCATGTCCTCTGCATACAATCTAAACAACCGAGAGGCAAGCCACGAGCTCAAAATCATGGTTGACAGTAGAAGACTCTAGTTTCAGGCCTCCTCGATGTACCTCGGGGTCAAGTTTGACCGCATGCTAACCTGGAAAACCTGTCTGCCAAGACATCGGTCCGCGTCACTCTAATACGCCGCCTAGCTGATACCACCTCGGGTGCCTCGACCAAGACACTACGCATATCCACCCAGGTATTGGTCTTTTCCGCCGCCGAATATTGCTCCCCAATCTGGTGCAGGAGCTCCCACACCAAGAAACTGAGCATAACGAACAACACCACCTTAGGCACAGTCTCTGGCTGCCTGCGCACCACGCCGGTCAACCAACAACCGATACTCACCAACATCGCATCACCAACCCTGCGTCATGAAGCAGCTGTCCTTGCACTGTCTCGAAAAGCCACGATCAATGCGGACCACCTGCCCCACACGCTCGTTACAGAGACTCCCCCAACGAGCTCGCATGAAGTCACGTCGCCCATTCGCGGAGCATGCCCACAAGCTCTTGCTCTAAACATTCGGTGACATCACAAAACGAATCTGGCTCAAACGTTGCTGAACGGAGGAATGGCAAGAAGCCGATCAATCAAAAGGGCACAGATTCGTGGAGGGGCCAGACTAACTACCGGGCATGGACCTCCCTCGCCGGCAGTGGATAATGCTCAACTGCCTCAGGACCGGTATCGGCTGTTTCACCGCGACCATGAAAGGATGAAGACTCAAGGACTCAGCTTTCTGCAACTGTGGCCACCCTGAACAGACAGTCGACCACACCATCGAGTCATGTCTAATACAACGACCACTCAATGGCGAAGCCGACATAGCTGCTCTAGACGACGAAACATTAGCATGGTTTTCCTCAACTAAGCTGATGATCTGATAACGGAATGCTAGAGCAAACGAAAGAAGAGACAAACAAAAAGATGGAGAAAAAAAGAGAATTAAAAAAAAAAAACAGCCGAGAACCCCATACGTGAAGTCGCCAAACGTTAACACCAACCTGTGCAGTTCAAAAAAAACGTTTACAATTTAACTTCCGGGACGCCAGAATTAGCGATCTACGATGAATAATATTACGTTTTAAATGAGTAACAGTATTTCAAAATGTTTAACGTAAATGCAGTTTGACATCTGACGGTTATTCTGGCGTAACAAGCGTCACAGAGTTTTTTTTCCAAAAACTTCACGTCTGTGGAACACAAAACCGTGGGGCTGTTTTCCCGTTTTTGAATTCAATGTTGTTGAGCCGTTCTTTCAAATAATAAAATTCTATCCAATTTCAACCACTATCTCACAGTCCACCTGACGAACGTCATCTACCACAACATAAAAAAGACTTACCTTTCTTCCCCCCGTGCGCTTAGCATTATTTCCATAGACAGTTCTTGTTTGCAAATGCTTCCCTTCTGTGGAACACATTACATCGGAACTGCTTATCTGCTGATTACAAATTTGTCGTCTTCAAGTCTAATGTCAACAAATTCCGGTCAGTAACCGTTCCATTAGAAAGCAGACGATCAATGTTAGTACTCTCATAGTGTTCCTAATCTTTTGACTGCCAATCACTTCTGTCTCATTAACTTTTATCCACGAGTGACTCTTGGCCTTGATAAGTTGTGACCCCAATACTATAACAATACTAAAATTCTCCCCTGAACTGAGCATTGAAAGATAGTACATTAGTTTGAAATAGTATACACAACTGAATTGAGTTAAAAATAATAATAATTGTAAAGTTTCGGCTTTAAACAGACAGATACCAAATCTCCATTAGTAATAGAAGTAATAGTACAATTTCAGCTGACGGCAGACAGATACCAAGTCTCTATTATTAATAGAAGTAATAGTATAGTTTTGTCTTAAGTCAGACTGATGCCAAATCTCCATTATCAATAAAAGTAATAGTATAGTTTTGTCTTAAGACAGACTGATACCAAATCTCCATTATCAATAGAAGTAATAGTATAGTCTTGTCTTAAGACAGACTGATACAAAATCTCCATTATTAATAGAAGTAATAGTATAGTCTTGTCTTAAGTCAGACTGATACCAAATCTCCATTATCAATAAAAGTAATAGTATGGTTTTGTCTTAAAACAGACTGATACCAAATCTCCATTATTAATAGAAGTAATAGTACAGTTTTGTCTTAATCAGACTGATACCAAATCTCCATTATCACTAAAATTAATAGTAATGTTTTGTCTTAAGACAGACTGATACCAAATCTTCATTAATAATAGATATAGACTGAGTCGAGGTGGAAGGCAGCAAAATGTTAAAGTTTTTGATAATAATGGGACACGTGTAGAATTATTGTAAATAAGTATATTTTGTAAATAGTTATACCATTTCTTCAAATCTAATAAATTTTTCATTTTGGCCTCCTTTCCGTCTTAGAAACAAAGGATACTCCCTGCAACAACATCTACGCGGGTTGTCTATAGTGCAGCAAGTGTTGCTCAGTCCCTAACTGCACTTCTTCGGAATCGGTATTTTTTAAAAATTCAATTGCAAGGAAAAGTCTTAGATGATTAGAAGCAATACTGGAATAAACAGATAAATACTGGTGTAATTTAAGAGTTTTCTTTCTCCTAGGTTAGTTGAACAAATAAATCTTGAGAGCCTCGTCTACTCCACTATTGGAGCTGAAAGAACTACCGATTCATTATTTTTCCAATTATTAAAATTAATGCAGTAACCTCGACAAAGTTCGAACCTGGTACGTCTAATTCCAGATTCGCTGCAGTAACCATTGCACTACGCTACTTATATGTTCCATAGACTACCAATAAGTAATATTACTTTTAAAATATCTATATATTTACCTTCACAATAGGTAACCTAGAAGATGTCAACTTTGACCCAATGGGTCTCGGGTCGTCTAGCTTGATATAAAAATGTAAATATGTATATTTACCGTTTCTTAACATTGCGATTATACCCTTGCATTCCTAGTTAAATGTGACACGTCCAGTTTTGTAATTCGCCGTTTAAATAAAAATTTAATGGCAAAGATAAAAAGATGGGAATCATGATTAGACATAGATTATCTAGCTTGGAAATATCATCTAAGTGGCGATTTTAAGGAGAAAAATTTAAATTATGCAATTGTTTATATGTTTACCGATGATGATAATTAATGGGAAATAGTTCGATAATAATATGGTTTACTTGTAGTATCAATTTGTATGACAGGAAGTTTCTACTTTTATGTTGTTCCTTTTATTATTTCGCCAGATTTACTCATCATTAATTAACATGTTTGTCTAGAGTTTACAATTATCTAGTTTTATAGATATCTACTAAGAGTAGAGTCTATATACGTAAATGTATACCCATATAGTCTTTGATGTTAAGAAGTGATCTGATCATACTCTAGTGTTAACGTTGTTTTGTGCCTACGATTTATAGTTATCTCGTTTCTCTTATTTAACAGGTTTCCTCTTGCTCCGAACTTAATTAGCTTTAGTTTCTCATTTAACCATAAATTACATAGTGCGTTCAAAGCTTTACACGAGTTTATTTTTTATTAATATTCTCCATTCAATTGTTGGTGTCTTTTACTTTCGAGTAAACTCCAAATTTACATGGACAATGGGAGGGGTTGTTTTTGGAGGGAAAAACTTCGAAATAAACAATAGCTGTCAAATTAATATTAATTCATAGAAAAATATATACAAAATTTCGTTGAACTCTAGAATTAGTAAAAGCATGTAAATGCCTCATCTCGCTATCTGTGCTAACTTCTTTGTAATATAACAGAAACAAAACCAGCAGAGTCCTCGATTAATTGAGAATTACTATTAAAAATTAAAAAATTAAGAGCGTAATAGTTATTTATTTTGGTACATAAAAATTAGTACAACATTCGTACCGTCGGTTTCAAGCACAGAAGGACTAAGCCATTCAGCTCTCTTCAGCTTATGTTGTCATCTGTTTCGAAAATGTGAAGGCAAACCTTATTAAACATTCATTACACTAAATTTAAACAAACATACATAACACTCTAAGCAAATAACGCGTTCAAACGAGAGTGACACGTGACTTCACATTTCCGAAACAGATGATAACAGAAGCTAAAGTCCTTCTGTACTTTAAACCGACGGTAGGAATGTTGTACTAATTTTTATGTACCAAAATAAATATATATATATATATATATATAAATAATTTATTTAAAACTATATGTTACATATTTCAGAATCGTACCGCGATTTCATCCCAATCGGCTGACTGTTTAAATTTTAAAAGGAATCGTCAGTGTATTGAAATAGGATTTTACAAAACACAATGAGAAATGACGTTTGTATACATCGTTAAAAAAAAACGGTGCATTACTGATGTGTCTTTTTGGGAAAAGTATATTGAGTTTTATGTTATTTATTATTTATAGTGTTGTGCTTAAAAAATTGTTTTTCTACTAAGTGTTTTATTTAATTATTTATTTGTAGTTTAGTATTTTTATTTTAAAAGGCTTGTATTTTAAAGATCGTCTATAGATCGTCGTCAGCCCATTTGGATGAAACCGCAGTACGATTCTGAAATATGAGACATATAGTTTTCATTTAAATTATGTTTATCAGCTTTCACACTTCTACGATCGAACACTTTTCGAACACTTTATTGATTTATTTTCAGTATAACTTTAAACACACACACTATATATATATATATATATATATATATATATATATATATATATATATATTGGTACATAAAAATTAGTACAACAGAAGCTGAAGAGAGCCGAATGGCTAAGTCCTTCTGTGCTTGAAACCGACGGTACGAATGTTGTACTAATTTTTATGTACCAAAATAAATAAATATTACGCTCTCAATTTTTAACTTTAATTCTCAATTAATCGAGCACTCTGCTGGGACTTTTCCTGCTATAATATAAAGAAGTTATATATAATATATATATATATATATATATATATATATATATATATATATATATATGTATATATATATATATGTATATATATATATATATATGTATATATATATATATATATATGTATATATATATATATATATATATATATATATATATATATATATATATATATATATGTGTGTGTGTGTGTGTGTATTGGTAACAATAACAGAATTCGTCTGCTTCTTTATGTTTTTAATGTTTCTAATCCTTTTTTGTTGTGTTAACATAAAAAAAATGATGTGTCACGCATGTGTCACGAACGGTTTCAATTCCTCTTTGAATCATCTTCAGGTGTCGAAAGCCACTGAACTAAAAAGCTGGAGAAAGGAGATATTTTTCCAAATAAAGCGGAGGGACGCGCACATAAAAGAACGTCGTAGACTGGTATTATTTGTCCCTATTTACTTGCCTCCCCACGAGGGCAGAGCAAGACACAAGGTCGGTTTTTAATGTGGGGAAAAATCCAGCTCTTCAAAAAGTGACACTCTGGATTGGGACAAAAATTAAAATTGCATCAGTCTACAAGGATATCTCATTCACTGATCAAGGACAAGAAAAAAAGATAAAGTGTAGTATCAGAACAGATACTGCACTTTGCTCCAAGTTATATATTTTATTGATTAAATTATTTACTTATTAAAATGCATGCTTTAAAGTCCGCTCTGGTCGTTGCTTTTAAGCTTGCTTCTCGATATACTGACTAGTATCTGAGTGTAATGGTAATATTTCATGTGAGATATTTGAATTTGAGTCCGTGCGTGATATCTAAATCTTCCAAGTTGATAAAACGTTTGGCATTATTCCCTATACCCTGGGCCAATCCTCTTTAGTCATAGCTTGTTCTTATCTTTCGCATGTCACGTCAAACCTCGCGGAGAATCCCTTCTAGATGTCGGTCTGCTTAAACTCATTCGATTCCAGTTCAATGAGAATGCGTTGTACTGTTGCTGATTTTCAGCCTCGCAACACCTTGTGGATATTTTACTAAGGAGTCATCGCTGATCAAGGCCCAAAGGCCACTCAAGGATAAGGGTTAATTAGTCTGTGTCAGATTGATAGTGAGATAGACACCTTGAGGATTGCAGACGATGGTTGGATCTGGGAAACATGTAATTATTTAAGAGGGCGGCTCAAAAAGAATTTGTTAACATTAGACTGGAAAACGACCACGTTGTAGTTAGCCGGGAAGCAGTCCCGTATATTGATCGATCAAGGTGTTGTATACCTCTTATTTTGCTGTTCGTCTCTTTTTCTTACGTGCCCGGTTTTAGATATTTTTCTCAGTTTGGCTGCAATTATTATGAAGATGGTCTATTCCTGATCTCATCAACGAACTGCCGAATCATATTCTGAGATCATTTGTCTATGGCAGCACATCGAAGAGCACTGGTGATCAAGACCTCGCTGACTCTCTCTCTCTCTCTCTTTTCCACGTGTTGCGATGGGGGAAAAGTGACTTGTTACCTTTAACAGCTCTAAAACAGCTTCTCTTTTTTCACCACCAATGCTCGGATCTTCGTTTTGCCTCAGGAAGCCCCTTGCTGTTGCACCTCTTTCTCGTTTGCCAGGTTTGAAGCTATGTCTGGATGCTTTTTTCTCGGGTGGGCTGATACTCTCATGAAGAAGCCCTATTCCTGATCTTCTCAACGAACTTCCGAATCATATTTTGAGATCATTTGTTGACATCTATGCTGACGACACAAATGTCTATGGCAACACATCGAAGAGCATTGGTGATCAAGACCTCGTTGATTCTTTCTCTTTCACGTGTTGCGATGGGGAAAAGTGACTTATTACCTTTAACAGCTCTAAAACACATCTTCTCTTTTTTCACCACCAATGCTCGGATACTCGTTTTGCCTCGTTTTTCTCATAAAGAAAACAACTATTTTAACTCAAAAGAATATATTTTGTCTATCTTCAGAGGCTTGGCGCTCATCCCTACCAGGATTTTTCATTTGATTACACTAATCCCTTCAAACCAAACGAAACACCATGAATAAATATTTGAAGATATAAAGAACTTGAAGCATATTTTTTTACTAAAACGACCGGATTCGGCATTAAATTACCCTAAAAGGGTTGATATACCGTAAAACATAACCACCAAACCATCTAATTTCGAAAGCACCTTAAATAAAAAATATGTAGGACTTAAACTTAATCTTCATAAAATCTTAAAGTGTATTCTTATGTAAAACTTACCGGGGAAGACAATGGAAGTGTCCTCGAATCTATAAGTTCACCCTTAAGGGGTCTATAAGCGCATAGCCCCATTTAAAATTTCAAATATATCCTATTTTGATGAAATTTAAATCATATGTATTAAATTTTCTGGGGAAGACAATGGAAGTGGTACTGTGGATTTTATATCCGCACTGGATCGAGAAAGCGTGTAAAACAGAAAGAATGTGTACTTATTTACATGCTAGAGTGAGGTACAAGGTCGGTTTTCAATATGTGGAAAACCTAATTACATCCAAGACGGGCACTCTGCATGGGGACAAAAATTTAAATTGCCTCAGTCTAGAAGGAATAATTCATTCATTCACCGATGACAGAAAAGATGAAGTGTAGTATCAGAACAAATGATTTCTTTGCACAAAATATACAAAATTACATTTGGAAAAAATAAGGCACAAGACCATCAAAAGTGTGGGGTATGGGGGTCGTTGGTCATCCTTAGTCTAAAGTGATAAAAATGTCTATCCTACTCTTAACTAGAATCACTTTCTTGTCCCTTTGGCTAAGATCAAAGTGTAGTATATGTTCCGATGGATACTGCACCCCATACTTGGCCTTCGGGTCTTGATTTACGCCGGTCAATGGGTATGTCCTGTGCAGTTCTGGGAGGTCCACCTTCCCAGGCTTTGGGGAGGAGTAAGTTTATTGCTTACTACCTGAAGCGCCCCTACCGGGGAATGCCGACGGGGCTGCCCAGGCAATTTTTAAATCTCACTTTCCCGACCCGACCTTGGGTCACATCTTACTTGTGGGAGTAAGATAAAAACTGGCCTTGTGCCTAACTCCTGGAGAGGAGTAAATCAATACTCTTAACTAGAGTCATCTCCGTCACCACAATAGTACATTTACACTAAGGGCCGTCCTACTTAAGATATCCCAAACTGGTTTGAAAATTTAATTGTTCACAAATAGACATATATACAATGCCAGTTTGATCTTCGGCGAGTAAGTGATATGCATACAATTTTACTTTAATTGAAGGAGATTGATTATTCTTGCGCATAGTTTTACTATAATTTCAGCAAAAAACATGTATTCGGGTTTTTTTGTTTATCATAGTTCACCCCAAACAAGGCAGACCGCCACTGTAGATGTAAGGGGCTAATGAGAGAAAAAAAGGGGGGTCACCTAAATTAGGAGCTGCGCAGCGAGATGTATTTTTACATTAGTTTTAAATTTTTGCATGTCAGTAACGTCAGGAAAGCAGGAAGCAGGGAGGGAGTTCCAGAGTCCAGCAGCACGAGGAAAGAAGCTTTTGGAGTAGAAAGCTCTACGGCATCTGGGGACATCCACAGTGTATGGATGGGATTTGGCAGATTGTCGGATTGGGCTAGTGAATTTACGTCGTGGGGGTACCAGAGCAGCAAGCTCATCAGAGCACAATCCATTGAAGTACTTGTAAAACAGGCACAGGGATGCTACAATGCGGCGATGGGACAAAGGCTGGAGCTTGATGGATAGTGTAGGACATATCAAGTTAGCAACTCTTTTTTGGACCTTGTCTAAGAGGGAGAGACTAGCGGATGATGCACCAGCCCAGATGTGGCAACAATACTCCATGCATGGGCGGATGGTGGCTTTGTAGAGATACAGGATACGTCAGGTGTGAGAAGTTTACTGGCACAGGATAGAGAGCCCACCTTCTTTGCAGCAGCCCTAGCAATGCTTTCGATGTATTTATTCCAATTCATGTTATCTGTGAAAGTTAGGCTGAGGAGTTTGAATGATGCACTCTCAGGTAGGGTGTTATTTGTGATGACAATCGATGGTTGAAGAGGTTTCTTGTAGTTATTGAAGGAAATTAGCTTTGTCTTTGCGGCATTATAAGTTACCATCCATTTTTAACCCCAATCAACTACAGCCTGGAGGTCATTTTCTAAGGATTTAGCCATTGCTTCAGATATGTGCACGTCGGTTTTGCCCACATGACGAGAGTAGAGCGTGGTGTCGTCAGTAAATATTCCTATCTCAGTCGCAATGGCATCAGAGGGGTCATTTATGAAAATCAGGAACAGTAGAATCCCGACGATTTCATACTCTACTCAACCATGTTTTGTTAACTGGAGAAAATGAGAATCTATCCGTTTAGAGGACATTTTGAAATTTGCTCTTAAATCCATCTTATTAGTAGATCAATTGTTTCTGTCATGTATTGGCACGTTCACAACACCAATAGATGTATTTAACTTTGAATTATATATTCTCTATATAATAGAATGAGATACAACATGAATAATTAGACATTAGGGTATCACAGTGTAGGGAAACTGAGGGGTCGTTGGTCTTTCTTGGTCTAATGTAACAAAATTGGCTAGAATTAACTCAATACCACATTTATGCTAGGGTCCATCCTACTTCAAAAAATGTCGCCAAAATGTGTTCGAACATTTTATTTATAAATATAATTTTTTACCAATTACTAGCAGTGAGGAGTATGACAACAAAGAACACGAAACCGGTTGGTAAGACCCGCGCAAGCCTTTCTAAATAATAGACCGCACACTTTTTTCGGGTTTGTTCACACCTGAAAACAAGCAGGTCACTCTCTAAATAGGTGTGGGATCTAAGTGGGAGAAAAATAGAAATAAGGATGA
>OY744520.1:195850809-195873309 GCA_963556195.1 Sepiola atlantica | reverse complement strand
CTGTTTCTAATAGTATCTTGATACACATTTGGTATATATATATTTCGTTTTGTGCATACATATATATATGCATGTGTATATATCTGTGTTTATGTACATATTTGCATTTCTTCCCTCTCTACATAAATTAAAATTTTATTAACACTATCACTATATATATTCCCAAAATTACAGATATTCTCGTTCTTTGCCGCTTTTAGCATTTTTTCGCTCTTGAAAAAGCCCACGCAACAGTTGGGCGAAACGTTGAGTTCTTAGGTCTTCAGCTGTTTCCTTTTAATTTATATATATATATATATATATATATATATATATATATATATATATATATATATATATATATATGGAAAATGAAAAAGTAAAAACCAAAATTATTTATATATTCATTAACGTTTCGTCTGTATTTCAAGACTTTCGCAAGATGATAGATTCAAAGATATAACACACAAATACAATATTTGAAAAATTTTGGTGCGTTTGTAACGAAAAAAGGATTTTTTTCCAGCAGAGTAGTTAGAATTCAAAAAATGTGGTGCGATGATTACGTGAAAATAATGTTGTTTTTTCGTCAGAATTCTCAATGTGTGATGCCTTTATGAAATGGAATGAGTGTTTTTGGTTGTTGTCTTCTTTTCACGTTACAAACCACCAAATATTTTCAACTTTTGCACTTGTGTGTAATTTCTTTAAATTAATCATCTTGAGAAAATCTTTTTCATTTTTTATCACGTTGGAATGATATATCCATGATTTAAATTATATATATATATATATATATATATATATATATATATATATATATATATATATATATTTAGGCAAACGTTGTTGAATAGCACGGAGTGTTTCTGCTTTGTGATCTTTTTTAAAATTTTTTCCATCTTCCGAATGGTCAACTTCGTACCTCGATCAAACTGGTGTATGAAGTTTCCGTAGTTTTGTTGTTCCATCTTCTTTGCGAGTACTTTCGATTTGATATCCTCAAATCATCTTCAGGCGTGTTAGTGTGAAAAAAGAATATGTATTTATAGAATGTAAAGAGAGGAAAAGAGTATGTCTTTACTTTTTATTTTATTTATTTATTCTATTTATTCATTTATTTTTTATTTTTATTAATTTATTTATTCATATTTATTTTTATTTCATTTTTATTTTCTAATTCATACAACTTAAAAAAAAGGAGCGTCTAAAGTATTGAAAAGTTACAAGGGCGTGATTATGTTCGAAGGGGTGTGAAGTTAGAGTTTGATTTCTTAAGCGCAAAAAAAAAATAATAATATATATATATATATATATATATATATATATATATATATATATATATATATATATATATATATATATATGAGAAATAGAGAGATCGAATATATATTGGGAAATAATACAAATGTGTCCCCTGTGAGTACAGGAATGAATAGCTGATATTCGGATTAGTAATTGAAACTACAATATATATACCGATCATGTTAGATGTTAACGTTTCCTGTCTATAAATGGGGGACGCTGACCCGCAAAAAAATAAAAGATATAGAGCGAGAGAGAGGGAGCAGGAAGGAGAGAGATAGAGAGAGAGAGGGGGAGAGATAGACAGAGAGAGAAAGAGAATATCTACTTCATTCTGCGAGAAGATGTGACACAAGGTCAGAAGGCGGGGATTGAAAAGCTAGCGCAAGAGGTGTGCGCACTCTGGCCGGCAAAATATGCCTTAGCAGCCCGGGCACTTTATGCTATTAGCAATAAGCTAACCTATTCTTAAACAGAGAAGGTAAAACCTGGTAGGGTGGACCTGTTAAAACTGCAAAGAACGATATCTCAGACTGAGGGATGCAAGGTCCTCACATACTCAAAAATGACATAGCCTCTGTCGGGTACTAGCAAAATCAACTCAGAGTGTGTCAGAGATGTAAGAGTAATAACATCAGTAAGGCGCCATTTATTAGCTTCTTAGCCTGTCACCGCTTACATTATTTTCTATTTTTATTCCATCTTAATTCGATGTACAACAACGGAAACGTGTGACTCTAATAACACAACGCAGATGAGGACAACAGGTCAAACTATTATGATGTAATTAGTTTATCTGCCACCCCCAGCGGAATAGACAAAGGTTTCAGCTCTACCCCCGAAAACAAAGAAGAAATGTAATATAGAGGCCACATCAGCCAGCATCGGCTCCGTCGGGATTTCCCAGTGAGGGCGTCTCAGGCGATCGGCCATTAACGAACTGTACCATTATCAGGGGATGTTGTTAATCCCTATGATGCGTTCTTCTTTTGGAAGTAGACCCTTCAAATATAGACTACCTAAAACGTATTATACTACAGATACATAGATAATATCTTAATTTTCCTCCTCACAATCACTAAAATAGAAAACATTACTGATAATTTAATTGGATTGTGATAGGGTCTACAGTGGGGAGACGCAGCGTAACCTAGACACGCGAATGTATGAGCACAACAGAGCAATCAAACCAATAATACACTCAACGCCTTATGTGCTCACACTATGGAATATGGGCATTGCTTTGATTTTAATAACCCACTTTTATTAAAACAATACCTAAAAACGTCTATGCATTAGCTTAATCAATCAGCCATGATAGTCTATTCAACAAATAAAATAAAACAAAGAATGGGCTTCGATTATGTCTTCCCTAACCTATCTATTAATGAAAGTAAAATATATTTAGACACCTTACAATTCACTGCTTTTAAATTAGTTTTCCTTGTGATCTTCTTTTTTCTTATTAATTTCTCCTTTCCTGTTTCTAATAGTATCTCGATACACATTTGGTATATATATTTCGTTTTGTGCATACATATATATATGCATGTGTATATATCTGTGTTTATGTACATATTTGCATTTCTTCCCTCTCTACATAAATTAAAATGTTATTAACACTATCACTATATATATTCCCAAAATTACAGATATTCTCGTTCTTTGCCGCTTTTAGCATTTTTTCGCTCTTGAAAAAGCCCACGCAACAGTTGGGCGAAACGTTGAGTTCTTAGGTCTTCAGCTGTTCCCTTTTAATTTATATATATATATATATATATATACATATGGAAAATGAAAAAGTAAAAACCAAAATTATTTATATATCCATTAACGTTTCGTCTGTATTTCAAGACTTTCGCAAGATGATAGATTCAAAGATATAAAGCACAAGTACAATATTTGAAAATTTTTGGTGCGTTTGTAACGTAAAAATAATTTTTTTCCAGCAGAGTAGTTAGAATTCAAAAAATGTGGTGCGATGATTACGTGAAAATAATGTTGTTTTTTCGTCAGAATTCTTAATGTGTGATGCCTTTATGAAATGGAATGAGTGTTTTTGGTTGTTGTCTTCTTTTCACGTTACAAACCACCAAATATTTTCAACTTTTGCACTTGTGTGTTATTTCTTTAAATTAATCATCTTGAGAAAATCTTTTTCATTTTTTATCACGTTGGAATGATATATCCATGATTTAAATTATATATATATATATATATATATATATATATATATGTATATATATTTAGGCAAACGTTGTTGAATAGCACGGAGTGTTTCTGCTTTGTGATCTTTTTTAAAATTTTTTCCATCTTCCGAATGGTCAACTTCGTACCTCGATCAAACTGGTGTATGAAGTTTCCGTAGTTTTGTTGTTCCATCTTCTTTGCGAGTACTTTCGATTTGATATCCTCAAATCATCTTCAGGCGTGTTAGTGTGAAAAAAGAATATGTATTTATAGAATGTAAAGAGAGGAAAAGAGTATGTCTTTACTTTTTATTTTATTTATTTATTCTATTTATTCATTTATTTTTTATTTTTATTAATTTATTTATTTATATTTATTTTTTTATTTCATTTTTTTTTTCTAGTTCATACAACTTAAAAAAAAAGGAGCGTCTAAAGTATTGAAAAGTTACAAGGGCGTGATTATGTTCGAAGGGGTGTGAAGTTAGAGTTTGATTTCTTAAGCGCAAAAAAAAATATATATATATATATATATATATATATATATATATATATATATATATATATATATGAGAAATAGAGAGATTGAATATATATTGGGAAATAATACAAATGTGTCCCCTGTGAGTACAGGAATGAATAGCTGATATTCGGATTAGTAATTGAAACAACAAGATATATACCGATCATGTTAGATGTTAACGTTTCCTGTCTATAAATGGGGGACGCTGACCCGCAAAAAATAAAAGATATAGAGGGAGAGAGAGGGAGCAGGAAGGAGAGAGATAGAGAGAGAGTCGGGGAGAGATAGACAGAGAGAGAAAGAGAATATCTACTTCCCTCTGCGAGAAGATGCGACACAAGGTCAGAAGGCGGGGATTGAAAAGCTAGCGCAAGAGGTGTGCGCACTCTGGCCGGCAAAATATGCCTTAGCAGCCCGGGCACTTTATGCTATTAGCAATAAGCTAACCTATTCTTTAACAGAGAATGTAAAACCTGGTAGGGTGGACCTGTTAAAACTGCAAAGAACGATATCTCAGACTGAGGGATGCAAGGTCCTCACATACTCAAAAATGACATAGCCTCTGTCGGGTACTAGCAAAATCAACTCAGAGTGTGTCAGAGATGTAAGAGTAATAACATCAGTAAGGCGCCATTTATTAGCTTCTCAGCCTGTCACCGCTTACATTATTTTCTATTTTTATTCCATCTTAATTCGATGTACGACAACAGAAACGTGTGACTCTAATAACACACGCAGATGAGGACAACCGGCCAAAATAGTATGATGTCATTAGTTTATCTGCCACCCCAGCGGAATAGACACAGGTTTCAGCTCTACCCCCGAAAACAAAGAAGAAATGTAATATAGAGGCTACATCAGCCAGCATCGGCTCCGTCGGGATTTCCCAGTGATGGCGTCTCAGGCGATCGGCCATTAACAAACTGTACCATTATCAGGGGATGTTGTTAATCCCTATGATGCGTTCTTCTCGACCCCCACGGTTTGTTATTAAATGTTTCTTTTAATTTGGAACAAATACATAGAAGACATTGCCAAGGCTGCTGCAAAGAAAGTGGGATCCCTCTACCGAGCTAGAAAAAATCTCACACCTGACAGTATTCTGATTTCGAGTTTCGGTGGGTTCTTCTTCTTCTTCTTCTTCTTCTTCTTCTTATTATTATTATTATTAGTAGTAGTAGTGATAATAGTAGTAGTAGTAGTAGTAGTAGTAGTAGTAGTAGCATAAGTAGTAGTAGTAGTAGCAGTAGTAGTAGTAGCGGTAGTAGTAGTAGTAGTAGTAGTTGTTGTAGTAGTAGAATTCAATAGTTCAAGGTTGGGGCATAGAATTTCTTGAGCTAATCTACTTTCGTGAGCAACGCCGGAACACGGGTCGGCTAGCATCAGGTATTGGTTCAGTGGTAGAGCTTCAGGCTTACGACTCTGAAGTCCTGATTTCGAATTTCGGTGGGTTCTTCTTATTATTATTATTAGTAGTAGTAGTAGTAGTAGTCGTAGTAGTAGCATCAATGTAAACTAGCTTTTTCAGTCATGTAAGAAAAATCCCCGCAATACGCAGAATGTTTAGTGGCCAAAGATAATAACATTTCTCTTTTTTTTTATCAAGAAGATAAATTATGTTTTTTTGTAAAACTACTATTTAGAATCGAAAACGGTACAATTGTTTTCTCGTTATCAAGATATGGATATAAGGATTCTGTTCATAAATCACAAGAATACACGGAGGAATTCCTCGTATTGGGGTCATCCATTCGTCGGGTATTAAAAAAATGGATACGTTTTCTTCCAGTGTCGACAAGTGTAAAATTCTAGTTCAACCATTTTTTTTGGGGGGAGGGGGGGGGGGGGCGGAACCGAAATAAACCCATGGAAAACGTTAGAGAAAGGGAGTCATAGTTGTGCCTGCGAAACATATTACTGGAAAAAAGTCAGTATTTATATCGATATATCTATCTATATATCTATCTATATATCTATCTATATATCTATCTATATATGCTATACGAGTGTAAACCCTACGTGAAAAATGACGGAAACAAGTATGCTTCGTTAGTGTTCGCACTAATATTCATATAAAGTAATAAAAGAAAAGGAAAAAATAGAATTAAGAAAGGAAAAATATGTTTCAAACTAGAAATTGTATACGCTAGTATATATATATATATATATATATATATATATATATATATATATATATATAAATATATTATAATATAAAATGAAGTAATAAAATAAGGTGTCAATCAAATTTTATTAGAATTCAAAGTTCATGCAAAGCATCCTTAAGTCCTTAGCTCATGAGTTTTCAAAGATAATTCTTCTCTCCAGAGGACCATTACCGCAGTTATACTACTACAGGCAATAAAATTACGCTTTGAAAATATATAAAATTATATACACAAATATATAAAAATACATAACATCAAACATATCAATCCAACAACATACTTTTGTTGAATCCATACAGTCTATCCAGGTCATACAAGTTGAGAAGCATAATCAGGAATTCGCGACTGGATAACTTTGCCGGCCCCTTCAATTTCACGTATTTGGACTGCTGTTTGTATCTTGGAGTAATGTTCTTCCTGATTATGCTTCTCAACTTGTATGACCTGGATGGACTGTATGGATTCAACAAAAGTATGTTTTTGGATTGATATGTTTGATGTTATGTATTTTTATATATTTGTGTATATAATTTTATATATTTTCAAAGCGTAATGTTATTGCCTGTAGTAGTATAACTGCGGTAATGGTCCTCTGAAGAGAAGAATTATCTTTGAAAACTCATGAGCTAAGGACTTAAGGATGCTTTGCATGAACTTTGAATTCTAATAAAATTTGATTGACACCTTATTTTATTACTTCATTTTATATTATAATATTAATGCTCTATCCAGTATATTGAGCTTCAGTTTTTTATCCGGATGTTTCACTAATTATAAGATATTAGTTGACGCTTATATCTTTTGTTGGATTGCTTCATATATATATATATATATATATATATATATATATATATATATATATATATATATAATATTTATTTATAAATATTATTATAAGCCCCCTTCACTAAAGGCCGGGCACTCTGAGTGAGTTTAATAACAAGCAGTACAAATAGTCTCATGCAAGTTCCAAACACAGTTTGTTGATCACTTTAAACTGCTCGTGTAAATTAGCCGCCGATTCGCTATTTACAAAGTTAAATTTCTCCTTAATTATTAGCTAATTCCTTATGGCCGAGGGGTTAACGCTCTCGAATCAGTGGCGATTTGTGATCGGAGTTCGAGCCCGCCGACTGTTGAGAATTAACTTTCTGCACTGAAGATTGCGTTAGCATTAAACATCGATGTCTGTAGGTAATAAATAATTAATATATATATATATATATATATATATATATATATATATATATACATGTCGTTATTTTGTTGTTATGTTAGCGATAAATGGGTGTGTTACAGCTACTGCACTTTTTACTTAAGAGTTTCCTCCCTTACTTACATAATGACGCCTTATTTTTAGAGACGTATATATATGAGCACTGAAGATAGCCTCTTCAAGAAAAAGTTAATGCTTTATGCATTTGGAGTATAATGTATATCATGAGGAGATATGTGATTGGGTAAGGCCAACACAATTGCATGCGAGTAAATACTGTTATTTAGTGAATTTGTGAAAATTTATTCCATACATTTGATGTAGTTTTATTATAGCTCTAGTTTTACACAATCGAGCTATTATTAAAATATTAAGTTAGAAAAATAATAATATTTAAATTTAAAATATTAAATTAAAAAAAAATGTATATATATATATAATATGTAACAATATAAAAAAGAATTATTTTCTATAGTTCAGATCAGTTCTCATGAAAATCAATTTCCAAAGCAAAATAAAGCTCAATATTCAGTGTTTAAACTTTTAAATAGTTATTTCTTTTTATAGCAACCGTGCTTTCAATAAATAGAATTACACAGCAGGCGTCAGTTTCGGAACAAGCAAGTCTTACACGTTTTTCTGAAGAAAATTGGCATTCTTGAATAAAATCGTGTCCTTAAAGCTAATAAAATAAACAGATGAAAACTTTTTTAAAATCCAGGTAAAATTATTTCTTGAGATATTAATCAGTGTCTATCTATCTATCTATCTATCTATCTATCTATATATATATATATATATATATATATATATATATATATATATGATTATTTCCACAATCAGACAACGCCCTGGGTTCTAATTATTCGGACCTCCTTGTTGAGAAGAGTAGATACATTCCACAGTCGGCCTTCGCCGCGATTTACTTAATCTGTGTTACTTAATAGACTTTCTTGTATGTGGCTCGGTAGCTCAGTAGCAGAGTACTCACTTCGCATGCAAGTGACTCGGGTTTTGAATACTGAGTTCGGATATGTTCTACTGATGAGCCCAAAGGAGGGCGAAACTGAAGTCTAGGACTTCCGGTGTGTGTCTTTCATGAGTTGTGGACTGCAGCGTTGTCTGATTGTAGGAATAATTATATATATAATCTCACATTCAAAAGGTATATATATATATATATATATATATATATATATATATATTTATGTGTATACTTTATTGAATTAATATCTCTTCATGGCTTTTGACGTGATAATTTTTTAGAAGGCTTTTACCGAGCTTTTTTGACTTTTTAATTTTTTAATCTGAAAGTAGTTTGTTTTAAGTATGATTAAGGAAGAAGAATATTTTTTATAATAGTTTTTATAAGATTATTACATATATTTCGAATAATAATTTTAATAATACTTTTTTATATATTTTTTCAATACTATGTTGATAATATATTTATAATATTCTTAATAATATTTTTTTAACATATTTTAATAATATTTTTAATAATAATATTAATAATACTGTTTTATATATTTTTTTCAATACTATTTTTATAATATATTTATAATATTCTTAATAATATTTTTAACATATTTTTAATGATATTTTTAATAATAATTTGAATAATACTGTTTTATATATTTTTTTCAATACTATTTTCATAATATATTTATAATATTCTTAATAATATTTTTTAACATATTTTTAATGATATTTTTCATAATAATATTAATAATACTGTTTTATATATTTTTTTCAATACTATTTTTATAATATATTTATAATATTCTTAATAATATTTTTTAACATATTTTTAATGATATTTTTAATAATAATTTTAATAATACTGTTTTATATATTTTTTCAATACTATTTTTATAATATATTTATAATATTCTTAATAATATTTTTTAACATATTTTTAATGATATTTTTCATAATAATTTTAATAATACTGTTTTATATATTTTTTTCAATACTATTTTTATAATATATTTATAATATTCTTAATAATATTTTTTAACATATTTTTAATGATATTTTTCATAATAATATTAATAATACTGTTTTATATATTTTTTTCAATACTATTTTTATTATATATTTATAATATTCTTAATAATATTTTTAACATATTTTTAATGATATTTTTAATAATAATTTTAATAATACTGTTGTATATATTTTTTTCAATACTATTTTTATAATATATTTATAATATTCTTAATAATATTTTTTAACATATTTTTAATGATATTTTTAATAATAATTTTACTAATACTGTTTTATATATTTTTTCAATACTATTTTTATAATATATTTATAATATTCTTAATAATATTTTTAATAATATTTTTAATAACATTTTTTTTATATTTTTAAAATCTTCATCTGCTTTTGATTGAAAAATTTAGTTGTTTTTACATAATAACAACGAATAAAGCGGCCGATTACACATACACTTGTTTTTTACTTATGATTAAAGAAAGAATGTGATTCAATACGGATGAAACAACTATTTAAGACGTACAATAAAATGTGTTAACCAACAAACGCTGATTAAATTATTTTGTATATATATATATATATATATATGAATATAGAAAGATATAAAATTATAATTATTGATCTTACAAATAGAGTAGTGTCAAATGGCATGATAAGATGTTCTATTTCCCATATTCACTGGGTATAAGTGGGTTTCTTTGTTAATAATACTTAAAGTGGATGTTTTTCTTGCTTGACTTCCATAAGGAATGTTATAAAAGGCCTCTAAAGAAGATACTTTTTGGAATCATCTAAAGTATAATACTAAATAAAATGTTCTAAATTGTTTTAGAAACGATCGTACGCCAAATAGTCGTTTTGTTTGAATTCTTGGAACTGATATAAATAATGTACTAATTTTGTTTATCTCAACTTATATATATATATATATATATATATATATGTATATACATATATATATATATATTTATAAATATATACATCAATAGATATATAGATTAATAATATATAGATTAATGCAAAAAAATATATATATATAAATTAATCTCGCATTGTTAATGGCTTACATATTAATTTATTAACATATCCAACAATGCTTTAAATGGACGACCATCCAATATTACTTAACCTACAGGAGCGAGCCAGGCTCTTCGTTCGACACCGGAATTTGAATCATGGCCGCCAACACCACCAGTGCGGAGAGACGTTTTATCAAGTAACAGAGAAATAAAATATTCTTGTTTTTGATTTTTTAAAAATGACTCAATAACTGGTCATCTCTGAAGATGGAATTTATTCCGAAATATAAGATTAACGTAAAAATATATATATATATATATATATAAATTAATCTCGCATTGTTAATGGCTTACATATTAATTTTATTAGTATATATATATATATAGGCTGAGTAGGTGTGTTCTTGCCAGTCGGGGATCCGTCCTCGACAATCAGTCCGGCAGTTAATTTATTGCTGTCTGGCTGAGGTATGGTTCTGTTCAGTCTCAGGATGCCCACCATGGCAGGCTTGAGAAGGGATTAGTTTACTGCTAATCGCCTGAGGCGCCCCTACCGGGGAATTCCGACGGGGCTGCTCATGCATTTTGTAGGCAAGAGTGCGCTAATCCTAATGTGCTGGCTTTGCACACTTGACCTTGTGTCTAGCCTCCTGGTGGTGAGGTAAATTAAATATTTTGTCCTTGCGTCTAACCTCCTTAGGAGGAGGTAAATAATATATATATATATATATATATATATATATATATATATATATATATATATATATATATTTATATATATATTTAAATTCCTTCCTTTGCAAAATCTATTCGTTTTTTAAATTATTTTTAGTCAGCGATCTGATAATGCTACACATTAAATATGGTCGTAGTTGAAACATGTACGCACATATGTAGTCAAAATATTTGTATAAATAGAAACTTATATTTATATATAACATTCGATTGATCTGATTATCTAAAATCCGTTTGCATGCGTTGAAATCAAGTGAAAAGAGTTCAATGCGCACAAAGGATAGCAAAGAGTTCGTAAACTTTATTCGAAACGTCTCAGAGAATCGCCATTCTTCCTCCCCCGCTATTCATTCAATTCTGAATCTAATGTCTTCTTTGACTTTCTTATTTCCCTCTTTTCTGCACCGACTCAATTTCCTTCTGATCGTCTGATAAGTTATTCGTATCTCTCCTAATTTTGATAATCGCTTCCAGTCAGGAGATTTATTGCCAACATTTTGCTTTGATCCGACTCTAGTGCTGGGCTTCAGACTTTGAGCCGAGGGCGCGGTTGATATCTGATCTTTGATGCTATATTTGACCTCCCCTGTCCAGTTTTATTTAACGTGTGTCAACTTTTGCATCGTATACTTTGACTAGATGTGTTTCCAGTACCGATGTATTTGCAACAGAAACGTTTAACGCCAGAAAAGTAGTGGCAACATAAGTCCATACTAAGCTTAGGAAAGTCTTTAAAAATGGCTTAGAAAAAGGATAATTAAAATACAATAATCTACTTGTTCATGTCTGTTCGTTTTTATAGTGTTTTTTTATTTTATTTTACTTTTGTTTACGCCAAACAGAGAATATTACAACTGAAGCGTGATAGGGGCTATATTCATAGGAGGACACCTGGATGGAGAGTTGTGTAACAAGATGTTTGTTCACATTACATTTAAATTTCTGCATGTGTGAACGGTCGGAGAAACAGGGAGCAGACAGAATTTAAAAAACAAGCGGTCTGAAAAAAAGCGGCACATGTTCGTCTTTTCTCACAGTCCGTTTTTCACAACTTTTTACTGACCAGTTTTGTTTCTTTTTTCGGTGTACACTTACCTATCAGACTGCTAGAGAATTCCGGGGTTTTTGGAATTTTTTTTCAAATATTTTACATTTTAGGAGGGGGGATCAGTTTCCAATGTAAATTCAACGTAGACTGATCTCCCTCTTTTTGACCATCTCAATTTTTTAAAAAATCTTTTTCGGTGTATAATTACCTATCATGTCAATAGAGAATTCCGGTGTTTTCGGAAAGAAATTTTTTTAAATTGAGATTTTAAGACGGGGGATCAGTTTTCAATATAAATTCAAGGTAGACTGATCCCCCTCTTTTTGACCATCTCAAATTTTTAAAATTATTCTTCTGCTTACAATTACCTATCATGTCGCGATAGAATTCCGGGGGTTTTGGAAAGAAATTTAAAAAATAAGATTTTAAGACGGGGGGATCAGTCTTGTTCGCCTTTTACCATAGTCCGCTTTTCGCAACTGTTTACGTCTTAAAATCTCAATTTTTAAAAATTTCTTTCCAAAAACCCGGAATTCTCTCGCGACATGATAAGTAATTGTACACCAAAAAAGATTTTTTTTTAAATTGAGATGGTCAAAAAGAGGGAGATCAGTCTACGTTGAATTAACATTGGAAACTGATCCCCCCTCCTAAAATGTAAAATATTTTTTTTAAAATTCCAAAAACCCCGGAATTCTCTAGCAGCCTGATAGGTAAGTGTACACCGAAAAAAAAACAAAAAAACTGGTCAGTAAAAAGTTGTGAAAAACGGACTGTGAGAAAAGACGAACATGTGCCAAAAAAGCTATTAGAGTAGACAGTTTTCCGTCATCTCGTGGCTTCTACAAAGAAGGGGTGTGATTTTGCTGCTAGTCGGTTGGGTTGAGGGTATTTACGTTGAGGGGGTACAAGTGCAATAAATTGATTAGGGCAATTTCCGTGGAAATACTTGTTAAATTGGCACGGGGTGCAACAATGTGGCGATGCCAAAAAGGGCTGGAACTTGGCCAGTTAGGTTAGAAAATTATTAGACAAATGCTAGTGGTTGGTGCACCAGCCCAGATGTTTCAATAATACTCTATGGACGAGCGAATACTGACTTTATAGAGATATAGGTTACTAATCTAAATTAATTGATTAATAGTTTCCTAATTCTAAAGATATAAAATATTATGAACGCTGGCGGACTTAGTAAATAGTCATACTGGAGTTTCGGCTTCAGACAGACAGACAGAAAGACAGACAGACAGATACATAAACTCCATTATGAATAGATATACATTGAATTTGTCTCCCATGACTTGATCATATATTACCAAATTTACTCTGAACGATGTCTTGCTCTAAAGTCTTACGTAGCCATTTTGTTTTGTCTAATTTTGATAGGTTAGTCTCAGATTGAGTTACTTAAAATCCGTATTATTTGGATTATTTGACTACTGTTCTCAGCTTAGTTGTTATTCTCACAACGTTTTTGCCGATGTAACCTTCGGCATTCTTCAGCTATTATGAACTGAGATCTCATCAGGCAGAGTTAGAATCCGATCTTAACCTTAGATCCTATTTGGAAAGAATGAAATGGAGAAAAAAGAAAAGAAATTAAAAATTTTAAAATTTGGAAAGTCACGTGGTTGGGACCGTTAAGAATCAAAATCAAAATCAAAATTAAAATAAAAAAATAAAAATATAAAATATAAAAGCTAAAAGATAAAATATAAAATATAAAATATAAAATATAAAATATAAAAGATAAATTATAAAATATAAATTATAAAATATAAAATATAAAATATAAAATATAAAATATAAAATATAAAATAAAATGAAATAAAATGAGATAAAGTAAAATAAAGTGAAAAAAGAGAGATATGATAAAAGGGTAGAATAAAAAGATAGATAGATAGATAGATAGATAGATAGATATATAGATAGATAGATACATAGATAGATAGAGATAAAATGAGGTCGTTTACGATTGAGTGAGAAGTGGGAAAATGAGACACATATATATATATATATATAAAATATGTGACTAAAAATATACTTTTAGAGAACTGAACCTATAGTGAAATGATTAAAGGCCAATATACGGGATAGAGCAATTATGAAGGTGAATGAAGGAAGAGAGATAAAAATGTGCGAATGACAAATCTATTTCATCTTCGGTAGTTTAATGCAAGGTATACTCGATAAAAACATGTTAATTTTTTTTTTTGCTTAAGCCAGGCTTTTCAAAGATATAAATCTTATCATCAGAGGAATAACATAAATGGATAGGTTGGCATAAACAATATAAAGTAATGGAAAGTAAAAGTGCGTGCGTAAAAAGTTTATCAAAATATAGAGTCTGTCCGATTGGGAAAATGTCCGTTGACAAAATGTCCGGTGATAAAATGTCCGTTGACAAAATGTCCGGTGAAGGAAGATTTAAAGATGGAAAGAGTCCACCTTGCATTGAACAACAAACACACACTTTTCCTTCACACACACACACAGACACACACACACACACACACACATATATATATATATAATTATTTCCACAATCAGACAACGCCGCAACCCACAACCTATAAAAGAAACAAACCGGAAGTCCTAAACTCGAGTCTAGGACTTCCGGTTTGTTTCTTTCATAGGTTGTGGGTTGCGGCGTTGTCTGATTGTGGAAATAATTATATATATCATCTCACATTCAAGAAATCTAATATATATATATATATATATAGTTGCAACGATGGTCTTATTACACTGACGAAGGCCGAAAGATCGCTGCCGAAAATTTTGTTCTAAAAAAAAAATTTTTTGTATAAAGGACAATTGATTTTTCAAATACTTTATATATATATATATATATACACAATTCTGAATACGTTCGTCAAACACTCTCGACTAGTCTGCTATCTGTGCCCGCTTCTAGGTACATATAGATATTAATTTCCCTGAATTACGTGACAGTTTCCGGTAGACGAGTGGATATGACGACTGCTGGTAGATTCTAGGCTGACTCTGTGAACCGGGTTTGCGCCTCTCGACTGTATGAAATTTTTACTTTTCTTGAAACGCTAGCGTCTGTAGGTATTAATAATTTTATATATATATATATATATATATATATATATATATATATATATATATATATATATATATATATATTTAGGCAAACATTATTAAATAACACGGAGTGGTTTTGTTTGATCCGACTTTTTTTTATTTTTTCAATTTTCCGAATTGTTCATCTGATGTGTCGGTCAAATTGATATAAATATGATCCATGGCTTTCTTGTTCCATTCTTTTTTCTTTTTTGCAAGTACTTTCGATTAATAAAAAAAAGTCGCATCAAAGAAAACCACTCCGTGTTATTTAATAATGTTTTCCTAAATGAAAATATGCTGCCTAAATACACACTATATATATATATATATATATATATACATATATATATATATATATATATATATATATATATATAGTGAGAGAGAGAGAGAGACAGAGAGGGAGAGAGAGAGAGAGAGATCTAAGATTGAAGATGCAGTGGAAAGTATTGCCATCCGTGACAGTCAAGAATACCAAAAGAGACTTCGAGCGGTCAGGAAAATAGCGCTCCAATATAATACACCACAGAAAAACAATACAAAGATCGCAAACCTGAACACTATCTATGGCACGTCGAGAATATGTCCTCGAAAATTCGGACAGTGGCATTGTTACTGTCGGGCTGAGGTATGGTTCTGTTCAGTCCTAAGAGATCCAGCTTCCCAGGATTTACCTTTTCTCTTTGTGAAGTGGTTAATTTGCTGCTAATCGGTTGAGGGGCCCCTACCGGTTAATGCCGACTGGGCTGCTCAAGCATTCATTGTAGACCAGAATGCATTTGTCCTGGTTCTCTAGCTTTATAAACATTCAGCGATATTTGACACTTTACTAAATCCGGAAGTAAATTATCTCCCTTGAAAATGAAATCCCAAATAAGTTTTTAAAACGCTATCATTTTTTGTGATAAAATCTCTTTATCTTATTTTATTTATAATTATAATAATAGTACTATCGATAAAACGATTGCGTATGTAGAGGAAAATTTGACAATACAAAGTAGAAAAGTATATTACAGAATTTTAATTCATGAAAAACTTAAAAATAAACAAATATGCAAATAAGCAAAATCGAGATTTGTTTGAGTGAGTAGGAGATGCCGATATATATTAGGTATTTCAATGTATTCGGATATCATTAGAATTAAATAATCCTAACTTGTTGTGATAATAATATAGTTAGTATAGATAGTAAAACCTTTCGCATTTATCCATTTAGATATATATATATATATATATATATATATATATATATATATATATATATATATATACATATATATATATATATAGAGAGAGAGAGAGAGAGATTTGGAAGTTTTTCAACCTTTAAAACTGTTCCGGGTTTCGAGTGAATAATTATTCTCTACACTGACGATTCCCGTAATGATGAAACGTATGTAGATAAAAATAAATATTTATAATTATATATATATATATTATTATTTCATGTATCCACATAAAATATTATAAAGAGATATAATCTTTGATGTATCGATTTTCAGTATTTACTTCAACAGTGCTCAATACGTGATTAGAGCTAGGTTGTATGTTATGAAAATATATTTATGCCAATTAAGCTACATATGCTTCCGGGTTTTATTTTCGTAGGGAATCGTCAGGCATTTAAGCCTGACGATTCCCTACAGAAATGAAGCGCGGTAGCCTCTGTGTAGCTTAATTGCCACAAATATATATTCATAACTTACTATGTATATATATATATATATATATATATATATATATATATATATATATATATATATATATATATATATATATATATATAATTATGTTCTGCTAGTCTAGATATAATTTAATTTTTCATTTTGTTATTTAGGCGTTTTCGTAACTTCAGGAAACAATAAATGTTACTGTAGTTAAATTTAGGAAAAAAATCATTAAACTTAGGTTTTGCTTCTAAATATACTATGTATTTTTAAAACTCGTATTAAATATATAAGAACAGTAATAAATTTGGATAGAGCTTTTTGTTTGAATAATCTGCTAATAGCAATTGGGTAACATCGGCCTTAAAAAACTTAAATATATGGTGTAACTAAAAAAGAGGCGTATAAATCTAATCACTTCCGGTTTGAAAACATCATTTACATACAACGTATATTTAAGTTATTTAAGGTTGAAAGAAGCGCGCTTTGAGCCAAGAGAAAACTCCGTATGTGAAATGTCTGTGTTATTATGACGATACTATTCGGTATAAGGTTAGGGTTAGGGATGGGGTAATATTTCTTAAGTATAAATAATCCCTAAAAATATCCATAGTTAGAGTAATGCCCAATATGAACAAGGGCCACATGATTCTAGTGTGTAGGCGATTCATACCTCACATGAAAAAACAATATTGAAGCTGAAGCACACCGTAGATATGATGATTTCTCGCATCCGTGTGGGAATGGGTGCTAGGCTCATGATTCTAGGCTGAATCTACGAACTGAGTTCGGGCCCATGCAGCCGCTTGCAACTGCCACTCCTGCACTGATGAGAGTAGAAAACCCGAAACGACGTCGTCTTTAGGTATAAAAACACTTTAATATTTCAAAAGTATGGTTCCTATTGACTTGCTTCCCTACGAGGGCAGAGTTAGACACAAGGTCGGTTTTATAACGAGGGTAAAATACAACTTCCCCCAAAAAGGACACTCTGCATTGGAACAAAAATAAAAATTGCCTCAGTCTAGAAGGACCCCTCCTCCACCGAAAGAGGGTAGTAAAGACGAAGTGATAGTCATTTCGGGGCGGGGCAGGCATGTACCTAGCATTTATTGGGTAGAAGTAACTGTAAGTAAAGTGACATTAAATTTTTTTCGTATATTAATAGTCTTTAACCCCCGAGAGACACACCCGGAATTTCCTGCGAATCACTAAGGATCCCTGTGTACTTCTGAAACCATAATAATAATTTCTATTCGTATTTTTAATTTATATGATGTTCTAATTATAAATGAAATAAAAATTTAAAAAAATAAGATGTATTTTTTTATGGATGTGAAGCGCGAACGCAGACCGCATTCTAATGTTGTGTCACATATAATCCAACTGAAATATACTTGTTATACTACCCGGCATGATATAGTTTCATGATATATATATATATATATATATATATATATATATATATATATATATTATAATATAAAATGAAGTAATAAAATAAGGTGTCAATCAAATTTTATTAGAATTCAAAGTTCATGCAAAGCATCCTTAAGTCCTTAGCTCATGAGTTTTCAAAGATAATTCTTCTCTTCAGAGGACCATTACCGCAGTTATACTACTACAGGCAATAAAATTACGCTTTGAAAATATATAAAATTATATACACAAATATATAAAAAATACATAACATCAAACATATCAATCCAAAAACATACTTTTGTTGAATCCATACAGTCCATCCAGGTCATATAAGTTGAGAAGCATAATCAGGAAGGACATCACTCCAAGATACAAACAGCAGTCCAAATATGTGAAATTGAAGGGGCCGGCAAGGTTATCCATTCGCGAAATTTGAATTCTAATAAAATTTGATTGACACCTTATTTTATTACTTCATTTTATATTATAATATTAATGCTCTATCCAGTATATTGAGCTTCAGTTTTTTTATCCGGATGTTTCACTAATTATAAGATATTAGTTGACGCTTATATCTTTTGTTGGATTGCTTCATATATATATATATATATATATATATATATATATAGATAGAGAGAGAGAGAGAGAGAGAGTTAAGTTGGTCTCATTAAAAATCCTTAATGTTCATAAATAAACAGATGAATACACAAACCAAAAGACAGAAACTCCAATATATATATATATATATATATATATATATATATATATATATATATATATATATATATATATATATATATATATACTAGCGGGACCGTTGCCCGTCGCTGTCCGGGAGTAATATAAAAATAATAAATTAAACAGACAACAGAGCGCGAAAAGGTCACATCTGGAACAAAAATGGAAATTGCACAAGTTTCCTAAAGATGTCCACTACATTTCTGTGTTTTAATTTCGGCGTTTTGTATGACCCTAACCGTAAACTAAGCATAACCTGTGGATTAGGTCGGCCAAAGTCGGTTATCTCACGGTACCGGTTCAAATTCTGTAGAAGCACTGGTTGTTTTGTTTTGATCCGTTTTGGGTGTGTGTGTTTTAGAAAATGTAAAAGCACTGTTTTTATTGAGTTTTGTTCGATAAGCACACATTTTGGGTCACTTTATTTTGAAAAAGATGTAAATGAAAATGTATTTCTGCCTAATCTGAAAGAAATGTTTTTAAGTTATTGTGCTGTGCGCTTCATATATTCTGTCCATCTAGACTGATGCAATTTTCATTTCTGTGTATATCCAGTGACCGTATTTATGGGACTGGATTTTCCCCACATTTGTAACTGACCTTGTGTCTAACTCTGACCTCGTGCGGAAGAAAGTAAGTAGGGACAGTAAAAAAAAAACTGTAAAAAAAAAACTGTAAAAAAAAACTGTAAAAAAAAAACTGTAAAAAAAACAAAAACTACACAACACAAATCTCATTTGTTTGTTTTTACACTTTGTTTCCCTTGTTGTTTGTACACAGTGTTAAGGAAGGGTTACTATACCTGCCTCAGAAACATCGTATCTTGCTTTCCGGCAGGTAAGAAAATTAATAATCCAGTTTGATCAGGATTTTTCTCGACAATCTTATGATATGGACAAAAATAACATCAAAAATAGGAATATGTCTTTTCTCTTAAAAAAGGTAAAATGTAATTTATTTACGATACGTGAAAAACATTAAAACGGTAATATTCTATGATATGCTAAGATCGATCAGGGTTGTAAAAAGAAATAAATACTTATCTGTTGAATATCTAATAAAGTGTTCATTTGTCCAAGTATTATTTTGACGTAAATCATTTATGTACGGTTTCAGTGTACTAAATGTGAACTCAAATCGTGTGTTTTGGCGAGGGATTTTATTCGAATGCGCGTAATATATATATATATATATATATATATATATATATATATATATATATATATATATTATATAGTAAAGTGTGTATTGAATGTTAATAATGAAACGATTTATTTATGGGAGAACCTTTTTAAGGAATGTTTGTAAATGACTAACCTCGGGCATCGCACGACGCGATATAGATTAAATTTGTCTCATGCCTATGTAAGTTGATCGCTGATTGGCTATTTTACAAATTCTAAATCGGTGAAAGTGGATCTCCTTTTCTCGTGAATTAATCGCAAAACGGTGTCTGAGGAGTGTCAGAGTTAATAATTCATGGAGTGAAATTAGCATGCTCCCCTCTCTTTGGAGCATGCAGTTAGGAGAGTTAGTCGTATGGGATAAATAATAGAAATTAATTTTATATGTTGAAAATATGTGTAAGTTGCTGGAAACACTGTCGAGGTTAGGCTGTATAGGTAGTGTTGATTTTTGATGGTTTTGATGCATTAGTTTTCTTACCTACTCTAACTGATTTGGAAGGAGGAAAACCAACTCGATTTTATATATACACTAGCGGAACCCGTCGCCAGGCGTTGCACGGGAGAAAGTACTACCTATTACATGACGTCGAATAATTAAAAAAAACGGCCTATAGCTCTTTCTCCCACTACCGTATTGGTGAATGTTTTAAATTTAAAAAAAAGAAAAAAGTGGCAGAGTAGAATGGGATCGAACGCTAAACTGTCGATCATGAAACCTGCCTTGTTAAAGACTACGCCACGGTTTCGACTACAAAATGCATGTGAAAAAAGGTCAATTAATCTAAGCTTGTTTATTGGCATGCGTGCTATGTTAAGATTTAGCTTCTGCCGACCAAATGGAAAGTTCAACAATGACACGGTGTAGGTCATTTGTTGATGAAGTAAATGGATTTGAGCAAGTTTTCTATAATATACGTGTTAAAGGTGTATGATTTTGAAAATGTAAATGTATCGGGGTGTAGGAGTATCTTGGCGGTTATTGAATTAAATAGGAAGTCGCTTTGATCAAGAAATTGTAGCCGCCATGTTGAATGAATAAATATTGCAGGAACTGTGTTCGTTAATTTCATTCGCTTAATTCCGGAATGAATATAAATATAGAAGTATTACGTAGAATTAGAAATAACGTAATCTGATATTCGCGGAAAATCATCGGAGTGAGCGGGAGCGGTCATTAAGTCTTTGCGTATTGCTTTATATTATGTAGTAAATTAATACCAGGCAATTAATAAATAAGAACGGACTATTTTGTGAAAATTAAACTGTGTTTATTAGTTCCCGGTGTCGATGAGTGGAGTGACAGTACAGAATTGTTAGTTAGAAAAGTTTTTGCTACAACCTATATGGAGTTGGTTTTTCGGAGAGTCGTGGATGGCGGGCCAAATGTAATATTTAGTGTTAGCTGGAAAGAAATAATAACAAACGTACTAAAACACGTTCGAGTGAATAAGTGCAATATAGTAGTGAGATTAGTAGCCTGTGATGCATGTGGTTATTTTCCTATTCTCCGAGAAGGTACAGGGGAAAAATAGTCTCTACTTAATATATATATATATATATATATATATATATATATATATATATATATATATATATATATATATATATATATATAAAGTTAAGTATGTATATATTTATATATGTGTGTATGTACATAATAATATTATAAACTAATACACCGATCATTATAAATTTTGGATTAGAATATATATTCTCGGCAATCCGGTGAGTAACATGCACTCGCTTTTAAAATATGTTTGATACTAAAAGATAATATAATTGCTTTACATCAAATTTTGAATCATATTAAGGAATATATTTTTAAAGGGATCAGTGCACGCGTGTGCACCACTACGTATGTGCGTGGCCAAAACCAAATCTATTGAACTTATATAGCCAACAGGGTTAATAACGTGGACACTTTATTTACTTATTTTGTAACCTTTTCCGTTTAGGGGGCGGGGCTGGGCACCGAATCCGTATCATAACCTCCAAAGAAAGACGAAACATTTATACCCGTTTTCGGACGGGTATTTTACTAATATCTATATAAATTTAGATTAACGTCTAAACTAATTATCTGATCATTAGAAATTTTGGAACACGAATGTAAGACAAAAGAATCGTAATGTGGGCTATATTTAGTTCAATTTAGTTTCGGGCGAAGATGGCTAAAGAGGTTTTAGAACAACTTCATAAAAATTCAG
>OY744520.1:195793309-195845809 GCA_963556195.1 Sepiola atlantica | reverse complement strand
CTGATGTAAGTCATACCCTCAAGACAGTCGTTTGTAACTGGTAATCGGTTGTTGCTTGAGGTACAACGGGCTGCCTCAGGTACAACGGGGTGCCTCAGGTACAACGGGGTGCCTCAGGAGAAAACCTTTAAAAAACTGCCAGTCGGTGTTGTTTGATTTTTGTTTGCATGCGTTAATGTCATGGCCGATAGCATCCTTCCCGAGAGTCCAACGTTCAAATTCCTCGGTCTGACATTATTGGACAACATTAAATTGATTTTTTTTAAAAGCATATTTCACCCCAAACAAGGCAGGCCGCCACTGTAGACGTAAGGGGTTACTGAGAATTAAGGTCTAGGTTTTGGGTGTCATCCTAAGTTGGGAGCAGTGTAGCGAGATGTCTGTTTACATTAGTTTTAAACCTCTGCAAGTCGGTACTGTCGGGGAAACAGGGAGCAGGTAAGGAGTTCCAGAGGCCGGCAGAACGAGGAACGACGATATTGGAGTAGAAGGCTTTCCGGCGTCTGGGGACCTCCACAGTGAATGGACGGGATTAGCTGATTGTCGAGTTGGTCTAATGTATTTACGCCGAGGGGGAACCAGAGTAACCAGTTCATTGGAGCACAATCCCGTGAAGTATTTGTAAAACAAGCACAAGGATGAAGCATTGCGGCGATGAAGCAGGGGCTGGAGCTTGGTTGATAGTGAGGGACCTATTGAGTACATAGACGATGTACTTAATGCAAAGAAGGTAAGGCCCCTCTACTAGGATATAAATCTTCGCACACCTGTCAGTATCCTAAATCTCTACAAAGTCACCATCTTCCCGTGCATGAAATACTTTTGCGACATCTTGGCTGGTGCACCAACCGCTAGTGTCTCCTTCTCTAATAGATAGCAGGTATCTGCACTGGGATTGATTAATGACTCCTAACAGAGTTATGTGTAATGATAGACCCTAGTCGGAGACGAAACGAATGCTCCCTTTTAATTAGCTACTACAACAGATGTAGGGGAGGGCGCCACTCCTTTTTATCAAGGGTGTATCAAGTTCCATGTTTTGAGCCTTTCCTATGACTTGGCCGATGATTAAAACCTGATCTCCTGGCTCATTGGCGAACTATCTTACTAGTGTACCAAATGGACCAACGTAGAGTATTTCAAACATAAATTTATTTATACATCAATTTATCACGGACCGGTTAATTACGTCATCTGTACTTAAGATCATTAAGTAGCATTTCCTTATACCGGTGGCCATAAAGAAAAGTATTCTACGTAGCTATTTGTCAACTTCCGGATCGTCTCACCTACTGGTTTCACTTATACGATTATTTAGAACAAAGGGCCTTCTCTCTGTCTATTACTTGATTTTGCTGATGAATCAAACTCTCTAAAAATTACACTTAATGTACCACAGCCTCTTAACTTCTTCAAGTGGGGCATGGCTCCAGTTAATCCTCTGAAACACAGCGGACGAATCTTCGAAACGTAAGCACATTGTCTGCACGTCTAGAAATGTCATTTATCTAATGTGACGTCTGGTGTTGATTATATTGGCAACGGGTTTAGGCAGTATGTGTATCTCTTTCTTGTGACATCATCTTGTGTCGGTAGCATACGTATCTTTCTTTAGCAGTAATCAGCAATGGGTAATACCAGCAACCATTATCCTTTGAGGTTTTAATAAATTTGTTCGTTTTTTTCTTCTTTATAGTGTTACATCTTATTAGTATTTCACTAACACGCCCACACAATTTGGGGTAGAGAAGAAGTATTCGAAATACACCTGCCTTGTCTCGCAGCCAGTACTTAAGAGAGAAAGAGGGGGGAAAGTCTCGTCATTTATTTTGCCATGTCTCAATATATTACGTCACTTCCGAAAAGCGACTTTCCGTTCGATCCGTTCAGTAATGTATAATAACACCAACCTTTATCTTTTAGGATTCTAATATTTTTGTTAGTTTTGTTTTTCGTACAGTTTTACACATCAATCTTACCCTGACGCGTATTCCCCCGTTTAGGTAGAGGAGAAGTTCTTCAAAACACGTCTGCCGCGTATTGCAGCCAATACGAAAGAGAGACAGAGAGAGGAGATTTCATTTTACCACGTCTAACTATTCTACGTCACTTCCGGAAGGTAACTTCCTTTTCGCAACGTTACTGTCATTCGTTAACGCATACATTGCGTAATCTACTTGTCTCAGGTTAAATATTGTTACATAAATACGTGTTCGAAAACTGATTACTGCACTTAGAATAATATTGATGGGTAGGGAAACGTTCCTATTCAATGTTACTTCCTGTGTCTAATACCCTAACGTTAGTAAATGAACAAATATGCATACACACACAGTCAAACACACATACACACACACATCTCTCATAATAGATTCTATTTAATCACTATCCGAAGCCAAGAAAATTATATTGGTATTTTTTTAACAGGATTTAATCTTACTATTTATTTATATATAGTCTGGTGCTACCAGATCAGGCTGTCTGAAGATACCGTCTTGATGACCAAAAAATGCACCAAACATTGATGTTATTGTTTTTTATCCTTTCTCTTTGCAAAACTCAATCATGTTCTGCACAGCCAAAAACGAAACAACAATTTTCTTCTAAAAACAACCAAACGAAACACGATGAATAAACAGTTGAAGATATAAAGAACGTTTACGAAAATGACCGTATTCGACATTAAATAACCTGAAAAGGGTTGATATATCGTAAAACAAAACAACAAGGCGAAACAACCAAGGGGTACTATCTCTTTGTATTTATTATTATATATTCTTACATTTGTGACACAAAATTACGGTCAGATAAAAATACTAACAACGAAAATATATATTTCAGTAAAACTGGCACAGAATGGAAAGCGCGTTATAACAATCACAAGTGTTGCTGTTGAATGTAAAGTAAAATGGTGTCACTGTTTATGAGTTTTTTTATTTTCGATCCTACGATATTTTGTAACGATATTGTGTATAACAGTATGGTATAATGATATTGTATAATGATATTGTATAACGATCTTATAACGATATTGTATAACGATATTGTATAAAGATATTTCGATATTACGATATTTCGATATTACGATATTTCGGTAGAACTGGCACAGACTGGAAAACATGTTATAACAATCACAAGTGTTGCTGTTAAATGTAAAGTAAAATGGCGTCACTGTTTATGAGTGTTTTATTTTCGATCCTACGATATTTTGTAACGCTATTTTGTAACGCTATTTTGTAACTATATTTTGTATAACGATCTGGTATTACGATATTGTATAACGATATTTTGTATAACGATATTGTATAACGATATTTTGTATATAGATATTTTGTATAACGATATTGTATAACGATATTTTGTATATAGATATTGTATAACGATATTTATATATTACGATATTTCGATATTACGATATTTCGGTAGAGCTGGCACATAATGGAAAACGCGTTATAACAATCACAAGTGTTGCTGTTAAATGTAAAGTACAATGACGTCACTGTTTATGAGTGTTTTATTTTCGATTCTACGATATTTTTGAAAGGAAAAAAAATACAAACTTTGTCTTTTGGCTAGAAGCAAAGAATAGTATATGTTCTGATACTATGTTGCATCTGTTCTGTCCTTCGTCAATGAAGAAGAAATCCTACTAGACTGAGGCAATCTAAATTTTTGTTCCCAATCCAGAGTGCCCCTTTTTGATGAGCTTTATTTTCTCCACATTGAAAACCAACCTAGTGTCTAACTTTGCCCTCGTAAATAGGCACTCATACTACATTAGTACGACCACTAGATTTTCCTTAAAATTTACCCGAGAAAAGTTGGGTTTGATCTTGGTATAGGGCTTTGCTTTCAATTTCATCCCCCACACAGAGAGACAGACAGACATAAATAGGTTATTACTTACATTTGTTTTAATGTAAATGTACTTAAACATGTAATATCTAGTGAATATACTGCCCTCGTCGGGAGGCAAGTAAATAGAGACAAACAGTGAGCATTAAAAAGTGGACGTTTCAGTATCAGTGGATTATCACCGGCCTGGTTGTTTTCGTTGCCTCATATATTACTCTGGCCTTTCAATTACCTATCAAGTTCTGATATAGGCGGCACAAAGAACGTACGTTCCAGACTGGCGTTCACGGGACACCATTGCACTTTACAACTAGCCTAAGTAACCGCTGACTATTTCAAAATGTATTTCTCTCCTAACACGTGATCCCGTTTATCCAATCAGAACTTTCAATACATCTCATTCCACTCAACTATCCAACAGTGAGTAGACAAATTTACTAAGTGTGTAAATACTGAAGTTCAAAACTAATTCAAATAAGGAACCCGATACTAATCCGTTGATATAGTAAAAACGGTGTTCGTTTATGCATGTGATGTCGATGGTATAGTCATTTATAAACTTGTCCAGCTCAACATTTGGTGACAGTGGTGGAAGAGTTCTCATGCTTTTATAAAGAATACAATATCTATTATATTATAAAATTATTTTATTATTCCTTCCTAATAATGAAATAATTCTTTTATATAAATACCTTGTTTTGAACAAATGATGATTTAATAGATATTGTATTCTTCACAATTTTTATTCTCGTCAAAGTATGCGTATACAAAAAGTTTACAAAATATGGAGTCTGTCCAGTTCGTGAATGTCCGTTTTTACACACACACTCTTTACTTTCCAAGACTTTATATTTTTTTCAAATTTTGAATTTTGGCTATTCCACTGCCAACTTATCCATCTATATAATTCCTTTGATGATAAGATGTTAATCTTTGAAAAGCCTGGGTTAAGGAAAGAAAAATAAACATGTTTTATCGAGTACACCTTGCATTGAACAATCGAAGATGAAATAGATTTGTCATTCGTACATATTTATCTCTTTTCCTTCATTTATCTTTATAATTGCTCTATCTAGTATATTGAGCTTAAACCATTTAACTATAGGTTCAAGTCTCTAAAAGTATATTTTTAGTTTCATACTTTATATATATATATATATATATATATAGATATATATATATATATATATATATATATATATCACGTTTATTCATCCCAAACAAGGAATATTGCCACTGAGACAGAAGGCGCAAGATTTTAACAAGGCATCCCAAAGGGGAGTATGACAGTAAGACGTTTGTTCAGATAACATTTAAACTTCTGTATGTTGGTACGATCTGGAAACGGGACATATAGGGAATTACAAAGACAAGATAAGAAGTAGAATGTTTTTCGGCATGTAGAGGCGTCTACGGTGAAGGGGTAGAATTTTGCTGCTAGTTGTGGTGGATCGGAAGTATTTTCGGTGAGGGTTCACAACAAATGCAGTAGGTTCGTCACATCACATTCCGTGGATGTACTAGTAAAACAAGCACAAGGATACAACACTGCGGTGATGTGAGAGAGTGTGGAGTTTGAGAGACAATGCGGGGCCCTATTTGTTTAAAGACTCTTTTCATAAGGGTCAAATTCCTTCCCGGGCAACGTCGAGTGACTCGTCGTATCTTTTCTTCAATGAATAAGATTTCTTACCTTGACAGATTACAAAACCAAGTTCGAAATCTAGTGGGTATGTCCGCTTCTCTTCCCTACATCCTCTTTCTCACGAAACAGAGGTTGCTAGTCTTTCTCTACTCTATCGTTATTTTCATAGTCGCTGCTTACCATAGCTCTAATCTATGATTTCCCCCTGTAAAACATTCACAGCAAGAACTCATCTATCTACAACCACTGAAAATAATTTTCTTTTCTTCCGCTGTGTGCGTAAAACTAAACGGAATTTCTATGAGAAAAGTTTCTTATCAGAAACTGCCCGTCTTTGGAACACAACACCACGAAGCTGCTTTCCATCTGATTACAACATGGTCTTGTTCAACAGTCATCCTGAATAATAAAACTCTGCTCAGTCCCAACTATCGTTACCAATCACCTGAAAGAACCTTTTTTAACATCTTTCACCCCAAACAAGGCAGGCCGCCACTGTAAACGTAAGGGGCTACTGAGAATTAGGGCGTAGGTTTTAGCTGTCATCCTAAGTGTGGAGCTGTCCAGCGAGATGTATATTTACATTAGTTTTAAACCGGTGCATGTTAATATTGTCGGATAAAACAGGGAGCAGGGAGGGAGTTCCAGAGGCAGGCAGCACAGGGAAGGAAGCTATTGAAGTAGAAAGCTCTTCGGCATCTGGGGGTCTCTATAGTGAATGGATGGGCTTTAGCTGATTGTCGAGTTAGTCTAGTGTATTTTCGTCGAGGGGGCACCAAAGCAGCCAGTTCATCGGAGCGCAATCTATTAAAGTATTTGTAAAACAAGCACAAGGAAGCAACATTGAGGCGATGGGACAGAGGATGGAAACCCTTATCCTCTAGTGGGTTTTGGGACTTGATAAGCGGTGACTCGCTAGTACATAAAAAATTAACTTTTACGTTTCAAGCGACTACCGAGCGGCCGAGAAGACACTATCTCTACTAAGCCACGAGATGTGAAAGAAACATCGACAACAAAGGCCCTATCGAAGGGCGACAAAAGAATATACTAAATTCCAAATATTTGAAGAACGTTATATTTGAAAGAAGAAGAAAAAATCTCCATTTTTATTTCAAGTGCTGTTTAATGAAGATAAAGTGCGTCTTGGTGAAATGGCAAAACAAACGTTGTTATCTCGGCATCTACACTTAAACCTGTTTTTTATTTTGGTACAACAAGTAAATTATTATTGCTATATACACTTTTTACATTTCTTCATTCTAAGTTTGTGTTGTATTTTAAGAAAGGGAAAGAAAAACACGCGCTGAGAACGTCTGTTCTATACGCTTGCGTACCAGTAATATTACATAGGCGACCGCGTCAAACGCTCTTACCAACATGTTCGCATAGACTATAAATATACAGAGCAGGTATTTCGAGAGTTGCAATTATTCTGGCATGAATACATGTTAAAAAGCCTTTGCGAAAATGAAGCTTTACGAATGAAACACATTGTATTATATTTGGGGTGGATCTGTCTGTTTCTATGTCTACTCCTCACTGGGACAGGGGTACAATTAAAAACGAGGCCCTAGACAAAGATCAGTTGGAAGGTCGACTCAAGAGCGTTCTTGTTTTGGTTACTTCCGCCTGCTTCGGTTCTCTGTTGGCGTTGAAGCAGCTATCTCAAAAACGCAATCTCTCTCTCTCTCTCTCTCTCTCTCTCTCTCTCTCTCTCTCTCTATCGCACACCCACGCGCGCACACACACACGCACATACTCTCTCTCTCTCTCTCTCTCTAGTCAGTTTAACGGAGAGATCTGAACTGGCTATTCGCCACATCACACAAGCAACTTCCTGCCTGTTACGTTACTGACGGGACAAGTAGCTCTCACTCGATTTCTAATGAATAATTCTACTTAATTCTGATTTTTTTTCAGAATTACAGAAAACGTGGCCTCCTCACATAAAACAATAAAAAAATGTTTAATCTAATAACAATTATTCTTCATCCATTGTTATTTTTTTCCTCCCGGCATTGCTTCTTTCTGCGTGAAGACTTTCCTTTGAATTCTAAAGAGGACCCCCAACAGTCGACGTCCGCTCCGTATGTTCGCACACATACTTACAATGGCGTCGTTTCTCTTTTATTTCCTCAGAGATGACTATCTTCTTCTTGTGTCACACATTTTTGAGGATCAACATAACTTTTTAGTCAACCACGAACAGCGGGAGATGTGTTTGTTTTGAACGCCTACACTAGGCAGAAATTTACACACGGCAAAAAAAAACCACACGCATTATTCAAGGATGCAGGTTTAACTACCACGAAGGTACGATATAATCAGAGGTTCTTTTTACTACTCGGTGACGAAAATAGTGTATATGCTTATACCAACGTTAGAGGTTCATGGGCGCCCAGCAACTCTATGATAGGGTCATATTTAGGAGACTGTTTTCCTTCTTTTTTTTCATAGAACTGAAGTTGCAGTCAGAGACACAAAATCAAGAGAGGCGCGAGAGCGCTCTATCCCTTAATAGACTTCAAAAACGGCCTATGCAGGAAATCTCATTTCTTTGATCAGTCATAACTCAAAAACCAATACACCAAATTAGTTTAAACTTTGCACACAATTTTTATTTGATAGGTTCTATAAGTGTGTAGAATTTCAGCATCATTAGTCAACCCAGAGATCCAGAAAGTTCAATCATGAAATCATGTTATCTGTGTGTACGTACGTATGTATTTCATCAACTATTTGATGGATTCAGATGATTTTTGGCAGAGATAGAGGTTCTAGGGTCTAGTTGATAGCATTTAAATTTCGGTTTACCATATACCTTAGTTTTCCAGAAAATTCAAAAAAACCTAAAAAATTACCATTGTATTGAGGCATAGCCTTTACAAAAGTAGTGACATTCCATGATAAATGCCAGTATACTGAAATCATATGCCCTTAATAGGGTTAAGATGAAAATTCATATACACTAAATGTACAAAAGCAAGGAAATTCCCAAATTTTTACACTTATATTGTCATTAAGGGTATTGCTTTTGTACATTTAGTTTATATGAATTTTCATCTTAACCCTATTAAGGGCATATGATTTCAGTATACTGGCATTTTTCATGGAATAATATATATGCTCTGCTAATGGCTGTTTTTTTTGTTTTAATGTATAAAGAGTCTAATATATAAAGTCTTTGCTTATTATTTATATGTTCTAATATTGTTATATTGTTTACGAAGAGTTTTCTAAATTGGGAGCGGAGTCGGGAATGGTGGTTAGTAAGGTGCTAAGGTGCTGAGCTATAGTACTGGCAGGGGATAAATGTATGGTTTACCTCCCTGACAAAGTTGTAGTAGCCAATGTATATGTAGTTTTTCGCTGTCGGAGACAGTCTCCGAATGGACATTTAAATTCATATACGAGATTTGTTCTATCTAAAACGATTATTGCAGATTCGTCGACAAATTCCCCACCAAAACAAAGACTTTAATTCAGCTAATAGAAAGGATCTTCTCAAAGATATCCAGACATAAGTTGATTGTTACTTTCTTTTAAATCTCTAGTTTTTCTTCCATTTAAATTCTTTGTTTTATCTATTAACGAATTTTGCATCTTTATATCTATATGATATAGGGTTAAACTACAGAGACTAACCATGTAATGCTTCGATTCTTATATATGTATAATCTTAATATCGTTTTAAATAACCTTTAATTCGAATTATCTTTTTAATTTATTTTATTCAATATATCTATTTTTTATACATATTTGTAACCATAATATTTTTAATTTGAATATTTTATGGAAATAAAATTGTGATCATACCCTTAATTATTGAACGTTATATAACATTTAATTGTTTTCTTATTAATGCTTTTCGGCCAATATATTAACCTTGACATCTAAAAGGTTTATTGATGAATATCCTAATCAATTTTTTTTTCATTTTTATGTATATATATATATATATATATATATATATATATATATATATATATATATATATATATATATATTGTTTCTAAAGCTTTTAAATCTTTTCATGACATTTTATAAGTTTTCCTATTTTTAACGAGTAAAATTTTTTAATTTACCGTATTATTTCGTCTGCTTTCTTTTTATTTTTTGTTACTTTTCCCTCTTTTCTGTTTTCTTTTTCCTTTTTTTTCTCTCTCTTTTTCCTCTCTCTTTTGTCTTTTTCTTGTTTTATTTCTCTATTTTTTATCTCTATCTCTCTCCTCCTCCTTTATCGGTATTATCTTTTATCCTATCCCTACACTACACTTTAATTTTATATTTATCTTATTTTGTCGTTCTATTTTCTCATTTATCCCTTGTATTTTTTCTTCCCCTCTCTATTTTTTTCTATCTATATTTTATTTAGATAACATTTAAGATTTTAAATTATATCATTTAATTTTTCTGTTGTTCCATTTTCAAAAACATTTTCAAAACAGATACAATTAAGTGCAAATTATTTTACGAATCGTTTCGCTTAAAGTAAACCAAACAACATTATCAATATTGGATCTGCTCACCTCAAGCCCACCAGAAAAGTACACAAAAAGTCCTTCATTTGAAAGAAATTATACAACGTATTGTGACAAGATATAATATACAAACGTTCGAAAAGAAAAACTTTGAACTCACGTTCGACCCTCAGAGGTCTGCCATCTTGAAACGACAATTCACAGTTAGCAACATAAAACATGCACACATTCCCAAAAATGTTATTTAGTTTAATTTTACTACTTTAGCACTTGGTGCTTATTGTTTATCTATAAAATATTTAAATGAACTAAAAGATAATTCTCATTGCATAATGTATGTCATTAATATTGTGGGTACTTATTTACTTTGACGTCCGGGCTTAGTTGAGTCATAACATTTACTTTCATTCCTCACTACTGACTCCACTAAACCCGGACGTCAACCCTACTGTTTTCTCCGGTAGTGGCTACTACTTTCCTCCCTTCTTCCCATAATGTCAACCCTATATGTGCACGTACTTGCATGACATTTTTCTTTATATTATCATCTTGATGCAGTCTTATAAATAAAGACGAAACGTTGATATACACATAAAAAACATCCCGTTTTGATTTTCCTTTTTATTTTTCCCATATATATATATATATATATATATATATATATATATATATATATATATAATCTTGGAAGTTTCTCAACCATTAAAACTATATTAAAAAAAAAATTTAAAACAAAAAAGACCTTACGTCCCAAGTCGTTCAGTGGAAAATCACTCATGTAAGTAAATTTAACTTTTTCAGTTATTATATTAGTTTGCTTCTAACATTAGTTAAGGGATCATCAGTTTTTTACCATGAAAAACTGTTTCGGATATTTAAAAACAAGACAGTATCTAATTTCATTGCTTCCCAGCAGAGTTGATCAGACCCCACTTCCCTTAAAAGACAAAAACATAAACGTTCCGTATACAAAATCTCAGTTTTGTTCAGTATTAATGTTTTGCTAACTTATATTAGTTATTAAAAAAGAAAAAAGTCCTCCTTACCTGTGTTGTTCGTCTGTCTAATAAAATGTATCCATTACTTACAAAAATGTTGCTACATTTTAAAGTGTGTAGACGAATCCATTAAAAGATTTTTTAAATTATATATATATATACTTTTAGTCATTTTATATATATATATATATATATATATATATATATATATATATATATATATATGAGCAATAGTGTTCTTGTTTTAAAAAGCATTGTGTATATATGAAATTTGAATTATTAAAAATAATAAGCCGTAAGAAAGCCATACAATGCATTTAAGTTTTATTAAAAATTGTAAACGTTGAAAAAAACTAAATTGCATTGAATGGTTTTTCGTTTTTGTAATAATTCAAATTCCATAATGACATTTTAAAAGTCGAAAGCTTGTTCGTTCTTTTAGGCAAATACATTGTTTATGTATTTTGGAGAAAAAGACATACGTCGTTATTAGACTTACTACATTCTATTCTTAATTCAAATTTAAAGCGACGATTCCAAGTGCAAAGTTTAAATTTTACTTCAATAATATATATATTTATATATGTATTACAGAAAATCAGAACAACATGACTACATTTGCTTCTCTATCGTGTGTAAACAAACATAAACATTAAAATTTCATATCACTTTTGGTAGATAATTGGAATTTGCGATGTATCAATATTCGGGTATAATTTAGTAAACCGCCAAATGCATCGTACTTATTTTACAAAAGAGAAAATTCAACAATATCAACACCACCATCATCGCCATCGCCACAGTCACCACCATCATCGCCACCACCACAACAATCATCATCGCCACTACCACCACCACAAAAATCATCATCGCCACTACCACCACCACAACAATCATCATCGCCACTACCACCACCACAAAAATCATCATCGCCACTACCAACACCACAACAATCATCATCGCCACTACCAACACCACAACAATCATCATCGCCACTACCACCACCACAAAAATCATCATCGCCACTACCACCACCACAAAAATCATCATCGCCACTACCAACACCACAACAATCATCATCGCCACTACCAACACCACAACAATCATCATCGCCACTACCACCACCACAACAATCATCATCGCAACTACCACCACAACAACCATCATCGCCACCACCACCGCCACCACACCTACCATTATGATCGCCACCACCACTCCCACCATTATCATCGCTACCACCACAACAACTATGATTGCCACCACCACCGTCATCGCCACCACCACAACTACTATCACTGCTACTACCACCACCACCGCCACCACCACCATAATCGCCACAACTGCTACCACCATCATCATCGCCACAACCATCATCGCCACCACCAGAACAACCATCATCGCCACTATCACCAACACCACCAACACCATCACCACCACTACAACAACAACAACAACAACAACTATCATCGCCACCACCAACAACAACAACACCACCAACACTATCACCACCACCACAACAACAACAACCATAATCACCCCTATCATCGCCACCACCACCAACAACACCAGTTGTATTTTTAACTTTTAGATGAACACACCGAAACATCCAAGAGCAGACAGACAACGTTTCTTTATATAATAAACTAAAATATAAAATTATCTTGTGAAATTTTCGCCATTAGACCTAAATAGCATTGCATCTGCCAAATCAATATTTTTTTCTGCCTCACCAATCAATTACGAAATGTTACAATCGTAGTTATTCACATAATTGCAAAGGAATTCTAATCTATTTCATCGACTACATATTATTTCCGGTACGATATTTATTTTAGTAGTATAAACTGTTGGAGATTCATCGTTTATTTGCATTGGAAATGCAACAAATACGATTAACCAATGATATAATACCGTTTATCATAAGTATGCATTTTTGCAATTGGCTGCCAACATAGAATCTCTAGGTACGTAGTTATTCACATATTTCCCATAATTTAAATTGATATTATATTATGTAATAATCCAAGAATACGTATTTTCCAGAATATTTGAAACATTTGTATTATTTAAAATTACATACTTTTTAATAAAATACAAAGTATGTTAAAAAAATTCAAAAATTAATGATTTCCTTTAAAAGTTAAAAATTAAGTGATTTCAAAATAGTAAAAGAATAAAGTTTTTTAAAAAAATTGGAAAGAAAAGTATTTTCACAAAAATTCGTAATTACTGTTTATTGAAAATTCCCAAATAAAGGAATGTCAAAATAGTTCAGAACATAAAAAAATACGGATTTTTTTAATTCACAAAAATTAATTATTTTCCTAAAAATGCAAAAAGTAATTAATTTCAAAATAGTAAAAAAATTCAGTTAAAAAAATGGGAAGATTAAGTATTTTCATAAAAGTTGAAAAATTCATTTTTATCCTGAAAATGTCAAAATGAAGCAATTTCAAAAAAAGTAAAAATAATCTATTTAAAAAAAAGCAAAAATTAAATATTTCCAAAAATAAATTTAAAATTCGTTCCGCTGTTGTGTGTGTCTGCACACAAGCAATTTTGTTAACACAAAATGTAATAAAAATATGCACTAAAATACAAGACTATTTTAAAAATAATAAAGTGTTATATTCATGGCTGACTCATAGAATAGGGGGAAACGCTAAGACGTTCATTTATTATTGTCATGAGTATATTGATGTGAATTCGTATGAATCAGCAGCAGGTGCGAGGTGACAGTGGTTAAGTGGATAACGACACTGACTGAAGACCTGGATGTTCCAAGTTCGAATCCAGTCGGTTCCACAGTACCACTTTTACTTACGGATGTTGGCAACCTTCTCGTAGTCTTCCCCGTAAGTACCCGATTTATTTCCAGAAAGATGTCCAACTAGAAAAATACCGGGGAAACTAATTATTTATTATTGTCATGAGTATATTGACGCACCAGAATCATCTGATTCACACGAAAGAAGAAGGAGAAGAAGCAGGTACGACATTTGAACCGTTTCAAATTCGATTGTTGGCATTGGTTTTACCGGTCCGTTTTTAGAGTCAGGTATTTACAAGAGGGACCACGTGAAAAGTGGCGCAATGGAACCGGTATGATTCGAACTTGACACGCTAACGTTGTCTGTCCGCGTCGGTATCCCCTTCTGTACAGCCAGTTCCCTGTGTATATTATACACTCTGGCATAGTGCAGTTCAATATAAAGTCAGGTTTTGGGGGACGAAATTCACGACTAAGTTGTTTATGGTTCACCAAACAAGCTACACTCAGCAATATTCCCACGATGACGCACCCAATTGCTATCACTGACACACACAAACACACATATAGATATATATATTTATATTTGTGTATATATATTTATATTTATATATATATGTGTATATATGTATATGTATATGTATATGTTTCGTAATATATATATATATATATATATATATGTATATATATATATGTATATGTATATGTATATGTATATATATATATATATATATATATATATATATATATATATATATGTATATATATATATAAATATTTTTCGTAATATATATATATATATATATATATATATATATATATATATATATATATATATATATATATTCCAGTTGCCCTTTCATACAATATCACGACTCAAGCGTATCGGCGCTTGTTTCTCTTGGACAAAATGTCGAGTATTCCGATCCCACATTTACGTATTCGACAACGGGCGGGACCTTTGTACGCTTGTTTATTGAACACTTGTCCCATTGATAGCTGGCAAGGAATGGGCTGGGTGTAGTGACGAGTAATACAAGCAGAATTCTAGGCCCAGCAGGTGTTAAGTTGACCAAGCATGACATAGCAGGGTATATATATATATCTATATCTACATACTCATACTGGTATATGTGCGTGTGCGTGCTTTTGGCCTGCGTGTGTGTACGTTAGAAGACTATTGTTAAGCAATGTTTGACATGCTTGTCCTTTAGAAAGAAAAATTATCTCAGTGATTTTTTAATTCTTCGCTGACACTTGGATTTAATAAAGCCAACATTAATTCAGTTCAGGGCATCAATGACGTTACATATCTATATATATCTGGGGGCGTATGTCTATCTTTCTTTTAAGGAACATATATATATATATATATATATATATATATATATATATATATATATTAATATATATATATATGTATTATATTAGTTTCTGTAGATGTAAATCCGTTGAAACACCAGTGTTTATAAAAAATGCTCAATAACAAGTAGAGATGTTCTTTAGTATAAATTTTTATGTATACAAACATGATTGGTTTATTAATGATGTTTGTATAAATAAAATAAAAAAATAAATATATATATATATATATATATATATATTAATTGATGTTTAATACCTATTGTTTAAATTTCACAAATATCGGTATCTGAATTTTCACGAAGGGCTTCACTTCCCTTTCTACCCTTATTCGCATAAAATCAAATTAAACTAAATATAGCCAATATTACAACACCTTTCGCTCCAAATTCAAAATGATCGGTTTATTAGTTTAAGAGTGAATCCTGCACATACAAATATATAATTATATACACATAATAAGTAAGTTTAAGTGCTTACGTCATCTGCCTTTAAGTAAGTTAATCACTCGCTGGCCGTGTGGGCAAAGACGTTTGTATTTAAGTTTGAAAGATAACTCGAGTTCTAGTGTTCGAGCCCAGCGACCGGTGTGGATAATTCTTCTCTACGCTGACGATTCCCGTAGGGATGAAACGGATACGTATGCAGATAAAAAACTAATTATATATATATATATATATATATATATATATATATATATATATATATATATATATATATATATATATGAAGTTTGAACATTATTTATATCAGTTCGAAGAATTCAAAGAAAAATATTATCTGGCGTACTATTGTTACTAAATATTTAATTCTGTATTATAGTTCTGATAATTCCAAACCGTTGCGTCATCAGCGCCATTTACAGCATCACATACTGTAGATATAACCTCTCATTATTCCATCAGTCAGTTAAAAAAGGTAATAGCAGTAATGGTACTTTAGAAACAGCAAATTATATATTTTTAATACTCAAAATACAGGGTAGAACCATGGAGAATATATATATATATATATATATATATATATATATATATATATATATTGAAAAAGGTAAAAACAAAATGGATGTTTTTTATATATTCATCAACGTTTCGTCTTTATTTGTAAGACTTTCTCAGGATGATAATTTTAAGAAAAATGTCATGCAAGTACGTGAAAATATTGGGTTGACATGATGGGTTGATGAGAAAAAGTAGCAGCCATTACTGGGTGTGCAGATCCGAGGTGACGTCAGTAGCATGGAATGAAATAAAGGGGTGAGGGTGAACGGAAATAATGTGGATGGTTGTTAGTGAAGAAGTGGAGGGGTGGGGGAAAACGGAGGGGGGAGGCTCTGTGATTTTGGTGTGTGGATTTGAAAAAATGAAGGTGGTTTGAAAGTGGGAAGGGTAGGTGGGTAAGAGTGTGAGAGAAGTAGTCGGAAGGATGAAATGGGTGAGGGGGAGCGGGGAGATTTTGTTGTGGGTAGGTGTGAAATTTTTGGAGAGTAGTAGGTTTTGACCAGCTGGCTATGTCAAGAATGTGGAATGAGTAAGTTAGGTTTGAATTCGTGGTGAATGAAAATGTGTGTGCGTGTGTGGGGGGGGTGAGTGTGTATGCGGAGACTGGTATGTGAGTATAACAGAGAGCGAAGAGAAAAAATAGTGGTTAGCCATGATCTAGGTTAAATTTTTGTTCAGTGAGAATAATTTTGCTTAGTAAGGGGGATAGATTATTAAAAATGCCATTTCGTTGTCTGATGGTGTTGGAGGATGTGATTAGTGCGGTTTCTAGTAGTCTTCGCCGAGCTTTGTTGTGGATGTATTTGGTGATTTTGGCTTGTTCAAATTTGAAAGCATGACCGTGGTCTAATGCATGGGAGAAAAGTGCACCGAGTGAGTTATTGTTTTGTATTTCCCTTTTTGTTCACTCAATCTTTTCTTCAATTCACGTTGTGTTTCTCCCACGTAAATTTGATGGCAGTTGTTGCATGGGACAGTGTTTAAGCCAGCATGGGATGTGGGTTTTTTTTTTGGAAGTGTCTTGATTTGTTTAATGTTTGTTTTATGGATTGTGATGTGATTTGTACTGTTGGAATGCCTAGTTTGTTAAGTGTGTTGTATATGGAAGTGTTTATATATATATAAATAATTATATTAAATAAAGAAAAATAATAAAAATAAAAATAATAATAGTAGATTAGAATAAAATAAATCGAATAAAATAAAATAAACACGAAAATTAAATTAAGAAATAAAAGGATAAAAATGATACCAAATAATGATATAGTATACAATATAATACACTTACATAATCAAATATAATTAAATATAATAGAACAAAATAAGAAACATATATGAGAATACATTTACGAATGAATATAAGAATAAATAAATTAATAAATAAAATTAAAATTATTTTATTTTTTAAAAGAAACCAGAAACCAGATAAAGTATAGTTTGAATTAATGAACAATTAAAATAATTAGAAGATAAAAAGTTTACAGTAGATTATATAAAAATATAGTGGGAAATAAAGATATAACTTGAAAATATAATTATAATTATGGGAATAAAAATTATACTTATAAGAAAAAATGTACCATAATTAAAAGAAAAGTAAAATAATGATGATGATGTTGAGTAGAGGAATATAGCAAAAAAGAAAAAATTGAAAATTCAAAGTAGGAAAAAATACAAAGGAGAAGAAATTATTTAAATAAACTTAATTAAAAATTCAAAGCTCATGAAATAGTCAGAAAAAAATAATAATAAAAAAAAGAATGAATAGAAACAAAGATAAAAATATATACATACACGTGCACCCATAAATAAATAAATATATATATATATATATATATATATATATATATATATATATATATATATATATATATATATATATATATATATAAAGAAAATCAAAAGCGCTTTGATATTGAAGAAATACTGAATATGTTTATATTTTCATATATAAAAAATTGTATTTATATATAAAAAAGACCAAAAAAATAATTTTAAAATATCATTAGAAAGAATATAAAAAACAAGAGATTACTTATACATAGATTATAAAAATGTCCAAAGGAGTCCATCAAAAAATTAAAAAAAACAAATATTAAGTGGTTAGACGTCAATTATTATTAGAGAATGTTATTACAAGATAAATAAAGTCTTAGCTGATATATAAATATATATATATACATATATATATATATTCATTTATTTTGGTACATAAAAATTAGTACAACATCTGTACCGTCGGTTTCAAGCACGGAATAACTTAGCCATCCAACTCTCTTCAGCTTCTGTTGTCATCTCAGGTATATATACACACACACATATATATATATATATATATATATATATATATATATATATATATATATATATATATAACTTATGTATCTATGTAATTGTTTTTTTATTGGTGATAGTAGCTGTCAGATTTGTCTTATTTGTTTTTCACTTCCTGCAGAAGATTTTATTTTTAGTCGCCGTTTACTTTATAGGACGTATTTATGGTTCATATGTATATTTTTAATTCATTATTCCCGTGGTCTCATGGTAAAACTCTATAGACAAGATTATAGACAATGATATCGAAAATTCGATCCTTATCTAAGTTAGCCATGCTGATGACGACTGATAGCCAGAAATACGTTCCCATGGATTACTTTTATGTACATATACAACTAATATATATATATATATATATATATATATATATATGCATATATATATATATATATATATATATACATATATATATATATATACATATATATACATATATATGTATATACATACATATATATATACACATATATATACATAGACACATATATATACATACACACACACACACATATATATATATATATATATATATATATATATATATATATATATATATAGTAAGTAAGAATAATTTTCCTACGACTTGTAGTGTTAATTGCTGTAAGCTTTTCTTCATGGACACTTTACAAAACATAACCTTCCGGATGTGAAGAATTTGGCACCCCAGTCTCGTGACCTTTAACCTCAACCACCTCTATTGATAACGAAAAGGACATGGTGTATTTACTTAGAAGCTTGAAATTCTTCCTAAGTGTTGCAATAATACAGCTCTGTACCAGAAGGACCCCGGCTTAGTAATTATCTGCCCCTAATCTAAATGCGGGGTACTCTATCCGATTGTTGAAGATAGCACTCGAAAAAAGACATATTTTACTGGTTAGTTTATCTCTAAGTAAATGTTTGTAAAACTGTCTACTCGTCAAAATCTTCCTGGCAGAATAAAAACAAGAGGATGGTGTATTTTAGAATGGAACCAGTTCATAAGACTGTCAGGCGTTGCTAACCATGGAATTGGTAAAATAAGTTTTTTTTATCTCCTTCCCACGGCGGGAACATGTGACACAAGGTCTGGAAAGTGGGATTTGAAAAGTCAGCGCCTTTTAAGAAGAGCACTCCGACTGAGAAGCAAAATGCCTGGGAATCCCTCTCAGCATTTCCCTGTGGGAGCGCCTCATGCGATTAACAATAAACTAACCCGTTTTTAAAGGGCGATAATTTAAAGTCTGTGAGAGTGGATCTCCTAGAACTTCACAGGACCATACATCAGACCGACAGAAAACAAGTCACTTCAACAATTTCCTAGACTCTGTCGGTCTTATTTTGATATGAAGTAACCCGGGAGGGTTGAGTTGGTAAACCGAGTCAAAAACTACTAGAAACTATGACGTTTGTTTATGGGTTGGTTTTTCTTCTTTTTTTTTATTAACGAGTCTTGACTAAGCGAGGCCCAAAAGCCACTCGAAGATAAGTGTTAATGTTTTATGTAAGGTGGATGGTTATACTAACACCTTGAATATTGTAGACGATGGTTGAATCTCGGTTGATTACTTAAAAGGACGGCTCAACATAAATGTGTTTATATTGAACTGTAAAACGACCACGCTGTAATCAGTTGGAAAGCAGCACCATGGTATGGTGTTCCACTAGTGTTGGGATGATTAATCGGAATCGGGAATCAGAAAAATCGGAACTTTTTGGGTATCGGAATCCGAATCGGAAAGATTTGATCCTAATTTCCGATTCAAAAAACGATTCTTTTTTTTTTACAGTTGTTGTTTAAAACTTAATTTTCCATTGATGGTACTAATGATAAAGTGATAAATATATATTGTTTTTAAACTACCGGTAAAACATAAATCTATAGATCATAACAACGATTTAGGTAAGAAATGGCACCGGAAGAACTGGCACAGTAAAAATGGCACAGGTAAAATAGCACGAATGAATAAATAGGAAAAATTGGCACAGGTAAAAAATATAAGTGAAAATCTTACAATGAGTTTATAAAATAACTATTTTCAATCAATTATGATGAATAGATTGAAGAAAAATATTTAGTAAGAAATATTTGTGTAATTTACGCCCCACAAATGTAATTTGGCAAAAAAGTATGCAGACATTGCACGGGATTTTACGGTAATCAAAAAATAAGTAACTCTATAACTAAATATTTAGAAACTTAATAACATCGGAATCGGAATCGGTAATTTTATCGGAATCGGGAAAAATATTGGAATCGTCCCATCACTAATATCAACCCTTTTCGGATTATTTACGCCAACTCTAGTAATTTTGGGTTAAAAATTGTTTTCCTACAAGTTTTCCTTTTTTAGATGTTGAACAATTTAAAAGGTCCGGTTTTACACACGGCATATCACGTTGACACGCCGGTTCTCGTTAGATGACCAAAGTTAATCGAAGTTAAGCCTGTCCATATATATTCGTGTAATCTACGTCCCACCACCACCGTGTACTTATACTTTTGCGAAAATATATTTAGAAATGTAATAAGAATCGGAATCAGAATCGGTAATTGTATCGGAATCGAGAATTTAGAACAATATCGCTAATTTTATCAGAATCGGGAATTTCGGATTATTTAACGCCAAATCCAGTTATTTTGGTAAAAAGTTGTGATCCTACAAGTTTTTAAGATGTTGAACTATTAACTAGGTCCCGTATGTTAATACTTCATAATTATGTTGACACATCGGTTCTAGTAAGATGACCGAAGTTCATCGACGTTGAACCTGGCCACTACCAAAATGGGTGACCATTTGGTAGTGTATGTGGGAAGATGGCGAAATCTCCCTCCCAAAAATACAGACTTTAAGATGCCGGTAGCACGTACTTCAGTGTAACCTGCTAATCAACACGTGTAGATACAACGGAACACCAGCAACCTAGGAAGAAGTTCTGTTCTCAATCATATGGAGAACCTCTCCAGAGAAATTATGCAATTCGTTTATCGTTGTTTAATTTTTTAATTTTTACATACGAATCATTCGTAGATTACATTATATTTTTTTAATAAACAGTCTGTGATTGATAAATGTTAATTGACACATATATGAGATGTTGACAGGTACTTCCACTACGCGTCAGAATAGGCATATGAGTAATGTCAACGAAAGGGCGACTTCACATTCAATGAAGCTCCTCACTACAGGATATGTTTTTATTTGTGTATGTATGTATGTATGTACACTACATGATATAATTTAATTGTTTTGTGTGTATGTATGTATGTATGTATGTATGTATGTATGTATGTATGTATGTATGTATGTGTTACACCGGCCGTTCTAATAGAAGAGAAACTACACTGGTTCTCACTATAAATAGTGCGAGTAGACAATCACCAAAGAAGAAAAAAGACAGTATTGTAACTGTCTAGCCGAGTGCCAGTCAGTTTCCTTACCTTTGTACCTTTTATGTTAATACACTTGTTATCTTAACCCAACCTCGACTTGACATCTTATTTTTACTGTTGGACTACTTCACAACAGTGTGTATGTATGTACACTATATAATATGTTTTAATTTGTATGTATGTATGTATTATGTATGTATGTATGTATGTATTATGTATGTATGTATGTATGTATTATGTTCACTCGTTTAATGTGTAGGTATGCATGTATGTTGTATGTATGAATGTATGTATGTATGCATTGTGCTCACTCGTTTAATTTGTATGTATGTATGTATGTATGTATTATGTTCACTCGTTTAATGTGTAGGTATGCGTGTATGTTGTATGTATGAATGTATGTATGTATGTATGCATTGTGCTCACTCGTTTAATTTGTATGTATGTATGTATGAATGTATGTATGTATGTATGTCAGGTCACTTTGTGATACTGGCACCATGCAACCGAGTATTGCCTGTTTCATAGTCGGGTCATCAGCGAGTAAACCCGTTATCCAACAGGGCTTGTTATAGACTATTCTCAGACTTGACTGGTTTGGAGGATGATTAAAAAGATTTAAGATTAAAAAGATTTAAGATTAAAAAGATTTAAGATTAAAAAAAAAGAAGATTTTCAACAGTTGGAGGATTTTTTTCCGTGTGAAATAGAGACGATAGGGTGGCGCCACCGTACACAGTGAAGGAAGACACCTTCATGCGCATGTGTGAATTTTATCACCGCCTCCCTGCGCGTTAGTCGCTGCCTGTCGGTCGCTATACAACGTGTTCGTCGGATTACCGATTCTTTCCAGATGACTGAACGGGTTGAGCAAAGGTACTGCATCACATTTTGACAAAAGCTTGGTGTATCTCAAAAACAATTCGTAAGATTCAGCGGGTATTTGGAGAAAATGCGATGGGTGTAACACAAATTAAAGAGTGGTTCAACCGATTCAAAAATGGACGCAGATCAGCGGAGACTGACCAGCGTTCTCGTAGGCCCCAATCTGTTCGGAGCGCAGCTGTTGTTGAGAGGGTGATAAATTTGGTGATGAAAGATCGTCGATCAACCGTGCGGGAGATCACCCAAGAGGTCGGAGTGAGCAAAGATTCCGCACATGCAATTTTCCGTGATGATTTGCACATGCACACAATGGCTGCACAATTTGTGCCCATATTCTTGTCGCATGAACAAAAGGACCTCCGTTTTCAAGTTGCACAGGACCTTCTGGAAACTGCCAACACTGATCCTTGGTTTCTCAACATCGTGGTAACTGGAGATTAGTCATGGGTGTACGGGTACGACCCAGAAACAAAAAGACAGTCGTCGCAATGGAAGCATCCCGAGTCTCCTAGGCCTAAAAAACATGCGTGACAGGTGCGAATAAAAATCAAGGTAGTGCTGACTGTCTTCTTTGATATTCGTGAAATTGTGTATCACGAATACGCACCGGAAGGACAAACAGTGACAAAGGAGTACTATCAAGATGTTTTCCGGCGTCTCCGTGACGCAGTTCGGCGCAAAAGACCAGACACCTGGACGGCAAAAAACTGGCAACTGCATCACAACAACGCTTCTGCACATTCATCCCAATTGAGCCAACATTTCTTGGCCAAACATGGAATTCCAGTCGTTCGCCAACCTCCCTACTCTCTAGACATGACTCCTTGCGATTTCTGGTTATTTCGAAAATTGAAGACGCCACTGAAAGGTTCCTATTTTGAGACTAGACAAGAGATAATGCGGAACGCGACGGCGGAGATGAACACTATTCCAAAAGAAGATTTCCAGAGGTGTTTCCGGCAGTGGATGGATCGGTGGGCTAATTGTGTGCAAGCATTTAAGAGATTATTATTTATGTAATAATACGCTAAATCATTTCGTGTTCGTACGTGTCTTATCATCTTTCACACACATGACAAAATGAGATCATACGATCAGCAAAGGTATACAACTTATTCAAAATGTTTACTATATAAAACGGATATTATTATTGACAGTAGATTATACAGATTGATGTAGAAAACATCGTGGAATTGCCACAGGTCCCGCTAGTCTGAATAATAATACGCCTGTTATTTCGCATGTACATAAGTTATGACCCCCCACGCGCTCATTTTAAGAATGAGATCGTCTGAAGTCGAAATGCAAAAAAGTTTTGCGGACTATCTGGTATCACGGTGTGCCCCAAAACTTAGATTTTACTCATGCCAAAATTAATTGTTCTAAAATCGAATAGGACGGCAGTAATAAAAAAAAATCTGTTGTCGTTATTGACTTACAAATTACATTCGCTTCTATTTATATGTTATCTAACAATTATTTGTACTGTAAAAAATATACTATTTATGTTTTTAAAACTTAAATTATTAAAGTATTTAAATTAATTAAAATGTTCGTTTTATTTATTTAAAAGAATATTTTTTGACAGGTATTTTTATTAAAAAGAAAAAGAAGACGCGGTCTTTTTAGTAGATTATTATAATTATTTGTAGTAGTAGTAGTAGTAGTAGTAGTAGTAGTAATAGTAATAGTGTAACGTGTCACTAAATGAACTTAAGTAACGTGACCCCTTATTTCTTTTTTAAAGGGGTTGCAATATTAACGTCTGCAATGTACCTCAAATTCTTATGCGTGACGTTGACCTCTATCGTAATGTGTCATGTAGTTATGTCTAGAAATACAGTTAACTCTCCATCGTTTTCCGATCGGCTCACCTTTATTACATAACAACTTTCATAACTCACAAACTGGCAAAATAACACGGCTTTGAGTCTCAGATATAACCCAAATCTGCATTCCATTTCCAAACCTATATTTGTGTAATCAATTTTTGTAGCAACGACAGCTATCATCATCATACACATCAACCCATCATAATCACCATCATCATTGCTAATATCACATTAGCATAATTTATATATCTACCTCCAGTAGTAGTAGTAGTAGTAGTAGTAGCAGTAGTAGTTATTTTATTATATTAATTCATAATTAATATGTTTTTTAGAAAAATCTAGCTACAACCATCGCAAATTTCCTTTCTTTCTGTGTGTATTTAAAACAAAACAAAACTTCAATGGATAGAGTGTCTTTCAAAGAAATTATTATCTGTTGCATACAATACCGGGGGATTGCGTCGCAGCTGACTAAAACACTAGTCGTTTTCAAGTCCAATATCAACAAATACTTATCAAGCCATCCTCTTAAGTATTCACATTTTCCCATTCCAGCTATCGCGTCCAATCCTCTCATAGTATTGGTCATCGTCTAACTGAAACTCTCATGAACCCTCATCCTCGAGTTGCCTTTGGCCTTGGTGAGCGGTGAATTAAAAAAAAACACATTAAAGGCTTTGTTTTGAACGCGACATTAATTAGTTGATAGGGTTTTGGTGTATCTGTTTAACGTTAAATCAACCCTTTTGGGTTAATTAAGGCACAATAACTATTTTAAACGCTTAATTCTATGAGACTAATTACTGTGTGGGCGTAGGTGGGGCGTCTTTGTACCTTTACAAATGTATTAGTGTGTGCATTATCACATCTGATTCGATTGGATTCCAACTCTTCATAGTTGGTTCCATATGCCCCGAATGGAGCTTTTAACTGAATCATGAACCCCATTGTTGAAAAGTAGTATGGATATCCGGTATTGCCCGGGGCGTGCATAACAAATTAGAAAAGTTGTAAAAAGTGCGTTTAACATCTTTCTTTCAAAACTTTTCTATCTTACACACACGCGCGTGTGCGCTCTCTACACACATTTTCAGTCACGTTACTTGTTTAGCACTTCTCTCTCTCTTTCTCTTAATCTCTCTCTCTCTCTCTCTCTCTCTCTCTCTCTCTCCAAACATTCTAAGTCACGTTACTTTTTTAGCACTACTTTTTCTTTCTCGCTCACACACTCTCTCTCTTACTCTCTTTCTCTCTCTCTAAGAACACATTACTTTTTTAACACCTCTCTCTCTCTCTCAGACATACACACATGCTTTCTTTTTCTTTCTTTATCTCTCTCTCTTTCTCTCTGTCTCTCTGTCTCTCTCTCGCCCCCTGTCTTTCTCTCGCTCACTAAACACATCCTCAGACTTTTTGAACACCTCTCTCTCAGACATACACACATGCTGTGTGTGCCTCTCTCTCTCTCTCTCTCTCTCTCTCTCTGTGTCCCTCTGTATCTCTGTCTTTCTGTCTATCTGTCTGTCTGTCTATCTGTCTCTTACACTCTCCCCCTCTCTCTCTCTCTCCCTCTCTGGTGGTCTCTCTCTCGCTCTCTAAACACATATCCTCAGACACGTTACTTTTTGAAAACCCATTTGTCTTTCTTTCTGTTACAACTGGTCGATTATAATAGAAAGAAAAAGAAAGAAAGACAGAAAAAGAAACACTCAGCAGCAGCTGGCTGACTTAGTTTCAGTGTTGTTTTTCAACAACTACCGGTAAGCATAAAATAAAGTAATTTGTCTGACCCCCACCCCCACCCCACCCCTTCATGCATTAATTTGATCCTGATCACTCGGAAAAAAATGATTGTTACAGTATGTTTTCACCGTTACCAGCTCAAGGTCATATCAACGCCGATGATATAAGATTTGTGAGTGTATCTCTTGTAGTTTCTGAGTTTTAGCTGAGCACACATATAGATGGAAATCAGACTTTCCTTTACATAATAGACTGGAAGAATACCCGTCGAAGGAAAAATACAATTTGTTTCCCGATCAAAACAGTTTTGCATTACTTTTATGTCCACTTGTTGGATAATAGTCCTATGGGAATGGACGTATCTGTTGGAAATCGTTGGTTTGACTTGCGCGAGTTAACGCGGGTGCAGTCGAGCGCAGAATAGGGATTGTTCTCACAGTCAGAGCTAACAGACGTGACAAGGTTACCGTGTGACGAGACCCCAGATCAAGGGTCAGTCTGCACCTGCGAGAGGCTCTGTAACGTCACTCGTTCTCGTGTGAAGCGAGTTTTAGTCAGTCTGATTCGGAAGGTGCGATTCACGATGTAAAAATAAGGGATATTTCCCTTAAGGGAATACAAGCGCGAAAAATCCTTTCCCCTCCCTCTCTATGAATGGTTAAGAAAACATTGTTAACTAACTACGATAAAGTAGTTATTTGCTCTTTCCCTCTCTCTCGACGTAGTGAATGACCCCCAGTTGAAATAACAACGCTTGTAATAAAATGAATTAAATGTAAAAGAAGAGTTTGTCTTCGGAGTGCGTCATGAGGCTTTTGTTGCAGACACGGACGGCGTGGTTCACGGCAGGAAGGAAAGAACAGAGAATTCATTCACTAGACGACACACCACCCTCTACAACAGATGAGGGAGAAAATTAAGGTATGCAACACACTTACGAAAATTGAAATCAAGATATACTTAATCTCTAGAATTCTTATTCTTATTTTTATCAAAATCCATTACATTGGATTGATTCATGAAAATGTTTCAAATGTAAAGCTAAAGCTTAAGGGGTCTTCAGAGGAAATTAAAATTCAGGAAATCTTGCGAAATTGGTGTATAATAACTATGAGTAAAATTCGAGGCAAATCTGATATATTTGAATTTTTAAATGAATAGTTGTACCCTTATCATCACCCATAAATCCTTTAAATACTCAAAAACTAAAATTTGGGTAATATTTAAGAAATTAATGTCTAATAGCTATTGTTAAAATTTCACAAAAATCGGAGGTGTTTGAATTTTCAGGAAGGGCCTCCACCTCTTTTTTTACCTCTTTACATGAAACTACTTTAAACTAAATATAGCTCAGATTTGAAACCCATGCACCTAGCAGTTGTGTTTCAAAAATCATAATGATCGGTTAATTAGTTTAGGATAACATCATGTACATGTTAATATAAAGATACGTATAAACATACCGAAGTTTATTTAGATATAGATTAAAAACACCAGAACAGAACAAAATTAACAGGTCTGTGTAATAATACACTTGTTCTTTGGATATATCAGAACGGAAAATGGCCGCATATTTTTAACGAAGACCACAACCATTTAGCATTTTTTACATAGTTTACACAAATCCCGCTATAAAATGTGTGTATTTATGCGCATGCGTGTTACAAGATACTGGATTGGGTTGCCCGGATGTAGAACACGGCCGTTTTATTTCTTTCTTTCATAGTCAAACTATCCGAGAATGTCATTTAAAAAAACTAGTTTTTGACTTACGACCCGGGCATATTAGACTCTTCTTTTCATCAAAGGTATGTTGGTTTCCGTTCCCGCGAGCAATACGAATCAGAAAAGCCGATGTCTGTGTTGAGTCGAGACATTTCAGCTTTTACTTTGACTCGGTTTAGAATGAATGAAAAAGCAATAAGAACAACAAAAAAATGGAAGTAAATAAAGTGTTGTATTATCACCTATCCAATCAGCATAATTAACCTGAGTCGAATCTTAGGAGCGTCTTTTATCTTTGTCGAGTATATGTATCTTTTATTAATGCAGGTGTGACAAAGGCTACCTTTCTAGAAAACAAAGAAATATAGTTATGTTGAAAACTCATCAAATGAGGGCATTCAGAGAGTGTAGACTTCCGTCAAGGATAAGAAGTTCATTTGACCAACTTTTTAAATTCTTATACTGAATGAGCATGCAACGGAGAGCATGGCACAGATAAGATACACAAGGTCTAATTTACTAGTGTACCACTACATCTATATGTTACATACCTTTAAATTCTCGTACCTTCTCTTCATCGACGCGTGGAGGAGTGTGTCGTCTAGTGGTTGCGATTCTTTCTTCGCTTCTGTACTGCCGTGAACATCGTCTACAACAAAAACCTTCATACCACAAAAGTCACGAGGCAACAATCTTTTACTTTGATTTGTTTATTTCATGTGTCAGTCTACCGTCGGCCATGGAGATGCTTAACTAACGTTGAGGGAGAGACCAAATTACTACTCTATCGTAGTTAATTCCTAGCTTAAGTCTTTAGCCATTCGAGGAGGGGGGGAAGAAGGAATATCATGCTTGTATTCTCTTAGGGAATTTAATTCCCCTAATCATTTGAAGACTACATAGAGAAATACGTCTGTTCGGCTTGCTTCCAAAACCCAGACAAAACACAGCCTCCCACACAAAAGCCTGTGACGTCACAGAACCCCTCTGCGCAGGTGCACATTGACGCTTGACTTGACGTCTCGTCAACGTGGTGGCCCTGTCAACGTCTGTGAGCTCCAACCGTGAGAACAACCCTATCTTGCACTCGGCTGTACGGGTTCGCTCGCACTAAATCGCGCTGCCAAACCAAACGATCCCTCACACATACGCCCACTTCAACATGCGTCCGGCCCCACAGGGCCATTATCCAATATATATACAAATGTCAATATTTCTCACTGTTTTTTAATTTTCTCATCTTTCTGTTATTGCTGGGGATGGGGAATCCAACCGGATGTCAGACATCCACCGGTAATTTCAGACACTCCAGCCGAGAGATCTTTTTAAAATTCTAACCACCCCTTTAAGTGCAATTATTTGTATTTCTCCTGCACTTTGTTCACCGGGTATATTCGCCAGATAGCTTTTGAAATTCTTTTTCATTAGTCCTGTTGCTCCTATAATTACTGGGATGATGGATGTGAGTAGTCAGACTGGCACGCTGTGAAAATGCACAAACTTTAAAAGAATAGAGTTTTTCATCTATGTGTATTTTAATGTGTGTTTCAAGGCAGAACTGGCTGTATATGCAGTACTACAAACATTACAAGAATAGAGTTTCTAACCTGTGTGTATTCTCGTGTGAATTTTAAGAGTGTCACTTCTTGAAAATGTAGTTCCACAAACATTACAAGAGTAGGGTTTCTCACCTGTATGTATGTGTGTGTGTTTCCAATAGAAAGAAAGGTTATAGAATCTACATGAAATCTAAAAGTGAATTCATATGTAACCTTTTCCGGAGAAGACAATGGAAGTGGTCCCAAATCTCTAAGTACACCCCTAAATAGGGATATGATGACAGAACCCTATTTAAAACATTTAATATATACCATCTTGATGAAATTTAAACCATATGTATCAAACTTTCTGAAGCAGACAATGGAGGTGGTTGCGAATCTCTAAGTCGACGCCTAAGTGGGCTATGAGATCAAACCTCGTTTTTAAATTCAAATATATCCTATTGTGATCAAATGTATATCATATGTATAAACTCCTTGGAGAAGACAGTGGAAGTGCGCCGGCATCTCTACACCTCCTTCTCAATAGATACATGTTCAACCTTGACGTTGTTTCCCTTTATACATCCATATTCGCACACACAGCAATCGACCTCATCAATTACCATATATCCTACAACAATTTCGACTGTTTTGCGATAAGACCTGCAGATATCTAGTAGCTTTTGTGCTTTATCGTAGACAATACATACTTATCATTTCAACGACACAAATACAAACAAATCACAAGTCTACCGATGGGTTTCAGTCTCTCTTGTGTTCTAGCTATTACATACATCGACAGACCTGAGCGACGAGCACTAAGAACCTGTCACTTCGATATGGTTTCAAGTTAACACCTGACCTTGTGTCTAACCTAACGAAGTTTCCTCAGGATACGCCAAACTGTCATTCGAGGAATCTGGGTTTCCAAGCTTCTCCATACGAAACTTGAGGCTTCGAGTTTTTCACCAACCTGCTTGACCTTCTATTCTGATATGAATCATGGGTCTACCAGATTGGTTAACCCTGTACAAGCAGCTTTTACATTTAATTTTTGGCAACAAGTTCAAATGTGTTTAACAATTGGTGAAGTTTTTCTTTTCAAATTTGGCATTCAAGATACACTGCACAGACTTGAGTGATTGCGTGCGAGTATATTCCAAGACGGAAAATGACTTGTCTTTGGGAGTAAACAGCATGACGCAACCTGAAACAAATAAAAGAACAATAAAAGATTAAATATAAAATCTTTATCTATTTCTATACATTCCGTGAAAGTTTGGCGTTATTTTAGACAAGAATTACCAAAAATGATTGGCCTGCGAATTGATGTCAAATTCTTAGCGACACCCTGTATTACTTAACCTATTTACCAACAATTTGTTGGAAGAACGTTTATTTTCAGACGATGTTGTTTTATTGCTTTTTCATATCATTTTTATTGCTGATTATAAAAATACATTTTGTTTTTATCCATTTCAAATATTTTACTTGAAATTTCATTTTGAAACTACCAGACGTATAAGTCACTCGTTTGTAAGAGACGACCATTATAAATAACAAGACTTGACGTATAAAGTCGTCTGCTGTTGATTTTTGAAATTATGTTTTGGACGAGTTTACTCGTTACACTCTGACGCACAAATTTCGTGAAAATGATTTATTTCGTCTTTTCCGATAAAGAGGTTAATATAGCTAAGGAAAAGAAATCGACTCTGCCACTTCTTGGTCTTTCTTTCTCATCAAATCTTTCTTGGAGTTCATACATTAACTCCATTCTTCTTTCTGCTTCTCGTAAAGCCGATTTTTTCTATAATCCCAAACACTTACTCATACCTGATGCTATTCGCTAACTCTACAAATCTACTACCAGACTATTTGAGGGTTCTTGATAAGGTGCAGAAACGTATCTGTAATTTGATTGGCCCCACCCATTCTTCTTCTCTACACCCTCTCTCTTCCTCTCTCTCTCTCTCTCTCTCTCTCTCTCTCTCTCTCTCGCTTACACATGTGTGATGTTGCTAGTCTCAGTCCTTTCTATAAATACTATTATAGCACGTGTTCTTCAGAATTGTATGATTTATTCTCTGCTTCCTTTGTTTCAGCTCGTTTTACTCGTTGGTTTAGTGGTCTTCATCAATTCGCTGTTTTGATATCTCATTGTAATACAGCTTCCTATTCCAGTAGCTTCTTTCCGAAGAACTGCAGGCTTGTGGAACTCTCTTCATGCTGACTGTTTTCCTCCCACCTATAGCGTTTATCTATTCAAGACTAAGGCCAATAGGCATCTCGTGTCTTTGCGATAATCATTTTTCGTTCTTGTTAGCATCTTACATCAAGTGGCTTCACGCCTTGTCTGGTGCGATTTCCATAACAAAAATGATTTGTTTTATTTTATGTCGTTCTTAGTTATTATGTAAGCTTCCAGCTCCAGAAAACCGTCACTAAGAAATGACTGTTAGTCAACGGTTTTGAACCTTTCTTCTCACGTCTGGAAGGGCTTAGAATGAAATCTGGAATAATCTCCCCCACCCCCTGTGAGTGAAATAAAGGCATCAATTCGAAATTCCGTATAGGTTTCTGAGTTCGATAAAAAGTACTCGAGTTCGAAAATACACCTGCAGAAGGTTGGAGGTTATATTGGCCAAAACTTTTTGAAAGTAAAACCACGATGAGTGTAGTCTCCTGCATAATTCAAATAATACAAACTAGCGGGACCCGTGTAAATTACACGAAATGATGTTTTCAATACTAATTATCTTGTTCCTAACTTATAAAAGCGGTTTCGTGTCCGTCCGCCGTCCGTCCGTCCGTCAGACTTTTTTCGCGATTTTATCGATCGACTTATTCCAACTTCGTCGACTAAACCTTACTTTGTAAATGCTTTAGATTAAATTAAATTTGGCTCCAATTCATGAGTAGCATACAAAGATTCGGAAGGTCGTTGCTTTTGATGTAAGCGTGACACACAAAATGATACACACGCTATCGTATTAATATGTGTCTTCCCGCACGCCCCCTCCCCTTCGATGTAGAAAACAAATCTTAGAGGTTGGTTGGGATCGAACTATAAACCAGTCGGGCCGACGTCAAAAACCGACGTCAAAACCCGAAGTCGCTAACCGTTGCGCTAAAGGGAAATACTTGAAAGTTTTACGAAAATTAGGTGACGTCAATGCTTTTCCAAATCTAGGTACGGCACTCGTGCGCAGAGCTTTTGACGTAAGCGTGATACACGAACACACGCTATTGTATTAATATATAGAAAATTATTAGGCCTTATTTTTTTAATTCCGAAAAGAAAATGTTAATATATTTTACTTTCTTTGTTAAATTAGTAAATCTTGCGGGCCAAATTTTTATCGTAGCTATTTTACCGAATATTATTATGTTAACATTTTTCTACCTTTAATTTACGTTTTTTTATTTTCATGCCTTGTCTGGAGCGATTTCCATAAACAAAAATACCAACTGAGGTACCTATCAACGTAATTTTTCTCAAACTTTTCTCTTCTTCAGTTGAATGTTTTTACTTTGAATTGCAATAAAATAATTTTTTTTAAATATATCATTCAGGGTCATGATGATGATTGATACTTGCTGGAACGCTTTTGAACAAAAAAAAAACAATTGTCTGGTTTGAGATTCGAACCCTGAACGATAGCATAAAACTAAACTGAAGGCTACTGAACAAACGAAACTATTTGTCTTTTTAATATACTCATAATGTTTATGTGTTCGGCGTAAACATCTCTTCGCGCAGATCTATGTGAGTTCGATTGTCTAAAATAAACAAAAAACATAAAGAAATGTTCCAATAACAATGTTTGACAGGATGTCAAATACTTACGATGATTTGACTAAATTAATCAATCTTGACTTAGTTTTACATGTTTTTTTATTTTTCTTACTTGTACTAAAATAGTTCAGGGGTTATAAGTAAGTATATTATTCGATCGGTTGAAAATGGCACGCTAAAACTGGCGGAACATTTGTTTGATTGGTGATTTCAAGGTTACGGTTTCGATTTCCAGTCATGACATCCAATTTAATTTTTGGGAATTTATTATTTACTATTAATGCAATATTCTCCATTTTCGAAATGTCATAAATTTTTCAATGGATTTATTACGTTTAAAAGAAATTGTTACTGACGGAGTGACAGACAGTCAAAACCTCTATTTATAGAAGATGAGTTTTTCTTTCATTCACAGGTAACATGAATTGGAACAAATACATTAAAGGTATTACGAATGCTGCTGCAAAAAAGGTGAGCTCTCTCTACCGTGCTAGTAAACTTCTCACACCTGACATTATCCTGTATCTCTACAAAGCCACCATCCGCCCATGCATGGAGTATTGTGCCACATCTGGGCTGATGCATCATCCACTAGTCTCTCCCTCTTAGACAAGGTCCAAAAACCAGTTGCCAACTTAATAGGTCCCTCACTATCCACCAAGCTCCAGCACCTGTCCCATCGCTGCAATGTTGCATCCTTGTGCTTGTTTTACAAATACTTCAATGGATTGTGCTCCGATGAACTGACAACTCTTGTGCCCCCTCGACGTAAATAGACTAGAACAACTCGAGAATCACCTAAACCTCATCCATTCACTGTGGAAGTCCCCATATGCCGAAGAGCCTTCTACTCCAATAGCTTCTTTCCTCGTGCTGCTGGCCTCTGCAACTCCCTCCCTGCTCCTTTTTCTCCGGCTGTACTGACATGCAAAAATTTAAAACTAATCTAAACAGACATCTTGCTGCACAGCTCCCAACTTAGGATGACTCCCAAAACCTACACCCTCTTTCTCAGTCGCCTTTTATGTCTACAGTGGTGGCCTTCCTTGTTTGGGTGAAATATGTTAACAAAATAGGTTCAAAAACTTCTGACATCGATAAGGACATCATAGAAGGTGTGGATTCGAAATCTGCTATTAGTTCAGCTCTTAGATCAACCATTTTACTGTGATGCCACGACACACATACGGAAAACTTTGTGTCATATATATAGAGAGATAAGAAAAAAGTGAAACTGTTTATGTTCGCTACCTCTTTGTAGATTGATAAATCTAAAAGCGTGTCAGCTAGTATGACCATAGTTTCACTAATAAGAGCCCACTTATCAAGGCTAAAAGCCACTTGAGGATAAGGGTTAATGAAATGGATAGATTGTTAGTTGAATAATGATGAATATTAAAAAATATTGAAAATGATGCATCGACTGGATGATTACTTATGAGAACCGTTTAACATAAATATTTGGCATTGGATTTTAAGAGGAACATGTTGTAGCTCACAGAGAAATGATACCGAAGTAACATGTTCAACAGAAAGGAGTTCTTTGTAAAAATATGTTCATGGAAATTACGTTTAATATTAAGCACGAGTTCTTGTTGTGAATGTCTTACAAAAAGAATCAGAGATGGAAGCTCAGTCGAGCACCTTCCATGCGAATAAAGATATACAAGAAGACTAGTTCCTTGTCCTTTTGGCTTGGAATAAATTGTAGTATCTGTTCTGATACTAAACATCATCTTTTTTGTCCTCGGTCAATGAAGGAGAACCCCTTCAAGACTGAGACAATTGCAATTTTTGTCCAAATCCATGATGCCCCTTTTGGGGAGCTGTTTTTTTTCTACATTAAAAAGTGGTCTTTTGTCTAACTCTGCCCTTGTTGGGAGGCAATTAAATAGAGACTAGCAACATCTCTCATATGTGATAAAAGGAGTTGTATAAATAAATCACAGCAAATCATGCTAATTCTGAAAGTTCGAGGAACTTTATATACTTTGTAGATCTTCTAATACGGATTTGGTTCCCGAAATGAACATTTCTCAAAATCCATGAATTTAATTCATGTGATCTGTATTTTCATACAGTTTTCACCGCAGTAGAAATTTTTTGTACTTGTGAGACCAACCTCTTTAGATATTTCTTACGTGGCGAATGAGCAGGGAGGTATCTCTAATGCCACCGAACCACTAAAAATAGTAGTTCGGTTTGGATAGAGAGAAGGGGAATACTGTTTTATGTGTATACATGTATCCGATAAAGCAAAAAATAAACCTTCGAAGACATTGTTCAAACTCAAGGAATGTGTGTTCTTTTTAATAACGTTTACGAAAGATGTTAGTAAAAAAGTAAGACCTCTGCAACGACAGAGAGTAGAGATGATAGAAACTTTAGCTGCCACCTCACCACTGCGACTACAGAAATCGGACGAGCTGATTCTACCGACAAAGTGGACGCATTGTGGGATTAAAGAACACCCCGGCTGTGGTACACAAATAGGATGAATGAATCCTTAGAATATATATTCGGACAATTTTAACAAGAGCCAACAAAACCAAAAGGTTGTGAAAAAAATACAACAAATGAATGTTACCGAAGGCAGGATAAGTTACTCTTCTACCTAACTGAATAAGTTTTTTTTGTATTTTAACGCTTTAAAATAGCGATGTTTATTTCGATACAAAACTAGTGCCAACTCTTTTGAGTTAGAACGAAAGGTAAATTGCTGACATTACACGGTCACATGGAGTCTCGATAATCGCTCAAAAATCGAAAATTACACAAAAATACTGGTAATAAAAATATACCGTTCCGTTGAACATTACATTTTCGCACGATTTGCGACAGTTATTAGCTGTGATTTTGTTTAATTCTCGATTTTTTTAGCGATTTTCGAGATTCCACGTGACTGTAATGTCAGCTATTTTTTTTTGTTCTAACTTAACAGAGTTGACACTTGTTTTGTTTTGAACTAAAAACGCTTTGAAATAATAATACAGCAAAAACTTATCCAGTTCGGTAGAAGAGTAACTTATCTTGCCTTCGGTAACATTCATTTGTTGTATTTTTTCACCACTTTTTTATTTTGTTGGTTCTTGTTAAAAATGTCTGAATATATATTCTAAGGATAGAAGAGTAACTTATCTTGCCTTTGGTAACATTTATTTGTTGTCTATTTGTTTTATTTTTCACCTCTTTTTTGTTGGCTCTTGTTAAAAATGCCCATAGATTCTAGTCTTGAATAGTACGAGTGCTCGCGCGGATTGCGGTCTAGTTTCGCAGTGCATCCCAGCTATCGAGCCACTACAAAATAGATAACATTAAAACATAAATTAGTCTTTGTTAAACACCTGAACACTGAACATGTTCTTCTTAGTTTTCAAAAGTTAGTTTCACTAAATGCATAAAAAACAAAACGTGAGATTCGTTTTGCTTTTCGAAAATGCACGGCATGAAACCTCGAGCCCCTTTCCCTTGCTGCTTGAAACGAGGCATGAAACCATGTTTCGAAGGCTGTACGGGCAGTTAAGAGTGGAAGCAACTCTTGTCCCACTTGAAACACAAAAGGCCTTAAAAAAGTAACACGTGCTACATCAGAATGGTTTCACTCTACAGATGTGTTGCTTCGAGCGGCTAAGTTCATTTGGTTCGATATGACACGAATCAAGAAAGAATGTGTTTAAGGGCCTGAGGTATCAGGGTGGTTGGTGTGTGGAGTGAGGCAATTAAAGAAATGCAGGAAAGGCGATTTGCAGTACCTCCCCTCCCCCGGAAAGGATTCTATATTTGGACTTGAAATATTGTTGAATACATCATGTCCGTCGACTCGGATCTTAAATGACGTTAATTGCACTGAGAGACATTTACAACAACTGAAAAAAAATACACCAGTTATTTTGACATATAACATCTGAGAAATACGTACCTAATACACACGCAAACACACATTTTCCACACACACACACACATATATATATATATATATATATATATATATATATATATATATATATATATATATATAGTCTCGGAAGTTTCTCAACCATTAAAACTAAAAAAAAACAAAAAAACGTTTAGTTCCAAGTCGTTCAGTGGAAAATAACTCATGTAAGTCAATTTATTTTTTACAGTTATTATATTAGTTTGCTTCTAACATTATTTAAGGGAGCATCAGTTGTTTACCATGAAAAACTGTTTCGGGAATTTAAAAACAAGACAGTATTTAATTTCATGGCTTCCCAGCAGAGTTGATCAGACCCCACTTCTCTTAAAAGACAAAAACATAAACGTTCCGTATACTAAATCTAAGTTTAGTTCCATATAAATGTTTTGCTAACTTATATTAGTTATTAAAAAAAAAGAAGTCTTCCTTACCTGTGTTGTTCGTATATATATATACATATATATATATATATACATATATATATATATATATATATATATATATATACATATATATATATATATATATATATATATATATATATATATATATATATATATATATATACATATATATATATATATATATATATATATATGTATGTATATATAAGGAGTATATTAATGCCTACTAGGGAGAACTTGAATGCATACTAGACACCGTCCTCGAGTGTCTAAAGTCTCTCTGTACATGGGTTTGTCAGGACAACCTGATATGAGGATAGTTCCTCCTACAAGTAAACCCTGACCAAATATTCAATATAACATAATATTCGAAGCTTCAAATAATATCCCGTCGACACGGCTATACACTGGTTCATACGAGGAATGGTGCACCTTCTTCAAGTAATGTTCCCTCATGTAACAACACGTATCTGGACACTTGACTAGACTAGATGAATTCTTGTCCTGGAATCCGGTAAGACCAAGAAACCACAAAGAAGGTATACAATAACATAGGTAACTGGTCAATTGGAAGACAATAGCAGTGGTCACCACTATCAACATTACTTTCTATTGTTGCATACCTTAGATTTCTCCCTCGCTTGTAGAGGGCGGTCGAGTCGTCTAGTGGATGAATTCTTTCTTCTCTGCCGTGAACCACGCCGCCCGTTGTCTGCAACAAAAGCCATGACGCACTCCGAAGACAAACTCTGCTTTTAAATGTAATTCTTTTTTATTACAAGCGTTGTTATTTCGACTGGGAGTCATTCACTACGTGGAGAGAGAGAGAGAGAGAGGGGGAGAGCAAATCCTACTTTATCGTAGTTAGTTAATAATGTTTCTTAACACTTCATAGAGAGGGGGAAAGGATTTTTCGCGCTTGTCTTCCCTAAAGGGAAATATTTCCTTTAGTTTTACATCGTGAATCGCATGTCCTCTCGGTTCGCCTTCCGAATCAGACTGACCAAAAACTCGCTTCTCACGAGAACGAGTGACGTCACGGATCCTCTCTTTCCCACGCAAGGCCCGCGACGTCACAGAGCCTCTCACAGGTGCAGACTAACCCTTGATCTGGGGTCTCGTCACACGGTAACCTTGTCACGCCTGTTAGCTCTGACTGTGAGAACAGGCCCTAATCTGCACTCGACTGCACCCGCGTTAATTCGCGCAAGTCAAACCAACGATTCCCAACAGATACGTCCATTCCCATAGGGCCATTATTCAACACTATGTGCTGAATATCTACGTGCCCCCACCTCTAAATTATTCAGAGGGACCCCCTTAAAACTTGAAGTACGTTATATCTGATTTTAATAAAATTTAAACTATACGTATGAGACACTAATTGAGAGAGTTTTCCTAAATTTTATCTCCTTACGACTATATTACAGGACGAAACGTGAGGGGGGGGGCAGTAAAAAGAAAGAAAGTAGTGAAAAAGTACATAGTAGTGATCTTCATTTTGTCCCGAGTAACGTCGGGTCGCCCTGCTAGTCTAAATATGTTTCGCTTCTTGGCCTTTTGGCTAGGAGCAAAGTGTAGTATTTGTTCTGATACTACACGTCATCTTTTCTGTTCTCGGTTATTGAAGGAGGACTCTTTCTAGACCAGGGGCAGTCAACCTTTTCAGAGTGAGGGTCAGATGAGACTTTTGGAAGGAGATCACGGGCCGGAGTGAAAAAACGAAATTTCAGAATTACTATATTTTGTTTACATGAATAAATGGTACAGAAATTGCATTGAACACTCTACAAATCTGATATTTTTTCTCAAGAGACTTCTATATGTAATGTTATAAAATGCGCCGACGAAGAGCCATTTTGGAATCATAAAAAATAATGACGGAGGAAGTAGTAAGTTGATCCAGCATTCGTTTTGACACACCTCACATAATTCTCTGCTTTATGCCTTTTCCTCGTCTCTCGTTTCCTGTTTGCCTCTCTCTTTCTCTGTTTCTATTTTTATCTCAGGCCAAGGATTTTAAATTAATAGTTAAAGAAAAATGAAATATACATGCATCATCGCTCGCTGATATTTATACATTTTTATCCCACTGTAAATCTTAATTGAAACCTACTTTTACGTCTATGTCACAAAATGATATGAGTTTTACTGGGAGGTCCGCGGGCCGGATTGCAATAATCAAGCATAGCAGGGTGACTGGCCGGACACTAAGCCTTCGCGGGCCGGATGTAGCCAGCGGGCCGGAGGTTGCCCGCCCTTTTTCTAGACCGAAGCAATTTTTATTTTTGTTCCAATCCAGAGTGCCTCTTTTTGGGGAGGTTAATTTACCCCACATTAAAAACCGACTTTGTGTCTAACTCAGCTCTCGTGGGTAGGCAAGTAAACAGGAACAGGGTATAGGGTTGATTCTGATATTTGTTAATCTCATTTCAGTAACTTATAATGTATTGACAATTTATGGGCCAGTAGCAGACATCTTTTACAGACAAATTCTTTTGACTCATAGTAGATACCGTAAAACTGTGAAACTCTATTACACTTATATAATAGATAAAAGCAACCCTTTCTTTACATAAGTAAAGTATTTATTTACCTCCTCTCCAGGAGGTTAGGCACAAGGCCAGTTTTATCTTACTCCCACAAGTAAGATGTGACCCAAGGTCGGGTCGGGAAAGTGGAGTTTGAAAAGCCAGCGCCGGAGAAAGTGAGCACTCTGGCCATTAAAAATTGCCTGGGCAACCCCGTCGGCATTCCCCGGTAGGTGCGTCTGAGGCAGTAAGTAATAAACTTACTCCTCCCCAAAGAGGGGAGGCAAAGCCTGGGAGTGTGGACCTCCTAGAACTGCACAGGACAGACCCATAGACCGGCGTAAATCAAGCCCCGAAGGTCAAGACAATACCAGTTTATGGGGTGCAGTATCCATCGGAACAGATACTACACTTTGATCTTAAGTAAAGTATTATTTACTCCTCTCCAAGAGTAAGGCACAAGGCCAATTTTATTCTACTTCCACAAGTAAGATGTGACCCAAGGTCGGGTCGGAAAGTGGGGGTTGAAAAGCCAGCGCCCGAGAGGTGAGCACTCTGACCATTAAAAATTGCCTGGGCAGCCCCGTCGGCATTCCCAGGTAGGGGCGCCTCAAGCAGTAAGCAATTAACTTACTCCTCCCCAAAGAAGGGAGGCAAAGCCTGGGAGGGTGGACCTCTTAGAACTGCACAGAACAATCCCATAGACCGGCGTAAATCAAGCCCCGAAGGCCAAGACGATACCAGTCTATGTGGTGCAGTATCCATCGGAACAGATACTACACTTTGATCTTAAGTAAAGTAACTTGTAAATAATCGTACTTACCCTTTATTGCGAGTTTGTAGAGTCACGTAAAAGCGACCGTATATTAAGGCATTCAGCTGTGAACAGCGATTTAATACTTGATCAAAACATGTATTGAACGTTTTTCGTACGTTTAAGCTCACTTCTCTATCAGCAACAAATCTTTGCATCTGGCCTTTAATGGGTTAACCTTGATCGAACTACAGCATTTTTATTTGATACTAATTAGATTGTTATGGTCCAGCTGTTACTTTTGCGGGCCGGACGAAATAAATTTGAAGGCCAGATGTAGCCTGCGGGCCGGTGTTGCTGACCCCTAGTATAGCGTATGAAATATAAAGATAGAAAGAGAGAACATCCGTGTATTGTATTTTTGCGACACTAACTGTAAATTTACATCATGAAAACAGAGAAAGAGAGATTTGACCAGCAGAGGTATACACGGAACTTTTTTTTTCAGCACATGAGCGCATGTTTTTAATATCCGTCAATAAATAAAGTCTTTGTATCATATATTTGTAGAAAATGAGAGGGGGGGGGTTATGTTATTTAATTTAAGAGTTAGAAACTAAAACCTATATCACAATAAGTAGATTAATGTTGTTGGTGTTAAGCTGAAATATTTCGGGGGCGTAAATCGTGCATGTTTTTTGACTGGTAGATTAATTTGAATTTGAAAAGATGTTTTTTTTTTGGGGGGAGGGGGTTAACATATTTCACCCCAAACAAGGCAGACGTAAGGGGTTACTTCGAATTAGGATGTAAGTTTTGAGTGTCATCCTAAGTTGGGAGCAGTGTAGCGAGATGTCTGTTTACATTAGTTTTAAACCTCTGCATGTCAAGGAAACAGAGAGCAGGGATGGAGTTCCAGAAGCTGGCAACACGAGGAAAGAAGCTATTAGAGTAGAAGGCTCTCTGGCATCTGGAGACTGCCACAGTGAATGCATGGGATTTAGCTGATTGTCGAGTTGGTCTAGTGGCACCAGAGTAGCCAGTTCATCGGAGCACAATCCATTGAAGGATTTGTAAAAATAGCACATACAATCACTCATTAAGTACTGACCAGGACCAACGTCGTTTAACTTCGGTGATCCTACGGAAACCGGTGTGTCAACGTGGTTATAAACATATAACAATAGATAGAGATTATTAGTCATGCCTAAATGTCACGTTCTTTCGTCTAATGGCTTAGAAGAAGTTAACGAACGCACGCGCACCTACACACATGCACTCAGGTGTAAAGATAAATGGCGTAATTATTGATGGGTATGCATCTGGTATTGGGTTGGGTTGGCGAAAGATGGCGACGTGTACATCTCTCCAGCCTATGCCATCCGACGGCCTCTGAATAGTTTTGTTAGGTCACATTTCTTTCGTAAAGCTTAGGTCGATCCGTGGCTTTTACTTTCCAGTCACTTGCATAAGGGTGCCGCGAGGCTGAATAGAACCCGTAACCAACTGTTCAGAATACTAGCGACACCCAGACACATGTGTCTCGTATTCGTATAGATACTCCACAGCCTGTCGGGTACTACTTGGGTGCCACCTTGTAATCTCAAACATGCCATAAGAGAAAAACACTTATCTTGACAGGCAAAGATGCAATAACATGATTATTAATTCATAACAGAATTATCGCTTTCGTTGGAGTGTACAACACTTCTCACATTAAGGCCTCTCTCGTGTTTAAGTTGGTTGTTTTGGTTGTTTTATTTTACGGCATATCAACCCTTTTCGGGTTATTTAATGTGAATCCGTTCCTTTTGGTAAAAGTTTTTATACTTTGTGCCAGTTGACACGGTTAAGATTCGGATAAAAATTGTTGTTTGGGATAAATACAATTTAGGCGCGCAGTGTGAATATAATTGTATTGGCGCGTGAAAAATAAAAAATAACGCCCACGCAAATTCCGGCGTGGCCTTATATATTAAATCAACTCAAAACGAGCGGACGTAGTAGGGAGCACACCACGTGATAGTTCTGTCCAATGGGATTTCTCCAAAGACATTATTCTAAACTTTTCTCTTCAAGCTCGCTGGAGCCTATCCAAATAGTATTTAAGCACACACAAATATCAAACCTTCTCTCTCAACTGACTCTTCATTCGGAGGTTACACGCGTCTTACTATCACTCTTCCATTTCACCTTTCGCGCGCTTCATACAATTTCACAGGCGAACATTACCTATTGCCTCTCTTAACATTTTATAACATATGAGCATTTCAACAAAACAAAAGACATTCTCCTTTTTACTTACCCTGAAACTAAAGAAAGGACTCCTGAACTCATTACAAAAGGAAATATGTTCTATTTGTTAATGGTTTATTTCAGTGAATAAACTTCCGTTGGTTTTGCATGTAAGTCTTCTTATTATTATTTTTATTTTTATTTGTGGAGGAAGTTATCACCAAAAGGCATGACGACCACCACAACTTCAAGTTCTTTATATCTTCAAATATTTATTCATGGTGTTTGGTTTGGTTGTTTTGTTATGCGACATATCAACCTTTTTCGGGTTATTTAATGTGAATCAGGTCATTTTGGTAAAAGTTGTTATGCTTCAGGTTTTTCATATCTTAAAATATTTATTCATGGTGTTTCGTTTGGTTGCGTTGTTTTGTGCATATCAATCATTTTCGGGTTATTTAATGTGAACCAGGTCATTTTGGTAAAAGTTTTTATGTTTCAAGTTCTTAACATCTTTAAATAGTTATTCATGGTGTTTGGTTTGGTCGTTTTCTAGAGGAACATTGTTGTTTTTGTTTTGGGGTGTGCAGAACATGATTGAGTTTTGCAAAGGGAAAGGAATCAATGTTTGGTGCATTTTGGGTCAGGAAGCCGGTATCTTCAGACAGCCTGATCTGGTCGCATCAGTTCTCTCGTGTGTCTGTTTCTCTCTCTCTGTGTCATGCTTAATTTTGAACTATGGCACTAGTGTTCGGTAATATTCGTAAAATGATTTTTCCATTTTTCATTGTTCCTATTTCATGATCGTTAATCTTCGGAAACAGTGTACGAAACTTACCGAACAATTTTGGCTCCTATTCTAAGCAAGAACCAACTATTTCGTCCAACCCCGCTGGAAACTTTTGCACTCACTGAATATTTGCTTACGCCCACATCACCCTTTCCTCAACGGACATAATTGTGTATGTGATTCCAGGTGTCGTTTTCTTTTTTTTTTTTTTGGTAAACCGACCCCGGTTTCAATTTATTGAAATCATCTGTTTTGGTAAATTTCGACTTGTTTACGCAATGTGTCAACATCGTCTCGCCACTTTCGTCTGACTCCCACCCACATACTCTCTAAAACGTTTAAGTTCAAGATTCTTTTTTAGAATATCATACAAAACCTGTCATTGAGTGCACAAAAGTTCGTTTGCCTGATCTTGTAGCCACGCCAACTTTCTCAACGACCGCATCAAAAACCTCGTGTTCGCCTACTGCTCAAGCACCTACGACCATTGTCGTTTCTATCTTGTTTTCAAGCGAACGTCGCCAACAAAATATTGTATTATTATATTGTATTATTGAATTGTATTATTAATTATGTGTAAAGATCTATCGATGGCAGTTTAAATTTTGAAAAAAATAAACGTTTTTTTTTCATGGAAATCGCTCTAAATAAGGAACGAAGTCACATGATGTAAGGAGCTAAAAATAAATACTACTTCAAGGTAAAAACAAATATGCAAACAATAAATGTTAGATGGATAGATTCCGAGCCAGAAAAAAAGCAATTATTTCCCCTTTGTCAGAAACATCGCTCATGGAATGTGAGGAATAAAGGAGAAAATAAGAGAAGCGAGAGTTACGAGGCTGCCGAAAGTAAACTCAAGGAGTATATTTAAGACATTAAGTTTGTGGTATAAATGAAAGAGAGGACTCCCTATGTAACTTAAGAAATACAGTGTAGCATTGAACAAGAAAACATTTGCAATTTCGGTGTCAGACAACATAAAGTCATATGTAGCCCACACATAAAAAACAATAACTATAAATAATTATTTAATTGAAATATTATCGATTAATTACTTTACTGACTTACGTTAATCAAGTCAGTAAGTTGTTCAATTTACAATGTAACGCGTGTTGGTTTTACATGTAAAACAATTACAATTTTCATCGTCACGCCGGTTTCTAGTTTTAGAAGCCGAAAACGAAATTTATGTTTTAGCCTTCGACAAGCGAAGTTTATTTTTATGTTCGTGTTCGTAAATGTAAAATTAAAATGTTTCATCTTTATGCATTTAAATTTCTATTATTATCATAAGAGAAAAGCATTTGACTAAAGTAATACGACTGACGATTAAATTATGACTTGGTCGTCGCCATTTTATTTTCCGTTGCAACAAACGCAGTGATTTCATTGGATAACAAACAGAGGTCATTATCTAATGAAATTAAACTGTGAATATATAGAAACTAATGTTATTGAAATAAATATACGACCGGATATGATATATAATCGATGAAATCTATTTGAATAGCACAATTCTGTTTACGAAGAACATAGACCACTTCCCTTGGATCAGTCGAAATATGCAGCTGATCAGTTGTAGATGTGGGTACAAAATGCCTGTTTCATTTAATCCGGTTAATTCAGCTCGTGTCTTTATATCGTAAGCGTGTCCCTTGTCTTCCTAAGATTATCATAGATGGCTCTTCTCTTGAGGAGAAATCGACTCTGAAACTTCTTGGTCTTCCTCTTATCAAATCTTTCTTGGAGTTCATATATTAGATCTATTACTCTTTCTGCTTCTCGTAGTCAGTTTTCGCAATCGCTCCAAACACTTTCTCACGCCTGAGGCTATTCTCTATCTCTAAATCCACAATCAGACCATGTATGGAGTACTGTTGTCATATTTGGGCTGATAAATCTCTGTTCTATTTAGGGGTTCTTGATAAGGTGCAGAAAAATATTAGTAATTTGATTGACCCTACCCTTTCTTCTTCTCTACACCCCCTCTCTTACAGACATGATGTTGCTAGTCTCAGTCTTTTCTATAAATACTATTATGGCATGTGTTCTTCAGAATTATGTGATCTATTCCCCGCTTCTTTTGTTCCAGCTCGTTTAACTCGTTGGTCTAGTGGTCTTCATCAATTCGCTGTTTTGATACCTCATTGTAAAACAGCTTCCTATTCCAGTAGCTTCTACTCAAGAACCGCAGGCTTGTGAAACTCTCTTCTTGCTGACTGTTTCTCCTACCTATAATATTGGTATTCACGAAACTACGGTCAATAGGGGTCTCCTGTCTTTGCAATAATCATATTTGTTATTATTAGCTTCTTACATCAAGTGGCTTCATGTCTTGTCTGGGGCGATTTCCATAAATATATATATATATATATATATATATATATATATATATATATATATATATATATATATATATAACCTCTGCTTGAAAGTGTCCTGTGTCATGCCTATGTATTTTTCAGCTCTGCCGCTGGGTTGTACTTGTAATAGTTGCTTAATATACAGTTTTCGTGATAGTTGCTTCATATGCAGTTTTCGCCTAGGGGGCAGTTAACTTTTAACATGCAAGAACAGCCCGTGTCTTAATCGTGTTTATATTAAACAATTTGTGTAGTTTATGTTTTGGGGGTACGTTTTTATATAGCAGTTGTGGAAAATATTTCCTACCCTTGTCTTAGTGTTAAGGGGAAGGGGGTAAGAACAAGATGGCGTTCTGTTTTCTGTTGTGTTTGTTTTCGAATGCTTGGTTATGTGTAAGTTGGTATGAAATCTTGTCTGCAAATCCGCTACTGCGAAGTGCATCATTGTAATATGGTGCTGCTTGTTCAAAACATCTCAGGATTGGATGAAAGATCTGAGATCCTTTTACTGATGTTAGTGATCCTATATTTGAAAACTGTTGGGGTGGCAGGATCCGTTGTTTAAGTATTTTAAGGTTACATTTGGTTTGTCGAAAGGTTTCTGTGTTTTACTTACTAGATCTATGTGGTGTCTAAAAAACAACATTGCTCTCGATTTTAAACCCTTAATCTTTGAAATATTTTTGTTAATTCTCTTCTAAGCCTATTTAAAGTGTTTCCGTTGCAGTCGCGTGAAAGGTACATGCCGTCATCCCTGTATAGACCGAAAAATGGGCGGGGTATTTGTTTCTGAGCGTCTCCAGTAGGAACAGGCCGATTTAATCGCACAAACACACACACACACACACATATATATATATATATATATATATATATATATATATATATATATATATATATATATATATATATATATATATATATATGGGAAATGAAAAAGTACCATATACCGTCAAAATTGTCGTCTGGTACAAACCGGCTCGTCATCTCTCGGTCGTTTGCGTAGGATACCCGAACGCTTCCAACAAGAAACTCGCGAAAACTGGGTCAAGTTCGATATAAGTACCGAATTAATTAACATTGGATTTGAACACGACCATGCTATAGTCAACTGGGAAGCAGCCCTGTGGTATTGTGTTCATTTCGAACAGTATTTTTTTTTGTCTGTCAGGACTGAGTCTGAAATACAGTTTTGTTTCGTCTGTCATGCTTAAATTTGAAATAGATTGTTCTATCAGTCATGTGAAAGTTTGAAATAGAATGTGGCTAGTCTGTCATGCTTAAATTTGAAATAGAATTTTTCTGTCAGTCATGTGAAAGTTTGAAATAGAATGTGGCTAGTCTGTCATGCTTAAATTTGAAATAGAATTTTTCTGTCAGTCACGTGAAAGTTTGAAATAGAATGTGGCTAGTCTGTCATGCTTAAATTTGAAATAGAATTTTTCTGTCAGTCATGTGAAAGTTTGAAATAGAGTGTGGCTAGTCTGTCATGCTTAAATTTGAAATAGAATTTTTCTGTCAGTCATGTGAAAGTTTGAAATAGAGTGTGGCTAGTCTGTCATGCTTAAATTTGAAATAAAATTTTCTTCAGTCTGCCATGCTTGGGTTTAAAATGGAATGTTCACCGCTAAACACGCAGATTGATTGGATGTAGACTGAGACTTTATGTTCTAGTTTAACTTCTGTATTTTTAGATAAAAAAAAACAATGTAAATCTGCGGAGAGGGGGGTGAGGTTCATTTACTTGTTCCCGGACGCTCAGAAATAATTATCGATTCTCACCGTTTACTGCAATTCCTTATTAATGAAACGACGATTCAATGAAAAAAAAATCGGATCTTAAGTTAGCATCACATCAAGAAATCAACAAAGTATGAATCATCCCCCCCCCCCCAAAAAAAAAGAGAGAGCCGGGATAAATAGCCAATCTAGCGTTGAGTTTTCCCATTAGATCTACGGGAAAAAGATCAGGAAACGGTTTCTGCCGACGGGATAAATATTCTTAACAAGGCTGTCTCTTTTATTTTGTTCTCTTCGATACTTAACATTGCTTCGTAAAAGGTCTTGAAAACGGGCGTCTCGAAGACGGGTATTAGCGGCTTCATTTGATGGCATCGTAAGAATAGTTTCACTTGACATGCGCAAAACTAAAAATAGACGTTTCAGCCTTGGTAAGCGGTCAACCACTAAAACTCGGATCACCACGAGCCATTCGCTGATGAACTGATTTGGGACCTGATTGCAGTTTAAACGTTTATAAAAGCTGTGTTTTTTTGGTTGTTGTTATTTGTTTAATTTTTTATCGGTACTATTTTCTCAAAGATTTCTTCTTTTCGTGCAGCAACCCCATCACATACAATTTGAGTCGCTTTACTTTTCTTGTGTTCTACATCAAGCAAAGGGGGAAGCTACACACTTATTTCAGTTTCAATTAGTATTGCAAAAAAAAACAAACAAAAAAAAAAACAGAATATAAAAAGAAGGTATCAGACGTCTTAATAAATTACTGGTTTATACTCGCTCTTTAAGCGGTGTTGGTACACTATCTGGGTATGTCAATTTCCATCTTTACCTAGGTTCCATCGCTTTATAACTAGTAAGAAGAAAAATATTTGTAAAATTCCATGGAGAAAACACGCTACTTAGTATTTGCACGAGAGAGTAAGTAACTACGACGAATGTATTTACGTATTGTTTTTATTGACAAAAAACATTAGAAATTAATAAGATTAAAGTAAAAAAATAAATCAATGTATCTTGCATTGATAATGGCTTATATTTTCAATTTTATAATACACAGCCAGCAATGCTTTTAAATGAACGACCCATATTATTTTATCAACTACGAGCGAGCCAACGCTCTTCTTCGTTCGACAACCAGAATTTGAATTCATAACCGCCAATACACCGGCGTGGAAACATCGCACAAAGACATTTATCAAGTAACAAAATAAATAAGTTTGTTTATTCTTGTTTTTTTTATGAAAAAAAAAATGACACAATACTGGTCAATTCTGATGATGGAATTTTATTCCGAAATTTATAAGATTAAAGTTAAAAAAAATAATAATTAATCTTGCATTGATAATGGCTTATATTTTCAATTTTATTAGAAATTATGTTTTTAAGCAAAAATAATTATATTTGGACTAATGGCGAATACTCTATATGTCTATAAAAATTGTCACTTAGTTTTAAAAAATATATATTCGTGCATGCTTTTTTATGTTTCAATTTATAAAACACTTATCCAGTTTAAAAAAAACAAAAAAACATTTAGACTTACGTGAAATCCGAACTCGGGTATTGTCATTGTAAAAACTGCTGCCTTATTGATGGATAATCTACCTATTCCTTTTCTGTCAACCAATCATATGTTTCTATTTGCGTTTGAAGAGACAAACTAAAAAACACGATACCTTTTTAATATTATATAGATTAACTAACATTTTTAATATTATATAGATTAACTAACATTTTTAATATTATATAGATTAACTAACATTTTTAATATCATATAGATTAACTAACATTTTTAATATTATATAGATTAACTAACATTTTTAATATTATATAGATTAACTAATATTTTTTAATATTATATAGATTAACTAACATTTTTAATATTATATAGATTAACTAAGATTTTTAATATTATATACATTAACAAACATTTTTAATATCATATAGATTAACTAACATTTTTAATATTATATAGATTAACTAACATTTTTAATATTATATAGATTAACTAACATTTTTAATATTATATAGATAAACTAACATTTTTAATATAATATAGATTAACTAACATTTTTAATATCATATAGATTAACTAACATTTTTAATATCATATAGATTAACTAACATTTTTAATATCATATAGATTAACTAACATTTTTAATATCATATAGATTAACTAACATGTTTAATATTATATAGATTAACTAATATGTTTAATATTATATAGATTAACTAACATTTTTAATATTATATAGATTAACTAATATTTTTTAATATTATATAGATTAACTAACATTTTTTAATATTATATAGATTAACTAACATTTATAATATTATATAGATTAACTAACATTTTTAATATCATATAGATTAACTAACATTTTTAATATTATATAGATTAACTAATATGTTTAATATTATATAGATTAACTAACATTTATAATATCATATAGATTAACTAACATGTTTAATATTATATAGATTAACTAATATGTTTAATATTATATAGATTAACTAATATTTTTAATATCATATAGATTAACTAACATTTTTAATATCATATAGATTAACTAACATTTTTAATATCATATAGATTAACTAACATTTTTAATATCATATAGATTAACTAACATTTTTAATATTATATAGATTAACTAACATTTTTAATATTATATAGATTAACTAACATTTTTAATATTATATAGATTAACTAATATTTTTTAATATTATATAGATTAACTAACATTTATAATATTATATAGATTAACTAACATTTTTAATATAATATAGATTAACTAACATTTTTAATATCATATAGATTAACTAACATTTTTAATATTATATAGATTAACTAATATGTTTAATATTATATAGATTAAATAACATTTATAATATTATATAGATTAACTAACATTTTTAATATCATATAGATTAACTAACATTTTTAATATTATATAGATTAACTAATATGTTTAATATTATATAGATTAACTAACATTTATAATATCATATAGATTAACTAACATTTTTAATATCATATAGATTAACTAACATTTTTAATATTATATAGATTAACTAACATTTTTAATATTATATAGATTAACTAACATTTTTAATATTATATAGATTAACTAACATTTTTAATATTATATAGATTAACTAACATTTTTAATATTATATAGATTAACTAACATTTTTAATATTATATAGATTAACTAAGATTTTTAATATCATATAGATTAACTAACATTTTTAATATCATATAGATTATCTAACATTTTTAATATTATATAGATTAACTAACATTTTTAATATTATATAGATTAACTAACATTTTTAATATCATATAGATTAACTAACATTTTTAATATCATATAGATTAACTAACATTTTTTATATTATATAGATTAACTAACATTTTTAATATTATATAGATTAACTAACATTTTTAATATCATATAGATTAACTAACATTTTTAATATCATATAGATTATCTAACATTTTTAATATTATATAGATTAACTAACATTTTTAATATCATATAGATTAACTAACATTTTTAATATTATATAGATTAACTAACATTTTTAATATTATATAGATTAACTAACATTTTTAATATCATATAGATTAACTAATATTTTTAATATTATATAGATTAACTAACATTTTTAATATTATATAGATTAACTAACATTTTTAATATTATATAGATTAACTAACATTTTTAATATTATATAGATTAACTAACATTTTTAATATTATATAGATTAACTAATATTTTTAATATTATATAGATTAACTAACATTTTTAATATTATATAGATTAACTAACATTTTTAATATTATATAGATTAACTAACATTTTTAATATTATATAGATTAACTAACATTTTTAATATTATATAGATTAACTAACATTTTTAATATTATATAGATTAACTAACATTTTTAATATTATATAGATTAACTAACATTTTTAATATCATATAGATTAACTAACATTTTTAATATTATATAGATTAACTAACATTTTTAATATTATATAGATTAACTAACGGGGCCCGTGGATATTCCACAGTTGAATCCCTTATCTATTTGTATTGCATTCTATGCACGCCCGGCGCGAACGTAGACCCTACGATATTACTGTACTACCTTTGTTGAAACTGACACATGCTTACCTAACTTCTAATGTTGATGAAGTGTGAGAATATATTTCGTTATGGGAGTCTATCTAAAAAACCCTTGTAGGAGTTTGTGACATACTTCCATTCTATGCACCTCGTGTACGAACGGAGACCCCATGATATTATTTTACCAGTTTTGGACTGAACAGACACTACACAAGGCCACGAATGTGCAGTTTAGTTCCAGGTTCATGTTTGA
>OY744520.1:195785809-195788309 GCA_963556195.1 Sepiola atlantica | reverse complement strand
TAATAATAATAATAATAATAATAATAATAATAATAATAAACGCCGTGGGACTCAGAAGAAAGATCTGAGTGTCATGATGGACAGGTGCTCCCTCGATGGCCAACATGGGGGACCCGGTCCGCATCCTGCGAATGTTGGTTCCTTTAATTTCAGGAACAAGACAAAAAACAGGTAGGTAACCCATCAAATTCCAAATATGATAAGGACACTGACCAAACACAAGAATTCAAGAATGAAAATAACAGACAAAAAAGCCATAGAAAGAAATGGACCACAAAAGAGAACGGACTGGTAATGGAATGCTACTACAAAATCCGATACCCCACAGAAAGAGGATATCGGAAACGAATGAAAGATCTATGGGACATTTATACTGACTACCATACAACGGCACAAAGGATAGCAGATCAAGCAAGACAGATACCCAAGAGAGGATCGTTCTCGGTGATGGAATTAACGGAAATTAAACAAAAGATAAATGGCGTGACAGATCAAGACACACCACTTGACGAAAACTCCCAGGAAGAAAACGGGAAAAACATAAACACAGAAACTGAAGAAGGCGAAGACGACGAAACTATAGAACTATCTGAAGAAGAAGCAAGAGAAGTGGAAAACATCAAACGATTAATGTCCGAGAACAAAACAAAACTTCCATCCCTAAGGAACGAAGACTGGAAGAAGTTAAAAGTTGAAACAGAGAAAGTAAACATGATTACTCACGTACATCCCAACAAACACTATCACAGATCTAAACAACTTGATATATGCGGGGGCAAAATCAATAAGTATGAAACTAAAAAGGGAAAAGAAGACTGACCAAAAGAATGGACAGACGAAATCTGGATGGGAGATCAGACTGGAAACCCAGATCACCAAACTTCAAAAGGAAGCTAAAACCGCGAATAGGATGAAGGAGAACAGTAAACGATGGAAGAGCAGAAATCTGAATCGCAAGGAAAGACTAAATAAGAAACACGAAGAACTAAAACAAAAGATAGCAGCAAAAGAAGGAAGATTGAGACGATACAGATACAAATCGGAACAGTACAAACAGAACAGGACCTTTGAAAACAATGAAAGCCACTTTTACAAAAACGTAAACGGAGAAAGAACAACAACAGAACAACCGGATCCGACACAAACAAAACATTTCTGGAGCAAGATATGGGAAAATGCTGAAGATCATAACAAAAATGCTAAATGGCCGAAAGACATGAAAGATAAACTTCTAGAAATTGAAGAAGGGACGGAAACAGAAATTAATGAAGAAACTATTAAGACAACACTAAAGAAAATTGCAAATTGGAAAGCACCAGGTCACGATGGAATAATGCTTACTGGTTCAAAAAATTCACGACCCTACATGAAAGGCTAGCACAGAAACTGAGAGTATGTATCCATAAAACAGACGTACAAGAGTGGATGACCAAAGGAAGGACAACGCTCATACAAAAAGACGCCAAGAAGGGAACGACCCCAAGCAATTACAGACCAATAACCTGTTTACCGATAATGTGGAAAATCCTAACGGAAAAACTTATAGAGCAAATTTACCATTCCCTGAACAATCGTGGACTACTTCCCGAGGAACAGAAAGGATGCCAGAAAGGGAAAAGAGGGACGCATTATCTGTTATACATAGATCAAAAGATCCTGAAAGAAGTTAAAAGCAAGAAAAAGAACATATCTATGGCATGGATTGACTACAAGAAAGCGTACGACAGAATCCCTCAAGCATGGATAATTGAATGTTTAAAAATATACAAGATACCCAACAGGATTATTAATTTCATCAAGAAAGCAATGGAAACATGGAGATTAGAACTGACCGCTGGAGGACAATACTTGACGGAGATAAAAATACTGCGAGGCATTTTCCAATGAGACTCCCTATCACCACTACTGTTTATCATAGTCATGATGCCACTCAACTACATACTCAGGAAATGTGATCCCGGATACAAGTTCACAGGCAGAGAACAACGAATAAACCATCTCATGTACATGGACGACCTGAAGCTATTTGCAAAAAGCAAAAAGGAACTGGAAAAGCTAATAAATACGACCAGAATCTTCAGTCAGGACATTCAAATGGAATTCGGAATGGAAAAGTGTGCATAGCTAGAGATTAAAAAGGGAAGGTTGGAGACGACTGACGGCATGGAACTATCCAACCAAGAGCAGATCAGGGTGCTAGATGAACAAGAGAGCTATAAATATTTGGGAGTTTTGGAAGCAGACACAATCAAATCAACAGAAATGAAAGAGAATATTGGAAAAGAATACCTGAGAAGAACAAGAAAGCTCTTAGAAACAAAATTATATAGCAGAAACCTAATCAAAGGAATAAATACCTGGACAGTATCACTAATAAGATATTCTGGACCACTCATAAACTGGACTAAAGAAGAACTCAGGCACCTTGATCAGAGGACTAGAAAATTAATGACTATGCACAATGCACTACATCCAGAAGACGATACAGACAAACTCTACG
>OY744520.1:195758309-195780809 GCA_963556195.1 Sepiola atlantica | reverse complement strand
TCATACATTCAGTCGTCTCCAGTTTTCCTTTTTCATCTCTAGCAGTGCCCACTTTTCCATTCCGAATTCAATTTGAATGTCTTGGCTGAAGATCCTGGTCATATTTATTAGCTTTTTCAGTTCCGTTTTGCTTTTTGCAAATAGTTTCAGTCTATCCATGTACATGAGGTGGGTTATTCTTTCTTCTGTCTATAAACTTTTATCTGGAATCGCATTTCTTGAGTATGTAGTTGAGTGGCATTATGGCTATTATAAACAGTAGTGGTAATAGGGAGTCTCCTTAGAAGATTCCTCTCTATATTTTATCTCAGTCAGGTGTTCTCCTCCAACCGTCAGGTATAGTCTTCATGTTCCCATTGCTTTCTAATAAGATTGATAATCCTGTCGGATATCTTGTACATTTTAAAGCATTCAATTATCCATGCTTAGGGGATTCTGTTGTAGACTTTTTTGTAGTCAATCCATGCCATGGATAGGTTATTTTTACTGCTTTCTCCTCTTTAAGGATCTTTTGATCTATGTATCGCAGATCGTACATCTTTCTTTTCCTTTTCTGGTATCCTTTTTGTTCTTGGGGGGGGAGTCTTCGATTGTTTAGGGGGTGGTAGATTTGTTATCTCAGTTGTCCTGTTATGATTTACCACACTGTTGGTAAACAGGTTATTGGTCTGTAGTTGCTTGAGATTATTCCCTTTTTGGCGTTATTTTATATTAGCGTTGTCCTTCCTTTAGTCATCTACTCTAGTGCGTCTGTTTGGTGGATACATCCTCTCAGGTTATGCGCTAGCCTTTCATGTAGAGTCATGACTTTTTAAAAACAGTTTGCATGTATTCCATCGTGGCCTGGTGCTTTCCAGTTTGTCATTATCATTAGGGTTGTTTCTTCGTTAATTTCTGTTTCTGGTTCTGTTCCTTCTTCAATTTCCTGTAGTTCACCTTTCATGTTTTTCAGCAATTTTGTATTTTTGTTGTGCTTTTGAGGCTGTACCCATATCTTGCTCCAGAAATGTTTTGTCTCTGTCAGGTCTGATTGTTCTGTTGTTGTTCTTTCTCTATTTACGTTTTTGTAAAGCTGTCTTTCATTAATTTCAAAGGTCCTGTTCTGTTTGTACTGTTCCGAATTGTATCTGCATCGTCTCAATCTTCCTTCTTTTGCTGCTATATTTTGGTTTAGTTCTTCATGTTTTTTTTATTTAGTGTTTCCTTGCGATTAAGGTGTCTGTTCTTTCATCGTTTCCTGTTCTCTTCATCCTGTTTATAGTTTTGACTTCTTTTTGAGTTTGATGATCTGGGTTTCCAGTCTGATTTTTCATCCAGATTTCGTCGGTCCATTCTTTTGGCCAGTCTTTTTTTTTCTCTTTTTAGTTTCATACTTATTGCCCCTGCATCTATTAAATTGTTCAGGTCTGTGATATCATCTGATAGGATGTACGTGGGAGTCTGTTTACTTTCTCTGTTTCTAATTTTAATGTCTCCCAATCTTCGTTCCTTAGGGATTGGAGTTTTGTTTAGTTCTCGTTCATGAAGTGTTCGACATTTTCAACTTCTCTTGCTTCTTCCTCAGTAAGTTCTGTGATTTCGTAGTCTTCGTCCTCCTCAGTTTCAATGTTTATGTTTTGCTCGTTTTCTACCTGTTGGTTTTCGTTAAGGGGTATTTCTCGATTTGTTACTGCGTTTATCTTTTGTTTGATTTCTATTAATTCCAGCTCCGTGATTCACCATTATTATTATTATTATTATTATTATTATTATTATTATTATTATTATTATTATTATTATTATTATTATTAGGAGTTCTCATCATCAGTGATAATAACTGGTGGTGTTCCCTGGAGTCTGAGTGACAACAAGTCTCCCCAGATTTCCAGCACTTTCTACCTCTTTTGACAACTATTGCAAATGAATTTGCATTATCGCAAAATCAGCTTACCATTGGTCTTTTCTATGAGATCAATGGCAATAAGCCTCCCCAAGGTCCAAGTATTCTCCGCACTCTTCCAGTAGAGGTCTTGTTAGTGCTTTCTCTCCTCGGTCATTCCATCCTCCTTGACCGTTCATGATTATTGTGTGTGGTATAAGTCGAGGCTGGTGCCATCTTTTTAATGGGGGGCACAGTTTAAAAGATTCCCTGCAGTTTTAGTTCCCTTGGTTAAATGTGCTGATGTTCTTTCTATGTGTTTATTTTATTTCTATTCTAACTTCAACGTGACTGGTTATCGTTTATGTGTGTTGGTTTCCGCATTCGAGGATTTTCCTTAACACAGAAAGAATTACACACAGACACAACGGCCAGTTAGCTGGCGGCCAGTCAGATAGACCCCGTTTAAAAAAGAGCATGCAACAATTTTCTGACCAAGGACTCCCCCACATACTTGCTGATGGAACGAAAGAACGACACGGATATTAATTTCCTCACATCGATGTCACACATACTCAACACATACTCGAACACTGACAAAAAAGCAACTACATAAACATACGTCTTACAGGGATGAATCTCATTATCTTAATTCTCTAAACAAAGAAAAACAATTAAACTGTCTGAACTTACGTAGGCAAAATGAACAATTCAATCATAAAAAACGTAATATATGAATAATGTATGCTTCATTAATTCTGTTTTACCTTCCTCTTTTCACACACTTATTTTGTTTATTACTTGTTAGTGTGAATCATGGGAGGTGACGGTGGTTAAGTGGATATCGACACGGACTGAAGACCTGGGTGTTCCAAGTTCGAATCCAGTTGGTTCCACAGTATCACTTTCACTTGACAACCTTCTCGTGGTCCTTCCTGTAAGTATCCGATGTCTTTCCAGAAAGATTTCTAACTAGAAAAACATCGGGGAAACTAATGCCAACACCAGAATCATCTGATTCACACGAAAGAAGAAGAAGAAGAAGTGTGAATCATAACACACAGAGACAAAAACAACTCGTTTACCTTATCCATAGTAAGATTCACATCACAAATCTCTGAAACAATTGAATTTTGGCAAAAATGTAGTATAGTTAACAGTGTAAAAAAGCCAAAAGGAGAATATAGAATAAATCACATTTACTAAACGTAAAACACAGTTCTGAAACATTTTATAAAAGTGTTTTTTTTTTAATTATTTTAGAATTTGGTTCGTAGCCTCGAAGGCATGTAGAAAATGTATGCCTACGGTAGGCCAAACGCTTCGATATACTGCAGCTTATTTTAGAACAAAGACAACTTTTAACAGTTTCAGTAAGTTAAAATATACAGATATGACGAAAATTAAATGTTAATGCGTTTGATTACACTTATTAGTTGTATTTTTGTTTAACTTTCGATTTTCCAGTTGTTAAACATACAATTTTAAAGCTAAAAAGTAAGTAAATTACGACAGTCATGTTAGATCTATTTTATAAGCCTTCGAGGCAACGGAAGTTATTCTAAAGTAAAAATAACACTAACAAAAAGTTTCAGAACTGTAAAACTATGAAGATCAATAGAAAATAAAATGTTCTTGCGTTTGGTAAAACAGTATTTGTCGTATTTTTTCCTCTTTTTTACGATGTTAGCTATACTATACTTTCGCCGATTCTTTTACTAATGTGTGTGTAATTTCCGTGTTTCTCGCTTTTAGGTTACTTAAACATTGCTATTTTTATTGACTATTCATCGTTTATTTATTGAAATCAAAAATTCAACAGTGTGAATTACCAAAACCATTTATAAAATACTATTTTTAAAATAATTTAATCGACCAGAATGCATTACTGTTTCTTCGTAAACAATCAGTTATTTTAATTATTTTTTAATACACGCTGGTCGTTAGAAAAGCAGGAAATTTAGGGTTGTAAATTTTATTGTTTAGATTTTATTTTGTTTAAATTTTATATTGCGTCTGGCTTATTCACTTCTTCGATTTGCACGGACGACATTTTAGCATATGTGAGTGTATTATGATATTAGTTTAAAGATTAACTTTTATAAAGTTATTCTTTGCAACAAAATACATTGCCGTTTGACAAATTCCCCGCTTTTCTAGCGACCACCCTATAGTTAAAACAAATGAATAACTTCGTAACTATTCGAAATTTGAAAAGAATGTAGAAGCATTCACTTAGTCGAATAAAATGGGGTGAACTATGTTTAAAAAAATTTTTTTAATATGATAGCGTCGAAAAATGAGAGATAGACGGTGTCTTGTTCAAAAACATAACCCCATGAAACACAGTTCCCGGTGGAATTGGCGTCTGTGGAAGTAAGTGTAAGCGGTAGGGTGAAATTTCCTGCGACCTCTTAAACAAATGATTGTGTTCAGAGAAGCTGTTTAGCCGGCATTTTTTTCTTCTTAAATTTAAAAAAGAATGAAATGAACGCATATATTCTGAAAACAGGCATCACAAATTGACCTAAGTGGCTGGCGGAACGAGTTAGTATATAAAGGTGTTCGGTCAAAACTAAAATGGTCAATAAACTAGGGGGAAATTGACTTTACTTTGTTATATAGATATATATATAAAACTGCTTTATAACGAGTTTCTTACCTAGTACTAACTAAAACAGAAATGAAAACTATTAACAAGCTCATGTGATCGCATGAGAAAGCCCTACACGTGAAATATATTAGCCAATCAAAAGCAGTTTAGCTGAAAATAAATAAAAACTGGTTTGGAGCCTATGAAATCCGATATAAAAGCTGATTGAATAGACTAGAAAAGAAAGGCCACTACAGGAGGCCAAAGGACTAGTTACCGATCTTTTGCTTCACTGAATTACCGACATTCAATAGTATTCTCTTTGTTTTCATTATGGTAACACCGCGACCAGAAATTCTTCTGATCAGAAATGTCCTTTTTACCGGGAAAATCTGGTGTTCTTCTTATTCTTTACCGAATGTCATTGCAATGATAAAAATAATTTTAAAACGGATTTCCGAATATTTTGTGACGGAAAACCTTTTTGCTTTATTTTACTATATTATAAGTTTTTTGGGGTGGAGGAGGATTCCCCACTATGGACAGACCTATTTTTTCTACCGGAGGCGGCACTTATCAAAGCCAAGGGCCACTCAAGGATAACTCTTAATGAGACGGGAATGATTTCCAGCTGGAAGATGAGGTACACTATGGGAGTACTAACATTAATCAATGGTATAAACTGCGTCTGATTACTTTTTGAGTGATTCGTGACAATTTTTTATACTGAATTAGAAGATGACCAAGTAGTAATAACTAGAGAAGCAGTCATGCGGCAATGTGTTTAACAGGGAGAAATCACTTGCAACGAACCACTGGTTACAGAAATTCTGTCTGAAGCTAGACACATGGAAGAGGAAAGTTCTTGCTGCTATCATCACCATCGTCGTTGTGGACCCACGTTGTTGATAAAACGCACACCGAGACTAGTTGTTTTAGTTTATAAAAGGTTTATTTATTTAAAATGACAGAAACAGATACTTCGCATGGGTGTGAGATAGATAGATAGATAGATAGATAGATAGATAGATAGATAGATAGAAAGAAGAAAAAGCTATAACTACAAAAAACGAAACGATCTTCAATTTTCGGGGAATATATATAGTGATAGGGTTTAACAAATTTTAATCTATATAGATAGGCATGACATAAAATTACACACACACATATATATATACATACATATATATATATATATATATATATATATATATATATATATATATATACAGTATCTACAATAAGTGAGTACACCCAACGAATCTTTTACTTTTTACTTCATAGAACTTTAATTTTTCGTAGGATTTAAATGAAACTCGGTGTGAACATAGCCATGTAGTGGTTTAATAGCTTTATAAACTATGAAGGAACAAATATCTTGTCAATGCAAAAGAATTGAACAAAAACATTTGGAACAAGTAACAAAAAGTGAGTACACATGAGCATTTTAAACAAATAATCTTATTTTTAATACTTTGTATGACCTCCATTGTTATCAATAACAGCAGACAACCTCCTAGCCATTGATTCGACTAGTTTATGACATGTGTCCGCCGGAATTGCGTTCCATTCACATTTGATGACTTACTTCAGTTCGTTATTATTTCTCGGATTTTTTCCTTCAATTGTCCGTTTATTCTTGGAAATTGCTCCTCATGACAATGATTTAGATGAAAAAACTCGTGAAACTATTGTTAATTTATTCAAGAGTGGTCATTCATATAAGGAAATTAGTGACAATGTAAATATCAGCCGAAATATGGTAGCAATAGTTGTTCAACGGTACAAAAAAGCTGGAACTGTAAAAAATGGCCGCCGTCCCGGTCGACCAAATAAGTTTTCTGATCGAACTAAGAGGCGCATCAAACAACTAATAGAGGGACACAGACGTCGGAGTGCTGCTAGCATCGCAGAAGAAATTTTGCACAATTTAAACGTAACTGTGAGTGCTCAGACAGTGCGCAACATTCTCCATGAAGATGGGTTTAAAGGCTGCATGCCTCGGGGGAAGCCTCTTCTTAAAACTTCTCACAAAAAGAAGCGCTATGAATTTGCTAATGAACATAAAGACAAAGATATGCAGTTTTAGCACAAAATCCTTTGGTCTGATGAGACAAAAATAAATCTATTTGGATTAGATGGCGTTAAGCGTGTGTACCGACGAAAAGGGGAAGCTTACAAGGATAAGTCTGTCGTGCCAACTGTAAAGCATGGAAGTGGGAGCTTAATGGTTTGGGGGTGTATGAGTGCCAAAGGAGTTGGACGACTTGCTTTCATCGAAGGCAAAAATGGATTCCAAACTCTATTGCCAGATATTGGAGGAAAAAATGTTACCAAGTCTAACAAGTGTTGGCAGACGTGGAGTTTTCCAGCAAGATAACGACCCTAAGCACACATCTCGGGCTACTAAGGCGTTCTTAGACAGTAAACGGGTTAATACCTTACCATTGTCGAGTATGTCACCTCATTTGAACCTAATAGAGCATTTGTGGGAGCATCTGAAACGGAAAATTGAAGGGAAAAATCCGAGAAATAATAACGAACTGAAGTAGGTCATCAAATGTGAATGGAACGCAATTCCGGCGGACACATGTCATAAACTAGTCGAATCAATGGCTAGGAGGTTGTCTGCTGTTATTGATAACAATGGAGGTCATACAAAGTATTAAAAATAAGATTATTTGTTTAAAATGCTCATGTGTACTCACTTTTTGTTACTTGTTCCAAATGTTTTTGTTCAATTCTTTTGCATTGACAAGATATTTGTTCCTTCATAGTTTATAAAGCTATTAAACCACTACATGGCTATGTTCACACCGAGTTTCATTTAAATCCTACGAAAAATTAAAGTTCTATGAAGTAAAAAGTAAAAAATTCGTTGGGTGTACTCACTTATTGTAGATACTGTATATATATATATGTTTATTAAAATCAGAGTCAAAATGGTTTTGACTATAACGGAGTGATAATGCCGAATAGATCAGTATAGCTAAACAAATATAGGAACATTTAAAATATGGGTATTGTTATAGAGGACTCCAAATACCGCAGATATTAATATCAGCTCAATGGAATATTGTTATATCAACTAGAGCTATTATAATGTTAGTCAAGACAAATATATATATATATATATATATATATATATATATATATATATATATATATATATATATATATATATATATATATATAAAGTTAGTTGAGATCAGTATAACAAACCTTCATGACAGGTCACACATGGAATAAATTTATGGTCTACTCGACCATAGAGACAAACACCTGCGTGATCATCATTTCACTGTTTTCACCCTTTTTTTCTCTCCTACTGCCACCACCCATCTCCCACTGTGCACGCACAATTCTTGGGTACACTGACGAAGGCCAAAGGATTACAGGTGAAAATTGTGTTCTCCTTTCTTGAAAAAAAACTGTTTTCTATATCAGGGAAAATTGATATTCATAACGTCAAAGTATAGAAAATAAATTGTGAAAATATATAAAAATATATTTTTCACATTGATTTTTTATACACACACACACACACACACACACATATATATATATATATATATATATATATATATATATATATATATATATATATGTGTGTGTGTGGGGGGTATAAGTAGATTTGGAGTACGACATATAGTAAGATAAATTTCAGAAGAAACATTATTTTAATCAATGAAACAGGCGGGTGGAAAAAAATTGCTAAAATTTTCCTAAAGGCCTTATCGTATGACCCTCTAAGAGGAGACAACAGAATTATGAATTAAAAACTAAGAAAACCGATGAGATATGAGGGAAAAATTGTTTCAGTTGTAGAAAACAATTGAGATATATATATATATAATTGTGTGTGTGTGTTTGTGTGTGCATAGAAAATATATATGCTTATATATGTACTCGAAATATATGTATAAAATATACATAGATGTCGCATTAACAAAGGAAATGTGACATCGATGTACATTTTTTCTATATATTTCGAGTACATATATACGTACATATATACGCACATTTATATATATATATATATATATATATAGATAGATAGATAGATAGATAGATAGATAGGTAGATATAAAGATAGATAGAATTTATTACATATTTTTATTGTTCCAGATAGATAGATAGATAGATAGATAGATAGATAGATAGAATTTATTATATATTTTTTATTGTGATAGATAGATAGATAGATAGATAGATAGATAGATAGATAGATAGATAGATAGATAGATAGATGTCACTACATCAGCGTCCCTACACGTGTAACAACAGAAGAGATAATCCCCCACTAGATTTCGAAGTCGATTTTGAATCTTCATGTGTAACTTTGTGGTAGTGATGGGGGGGGGGAGATGCAGGTAAATATACTTAAAGGATTTTTTGTATACGGTCGTGAGAAAAATAATATTTTGTAGCCCATTTCTTTTTTTTTGTATGATAACTAAAATAAGAACAAAGTGTAGTATCTGTTCTTATGCTACACTTAGTCTATTCTGTCCTCGGTCAGTGAAGGAGAAATCCTTCTAGATGGAGGCATTTTTTTTTTTCTTCCAATACAGAGTTCTTCTTTTTGGTGACCTGGATTTTCCCCACATTAAAAACCAACAGTTGGTCTAACTTTGCCATCGTTGGAAGGCAAGTAAATCGGAACTAAAGCCACCGTTTTCGCACTGAAGCTAAAACATGGCAGTCTGTGAAGTGTGTCGCCTTGCGCTCCACCAATTAACTCTCCTTGTAAGTGTCTGATTATTTGCTTAAGGACCATCCACTTCCGTCGGAGTTAGGGTTCCAATATTTTTTACAATAATGTTTATCATCTGCAAAAGTCATTTAACGTTGATAGATTTTTTTTCATGAAAAAAGGGGGGGGGAATGTGGACAAAATTATTTTTCGTTTGAAGATATTCCTTTTTTATTTTTTATTTTTAAGATTCGTCCAAGTATCTGTATAAGTGACTCGTCAGTAAGTCGTTGGCCTTCGTGCTACGATCACGGTGTAGTATCTGTTCTGTTGTCAGCCGAAAAAGGGGACGTTCTCCTTGACTGGGGCACTTTTTATGTTTGTCTCATCTAGAATGCCCTTTTAAAAAAACAGATTTTCTGTCTAATTCTGCCATCAGTTAATTGACATTAAGTAGACACAAGAAATAAAAATCAAACAAAATCAATCACACACTATGAATAGTCAAATCACACACTCTGAAAACACCTTCACAAACAAGAAACATTGTAAAAACTGTCTGATTCTGAACAAAGACAAACTACTCTTTGACCTGGGATGACCTTAATGGTCGAAAGGTCGTTTAACACCAACAAACAAATAAAATCCTTGTGGGGAGGCAAATATATGGAGTCTTTTCGGTAGGTTGGTCTCATTTTAGTTTGAAATACTATTTTTGTAAGTCGCTATTTTCTTGCCTCCCTACGAGGGCAAACTTAAATATAACGTCTGTTTTTAATGTGGATGATATCCAGCCCCCCCCCCCCAAAAAAAGGCACTCTGGGTGAGATTGAAATACAAATAGCATTTTCGTAAGTTTTATATGGTTTAGTTTGAAATTGTATTTTCAATGCGTTTACGCATCTTTATAAAACAATGTTTGTCTGTTTGTCTGTCACAGTTAAGTTTCAAATAACATTTTTCGTCGGTCTTTCGCGCTTCAGTTTGAAATAGCATTTTATCGCTAAACGTGCCGACTGAATGGACGCATCTAGCATAAGATACATCTAAACATTTCTATAAGAGAGTATGTCCATCGATAGGTTGGTCACGCTTCACTTTGAAATAGCATTTTCGTCGGGCTGTTACACTTCAGTTTTGAAATCGCATTCGTAGATGCGTCCAAGTAACTCTATAAGAGGCTTTGTGCGTCGATCGGTAGTTTTAAATATAATTGTCATCATTTAATCGGCCGATTGAATGGGTGTATCGTAGGGGTGGCCACTGACAGTTTGTTTTGACCAAAAATGAATAGGTACTCCTCATTGAAAAAAAAATGAATACTCCTAATTGAAAAAAAAAACGAATGCTCCTGATAGAAAAGAAAAAATACTTCTGATTGAAAAAAATAATAGTTCTGATTGAAAAAAATTATTAATCCTGATTATAAAAATGAATACTCCTAATTCAAAAAAATGAATACTCCTAATTCAAAAAAATGAATACTCCTAATTAAAAAAAAATGAATGCTCCTAATTCAAAAAAATGAATACTCCTAATTCAAAAAAATGAATACTCCTAATTCAAAAAAATGAATGCTCCTAATTCAAAAAAATGAATACTCCTAATTCAAAAAAATGAATACTCCTAATTCAAAAAAATGAATGCTCCTAATTCAAAAAAATTAATACTCCTAATTCAAAAAAATGAATGCTCCTAATTCAAAAAAATGAATACTCCTAATTCAAAAAAATGAATACTCCTAATTCAAAAAAATGAATGCTCCTAATTCAAAAAAATTAATACTCCTAATTCAAAAAAATGAATGCTCCTAATTCAAAAAAATGAATACTCCTAATTCAAAAAAATGAATGCTCCTAATTCAAAAAAATGAATACTCCTAATTAAAAAAAATGAATACTCCTAATTCAAAAAAATGAATGCTCCTAATTCAAAAAAATGAATGCTCCTAATTCAAAAAAATGAATACTCCTAAATGAAAAATAATTATTACTTCTGATTTAAAAATGAATGCTCCTGCTTGAAAAGAAAAGAATACTTCTGATTGAAAAAATAATAGCCCTGATTGACAAAAATTATTAATCCTGATTAAAAAAATACTCCTGATTTAAAAAAAATGAATACTCCTAACTCAAAAAATGAATACTCCTCATTGAAAAAAAAAGATACTTCTGATTAAAAAAAGGAATGCTAAATACAAAAAAATTCATTATGATAGGCAAATTATCTGGATTTTTGGTGCATGGTTTTTTCTTCAATTAGGGGTATTTATTCTTTGGTTAAAAAAACAAATTATTTTCACTTTCATTGCCTTTTTTATTAATACAGCATTTGTTAATTACGTCCAAACAGCTTTTTAAAAGACTCTGTCCGTCACTCTATCCGTGACGCTTAAGTCTGAAACAGCATGTTGGTTCGTCTGTCACGCTTCAATTTGAAATTTCATTTGTAGAGGAGTCCACGCATAATTTCGTCGATCTGTCACGTTTCTGGTCGAAATACACTTTTAGATACGTCCCGGGTCGGTCCGTCTGTCTTTCATATTTAAGTTTGAAATGGCATTACCTCATTAAACGCGTAGATTGAATGGACGCATCTTAAGAATAGCCGTTCTTGCTTCGCATCTTTATTGCAAGTGAATGTCCCTATTTACTTGCCTCCCCACGAGGGCAGAGTTAGACAAAAGGTCGGTTCTTCATGTAGGGGAAATCAAGCTCACCAAAAAGAGACGGATTTCACCTTCACTGACCGAATACAGAAAAGATGAAATGTAGTATCAGAACAGATACTACACTTTAAGATCTATAAATATGAAACATTCTGACCGTAAATTAAATTTTCTAGTGTGAAATCTGTGTGAAAATAAATACAGATTAAATGATGGAGTACATCAACATATTTAATGAGGTTCGACTTCAAAATGTTTCGGATCAAATATAAACGTATTGCAATTGTGAAAACTGTGCAAAAATATAGCTTACATGGCTGAGGTTATGGGATTAAAATAGTGTTAGACGGCATACTCACGTTGATACACCGTTTCCCTTTAAATCACCAGAGTTAAGCGACGTTGAGCCTGGTCGGTACTAAATGGGTGACCATTTAGGAATACCACGTTATGCATGTTGGAGAGCTCTCTGTTGATCCCGGCATTGTTTGCAGTCGTCCTGGACTTCTTGCCATTGGGATCAAGCAATGCCGGTTCAGAAGAGGGGCGGTTGTGAATTGCGCAATCCTTGCTTCACAATAGACTCTCCCGCACAGGCAACACTTACAGGGTGTATCCATTGTCACTCGATACTTGAGGCCTCTCTCTAATGATGTCGAATTAAGCTCTCATTAGAAGCTTTTAAGAGGATTGAAATTTGCTTCAATTTTCAGAATCAGCTTAATTTTGCGTCTTTTAACAATGGTTTAAATCTCATTAAAATGAGAGGTTAAACATTTCCTCCGGGGTCGGAGGTCAATCTCTCTGATGGACCACATTCAAACATTTCAAGAGGTTGGACACCCAAATAATTCATATCAATTAAAAACATCTTTTGGCTAAGATCAAAGTGTACTATATTTCCAATGAATTTGTATACATGTTTTTTTTTTGTAGGCCAGAGTTCTCATTCTGTAGGGCGCTGGCTTTTAAATCCAACTTTTCGACCTTGTGTCACATCTTACCGCTGTGGGGGGGGGGATAAAAAATACATATATATAAGTTCGTAGTTTTTATTATTGTTTTACTGGCGATAGAAACAGAGGTTTTCTTAATATTTTCCACTTCCTAAGCGGTAAAAAAATATTGTATTAAGTCGTCCTTTTTAACAGGACATGTTATTATTTTTATTTTATATACATTTATTAATTAATAAAAATAATCCATGGACACGTGTTTCTGCCTATCAGCTGTCATCAGCATGGCTAACTTGGGCAAGGATCGAACCCTCGATATAATTGTCAGTTGTCTGGCGTTTTACCACCAGACCATGCCCTATTAAAAAGGTCGACTTAATGCAATATTCTTTACCGCTTATGAAGTGGGGAAATACGTAGAAAACATCTCTGTTACTATCGCCAGTAAAGACAATAACAAAACCTACGTAACTTCACATTATGGCGATAAAAAATCGTACATATTTCGGAAAGGTGTTATGGTCCGGTGGTAAAACGTAAAACTACTGACAATAATATCGAGGGTTCGATTCTTGCTAAGTTAGCTCTGCTGATGACGGTTGATAGCCAGAAACGCGTGTTCATGTATTCTTTTTATGTACGTGAAAATTAATTAATAAATATACATACACAAATATATATATATATATATATATATATTTATAAAATAAAATTTTCAACAGATTAAGGATATTTTAAGTTAAGATGACTCCCTTCATAGAGTAAATATGGTATTGTGGTAACTGCAATGATTTTAAGTAAGAATAGAATAGATAGTGTAAAATAGACAGAATACGTCCCACGACCCCTCACACTCCACATTTTGATACCCTTGTGTTTGATTTTTTACATTTTATTTTTTAGCAAATAAATAATGCAAAGTGTAGTAGTTGTTCGTATACTATACTTCATCTGTTCTGCCCTTAGTCGTTGAAGAAATCCTTCTAGACTGATGCAATTTTTATGTTTGTCACCATCTAGAGTATCCCTTTGTGGGGATATGGATTTAATCCATATTAAAACCGACCTTATCCTCGAGGAAAGGGTTAAGGTGATGGATGGATTGTTAATTGAATGATGAAAAATGTTTCAAAATGACGAATTGAATATAGAAAATTCGATTACTTATAGGGACGGTTCATGACAAATATTCGCTGACATTGAATTTGAAGATAGCCATCTTGTATTTGTATTATTTTAATTATTCAAACTACTGTTCTCACCTTGAATGTTATTCTCACAACATTTCGGCCGATCTCGGGGGTGGTCATGTCGAACTCTGGAATCTGTAAGGAATTTCTAACGGAACCCTTTATTTAATCCACGGGCGTAGCTTTCTCTCGTTGTCAACCATGACATGGTAGAAGTCTTAAGTAATTTGTAATTGTATTCTTAGCAACGCCGGTACTGAGGATTGAACCTGTAACCTCCATAAGACTGATCCTCACTTAAAATTTTTATCCGTTGCGCCACGGTCCTTGCGGACCATGTTGTAGTCTACGGAGAAACAGTAACGTGTTAATGAGTACCACACATGGGCAGTTCTTGGAAAGAAATTCTATTTGGGAGAATTCTACCTGATCCTGCCCAGCGAGATATAGCATCAATAAATCTGAGAACCATAAAACGTGTGCAGTTGTCTTCTTGATAAAATTTTGTTGTAGATTTACGCACGTGCGTTACTATAAAGGGACTTGAAGTTAGCAACAACTCTGCCTATTCCTTTTTTCTCAACAAATCACATGTTTCTATTTGCGTTCGAACAGACAAACTCCCCAAACACCACAATGTTTAATACTATTTAGATTGAAAATTAATAAAATTGTTACATTTCATCGTATGCAGCTTGTGGAAGCTACGCTGTTTTAAGAAGTAGTCCATCGCGTTGTGGTTACACTTCCCGACTTACTGCCGTCTGTTGTGTGATTTTTTTTTTTATTTGTTTGTTTGTTAGGCGAATCGGTTAGAGGTCACGGAAAAGGAGAAAGTCACACTTTTGACAATAACTTTGGTTCTGTTCATCGATCGGGAAGACTTCCCATAATATGAAGAAGTAAGACTAAGATGAGACTTTGGTTCATTCTTACGTTGTCAGGCGGAGATATGTAGTTACACGACTGAATTATTGCTCTAATCTTTAAATCCCTTCAGTAAAGGTAGAGTATTGATTTACTCCTCTCCAGGAGTTAGGCACAAGACCAGTTTTTATCTTACTCCCACAAGTAAGATGTGACCCAAGGTCGGGTCGGGAAAGTGGGGTTTAAAAATTGCCTGGGCAGCCCTGTCGGCATTCCCTGGTAGGGCGCCTCAGGCAGTAAGCAATAAACTTACTCCTCCCTAAAGAGAGGAGGCGAAGCCTGGGAGGGTGGACCTCCTAGAACTGCACAGGACCGACCCATAGACCGGCGTAAATCAAGCCCCAAAGGCGAAGACAATACCAGTTTATGGGGTGTAGTATCCATCGGAACAGATACTACACTTTGATCTTAGCCAAAAGGCCAAGTAAAGTAGAGTATTGATTTACTCCGCTCCAGGAGTTAGGCACAAGGCCAGTTTTATCTTACTCCCACAAGTAAGATGTGCCCCAAGGTCGGGTCGGGAAAGTGGAGTTTGAAAAGCCAGCGCCCGAGAAAGTGAGCACTCTGGCCATTAAAAATTGCCTGGGCAGCCCCGTCGGCATTCCCCGGTAGGGGCGTCTGAGGCAGTAAGCAATAAACCTACTCCTCCCTAAAGAGGGGAGGCGAAGCCTGGGGGGGGTGGACCTCCTAGAACTGCACAGGACCGACCCATAGACCGACGTAAATCAAGCCCCGAAGGCGAAGACCATACCAGTTTATGGGGTGTAGTATCCATCGGAACAGATACTACACTTTGATCTTAGCCAAAAGGCCAAGTAAAGTAGAGTATTGATTTACTTCTCTCCGGGAGTTAGGCACAAGGCCAGTTTTTATCTTACTTCCACAAGTAAGATGTGACCCAAGGTCGGGAGCCAAGTAAAGTAGAGTAAAGTGAAAGTAAAATTAAATTCGTATGAATCAACATAGTACAACTTAGTTGACCGGCTTGATTCGGTTGTGGGTATTGTTGCAAGAAAACCCACGTAATATTTGCTAACATCCCTAAGTGAAAGTGGTATTATGGAATCGACTGAATTCGAACTCAACACTCCTAGATCGTCAGTCGGCGTCGTTATCGACTTAACGGGAAGTGGTGTGATCAAGTTGATGAATTTCTCAGGACAGCCAAACACACTAGTAGAACTCCTATCGTGATGCAGTATCAAATGATTTTCTGAAGGCAGTAAACACAATATACATCGCCATGTTCTTTAAGCAGAATCTCATGTCCATCGTACCCTCCAGATAACGCATTGCCTCCCTGGTAGCATATTTGGTGTGATGGCCCTGTTCAATATATTTTTTAAAAACACGAGAAAAGATCTTACCAGTAAGAGATCGAAGTGATATGCCACGATAGTATCCACAGTCCCCTTTCCTGGCCTTCATAAAGATTGGAACAATGTTGCTATCTTTCCAATCTTTAGAAACCTGCTCCAGATCTAAGATCTGTAGATACAACTGGTGAAGGCATCTGTTGAACCGATTGAGACGAAAAAGAAAGAGAGATCTCTTTACTTGCACTAAAGACTGAGATAAAGAGGTTTCCGTTAAGTCTCGAGAAACAATGGACAGCCCCTGTAAGGTTGCCTGCACAGGGAGTCTAGTGTGAAGCAAGGGTTGACAAATCACTAACCCCACCTCTCTTTAATCAGCATTGCTTGGATCAGGTAGCAAAGAGAAATCTAAAACGACTGGAAACAATGCCGGCGTAAGCATAGAGCTCTCCCATATACAACATCTTAAGATCAGATTAAGAACAGCAATGGCGTAAACCATTTGCAGATTTAATCAGATTATTTAAGAACTAACAGTAAATAAGAATTTAGATGACATTTTTGTGAACTATCGGATGAGACATTTAACAGAATGTTAATGTACTTTTATTATTAATGGAGATTTGGTATATGTCTGTCTGAAGCCGAAACTATACTAATACTTCCATTAATGTATTATTGTACTATTTAAAAAAATTCTCAATTCAGTTTACTATACTATTTTAGACTAATGTACTATCTTTAAATGCTCAATTCATGAGGTTGGGGCTAGTGTAGTATCTGTTCTGTTGTCATGGTAGCATGCACCTCCTCTTTTGTGAGTAGTCTAGAATCTATTTTGTTATCATGAGTCCATCCTTTCAGGCATTACGAACAGAAATCACGTGGATCAGTTTAAAATGACGTTGGATACATTTAGAGAAAGTTGTCAGGAGGGAGAAATTGAGGGGGCACTTTTGGGAGTTGTCAAATGAACTATTTGACAGAATTTGATCTGGATATCCATACTGTACTTAGAGTTTAGTTTTTTTAAACAGTTGAATTGAGAAGATAGTTAAAGAAGAGATTCCCAAGGAGGCACCACCACCACCAACAACAACAATAACAATAACAACAACAATAACAATAACAATAATAATAATAATAATAATAATAATAATAATAATAATAATAATAATAAAATAAAAATAATAATAATAAAATAATAATAATAATAATAATAATAATAATATCCTCCAATGTAGTATATATTCGTGGTGTCATGATATATAGCCTTAGCTATAGAAAAAATACATATTTGTTTGTGATAATAATTGAGTATGGTGGACATATATGAAAAGAATTGTTCACTTGTATTTCGACTCATATGTATTCCCTTCTCTACTCCTGGTTCATTAGTTTGGCGTTTTGAGAAACCTCAGTGTGGGTGGCACGTAGGGGGTGTGAGGTGAGCTGGATTTCGATTAAATTTCGGCCTCATGTATTTATTTCCTTAGGTTAGAAGAGATCCGATAACCCGAAAAATGGCGGTAAGCGCCGCAAAACAGTCACGTGACACTGCACTTGCGCAGAAGAAGCCAAGAAAAGCAATAGATAAACAAAGCCGTAAATCAGTTTTTTTGTTGTTGTTGTTTTTTTGCTGTTAAAGAAGACCCTTCCGCGTGGAAATATGACGACTTCCTGTTCGGTTTTATAAACACGTCGATAAGGATTAAGACAAGTCTTAAATCAAAAAAAGGGGTGAAGGACACAGTGGAATTTCAGAAATAGTTCCCGGCGCGAGTTGGCTAAGGTTTATTGGAGAATGCCATAATGCCAGTTCTCTTTGAAAAGGCATATATATATATATATATATATATATATATATATATATATATATATATATATATATATATATAGAGATAGATAGATAGATAGATAGATAGATAGATAGATATAAATATTGTAATTACGCTGATTATCTGCTGTAAGTGCAAAACACGTTTCCGTGAATAACTATTTTATCTATAAAAATATATAAAAAATATAAAAAATATATAAAATAGAATTATAAAAACATATATATATATATATATATATATATATATATATATATAAATTTCATACGTACATAAAAGTAATCCATGGATACGTGTTTCTGGCTCACAGTCATCATCAGCGTGGCTAACTTAGACAAGGGTCGAACCTTCGATATTGATGTCTATAGTCCAGCGTCTTTACCATTGGACCAGTTGATTTGTCACTTTTTTCTGCTGTTGTGGCGAAAGTTAAGGTTTGGTGTTATGAGAACTGATACTAAAAATTAGATTCTTAACTTTAAAACTTAATTGAGCATTTAGATCGGGTACAAAAATGTTCAGAAATCCCTAATTTCCGCGGGATTTTGCTGACAAACCGACTTCAAAATTTTACTCTTTCACTAATAAATCCAGATAAAATGATATTGTTTGTTAGATACAATGAATGGAAAATATATTCAAACCAGAATTCTAAGTATGAACCATCATATGTCATTTTTTAACTGTATTCAATAAACGAGAACTGTAAAATTGTACAAAATTATAAAAAAGACTAAACACTTTCCCTTTAGAAATGCCTACAGCATATTCCCAAAGTAGTCACTGGTCACCACTTAAATCATTCATTACCTCTCAGTAAGATGCAAATTATCCAGAAGACCACTAATACTATGAAATGCTACCTGTGGCAAATCCTGGTAATTAGTTCTACAAAGTTTCCCTAGAGGACCAGTGAAAGTGGTAGGGCTTCTTGTAGTTCCATCAATTAACTTAAAGATGGCTCTAAATGGCAGTTCATTTTGATGAATGATATGTAACTTCCTTTTAAGTTTTTTCTCCAAAGTTGTAACCATCCCTGTTTCACAACCAGTGTGTTATTGGTATTGTCGATCAAAATTGCCGTAACAGTATTTACACTGTTGTACTCTTCTAGAACAGCAGCAACATCCTCTGCTAGAAGAACACAAGTTGCATCAATGTTGGGTATCACTCTATGTGCTAGATATTTATTTGTAGTTCCTGTCTCTCTGGTAAATGCTAAGTGGCGATCTGGTCCCTTGCTTTTCTTAATCATTTTTTCATTCTTTCCCCTGTAACCTCTTTTTAATACAAAGTGTCCTTATCAACTCTGCAATCAACTCCAATGCAGATAAGATGTTTATATTCCTGGACATGTTTTTGATGGCTGGTTACCTTCACTCTTGCCTTTTCCCTATCTATTTCTAATTTGTCTATAATAATATCTTTTAAATTAATGATTGGATGAAGAAGGCCCATGTGTTGTAAGTCTAATAGAAAGGCATTAGCAAGGCAACCTCCAAGGTTAGAAGATATATCACCTCTAATCAGTTCAATAAAATTTCTAGGGACTTTTAAAAGACTGTAAGGTCCCTTAGACTGTCCCCCATGCTCAAAACTGTCATCGGTTGTTTCTTCACTGGAAGATGTCTGTGAAAATATTTCTGATGTAGAGGAAGCAACATGTAGAGAATCTTGTTGCTGTCTTAAAAGATATACCTGTCTAATCTTTCTGCTTCAGCTTAATCTTTTTTTTATTTTTGACAGCATCTTCGTCAATAGGTCCAAGTTGGAAACTGCCTTTTGGTCCTGTTTTCTCTCTCTGATCTTTTAAATATTCTCTCTCTTCAATGGGAATCTGAAATTTCAAAATGTGCATGTGTTTAATAACAGATCTAGCATATATGACAAATATTAAGGAAAATATCACAATATTATTTACTAGAAAAAGGAAGATATTCAGAAGTAAATTCATATTTTTCAGTTAATTAAAATATTGAAAATTGGGACATGAATTAGTTCGAATTAAAAAAGGCAAACAAAAAACAACCATAGACGTAGCATTACCTTCTTGTTAGGAGGATACGTGCAGACTATATGCCTTGTTCCGCAATTTTGTGTATTGCACTTTGCAGCAAAGTCATCACATCTTAAGACAGGCAGTTTGCAGCAACATAAAGAAATATAAATAATTTATCCAGCTGTTCTTTAACTATTTTCACTTTGAATGCAGTAAAAGTGTTCCTGTTTATAAGTTTGGCCCTCTTGAAGCAAAATACTTTCACCTTCTGCCCTATATAATATTCCCTTAACAAATGCAATTGTGGGTTAACTGCTTGCCAAATATTGATTATTTCTTTTGTAATCAATTTTGAAATATAATTATTTGAAAAGTGGGAATAAGTATTTTCAAGAAAATAACTAAACTGGATAACTTGTCGCAAACTTAGGGGTTCCGTTTTATCCAAAGGACAAGATGGACCACAAAATCTTTTAGAACTCTTACTACGAGTTAAAACAGACATTTTTATCTGAGAAAAAAGAAGAAAATAAATGAATAAGTCTAAAACAGTTTGATTTATAATATCTTCTAGTTTCATATAAAAGAAATGGCTGACAATTATGGTTAAGAGTTTTGGTTAACTTTAGTGATAGTGTGTTTGAGTTAGGGTTAGGCTGCATCTAAAATTGTGGCTTGAAATCGCAGGACCATTTAAACAGACTCTCAATACTGTTTGAGTTATGGTAAAATCCTTCTTTTTTTTTAAATTTTACCCAATAATTTAGATTTTAGAGTGGGGATAATTTTCCCAAATAAATTTAATGTAAAATGATCATTCAATTGATGACCATCACACTAATAAAAATACTCTAAAATCTAAAATATTGGGTAAAAAAACAACAAAAAAGGGTTTCTCTAGCGACATAATCAGTAATTTTATACAAAAAAATGGTCAATAAAAAATTCAAAAACAAGTGTTGGGTATTTTTTGTGTGATGGTCATGAAGTGGATGATCATTTTACGTGAAATTTATATGGTAAAGTGATCTCCCACTCTAAAATCTAATTTATTGCGAAAAATATTTTTAAAAAACGGATTTCTCTAGCGACATAACCGGTAAGTTTACACAGAAAAAAAAATGGTCCGTAAAAAATGGAAAAATAAGTGGTGGGTAATAACTTAAAAAGAGTCAAAAATTAGCTTAAAGTATGTCGAGTATAACATAGTATCAGCTATATTTTTTAATACAAAACTGAAACATTGATACAATTTAATTTGAAACACGTAAAAAAACAGAAAGAACGAAACTGTATTACTTACCTAAAAATGGAAATATAATTTCTTCAGCGGAGAAAAACAAACGCGTTTCAATTAACGCCATATACACTTAAAATATAAAATTATGTAGATTAAACATACTTTTTTTCTTTCTATTTCAAATAATTAAGTTTCTTGCATAAAAATACAAAATTAATAATTATTAAAATCCAACAACGGTCAATAGTACATACAATTCATAAACAATAACAACAACAGCATTTAAAACGGTGTAAACTTTAATATTAACCAAAAAGAAAGTTCCAGAGACCCTATGATAAACAAACTATATTTATTTTATTTCATCATTAAAATGAAGACATTTTTCGGTTTAATGGTGTTTTATTGATAATTAAAATGAGTATAATTTGTTTTCTACTGAAAAATCACAAATCCTGAATTCAATGAGAGAAAAAAAAGAAGCGATCTTTTATCGCTGTCACTTGCGTAAATAGTAAAATACTGTTTACTAAACACTGTATAGTTAATCTCTATTTTGCCTTTACAAGGGTATATTTTTCATTATTTATAATACTTATTTATTTTTATTTGATTTATTGAGAACAATGTACATAATTTAGTTGACAAAATCTTTATTAAATGACATTTACACATTTTTATTACCCTAACTGTGCGAAAGTTTTGACGGCAATAAATCTTTCACTGATCACCGAAAGGACATGCGAAATCGTTAATTTCCAACCTTTAAAGTCGTTTCCTCACTTAACGGTAACGATTTGGGAAAAATGTCGTTATTTATCATGCCAAACTTCAACTATCATTACCATCGCATTACCACGGTTCCAAAATCGACCTGCCCTATTAGACCAGCACGCCCTGTCTAGAAATATGTACGATTTTTATCACCTAAATATTTAATGTATTTTTATGTAATTATTTTTTGCTTGGCGAATTTCTCACTTACTGTGCCTAACCAAAGTAAACGAATGTAAATTGGACATTTAGTCACCGTATATGGTTTTATTTCGGAAAAAGTATTTATTTTCCTTTTGGGTGACTGCCCTAATAACATCAAGCAGATAAATATAATGATACACACACAGCTTGTATTGCTCTTAATAAATATAATTGAAAACTCTCGGAAATGTTAATAAAAATAAAATCGAACACTCCCGGTATTGTGAACAAAATAAAAAAC
>OY744520.1:195750809-195753309 GCA_963556195.1 Sepiola atlantica | reverse complement strand
CTACAAGTTGGGATCTGTAATTTTAATTAGCTGACTATACAAATGGTGACCATTAGTGTGTCTGAGTAGATGGATGGTTTGGCGACGGATTTTAATTTATTTATCTACTATGATAAATAGAAAAAAATGTCATGACAAAATTTTACCAAGTATTTAGCTATTTGTGTTCTTTTACTTCGAATTGATACACGTGTTGAATTAACCACTGAAAGATAACAAGTAGGGTGGCGTTGGAATGATGCATACATTACATAGGCTTGACGTTAAAATTAAAATCTTGCCATAAAGTCTGGAATTCGGAGGCCGCGATCGCGCCACCTAGTGGGAAGCATATAGAGGGGGTTTAAAGAGTTACGTACTAGCGTTGGGTAGAGTAAGATCCACGGGAATCAGCTTGTGTCAAGCGATATATACGAACCAATTGCGGTACGGATCAAAAATCGGCCTATCTGCCATCAGATAAGATAAACATATTTATAACATAGCTCTACGCTGTGTAGCTATTACAATTGCTTAATATCATAAAATGTATATTTAGATAAATATATATATATATATATATATATATATATATATATATATATATATATATATATATAAAGATGAATGAAAGAATAACAAATCTATTTCAACTTCGATTGTTCAATGCTATGGTGTACTCGGTAAAACATGTTTATTATTCTTTCCTTAAGCCAAGGCTTTTCAAAGATTAAAATCTTATCATCAGAGAAATTACATAGATGGATAAAGTTGGCGGTGAAGGGAGATTTAATGATGGAAAAAATTATTTTATTTTATTTTTATTTTCATGTATATATATATATATATATATATATATATATATATATATATCACTTGGAATCGGAGTTGTTTGTGGTGAGTTAGAAATGTGATTTGAACGAACACAGAATGTTCATATCTCTCTCTCGTATATATATATATATATATGTATATATATATATATATATATATATATATATATATATATTTGTTATTGTTAATTTTTATTTTTTTATTTTTTATTTTTTTATTTTTTTTATTTAAAATATATATATATATATATATATATATATATATATATATATAGAGAGAGAGAGAGAGAGAGAGAGAGATAGAGAGAGAGAGAGAGAGAGAGAGGGAGATATGAACATTCTGTGTTCGTTCAAATCCCATTTCTAACTGACCACAACACCACTCCAACTCCAAGTGATATATTACTTGACTACTCATGCATGAAAAAGAATGAATGAATAAAATATATTTATTTTTAATAACGTTTTTTTCATATTTTATGCGTATATAAAATAACATTAATATTATTAATATTCATATTAAAATTAATAATATTAATATTAATGAGATCTGTATTGTTATTGTTCCAGTTTACAAGAGGTGTTAATATCGTTTTTAATAAAGTGGAAATTTTCGCCCGTTACTCTTGTTGTGGGTCTTTTATAAATTGTTTGAGGAGCGACAAATATTAAGAAAAGAAGAACGACAATGATCTTCAATGGATGTAACGAACAATATTGATTTCCGAAAAAAAGAGTGTTGGGCCTGTCGTGTTTGCAACTGCGTGCGTAGTGGTATATATTTACAACGAAAGTTCAATCAAAAGAGAGTAATTCAGCAGGTGATTAAGTAAATTATTTTCCACTATGGTAGGAGTTTTTGTTGAGTGTTATACGCACGGGAATAAAGATCATACGTATGAACGTAGAATCTTTATTCATGGTGATGTTGGTAGTCGGTTGCTCTGTTGTAATTGTTGGCGATGCTGATGATTGGATCCTGCCTAGCTGTTGTTGCTAATTCCAAAAGAAAAGAGTGAACGAAACAGGCTGCTTTCGTAACTGCCCTTTTGACGGATAAAAGAAATGTTTAGTTATAGGTTTGGCGTTTTTGTTGTCGCGAAAAAGAAAGTGAAGAGTGCTGTAGCTTTGTGTGACATTGTAGACATCTTGGATCGAACTGATTTCTTTTCGTTCCAAACCAGTGCTTTTATAGACAACTTCGTAGAAGGTTCAAGATACGGCTGTTTTTGTTTTCGTGCATGTATTTGATTGGCCAATCTGTGCGCTGGTAATTAAGTCGCGCATGCGCAGTTCATTCAACTTTCAATATTCTAGGTGAGAACAACTAAGCTAGTTAGTTATATTATTTAGTAAAATATCCACAACCTGGTTGTTGTTACAATTCGTTAAACATCGAACATGGCTTGACTTACCGTATACTTAAAAAAGTGTTAAATTTAAGTTAAAGCATTGCATATAGCATATTAATTATTAGTCGTATAATGAAGCGTTTTGTAAGAAACAAGAATTTACGTAAATCTCGCAGAGTAAGGTTTTAATGACGGTCCAAACTTTATAAGAACTCCTGTTCATCTAACACAGTAATAACACTGACAACAAACACCAACGGTTTATCTCACTTGTCCAAAATGTAACTTCTCGGCTGCTATGAATCCATCTTTTTTTTTTAAATTCATTTGGTCTCT
>OY744520.1:195723309-195745809 GCA_963556195.1 Sepiola atlantica | reverse complement strand
AGGTTTTCCCCACATTTAAAACCGATATTGTGTCTAACTCTACCCTCGTGGGGAGGCATTTATATAGAGATTCTTATATAAGGAAAGGGTTGCGTTGGGAGTCAGGTAATTTCTGGAGCGAGTGTTTATTGTAATAGTGCACCATCCACTACTCTCTCCCTCTTAGATAGGGTTAGACAATGTCCCCAAAAGAGTTTTTAATCTGATAGGTCCCTCACTATCCACCAAGCTCTAGCCCCTGTCCGATCGCCACATTATTGCATACTTGTGCTTGTTTTACAAGTACTTCAATGGAGTGTGCTCCGATGAACTTGCTGCTCTAATGCTTCTTAGACGTAAATACACTCGACTAATCCGACAATCAGCTAAATCTCATCCATTGAGAGCCTTTTACTTCAATAGTTTCTTTTCTCGAGCTGTCGGCCTTTGGAACTCCCTCCCGGCTCCCTGATCTCCGACTGTACCGTCATGTAGAAATTTAAAACTAATGTGAACAAGCATCTCGCTGCACACTCCCAATTAAAGACAGCGTCCTACACTGTCACACTAAATCTCAGTAACCCCTTACGTCTACACTGGCAACTTGCCTTGTTTGGGGTGAACTAAGTTTTTTAAAAAATACTTTTAGCCCGAGTCCTGTGTAAAACTATCAATTATTGGGTATTGCAGCAAAATCCAACACTTGACAAAAACTAAACGAAATACCAGGAGGTGATCAGGGGTGTGGTGAAGCGCTGGATGGACGATATCGCTAGCAGACGCTCCTGCGTCTCTCAGCAGAGCCCAGCTCCAGCGGGCAAGGCCAAGGCGACCCAGGCGTTGCTGCTCAACAATGTTTCTGATCACTGACCGCTGGACTTGTAGCCGCCCTCCTCACCCGACTACAACCGCTGTGACATTTTTTCTGGTTAGTGATCGAGGCTAAGACAAACAATCACGCCCACAACACGGTCGACTCTCTGAAGGCCGCTATAAACAAGAATGTGGTCGTCAAAGCGTGTGACTTATTTCGCAGCCGCCTTGAGATGGTCAGTTTCATTAAAAAATAATGTAGTATGTAACTTTAACTGTTGCTAATAAACTCCTGGGTCTCTGCATATACAACTTTTGTTTTTATTGTCTGTTTCGTTTTAATTTTGTCAAGTGTCGGATTTTGCTGCAACACTGTATATACGAATGAAAATATCCCATTTGTCTAGTAGAGGTTAAAATGGTGAAACGTAGAAGGTTAAGAAGCAAACAAATAAGGCCGTATAAAACGTGAAACAGATATAATTAATTAATATGACCAAACTTAATTGACTACTCTAATTTGATCTTCGCGCGTTTTTTTTTCTTTTGTATCTCCCCCTTCTACGTTTTTTGTAAGATTTCTAATTAAAGCAGTTTAAGCCAACGATCGCATTATCTTGCACTCACCGTCATCATCCCCCACCCCTCCGCCAAACAGCGACTTCAAAACGTTCTTTGCAATACGAGCTTCTCTTTGATCTCGCTCTTAAATGCCGACATTGCTCGGTATATCTGTAAAAAGAAAAGCTTAGAATAAGATAACAACAAAAAAAAACAACAACAACGAATAAAATGAAATCGATCCCCGCACTCAATGTCCTCCCGTGCAATTTTAATTTTCCATTTTCTTTCGAAGTTTGTTTTTCGCAAACGATGGCTCCAATCGGTAAAAGGAAAGAAAGAAAAAATCAATGCTACAAGTGATGAAGCAATAAAGTCTGTAAAGACACGTCAGGTTTACAAGCGAACAGGTTAATACCTCGGCTCACGAACTTAATTCGTTCCTTGACTACATTTCATTAAAGGGGGCTGCTCAGGCATTTCTGTAGGCCAGAGTGTTTTCCCTCAATCCCACACCTTCCGACTTTGGATCACATCTTTCCGCGGTGGGAAGGAAGTAAATACTCTTCTTTTCTTTCTTTCGTGTGAATCAGATGATTCTGGTGTCGGCATTAGTTTCCCCGGTGTTTTTCTAGTTAGAAGTCTTTCTGGAAAGACATCGGGTACTTACGGGAAGGTTGCCAACATCCCTAACTGAAAGTGGTACTGCGGAACCGAAGTAAATACTAGCTCCTTCCCTTTTCTACTAAGAGCAAAGTGTAGTATCTGTTCTGATACTACACTTCATCTTTGATATCCTCGGTCACTGAATAAGAACTCCTTCTAGACTGAAACAATTTAAATTTTTGTCAAAATATAAAATGCCCCTTTTGCGAGAGCTGTATTTTACCTAGATTATAAACTGACCATGCGTCGTACTCTGTCCGTAGAGAGGCAAGTAAATAAATAACTACGGTTGTGAATGAAAATACTCGTGTGTCAAAACAAATGTTTTCATTACAATTACAATATATACGCCCCCCCCCCAAAAAAAAAAAATTACAGATCTTGAAAAAGCTCACGCAACAGTCGGGCGAAACGTTGAGTTTCGGGTCTTTATTTTTCCATTTGGCTCTATTACAATTAATGTGAATCTAAGTAAGACGCGCATTTACCTCAGAAACATACTCTCATACCATACGATCAATAATTCGTTTACTTTTAACATTTCAGACTTTCGTTTCGTTTATATCGTCACTTTTGTAGCCGAACCAGTTTCGCATTTATCGCAACTTTGTTCTTTTAGATAGTACAGATCGTTGATATCGCTATGCTATTGTTTGGCGAGATCAGTAAAACAATAATTAGTTTCATATTTATACACGTATCGCGAACAACACAACGGTGTAAAATGCACACACTACACAAATCTGAGTACAACTGATCCTCCGCCAGGCGCAAGAGCTCGCGGATCTGTTTTTTGTGTTAATTAATTATCACATTGTTCGTGGATCAAAACAAAATTCGTTCGAAAATGTGTTTGAGTGGCAATTTGTTCGTAGTTTGGGAGTTTTAAAATTGAAGTGCGACTGTATTTCACTAGACCATGTATGGTACAAGACTATATAAAATTGAGCGTTTTTTGTTACATAGCGCTGTGGGTGATTTGATTTTAAGCAAATGCTGCTAGAAGATTCCCAAGTTCGACTCAAAGGTTCTCAATTTAGACTGAAGTTTCCCGAGTTCAACTCAAATGTCCTCGATGTCTACTAGAAAGTTCCCAAGTTCGACTCAAACGTTCTCAATTTAGACTGTAAGTTCCCGAGTTCAACTAAAATGTCCACGATTTCTACTAGAAGGTTCTCATATTCGACTCAAAGGTTCTCAATTTAGACTGAAATTTCTCGAGTTCAACTAGAATGTCCTCGATTTCTACTGGAAGGTTCCCAAGTTCGACTCAAAGGTTCTCAATTTAGACTTAAGGTTCTCGAGTTCAACTCAAATGTCCTCAATTTCTACTAGAAGGTTCCCAAGTTCGACTCAAAGATTTCTAGTTCGAGTAGAAGGTTTCCAAGTTCGACAAGATTTCACATCAGCTTAATATAATAGAATAGTAGTAAAAAAAACCCAACAAAACACGTGTAAAAACATCTCAAAAGTGAGATTTTAGTTAGAGAAAAAATAGTATATATATATATATATGTGTGTGTATGTGTGTTTGTATGTGTATCTCCTAGCCATATTAGAGCCGCATACAATTATGAAAGCAAAAACATGAAATCGCAACAAATTAATTGTTTCAAAATACATTTTTTTTATTTACATGTTTCGATCCGGGTTTATATATATATATATATATATATATATATATATATATATATATATATATATATATATATATATATATATATATATATATATATATATATATATATATAAGTAATGACCCATATATATATATATATATATATATATATATATATATATATATATATATATATATATATATATATTGGGTCATTACTTATCTAGGTCCGGGGGCCACTCGAGGATAAGAATTAAAGAGATTTCCAGTTTGACGATGAACGTCACCACGAGAGGTTTGGAATCAGTAGGTGGAATTGGCAGAATATTACTTAAGAGGAATTGATTACTCAGGGGGCGGCTTAACAAGTACTTGTTTACATTAGACTTGGAGACGACTATGTTGTAGTCGTTTGGGAAGCAGACATGTGGTATTCCGTTCTACAGATTGTATTTCTTTGTAATCATGTCATCATCTTGATTGTTTTCATTTCCCCAACGTTCCGATCGTTGTACTCCCCGGCCTTTTACGAATGCCTTTAGTTGTCCCTATTAATCTCCTAGGGGTTTCAAACTGGACCCTTTTTATTTCTTCTAACAGATTCTTTGGCGATCTCCCTTTTGAACTATCCTCTTAATTCACCCCCAATGTTTGATTTTATGGAAAGGAAGGAAACATTTACAATATTAATACAATACCAATACACATGTTCACTTTCATCTTCTCAACCATTGGGAAAGGTATGAACCTGCAATTGATGAGTTCGAAGGCAAAACGCGATAAACGCCATTTTCAAAATTACGAGTCCATAAATAAAAAAGTGGCATTTCAACACTACCACACCAAAGAATCATGTTTACGTGATGTGATATCGGAATAATTTTTTTCTTCTTTTCAATTAAAATAAGCTTTTAGTCGAAGCGTAGTTATTTTTTAATGGAAATCACTCTAGACAAGACATGAAGCCACTCGATGTAATGAGCTAACAAGAACGAAAAATGATTATCGCAAATACAGGAGATGCCTATTGGCCTTAGTCTTGAAAATACCAAGGCAATAGGAAGTAGGGAAACCATCAGCAAGAAGGGAGTTCCAGAAGCTTGTAGTTCTTGGAGAAAAGCTACTGGAATAGGAAGCTGTATTACAATGACATTAGTTGATGGAGAACACTAGACCATCAAGACAAACGAGCTAAAACAAAATAAGCAGACAATAGATCAGACGATGTTGTACAGCCCATGCTAAGAGAATATGTAGAGAAAAGACTGAGACTAGTAACATAACGTATTTGAGAGAGAGGGGCGTAGAAAGAGGAAAGGGTTAGGAAAGCTCAATTACAGATACGTTTCTGCAACTTATCAAGTATCTTCAAACAGGGGCAGAGATTTACCAACCTAAATATGACAACAGTACTCCATGCATGGTCTGATAATAGATTTATAGAAATAGCTTTAAGTGTGTAAAACTGTTTAAGGGGATAGAGAGAACCGAATTTACAAGAAGCAGAACGAGCAATAGATCTAATGCATGAACCAAAAGAAAGATGGGATTAGAAAGAAAGACCAAGAACCGACGTTACAAGAAGCAGAACGAGCAATAGATCTAATGCATGAACCAAAAGAAAGATGTGATTAGAAAAAAAGACCAAGAACCGACGTTACAAGAAGCAGAACGAGCAATAGATCTAATGCATGAACCAAAAGAAAGATGGGATTAGAAAGAAAGACCAAGAACCGACGTTACAAGGAGCAGAAAGAGCTATGAATCTAATATATGAACTCCAAGAAAGATTGGATTAGAAAGAAAGACCAAGAACTGACTTCATGAGAAGCATAAAGAGTAATGGATCGAATGTATGAACTCCAAGAACGATTTGAGTAGTAAGTAAGATAAAAAAAAACGACTTTACGAGAAGCAGAAAGAACAATTCTATCTAATTTATTAACTCCAAGAACGATTTGATGAGAAAAAAGACCAAGAACCGACTTTGCGTTAAGCAGAAAGAGCAAGTGATCTAACATATTAACTCCAAAAACGATTTGATGAAAATAAAAACCAAAAAGCCACTTTACGAGAAACAGAAAGAGCAATGGATCTAACATATTAACTCCAAAAACGATTTGATGAAAATAAAAACCAAAAAGCCACTTTACGAGAAACAGAAAGAGCAATGGATCTAACATATTAACTCCAAAAACGATTTGATGAAAATAAAAACCAAAAAGCCACTTTACGAGAAACAGAAAGAGCAATGGATCTAACATATTAACTCCAAAAACGATTTGATGAAAATAAAAACCAAAAAGCCACTTTACGAGAAACAGAAAGAGCAATGGATCTAACATATTAACGCCAAAAACGATTTGATGAAAACAAATAAATCAAAAACCGACTTTACCAGAGGCAGAAAGGGCAATTGATCTGATGTATTAACTCCGAGAACGATTTGATTCGAACAAAAAGATAAGGTACCAACTTTACGATGAACACAAAGTGCAATGAATCTTATATATGAACTCCAAGTAAGATTGGATTAAAAAGGAAAACCAAGAACTGTCTTTACGAGAAGCAGAAAGAGCAATGGATCTAATGTATGAACTCCTATATAAGATTTGATGAAAAAGGACTAAAAGCAGACTTAACGAGAAGCATAAAGGACAATGGATCTAATGTATGAACTCACTAAAAGATTCGATAAGAAAGAAAGACCAAGAACCGACTTTGCGTTAAGCGGAAATAGCAATGGTCTAAGATATTAACTACAAAAACGATTTAATGAAAACAGAAGACAAAGAACCGACCTTACGAGAATCGTTAAGATCTTTGATATATTCGTTCTTTTATGGGTTTATCTCAATTTAAAAAATTGATATATCGCGTTTTGCATTCGGACTTTTCGATTTGATCACATAGATAACAAGAAATCAGCGTTCATCTTATCGTATTCAATTGATCGGATACAAATGATCCTTGTTTCAGCGTTAGATAAGCAAAACAAAATGTATATGCCACAAAAGAGACGAACCAATCTCAACCATCTCAAACGCGTAGATCAACGGCGTCATTGTCGACTCACTACTTAATCGAATCAAGTCATGATGGAGAGCACTTCACTTAATATGGGTACTTAACATTTTCCAATTGATTCTTTGAAAACAATTCTGTCGCCTGGATTCGCCTCCGTTTGGCAATGTTTTGACAGCCTCTATAGTGGTTTCACCGTTACCCCCCCCCCCACCCCCGACTGGCTTAAGTGCACGACGTTATTCAAAAATCCACACTTAATATTTGAGTAGTCCTTGACGAGTGTAATTTCCCATCTTGTCGAACATTTGATATGTTGTTCATATTTTGAGAGCACCGCCTTAAAATGTATACATGATCTATACCGCAAGCTGTAAGGGTACGTTTTTTCAACTATTCTCTCTATTTCTCTGTATATATATATATATATATATATATATATATATATATATATATATATATATATATATATGGGTATTTATGAATGATAACAGCAATTCAGAAGACCATATACTTTTTTTAACATAGTTCACCTCAAACAAGGCAGGCCGCCACTGCAGATGTAAGAGGCTACTGAGAATTAGAATGGAAGTTTTGGGGGTCATCTTAAGTTAGGAGCTGTGCAGCGGGATGTCTGTTTACATTAGTTTTAAACTTCTGCATGTCGGTACAGTCGGGGAAAACGAGAGCAGGGAGGGCGTTCCAGATGCCCGCAGCACGAGGAAAGAAGCTATTTGAGTAGAAGACTCTCTGACATCTAGGGGACCTCCACAGTGAATGAATGGGATTTAGCTGATTGTCGGGTTTGTTTAGTGTATTTACATTGAAGGGGCACTACAGCAGCAAGTTCATAGGAGCACCACCCATTGAATTATTGGTAAAACAAGCACAAGGATGCAACATTACGACGATGAGATAGGGATTGAAGCTTTATGGATGGTGAAGAATCTATTTAGTTGGTAACTATTTTTAAGACGGAGAGACTGGTGGAATATGTACCAGCCCAGATGCTTCGTTTTTTCTAAAATACGAAGCAAAAGTCTTCTCTTCATTAAGGGAATATGTGAAGTTGTCGATCGCACTCAATACGGCATTCTGCGAAAAAGCATTATTGTTTTCGTTACTTTGGATTCGTGCATTGGCAAATGGTGGCTTTGTAGAAATACAGGATAATGTCAGAGGTAAGAAGTTGTCTAGCACGGTAGAGGGAGCCCAATTTCTTTGCAGAAGACTTGGCAATTATTTCAATGTATTTGTTCCAATTCATGTTACTTGTGAATGTTAGGCCGAGGTGTTTGAATGTTGAACTCTCAAGTAGAGTGTTATCTGCCATGGCAATCAGTAGTTAAAGAGGTTTCTTGTAGTTATTGAAGCAAAGTAGCTTTGTCTTTGTGGCATGAAAATTTTCCAACCATTTATGGTACCAATCCACTACAGCTTGGAGGTCATTTTCTAAGGATTCAGCTATTGCATCGGATATCTACGCCTTCGTTTTGCTCACATGACAAGATTAAGGCATGGTGTCGTCAGCAAATATACCTATCTCAGACTCGATATCATCAGGATTGTCGTTTACGAAAAAGGTTTATCAGTTTCTCTCTTTTGCTCTATAAGTCTGTCGTCGGCTTATTTCTTTTGCTCTATAAGATTTTCATTTGTTCTAGAAGAAGCTTTTGAAATCTTTCCTCGGTTTTCTGTAGTAACTGGTCTGCCTCTTTTTTAAATTCGAGTTATTGCATGGTAAATTTTACTAATTCTGCAATCGTCGCTTTAAATTCTTCCATATTTTAAGTGTGTTTTTTTTTGTTAGAAAGTAAATGTTTCCTTTCGAGTACGGCTTGTTAAAAAAGTTATTTTCTAAAGATTATGCTTGCTGTACGTAATCTTAGTTGTTAAATGAGTATAAAAATTTTTTTTATTTCTCGATAAAAAAATCGCTTTTTTAGTACACTTTTACGCGTAGTGCTTCGCCGTAGAATTTGCGGTCGGCATTTTAGTCAAGAAAAAATAAAAATACGGTTTCAATATTTTTCTTTCGGCAGTAGTAACTTTCTCTCTTTTGGAGAGAGAAAAAATCAGTAATTCCCTTATTGTTTAAATATTACAACCGTGTCAGAATAGAAATTAAGAAAAGAAAATACTGACCTTTCTTCAATTAAGAGAATAATAAGTTGGTCTTACGTGTTTTTCTTCTTTTTTTCCACCGGTAAGCCAGTTTTTTTAACTAGGACGTTGTCTGGTGAATTTGTAGTTGATTTCTCCAAGTTTTTTGTTTTTTTAAAGGTTTTACTTAATCAATTCTGTCGCCCGTTGTGGCGTCGATTTTAAAAAGTTCTCCAGAATCTTTAACTGTTATCACGCTGACAGTGGTGTACGTTTGAAATTTGCAATACCACGTTGCCGGTCTTTGTGGGGTCCTTTTTTAAGGTTCTCAAAAAAAATCCTTAATGTTTTTTGTTTCCTGTGTAAATTCGTATACTTCGTAGTAGCCAGTTTATGTGATCTCCTGTTTAAGGTTTTTTTATTCTTCGCGTTGTGGGTTCCCTTGTAAATTCAAATACCTCGTAGCCAGTTTTTGTGAGATCATTTTTAAGGGTTTTCGCGAATTGTTGTAGGGTACTGTATAGATTCGAATAACTTGTCGACAGTTGTTGTTGTTGGGTTCCACGTAAGTTCGAATACTTTGTTAATTGTTGTGATGGGATCCCGTGTAAGATCGAATATCTTGTTGCAAATTGTTGTGGGTGCGGTGTCCCGTGTAAGGTCGAATACGTCGTCGCCAATTGTCATGGCCCTGTTTAGGGGCCGGAATGAAAACACGGACACGGAGTTTAAGTATAGCTCATTACATCAAGTGGCTTCATGCCTTGCCTGGAGCGATTTCTATTTAAAAAGTGCCATCCCACTCGTTATCGTTCACCATCTTCTTCGTATTCGTCGACAAAATCTGACATTGGATCTATCTTTGCTCTTCTGTTGCCTCTTTCCAACATTGATGTGCTACAATTGCCTGGTAAAGATATCGACAAGAATCTTCAATACATCGTTATGACTCTATGTATATTTGTCCAATTTTCATTTATCATCATCTGATAACTTCCACTTGCGTTTATAGTTAGTTGCTGTTTCGCTTCTACGATTTAGTAAAAAATGTTATTGCATTCTCGCAAATTAAAATTTCTAGTTTCTCATTCAAACATAATCCACACGGATCGTCTAAATATCTGCATGTTCTGGCCCATCTTGATAGTTTCAAATCGTCCTCAGGCAACCGTCCACTTTCTCTAAGATCCCAGTAATGATTCGGTAATGAGATACTATATACGTGTTTTATGTTATTGAATGTTTTTGTTTACGTAATTCTATAGTTGTTTTGTAAAGGGCAATGTGCGTTAATTTTGCAATTACAGTTATTCCTCTTTATTAACTTTCTTATTTTCTATTTGGGTAATTACTATCACGATCATAGTATTTACTATGTTTCATGATTTTATTATTATTATTATTATTTTGTTGTTATTATTTTTATGATTGTTATATTTATCATATTTATTACTTGTATTTACATATATTATTAGAAGCTTGAAAATGATTAATGAGATGGCCAAAATTTGATTACTTAAGAAGACAGCTCGACAAGTATTTGTTAACATTTGACTGAAAGACGACCATGTTGTAGTCTACAGGGAAGCAGTATCGTGGTATTGTGTTCCGAAGATGGAAAGTTATTTGAAATAAACTCTGTAGATGGAGCTTCTGTTTAGTTTTAAGTACACGAAGGGAGAAAATAAGATACTTTGTAGTAGTGGTAGGCAGACGAGTTCTTGCTGTGAATGTTTTAGAGGGCGGAACCAGATATTTGAGCTCAGCATTCGTTCTTTACTTAAGTTGCAGTTGAACTTTTTTTATTTGAATTTCAACGACGTTGATTTGAAGTTGACGTTTTTTTTTCATTTAACGTTGAACCTGTTTAAGTTTAGAGTAAAAAGGTGGAACGTTACGAAAGAAAATAAGTGAACCCGATTGCTGGCAACTAATTGCGTTTTCGCCGCCTCCGTTATAAGTAAGGCGAATTTACATATTAGACAGCCGGCTATTTTATGACCATGTCTCTGCATAGATTGGTCAAGTTAAATTAACATATCTATAAACCAAACAAACAGTAATAGTAAGTCAAAAAACAGAAAAAATAAATTTTATGACTTCCAAAGGTCAACTCATTAGGGTGGAATTAATTGCGGAGAACCATTATGGCATGTGTTCTTCAGAATTATTTGATCTATTCCCTGCTTCTTTTGTTCTAGATCGTTTGACTCGTTGGTCTAGTGGTCTCCATAAATTCTCTGCTTTGAATCTTATTATAATACACTTTCGTATTCCAGTAGTTTCTTACCAAGAACTGTAGACTTCTGGAATTCCCTTCCTGCTGATGGTTTTCTTTCTACCTATAGTCTTGATCTTTTCAAAACTAAGGCCAATGGGCATCTACTGTCATATTTGATTTTAGTTAGCTTCTTACATCAAGTGGTTTCATGTCTTGCCTGGAACGATTTAAATTTTTTTTTTAAATTTCCAAGTTCAACAAATTCCTGTCTTCAAAAAATATTATGAACATAGAACGTGTTCATTGGTTAATAACATAGACAGTGATGGGATTCTCCACGCTTTCCTACAAAGAACGGCTTCAAAGACTAAATATGTATTCCCTTGAGCAGCGAAGCGGTAAAGAGACCTAATTCTGACATAAAGCATCATCAACGGGAATGTAAATCTAGCTTTAGACGAGTCCCCCCTAACATGTAGTCGCGATCACTAGCAGAAGATATACAATCATTGTTCTTGTCTCAACAAAAGAAAAGCAGCATTCTCTGCCCATGTTTCCGCTACCTCGAACAACCTGCCAGAGGAGGCTGTGATGATGCCTACCATATCCAGGTTTAAAGTCTCCTTGGCCAAACATCAGACGGTATATAGATGCAGTATCTTAGAACTGTCTCTTTACATGGCTTGCTGCACTTTGCTATTTTTTGCCAATGAAATTAATTGACTAATCAATGGAAATAACGAAATAATTGAAGAAGCCCTTGTTTTTTGCTAAGCTCTTCAGATCCTATTCACTTGCCTCCCCACGAGAGCAGAGATAGATACAAAATCGGTTTTGAATGTGGTGAAAATACAGCTTTCCAAGAAGGGGCACTCCGGATTTTGAAAACAAAAATTAATTGCCTCAGTCTAGAAGGATTTCTCCTTCACTAACGGAGGGCAGGAAAGATAAATTGTAATATCAGAACAGATACTACACTTTGCTCGTAGGCAAAAAGCTAAGCACCTCGGACTGACTTTTATTTCAGTTCTAAAGATGTTATATCTAATTTGGTGCTAAAGTTGCTGGGAAAATAATTGGATCATTTTACTGATCCATAAAGTACCTGACTCCTGATGCAACCCTCTACCTCTACAAGAGTCAAATATTTACTAAGATGGCATCTTAGGAGTTACGCCGCCACTGTAGACGTAAGGGGCTACTGAGAATTATGGTGTAGGTTTTGGGTATAATCCTAAGTTGGGAGCTGTGTAGCGAGATGTCTGTTTACATTAGTTTTAAACCTCTGCATGTCGGTACAGTCGATGGAAACAGAAGACAGGTATGGAGTTCCAGAGGCCGGCGGCACGAGGAAATATGCTATTGAAGTAGAAAGCTATCCGGCATTTGAAAACCTCCACAGTAAATGAATGGGACTGAGCTGATTGTCGAGTTGTTCTAGTGTATTTACGTCGAGGGGGCACCAGAGCAGCCAGTTCATCGGAGCACAATCCATTAGAGTACTTGTAAAACAGGCACAAGGATACAACATTGTGGCGATTGGACAGGGGCTGGAGCTGGGTGGATAGTGAGGTGCCTATTACGTTGGCAACTCTTTTTTGGACCTTGTCTAAGAGGGACAGACTAGTGGATGATGCACCAGCCCAGATGTGGCAACAATACTCCATGCATGGGCAGATTGTGGCTTGGTAATGATACAGGATAATGTCAGGTGTGAGGAGTTTACTAGCACGATAGAGGGAGCCAACCTTCTTTGCTGCAGCCTTCGCACTCTAGTGAGAGATGACACTTCTGCTCTTTACAGCCTCTTTTTAACAGGAGAGACGTTGCTAGACTTTCTCTACTCTACCATTATTTGCTAGACTTTCTTTACTCTATCATTATTTGCTACACTCTCTCTACTCTATCATTATTTGTTAGACTTTCTCTACTCTATCACTATTTGCTAGACTTTCTCTACTCTATCATTATTTGCTAGACTTTCTCTACTCTATCATTATTAGCTAGACTTTCTCTACTCTATCATTATATGCTAGACTTTCTCTACTCTATCATTATTTGCTAGACTTTCTCTACTCTGTCATTATTTGCTAGACTTTCTTTACTCTATCATTATTTGCTAGACTTTCTCTACTCTATCATTATTAGCTAGACTTTCTCTACTCTGTCATTATTTGCTAGACTTTCTCTACTCTATCATTATTTGCGAAACTTTCTCTACTCTATCATTATTTGCTAGACTTTCTCTACTCTATCATTATTAGCTAGACTTTCTCTACTCTATCATTATTTGCGAAACTTTCTCTACTCTATCATTATTTGCTAGACTTTCTCTACTCTATCATTATTTGCTAGACTTTCTCTACTCTATCATTATTTCTTTACTCTGTCATTATTCTAAAGGAATGTGCTCTACTAAACATCGTATTGTGTTTTTACAAAATATGCATTGATATGGCTTTCAAAAATTGTCTAACGAGATATCATTATTTTGTGTGTTATTAGGTTTATTGCCCTCATCAATGTTGATATCTATTTATATTTATACTCCGTTTCGGTCGATGTGCTCTCCTACCTTTTTTTAGATGCAATGCACCTTTATTGATTAATAACTGCACCTGCACGACATTGCCCGGGATGCAGTGGAGTTATTTTATTTTTTTATTTTATTTGTTTGCACATTTGAAAATTTATACAAAAAACGAAATAAAATGTTAGTTGTAGGTAGACAACTCCTATTATATTCTTCAATTTAAAATATGAATCATCCATCTCGCTAATTTTTAGTTATTACGAGTAGGTGAATATATAAAACTGTTTCATAATACCAGTCGTCAAGGCCGGATTAAGTATTTTTTTAAATAATCATAGCAAAGTACGTTATTTTATTGCCAATAACATGGGAGATAAATAGCGAATGAAAATTGGCTTGCCAGAAGCCAAGTTTGATTTGTCAGCTTAAATGCTATTTGGGTTTGACTTAATATGTTCGATAAAATAAATATTCTATTTGTAATCTGTAGTTAAATTAAACCATTATTTAAATCTACTGTTCTCGAATGAATTCGTTTAAATCTAGTGACAAATCTAAACATAAATGTATCATTATTTTGAGGTAATAGTAATTGAGGGAGAATGTGGAAACGCATCAGCGATTGTTCAGAAGATGCCTATTTATTTTCAAACCATTTGAGATGAATTAAGGACTGTTATCTGTTCAGTAGATACGCGATACAAATCATCCTAAGACCCTTATCTGTTGTTGTCTCATTCAGATGAGATTAATTCTGCTTTTTGCTAGTATCTTGGGTTACACACACATGCACACAAGGTATCAAAATATATTTATGGCGATAAGGCTACACAGACACGGCCACTCTTAAGACTAAGTTCCATAAATATATTTCCATGCGTCGCTACTTAGCTCTTCTTATATATATATATATATATATATATATATATATATATATATATATATATATATATATATATATATATATATATATATATATATATATATATATATACACATTGGTCTTTATTATAGAGTGAAAGATGACCACTCTGTTTTCATTACAGTATTGTTTGCTCTTTAAGGTCTCTTTTCAGTCGCGGGAGACAATGGATACCCTCTGTAATTGTATTTGAGCGGAGTATTTCTAACCAAACCAGGGTTGCTCAGTTACTATCCGCACCTCTCCTGAGCCGGCATTGCTTGAGTCTAGTGGTAAATAGAAATCTAGTCTAGGACGACTGAAAACAGGACTGAGATAAGCATAGAAAGACTGGTGTGACTACGGAGTTTTCCTTCTTCTAGGCTAGTTGCCTAATTTGGGGATATTTATTAATACATGTCTAATATGATTGGTTAAAATTTCATAAAATTATAAATATCTGAATTTTCACAGAGATCTTCCAGACCCCCATATCTTTCCCCTTTTTGCATGAAACTAAATTTAACTAAATATAGTCCATATTACCTACCCTTACGCCTAGCAGCTGTTCTTCCAAAATTCATAATAAATGGTTAATTATTTTCGCAGTTTACTCCACACAGACATACACACATACCGCACTTTGGTGCTTTTACAGATTAGGACCCACGCTAACTTTGACCCCGTCGTTAGGTTTAGGGTTAGGATCAGGGTCAGGGTGGGGGTTAGTGTTAGGGTTAGCGTTAGGCTTAGGGTCAAAGTTAGCATGGGTCCTAATCTGTGGAAATACCCGCACTTTATATATATATATATATATATATATATATATATATATATATATATATATATATATATATATATATATATGAAACTAAAAGTCAACTTTTAGTAGAAAGAACCTATAGTGAAATGGTAAAAGCTCAATATACGAGATAGAGCAATTACAGATAGACGAAGAGTGATAAACAAGCACGAATGTTCAAATTTATTTCAAACTTCGATTGTTCAATGCAAGGTATATTCTGTAATAAAAGTATGTTTATTATTCTTTCCTTAAACCAAGGCTTTTCAAAGATCGAGATCTTATCATCAGAGGAATTACACAGATAGATAAGTTGGCAATAGAAAAGACAAAATTCAACATTTTAAAAAATATTAAGAAAATGATGGTTGAAAAAAGTTCGTGTAAAAAGATATTGGGTTTGTCCAGGTGGTAATTGTCCGCCGATAAGGTGTCCAATGGAAGGAAGTTTCGATGGAGAAGAAAAAGTTTCGTGGAGGCATTACAGAACGGCGTTCAAAATGAAGTAAATCCAATGGTGAAAATTTAGTTCAAGTCGTAGATGGAGCGCACTTAAACGGAAATATCAATTTTATAAATGCACCTTCATAGAGATGTTCATGATAGTCTTCCCATATTTTGATTAACGCATGAGCAGTAAGGTTTTTTTTTTTTAATTGTTGTTAAAGACTAGTGTTGGGACGATGAATCGGAATTGGAATCAGAATGGATAATCGGAAAAATCGGAACTTTTCGGAATCAGAAAGTTTGAGCCTAATTTCCGATTCCAAAAACGATTCTTAAAAATTTGTTTTTTGGGGGGAGGGGTAAACTTAATTTTCCTTTGCTGGTACTAACGACAAAAAGGTATGACACAGGATGTGGGGGGTTAGATGTGTCGTTAATGTGAACACCCCACCATCTCCACAAGTTGTTTGTTAGAAACGAATATCAAAGCGGTATACTTTGTAATCTTCGACGAGAAAAGTACAAAAAAAGGTGGGGGCAGTTTTCTGTCGCTTTTTTCTTCTTTCTTTGTAGCTTTTTTTTTTTTTTAAATAAGTTACTTACTTGTATATTTAATGGTTTTTTTTTACTAGAATAAGTCCTGGTCGACTATGTTCAATTGTTTATGAAAACAATCAAATAACATTTTGTCAACTTACGACACACGACTGCAAATTGGCTTTGTTTTTGTTTTGTTTGTTTTTTAAAGAAATATTTAGTTACGTCGCTCTTTTCAATCAATTATGGGGACAACATTTGAGAAAAATAGTTAGAAAGATTTACTTATGCAATGTACGCCCCTAATGTGTATTTTTACTTTTGCGAAATATATGCACACATCACACGGGATTTTACAAAATAAAACACAACTTTAAAACTAAATATTTAGAAATTTAAAAAGAATCAGAATCGTTAATTGTATCGAATCGGGAATTTAGAACGGAATCGGTAATTGTTTCGGAATCGGTAAAAATATTAAAATCCTCCATCACTAGTAAAAACGACTCTATATATTTTAAGACGACATTTTAAGTAAAAGTAATGCAAAAAAAAAAAAAAAGCAAAAAAGAGAGAGAGAAGCGGTTTCCCGAAACCATCGTTTCTAGTTTTCCCGCCAGGTTGTTTGCAGCGATATTTATTTCCTTTCTCACCTAAGGATGTTGTGACGCAGGCCGGAAGCTGGGCGTAAAAAAAGCGAGCGTAACAGTACGGAGTGCACTCTGGCTCCACAAAAATAGTTTTAGACGCACGTTGGCATTCCCTAGTAGAGGGCGGGGGGAGGGGGGGGGGGGGGCTTAGGCTACAAAAAAGTGTTTTTTATCACCAGCGAGGTAGTCTCTATTTGCCAGATGATACCAAGGACGTATCCCCTTTTAGCTAGTATGAACACAGCCGGCGAACCAGCCCATCTGAACGAGTGGTAGGAGAATCAGCCCCCCCCCCCAGTTTGAACACCGGTTGACCGCATCAACAGAACTCCGCTAATTGGTGATCCATATTTATCGATACGAGCGGGGCCCCTAAAAGTTCTACCAAACTGCTTCACCCTCTTTTCTTACTATCTCTAATGATCGGATCAATCTAATAATCCAGAAAGTACCTGAAACCAGATACACCCCCCCCCACCTGTATTAGAGTCTGATTTGGCACAGGGTGGAGTACTGCTTCCACATCTGGGGAGGTGTCGCTCAGAGCATTCTTTCTTGGAAGATTACCTCTTCTCTTTCCAGCATCCCCTTTCTCAACGAAGAGACGTTGCTAGGCTTTCCATTCTCAACCGATATTTCCATGGTAACTGCTCGACTGAGTTCCAAGCTCTGGTTCCAACTCGGAAAACCTGCTCAGCAAGAACTCGTCTTGCTACCAGCACTGCAAAGAACTATCATTTCTTCCTCTGGGTACCTAAAATAAAACGGAACTGCGATGAACAAAGTTTCTTTACAAGACCTTCCCACATGTGGAACACGTTACCGCGGGGATGTTTCCCTGCAGACTCTAACATAATCGTTTCCAATGTCAACAAATATATGTCATTTCGTTCAATTAATTAATCATAGTTCTTAATCCCTTCATAGTACTGTTTCATCGATTATCTGAACATCTCACTAACCCTAATCCTTGAGTAGCTTTTGGCCTTAGTAGTGGTGAACCATTAGTATATAAGCATAAATGAATAAATAAATTAATTAATTAACTTTCTCAAAAAATCACTCACTCACTCACTCACTCACTCACACAAAGTCGGAATATTAATAAAATATTAGTTCATTAGAAAGTTCTTATTGGAAAGAATACTTAAGAAAATCTTATCAGAACGTCTTCACAGATGGAATTTTGTCGAATCAATATGCGATGCTTGCCAGTTTTTTTTTTGTTTGTTTGTTTGTCTTTTTGGCAATTTGTCGACGGTATTGAAGGGTTATTAGTTTAAATGATGGTCAGTTCTTGATTTGCTGACAGGCAGTAGTGTATAGTTATAAAGCTATGAGAATAGTGCCAAGCAATATGATTTCCTCTCTCTCTCTCTCTCTCTCTCTTTCTCCCCCCCTCTCTCTCTCTAATGAATGGATGAATGAATATAATTGTACAACAATCAGGAATGTGTGACACAAGTCCAGAGGGTGGAGCATAGAACAGCCAGCGGACCATGAGAACTTTGCCTCCCCGATCGAGGCGCCTCATGTGATTAGCAATTAACCAACTCTTTCTCAAAGAGAGAAGGAAAAGCCTGGGAGGATGCACCTCTGAAGACTAAACAGCGCCATACTTCATTCCTTCTAAAGAAGGTCTTCTCGCCGGCGAGACAGTCCCTCTTTGCCTGTATGATGCCAAAGACGTAAAACCGACTTCGCAATCTAGTAGGGGAGGGTCTCTTCTCTTTCTTACAATCCTTTCACACACAAGATATGTTCCTAGCCTCTCTCTACTGCATCGTTATGTTTATGGTAGGTGCTCGACTGAGCCCCAATCTCTTGTTCCCTTACTCCTCTGTAAAACATTCACAGCAAGAACTCGCCCAGCTACCAGCACAGCAAAGTAATCTCCTGTTTCTCTCTGTACCAAAAACCAAACCGAACTTCCATGAAAAAAATGTCTTCCCTAGAAAATCCCATCTGTGGAACCAAAATACCACGAAACTGCTTTCCAACAGACTACAACATAGTCGTCTTCAAATCTAATCTAAACAAATACTTGTTGAGCCGTTCTTCTGTAATAACCAATTCCTCTTAAGTAATCATCTGCATATTCCAACTATTGGTTTCAATCATCTCGCGGTGGCGACCATCTTCTAACTGACAATCTAGTTAACCCTTATCATTGAATGGCTCCCGAACCTTAATAAGTGGTAATTCACGATTATATATATATATATATATATATATATATATATATATATATATATATATATATATATATATATATTAAAATAAACATAGTTTAATTATCCGACAATTGTTTCAGAGCAAACAAGCTCCTCCTCAGCTTGTTTGCTCTGAAACAATTGTCGGATAATCAAACTATGTTTATTTTAATATAAAAGCTCCAATATATATTGAGCACTTTTGAAAAATATTGTTTTTGTTCATTTAGTTAATATTTGAACTTAATTAATATATATATATATATATATATATATATATATATATATATATATATATATATATATTCGTCAATCACCGCTTAAAAACAAAAACAAAAACAAAAAAAATGAGCGTATGTTGATACATAAAATAATATATATATATATATGAAGCCTGTCTAAAAAGTATCCGACCATTATATATGGAGTGATGACGCTCGGGGCACCCTTTCTATCATTGATGGGGTACAAAACCGACTTCGCAATCTCGTGAGAGATGATCTCATCTTTCTCGGTACAAGAAATCAAAATGGCTCTTCTATGAATAAGGTTTCTTTCCTTGAACATCCAATCTGTGGGACAAAATACCACGAGGCTGCTTTCCAACAGACTACAACATGGTCGTCTTCAAGTCTAATATGAACAAATACTTGTTAGCTCATCCTCTTGAATAATCAATTCCTCTTAGGTAATCTTCTGCATATTCCACCTATTATCTCTAATCATCTCGCGGTGGCGGTCATCGTCCAACTGACAATCTAGTTAACTTTTATCCTTGAGTGCCGCCCCCCCCTCGAGCTTTGGTAAGCGGTGACCCAGTTAATATATATATAAACAAAATCTTCGTCTAATATGACCACATTCTGAATGAATAGTGAGAGACTGGCTCTACGTGTAGGTACCATGGCTTAAGTTTATACACAAGTCTTTCGGTCATTTGGTATTTATCCCCCCCCCCAAGATGTGGCGCAAGACCGGGTGGTGGGGAAAACCAGCTCCTCCGAGGGCGCGATCTGGGTGAGTATAAAAATAGCAAAGAAAGTACTCATCGGCATCCACCAATAGCAATAAATGAACCCCAAGTCCCAAAGGAGAGGGTAGGTACACCTAGGACCGAGCCTGACCATACCTCATTCCGACAAAAAAGTGTCTGGTTATTCAAATCAGTCCCTAGGTTGCCAGAATGATGCAAAGGCGAACCTGAATCTGTTACAACAACTAAGCGAGTTCCTTGTTCTTTACGATTAGTCTCCCATTTCCACTTTTTTGTTGTACTTAAAAACCTGTGATAATCCGAGTTATGACAAAAAAGAGGAAACTATTACTACGACAATGGCGACGACGGTAATAGAATGACGACTATATTACCTACTATTACTGTCGCTATTACCGCGCGACTGGTACTATTGCTGCTACAATTACGAGTGAGGGTCGTCTGGCTACGATAGCTGCTGCTGATGTTACAGCCGAAATTGAAGTGGGAGTGGGAGGGCAAGACTGCGAGAAAAAAACTGAATGACGTGTGGGGGGCGTGACATCCGAATCAAACGCCCAACGCTTTCTTTACGGAGGAAACAACAACAACAAAAATTAATAGTTTTTTGTCTGAAGGAAATAAGTAGATCGCGTTGTGGATTTGCTTGTTTTACACTTTTTCTTTCTCCTTTGGTTTATACATATATATATATATATATATATATATGTGTGTGTGTGTGTGTGTGTGTGTGTGTGTGTGTGTGTCTGTGTTTTTTTAATGTGTTACTTATATTGTGATGTTTTTCTTATCAGTCGTAAAGTGAAAATAGTTAGCCGGTTGTCAAAAGGAAAGTAGGTGACAGACAGACAAACTGACAGGTGGACGGACGACACAGGCGTGCATTTTGGCTAGGATCTAAGTGCAGTATCTGTTCTGAAACTACACATCATCTGTTCTATCCTCGGTCAGTAAAGGATCATTTTTTCTAGACTGAGGCAATTTTTAGCTTAGTCCCAATCCAGAGTGCCCCTTTTAGGGCACTGGGTTTTCTCCACATTAAAAACCGACCTTGTGTCTAACTCTGCCCTCGTGGGGAGGCAAGTACATAGAGGCATGCAATTTGGTCTTTTGGCCAGGATTAAAATATAAGATCTGTTCTGATACTACACTCACATCATCTGTCCTCATTCAGTGAAGGAGAAATCCTTCTAGACAGATGCCACTTTTAGTTTTGTCTCAATCCAGAGTTCGTCTTTGAGGGCGCTAGATTTTCCCCACATTAAAAACAGACCTTATGTCTAACTTTGCCCACGTGGGGAGACAAGTAAACAGGGACACATGTGTGAAAATAACACTAAACAAACATAAACAAATAAATAAATGTATTTCTTTGTTTTTTTTTTGTTTTTAGGAAAAGCTATTTTGTTTACAGATAATTTTTTTTTCAAACCACCGGATTTTGTTCAATCAATGATTTCCCATTTTTAGGGAACTGGATAGCCCCACATTAAAAACCGACCTCGTAGGGAGGCAATTAAATAAGGGTTCGGTCCAAAGAAAAGAGGTGATTGTGTCTCCGAAGGGACAGCTTAACCGTATGATATCTGTTTTATCTATGTTTGGCTTTTATTATAATAGACATCATTTTTATAGATTTTATATTGAAAAAAAAAAGTTCCAAATAAACACAGCTATTAAGCTATCATCGTAATTGAAATTATAATCATTAGAAATGGTCATCATCACACACATTGAGACACAACACACAAACATGTATATATATATATATATATATATATATATATATATATATATATATATATATATATACAGAAATATATATAAAGAGAGAGAGGAGAAGGGTACCACAATACATATATAAATATAAATATATATATATATACATACATACATACACATTTATACATATCTATATATATATATATATATGGATATATATATATATAAATATATATATATGAATATATATATATACGTATGTATATATAAATAGATATATATATATATATGTGAATATATATATATAAATATTTATATAAATATATATAGATATGAATATATATATAAATACATATATATAAATACATATATATAAATACATATATATAAATACATATATATATAAATATATATATATATATAAATACATATATATATAAATAAACATATATATATATATATCAATACATATATATAAATTTATAGAAATATATATAGATAAATATTTATATGTTAATCTATATATATAAATATTTATATATATATATATTTATATATATATATATATAAATATATTTAAGTATATATATGTGTATGTATAGAGAGAAATATGTATCAATATATATATATATATATATATATATATATATATATATATATATATATATATACATACGTATACTTGTATATATATATATATATATATATATATATAT
>OY744520.1:195695809-195718309 GCA_963556195.1 Sepiola atlantica | reverse complement strand
AGAATGAGAGATATTCTTAGTGCTTGTAGGCGCTGGCAAAGTGAAGAGTTAACTTATTGTGTCGCGAAGTCTGGGCAGGTCTGGCGAGGAGCGCCTGTGAAAAAGGAACGAACGCAGCAGTTAGGCCTAGAGAAGCCGATGGGTTCGGGGCTGTTCCCAGTCCTCGCTGATCCAACGTAAAAATAAAAGGAAAAGAAAGAAAAAGAGGTGGCGAGAAAATACGGCGAAGAAGACGAAGAACAAAAAGCAAAGAAAATACGTCGACACAACATTTAAGTCGTAAACAGGATTCGTACATTTTTGTTCCTTCTCTCTCTGTCTTTTTACTCTCACTATTGCTCTCTCTCTCTCTCTCTCTCTCTCTCTCTCTCTCTCTCTCTCTCGTTCTTTTTCCCCCGCCAACTGTCCGCGCCAGCTGGGATATACATATTTATGTACACTCGGACTAAAATTTAATTGGCGAAGACTCGCTTTCAACCTATCTCACTGTGATACGACGGCACGCATTCACTCATTTGTGTAGGGTCGATTGGAGATTGTCGGTCGTCGGCTTTTCAGAGCGGACTTTACACGCAAAGACGGAGGTAGGGGCACTCTGATGCACAGTGGGGCCCAACCCGTGCAGATTCGTTCGGAAAAAAAAAAAAAAAAAAGTGTGAGCGCGATTTGCCCTGTTTGTTGTTGCTAAAAAAAAAAAAACACGCGCAAAAAAAACTCAGTTTTAAAACTGTTTAATTTTTTTTAATTTAAAAAAAAAAAATATCCGATTTTCCTATTTTTTTTTTTTTAAGTTCAATTTAGATTTTTCGGGTATTTTTTTATCCCCTTTTTTTATACATTTTCATTTTTAAAATTTTATTTTCTTCTTTTTTTTTTTTTTACCCCTTTTTTTCTTTTACTTGCTTCCACTACTAACAAACGCACTTTTTAGAAGGACTCGGTATATTTCATATCTCACAATATATGGGGAGCCCTTGTTATAAGGTTGTACCAGTAATTCGTTTAATTAGGTTGGGACTAACCTTTACAATGTAACTAGACCACAACTATTTTTATTCTTCAAGAAATACACTTTATTTTTTAAAATTTCTATTATTCTTAAGAGAACTTAAGTACTTTCGTCCGAACATCTTTATCTTGAACCCCGATTAGTAGTTGATTAGTTTAAAAAAAATATTGGATGGTACCTAAAGAGTTGAAGTTGAAAACCTGTAACGAAAAGATCGTATATAATAAGTTAAAAAAAAACTAACAGCTTGTATTTTATTTAGTTAAAATATAAACTGTTTAGCTCTTAACTTATTTCTCTTAAATCAAACAAAGATTATAATTAACAAGTTAAAACAATAATAAATAATTTAATGAAACGAATTCGATATGTCTATAGCTTTCGATATAAACAACTAACTTCTTTATAAATATCCTGTAGTTCCGCCTGAATGCTGGAGTTCTTGACCCTCCGTTTTTCCGGGGACAGAACCAGTTAACAACCCACAACATCAACAATGCCACCGTCGTATCTCGTAACCCATCGAGGCCCCGCGGGTACCCGTGGGGCCACCCGCTTCACAACACTATCTTTCTTGTCAAGTTCACAACGCTTCGTCTTGTTCACGGGATTACTCTTCAGCTTTGGCTGTGTCACCGCCGCCCAGGATTTGTCAGACTTGCACACCGGCCAACAGTCGTCCTCCAATCCTTGCTACGACGCCATCGGGGAGCCGAAGATGTGCGTCCCCGAGTTTGTCAACATCGCCTACGGGAAAGAGGTGGTCGCCTCGTCGACGTGCGGAACGCCGCCGAGCCGTTACTGCAAATCGTCAATTAACAAAGAGAACAAGGTGGTCCGAAATTGCTTCATATGCGACGCCAGTCACCCGAAACGGAGACACCCGTCGTCCTACCTGACGGACAACAACAATTCAAACAACCTAACCTGTTGGATGTCGGAATCGTTCGTCCAGTACCCGAAAAATGTCACCCTCAAACTATCCCTCGGCAAAAAATACGAGCTCACTTATATTCTGCTACAGTTTTGCTCTGCTCGCCCGGATTCAATGGCTATTTACAAAAGTATGGACTTCGGAAAAACGTGGATCCCTTTCCAATATTATTCCAGTGACTGCGAGGAAATGTACGGCAAAAAACCGGGGGTTGTCATCACAAAAGCCAATCAACAAGAGGCTCTGTGTAGTAATGTACATAACAATATCAACACACCTGGAGGGGCCCGGGTAGCCTTCAGTACCCTGGAGAACAGACCCGTTGATTTCGATAGCAGCCCGGTCCTTTGGGACTGGGTCACGGCTACCGACGTCATGTTTGTATTCAACAAATTGAGTACCTTGGGGGACCTTGAGGAACCCAACGCCAGAGAGAGTTATTACTACTCTTTGTCGAATTTAGCCGTCGGCGGACGGTGCAAATGCAACGGGCATGCATCTTCGTGCAGCAGAAATGCCGAGGGTCAAACGGTGTGCGATTGCCAACATAACACGGCTGGCCCCTCGTGTGACAGGTGCAAGCCTTTCCACTTTGACTTACCCTGGTCTCGGGCTACCGATTATAAAGCCAAGGAATGCGTAGGTAAGTACAAATATATTTCTTTTCTTTTTTCATCAAGCTACAATTATGGGCCCTCCAGACCCAAATTATTGTATATATTAAGTATTAAGTTGTTTTCTAACGCCAATACGTAGTTAAAACAAAATCAATTGTTTTAGACTTATTAAAATAATTTCCAACACTATTGATAATGTTTACCCATTAATTTTTTTTTTTTTTTTATTATTGCTTAAGTTTCGATTCATGTTTTGAAACATGACGTAAATCATAAATCTATGACGTCACGCCAAAGCTATAATTGTTTTGTTATGGTAATGTTTTAAGCTCCGTGTATGGTTTCGGTTTCGATTTCCGGCCATGGTATCCGTTGGGAATTTATTATTTACTATTCATGAAATATTTTCCATTTCTAAAAGAAGTTGATATTTTGAAATGAGACAAATTCCGCAATGTATTTATTACGTTTAAAAAAAATTGTGACTGACGGAAAACTTGTGACTGACAGACAAAATCTCTATTATTATAAGATAAACAAATAAAATAACTATTAACTGAGGTAACTCGATAATCAGTCCGATAGTGTCTTCATTGCTTCCGGGTTCTGTTCAGTCCTAGGAGGTCTATTCTCCCAGGGTTTACCTTCTCTAATCGCTTAAGGCGCCTCTACCGGCGAATGCCGATGGGGCTGCTCAGGCATTTTTGTAGACACGAGTGCGCTTATCCTGGTGCGCTGGTTTCTCAAAACAACACTTGACCTTGTGTCTTACCTCCTGGCGAAGAGTAGGAGGTAAATAATGTCTCCAACGTTAAAAACCAGTTAACTTTCATCAAACAGATCCGGGTTTCAAAAAATATATTTTGAAATAGATTATTTAAAGCGATAGATAAATGTACATTTATTTTTCATCTCTCGATTAATAACTGTACACGTTTTTTGGGTGTGCATCTTTTTCTCGTAACTACGTGAATTTGTATTTTTTTTACTATTAATCGAATATTTATTGAAATCAAAAATGTAATAGCATAAAATAAAAACCAATTAAAAAAATATTACGAAATTAAATCCATCAGAATGCATTTTATCGATTTTTGTTATCGTTTGATACAAAAATGCTATTTTGAAACTTCAATAAAAACAATGATAACTCGGTAAAAAAAAAGAACGTTATATTTAAACTAAAAAGAATCTTTCTCGGCCTTTTGGCTGAGATTAAAATGTAGTATCTGTTCCGATGGATGTTACACCCCTTAGACCGGTGCCATCTTGGCCTTCGGGCCTTGATTCCGCCGGTCTTAGGGTATTGTCCTGTGCACTTCTAGGCGATCCACCCTCCCAGACTTTGCCTTCTCCCCCTTTGAGAAGGAGGGTAAGTTTATTGCTAATCGCCTAAGGCGCCCCTAACGGGGAAAGCCGCGGTGGCTTTTCAACCCCACTTTCCGACCATTGTGTCACATCTTACCACTGTGGGAGGAAGATAAATATAAAAAAGAAGAAAAAAAAGAATCGAACGTATTCATGAGATTTAAATACGTCGAATCAATTTTATTGCAATAACGATTTTTTCAATGCCATATATACTTTCATCGAATTATCTTTCCAAGAATGTAAATGTTTTCTTACAAAAGCATTCATAAACAACCACTGTATGAACACAATATCGCGGGACTGCTTACCTGCTGATTACAACTTCATCGTATTTAATGCAATGTCAATACATTTTTTGTCATGGACTACCCTATAAGTAATCAAACGCATTTCATACCATTGATCAATGTCAATACTCCCATAGTGTTCCTCATCTTTCGGCTAACAATCACTCCGCCTCATTAGTCCTTATCCTCGGGTGGCGCTTGGCCTTGATAAGTGATGACCCTGGATGACCCAATAGTAAAATTTAAAAGAAATATTTCATTAAATGTTTGTTTATTATTAAACATTAATAAATTATTTGAATTGATAAAAAAATAATTTTCAATTAATTAAATTTACAAATTTATTTAAACAATTAAAAATTACTAAATAATAACCTAACCCTGTTTATATGGCGGGTATTTAACTGGTAAACGAAAAGGTTAATTAATAATAGGTTATTGATGTGACTTCCGACTTTCTCCGTGTACATATTTTCGAGCAGAATAATCGAACATGGAAGAAAAATGAATGTTGTTCTTTTGTCTAGGAATAAAGTGGAGTATCTGTTCTGACGCTACACTTTGACTATTCTGTCATCGGTCAGTGAAGGAGAAGTCCTTCTAGACTGAGACAATTTTTAAAATTTTTGTTCCAATCTTTTATGGAGGAGCTGAATTTTCCCTACATTAAAAACCGACCTTGTGTTTAACTTTGCCCTCGTGAGGAGGCAAGCAAATAGGAACATTCGTACAAATCAACAGGGTGCGATTCTTCCTAGAATCGGCTACTCACAGGAGGGACCACGTGAAAGTTGCTAACATCCATGATGAAAGTTGTGTTACGGAACTGATTGGATTCGAACTTGGTACACCTAGGTCGTCAGTTGACATTGTTATTCACTTCATAGCTGTCACCTCCCGATAAATTCATTAGAATACGACAAAACTAAGAGAAAGTAACGAACGTCAATATATCTCCACCCGGGTAACGTCGGGTAAATAGATCTAGTCTGGTACAAATGTGGTTATTATTATTTCTGTCCCTCAACTTCAAGAGGACAGAACAAACTTAATAGAGGGTTCCATTCGAAATTCCATACAGATTCCCGAGTTCGACCAGATGCACCGAAACGTTGCGAGAATAACAGCCAAGATGAGAACAGAAGTCCAAATAATACAACTTATAAATCCTCATCTCAAAAATTCCTAAATATAACGGATATGGTAATATTTAATTAAACCGTAGATTTGTAATCGTTTTTTACCCCGCCTAATAAACCGGTATTGTCCGGGCCTTTGGGTCTGGATTTACGCCGGTCTATTGGGGGTTGCCCGTCCTGTGCAGTTCTAGGAGGTGCACCCTCCCAGGCTTTGCCTCCCCTCTTTGGGGAGGAGTAAGTTTATTGCTTACTGTCTGAAGCGCCCCTACCGGGGAATGCCGACGGGGCTGGCCAGGCAATTTTTAAATGGCCAGAGTGCTCACCTCTCGAGCGCTGGCTTATCTAATCCCACTTTCCCGATCTTGTGTCACATCTTACCTTGTGGGAGGTTGATAAATAAAAAATAAAAATTAATTTAAAAAAATGCCTCTGCTTGACCTTTTGGCCAAGATCAAAGTGTAGTATCTGTTCCGATGGCTACTACACCCTAAGTTTATTGCTTACTGCCTGAGGCGCCCCTACCGGGGAATGCCGACGGGGCTGCCCAGGCAATTTTTAAACCCCACTTTCCCGACCCGACCTTGGGTCACATCTTACTTGTGGGAGTAAGATAATAACTGGGCTTGTGCCTAACTCCTGGAGAGGAGTAAATCAATACTACACCCTATAGACCGGTATCGTCTTGTCCTTCGGGGCTTGATTCCGCCGGTCTGTGGGTTTGTCCTGTGCAGTTCTAGGAGGTTCACCCTCCAAGGTTTTGCCTCCCCTCTTTGGGGTGGAGTAAGTTTATTGCTTACTGCCTGAGGCGCCTCTACCGGGGAATGCCGACGTGGCTACCCAGGCATTTTTTGTAAGCCCAGAGTGCTCAAATTCTCGGGCGCTGGCTTTTCGAATCCCACTTTCCCGACCTTGTGTCACATCTTACCTTTTGGGAGGAAGATAAATAATAGTTATGTTTTAACCTGATTTTATTTTAAATATTTCTACATAAGCAATGTGTACGTTTCGGAATTTTTTAGACGAGGATTGCTAATTTGGATCATTTGGATTATTCGGACTACTATTCTCATCTTGAATGTTATTCTCACAACGTTTCGGCCGATGTAACATCCGACTTTCTTTACGAGCATCTTGTCGAACTCTGGAATCTTTATCTACGGTTGTTAAGTGGATAACGACACGGATTGACGAACTGAGTGTGTCAAGTTCGAACCCAGTCGATTCCATAGTATCACTTTCACGTTGTCCCACCTGCAAAAATACCCACAACAAAATCCAGCTCCTCAACAAAGTTGTATCATGTTTATTCATACAAATTTACTATTACTAAGAATATAATAAAAATTACTTAAGACTTCGACACGGCCATGGCCGACGGAATGAGAACAATCTACCGCCGTGGATTAAATAAAAGGCTCTGTTCGAAATTCCGTTTTGAATTCGACATAAAAATTCCCGAGTTCGACACGGTGCACCAGAAAGAGGTTACAGCGGTCGAAACGTTGTGAGAACAACGCCCAAGATAAGAATAGTAATCCGAATATCCAAATTACACATAAGTAATGTTTCCGTGGAAAAAAAGTTTGGTACTTTTACCGAACAGGACCCATACCATTACGAATAACCGAGCCGTTGCCGAACAGTCAATTGGTACCGACATTAAATGAAACAACTGTTTTTCATTTGCTTCCCTCTGGGGATGAACTAACATCTCCCTCTTTTGTGTTAAAAGTGGGTTTAATAATTTTCTTGACATCATTAATTGAATTATCTTTATTTCATTTTTAAAATATTTTTGGGGAAGTTTTTTCAACTTTATTTTTTTTTAGAGACTAAATTTAAAAAAAAAACTTTTACTTAACCTAACTGTTCGCGTGCTTATTGTCGTCTGATTTTTTACATTTTTGTTTTTTTCGCGACTTTCAAATCGTAATCTGCTTCGGTCATTTTCAGTCTGTTTCGTAAATCGAAATTGGAAACATTCGTGTCGACATGGGTCCTGTTTTGTGGAAGCACCAAAAGTGTTTTAATATTCCGATTTAGTTGGCTCTCCACGAGGGCGGACTTAGACACTGTCGTTTTTTTTGTTTTTTTTTTGTCAAGAAATCCAACCCACCGAAAATGGGGACTTTGGATTTGGACAAAAATTTAAATTTCCTCAGTCGTGAAGGATTTCTCCTTCACTGACCTTAGAAAAGATTGAGTGCAATATCAGAACAGATGTTACACCTTATTCCTTGCCAAAGGGCAAAAGTTTTTAAATTTCGTCGTGTTTCTTCGGAAATATTGTAATCTTTTTCTTGCTAAACCCAGTCGTAATCATGAATTAACGAAAAAAAAAAGAAATATTAGCGTATATAAATATATATATTTTTTAATTAAGCTTAATCTCTGCTTTTCGTATGAAACAGATTATTCTATTGTTGACATTGGTTTCCCCGATGTCTTTCTAGTCAGAATCCTTTCTAGAAAGACATCGGGTACTTACCGCGTGAAGGTTGCCAACATCCTGAGTAAAAGTGTTTCTGTGGAACGAACTGGATTCGAACACGGCACACCCAGGTCATCAGTCCGTGTAGTTAACCACTTAGCTACCGTCACCTCCCATTCCTGCCTCTGAAATTAATATTTACTTCCTTTCAAAAAAACAAAAATAATACTTAACGATAGATTTTATGGGATTTTATGGGATTTTCTTTTCAAACGTTAAGTCCGGTTTCATTAAAAACCACATGTTCCTATTTACTTGCCTCCCTACGAGGGCAGAGTTAGACACAAGGTCGGTTTTTAATGTGGGAAATATCCAACTCCCCAAAAAGGGGAACTCTGGATTGGAACAAAAATTTTAATTGCCTCAGTCTAGAAGGACTTCTTTTTCACTGACCGGGGACAAAAAAAGATGAAGTGTAGTATCAGAACCAATACTACACTTTTCATCATTTATTTGCAGGAAATATATTAGAAAAATCGTTTAAAACAAATGAGGCACAAGGCCATCAAGATACTGCACTTTGCTTCTTTCTTTCCCAGTTTGCCTCGCGTCAGACTAAATGTACATCTAATAAAAAATAGAAACAAGTAAAATGACACGCATATATATATATATATATATATATATATATATATTATATAGTGTGTGTGTGTATAGTAAGTTATGAAAATATATTTATGGCAATTAAATTACACAGAGGCTTCCGCGTTTCATCCCCGTGGGGAATCGTCAGGCTAACGATTCCCTACTGGGATGAAATGCAGAAGCCTCTGTATAGCTTAATTGGCGATAAATATATTTTCATAACTTACTACCTAGCTCTACTCACGTATTGAGCACTGTTGAAGTAAATACTAAAAATTGATACATAAAAATGATATCTCCTTATAACATTTTATGTAGATACATGAAATAATAATAATGATATATATATATATATATATATATATATATATATATATATATATATAGTCTCGGAAGTTTCTCAACCATTAAAACTATATATTAAAAAAAAAACAAAAAAAAAAAAACATTTTAACCCCAAGGCATTCGCTGGAAAATCACTTTTTGTAAGTCAATTTACTTTTTGCAGTTACTATATTAGTTGGCTGCTAAGAATTTACGCTAGTCTTAACATTATTTAAGGGATCATCAGTTGTTTACCATAAAAAAAAACTGTTTCGAGAATTTAAAAAAAAACAGTATTTTATTTCATGGCTTCCAAGCAGAGTTGATCAGACCTCACTTCCCTTAAAAGACAAGAACATAAACGTTCCGTTTCTTAGATCAAAGTTTTTTTTCCAGATAAATGTTTTGCTAACTTATATTAGTTACTAAAAAATGTCCTCCTTACCTGTGCTGTTCGTCTGTGTCTAATAAAATGTGTCCGTTATTTACAAAAATGTTGCTCTATTTTATATATATATATATATATATATATATATATATATATATATATATATATATTACACACACTAGAGGGACCCATGTACCGGCATAGCTCAAGAAAATTGAGAAAACGAAGAAACTTCTGCTTTGACTTGTTTGTTTGAGTTAGGAGATATTGATTGACTTGTTTGCTTAGACGCGATTTGCTTGTGTTTTTTTTTGGGGGGGGTTGATTTTTAAGTTACAATTTATAACCGTATCTCAACTTTTTGGACAGCAAGTACATCTACCCGGAAGAAAATTGTCCGGAAAATGTTGTTTTCACCAAAACTGGCCAGCCGTTTATCCACAATATAAAAATATTCGCAAATAGAACTATAGGTTATATTAAAACGAAAACAATCATTGAATTTGAAATACATTAGAAACCAATAATTAATTAATGAGATGTCCTTTTGCAAAGTAATATGCAAATTATTTAACCTTGCGACTTCGAACGCATGCGTATGATAATCATAGTAGAAACTGTTGTTGTTTTGTGTGGTGTTGAAATCGGTGTTTTAATCTCGGTTAGAGCGGGAAATGTAGTCAATTGAAGTGATAGCGATTGCAAGAAGTGGCAAACATAAAACATTGCTTCAGTCCAGAGGAAGTTCTCTTATTTTGACCAAGGATAGATCCGATACTACACTATGATCATGTAGTACAATTATTTATTTATTTTTTTTTTTTGTGGGGGGCATTTTCATTTAATTTTTATTTAATTTTTTACTTATTTACTGTAACCCCCCCCCCCCCATACACACACGCACACTTTAAAAATAGCTGATCAAAACGTCTGTTGGCTAACATTAGCGAAATGACTTTTAATTAGATAAGTTTCTTACTTTCTGTTTTTATTTAAAAAATGTACCATCTGAAAGTAGAATTGTACCGTGTGAAATTAGAAAAAGGTGTATTGGTATTAAAAAATGTACCATCTGAAATAAAAAAAAATGTACTGTTTCTTTCTTTAAAAAAAATGTACCGTCTTGAAGTTGAAATGTACCGTCTGAAAGTAGAAAAAAATATTATGTTTATTTTAAAATCTACCGTCTGAAAGTAAAAATGTACCGTGTTAAAGTAAAGTATTCTAATTTTTATTAAAAATGTACCGTCCGAAAGTAGAAAAGCATTATAATTTTTATTTCAAAATGTACCGTGTGAAAGAATAAAAAGTATAATTCTTAATTAATAAATTCCTATGAATCAACATGGTACAACTTTGTTGACCGTTTTGATTCTGTTGTTGGCATTCTTGTACGCGGTGGTTGCCAACATCCCAAAAGTAAAATAGTATTATGGAAGCGATTGGATTCGAACTTGGCACACCCAGGTCGTTAGTTCGTGTCGTTAACCACTGTTACCTCCCTTTTAATTAAAATATACCGTCTGAAAGTAAAAGGAACAATCTGTGAATAGTCCGATGTGCAAACTTGTTGAATAACAAGAATTCGGAGAGAATTGGATGGCGAATGCGTGTGGATTTTTCATCTTACTGTGCGATGACTTTCTTTAATATAAATCTTTTAGACGTCTTCTTCTTCTTCTTCTTCTTCTTCTTCTTCTTCTTTCTTCTTATTTTTCTTCTTCTTCTTCTTCTTCTTCTTTCTTCTTATTTTTCTTCTTCTTCTTCTTCTTTCTTTTTATTTTTCTTCTTCTTCTTTTCATTCTTCTTCTTTTTTATTCTTCTTCTTTTCCTTCTTTTCATTCTTCTTCTTTTCATTATTTTTATTCTTCTCCTTCTTTTCATTCTTCTTTTTTCTTTTTCTTCTTTTTCTTGTCATTCTTTTCCGTCTTCTTCTTATTATTATTTTCATTCTTCTTCTTCTTTTACTTCTTTTTCTTTTCATTCTTTTCATTCGTTCTTCTTTTTCATTCTTTTTCTTCTTCTTCTTCTCTTCATTCTTCTTCTTCTTCTTCTTCTTCTTCTTCTATCAAACGAGGAGACTCGTAATTTATAGGGACCCCAGATTTCATCTCCCCTAAACATAAAATGACCAGCCAAGCATGTTTTAATGATTAACCATTCTAAGATTCTCATTTCTCTTTTATGTTTTATGATCACGAAACACTTTGAGCCCCCTGCATCCCCACTCCCTATCACCGCTCTTTGGATTAAAATAATGACTTGTGTTCAATTAACTGTAGACAAGGAATATTTTATAATACGTATTGTATCCTGCTACCTGCTATTTGATGCGGTATCCCCCCCCCCCTCCCCGGTCGGGTTGAGACGGCTTCATTCGAAAGAGGAAGTTTCTGGGGAAGGAAATAACGACGTTCGTTATTTGTTTTTTGTTTTTTATCGTGATTAATGCTGCGCATTTTTGGTAAAGAAAAAATTCTTTCCGGTCAAATTTACTCGAGGGTCGACTTATTTGATTGTTAACAAGTTGCGATTCAGTTATAAAATTTTAATTAAAAACAAAGCGACCCCCCTCCACAAACAAACATAGACACACACCGCGGCCAAGCAAACAAGTCAGTAAGTATCCCCAAAAATATATAACTTTTTAAAATCCTATTTTTAAAAAAAATCACTAAAGTATCACCCAGTTCATCAGACTGTGTTGTTATCCACCTAACCCTAACCACCGTCATATCCCTAGGGATTCTCATTGAGTCTCGTGCAATGGCGAGATGTCAGTTAATAAAAAAAATACATAAGACATAATTAATACCAACATTATTATTATTATTATTATTATTATTATGATGATGATGATGATGATGATGATGATGATGATGATGATGATGATGATGATGATGATGATGATGATGATGATGATGATGATGATGATGATGATGATGATGATGATGATGATGATGATGATGATGATGATGATGATGATGATGATGATGATGATGATGATGATGATGATGATGATGATGATGATGATGATGATGTGGTGTTTGTTATGTCTCCTTGGGCATCTCTCCTTTAACTATCTTCTCAATTCAACTGTTAAAAAAATAAACTCAAACTCTTAATACAGTATCGATATCCAGATCAAATTCTGTCAAATATTTCATTTGACAACTCCCAAAAGTGCCCTCTCAATTTCTCCCTCCTACCACTTTCTCTGAATTCATCTAACCTCATCTTAAACTGATCCGCGCTATTGCTGTTCTTAATCTGATCTGGCAACTTATTCCAAAAACATATTAGTCTGTGAACAAAAAACAGAACTGGTTAACAGATCTAGTTTTTGAAAACTGTCTTGACAATAACCTTCCAGATCTAGGAGAAATACTAAAAAAATACCCACCATAGTTAGAAATGCCATTAATTATCTGCAAAGTCTCAATCATATCACCTCTCATTTTTCTTTTCAAGATTGATGTATTCATTTTTGTTTTTAATTTTAGACTCGAAAGAGAATGCTGGTTTTACTTGCAATACATTACAATATACGGGTTCAATGCCCCAATCAGACTCGTGTAGGTTCTCTCGGGGTGGGGGGCTCTGAAATTCGAAGTCCTTAAACTCGACCTTCATTAGTTTGATCGTCTACAATTGTAAATTTTATATTTCCGTAATCGTTTACCGACTTTTACACTTCGAAAAATGTGTCGATTATTAATTGATTAAGTCTCGAAATGAATCGTTATATATTGCAGTCGGAAGTTCAGCGAGTGCTTTTATTTGACATTCAGAGTAACGATTATAAATATACTTGAAATAAATGAAATCGGGGTAGGCTGTTTGAATCAGGCGAGTTTGCAAAGCCAGTTAAATATAAATAAGACACAATCTAAAATTGGTCTTTTTTTGTTCTCCTCCTCCTCCTCTCTCTCTCTCTCTCTCTCTTTATCTCTCTCACTTCAACTACGAATTAAATAATATTACTACGACCCGTGATACTACCTTTTGTTTATAATGGACTATTCCAATCTTGCTGGTTTTTTTTCATTTCTGTATTACCTTCGACTGTTAATAAACATAGAGAGAAAAAGAGAGAGAGAGAAAGAGAGGGCGAAACAGAGAGAGGGATATATAGATAGAAAGGGATATAGAGCGAGGGAGGTGGAAGCGAGAGTCATAGAAACGTATAGAATAAGGGCGGACAGACAAACAACATACAGTGAACGGATCACAAAAGTCACTCTCGGGTAAAAGTGATAGATGGAATGTAAGTTAGCGATGCGTCACTTGATGAGTTAATTGCAAATTACGACTAATTAGAACAATTACAATGATTTTTTTTCAATAATGACTCAATCACAAATCTCAGGAATATTTTAGCCTGTATTTTTTTTGTGATTAAGGTATATAGGAAAAAATCCTTACGGCATTAAACGTTGATTGGCTCAGATTTTGTATAATAATAGATTTCAATATATTTCTTTCGAAAATGAAAGGAAAATAATTTCAAAACAATTCTCAAGATTCATTATACAAAGTGATTTCTTATAATTTAGAGATTCCATACTAATAGAAAGAAAGCGTGTCTGTCTGTCAGTCTGTCCGTCTGTATGTTTGTGTGTTCGTCGGGGTTATTAGACCAAGAAACTAAAGTAGCTGTAGTGAAGTGGATAACACAGACTGGCGACCTGGGTGTTCCAAGATCGAATCCAGTCGGTTTCGTAGCACCACTTTCATTCATGCATATTGCCAACCTTCACGTGGACCCTTTTGTGAGTACCTGATTCTAGAAAGAATATGAGAAATCAATGTGAATCAGAATCAGGCCGTTCAAATAATTCGTATCATGCGGATGCATACCAATCTATTTTACAAGAAAAAATGCATCCTCTACATATACAGAATGTCTTAAAGGACTCATTATTTGGATTATTCATTCCAACTGAGAGTTGTTAGATTCACAACGTTTCGGCCGATGTAACATCCGTTTATCTGTTTCGGAATTTTTTAGATGAGGATTGATAATTTGTATTATTTGGATTATTCGAACTATTGTTCTCATCTGGAGTTATTCTCACAACGTGTTGGCCGATGTAACCTCCGACCTTCTTCAGGTGTATATTGTCGAACTTCGAAAAATGTACGGAATTTCGAACGGAACCCTTTATTTAATCCACGGGGGTAGCATGCTCTCGTTCCGTTAGCCATGACCGGGTAGATATGTTAAGTTATTCGTAATTGTATTCTTAGTATCGCCCGCACTGAGGATCGAACCTTCAACCACCAGAAGAGTGTCACTTAGTACTTTATCCGTTACGCCACGGGTCCTTGCGGAACGAGGCCATTCTTCCCCCGTGGGTTAAGTAAAGAGTTCCGTTAGAAATTACGTACATATTCTCGAGTTCGATAGAAGTATTCCCAATTTCGACAGGATGCACCTGAAGAAGGTCGGAGGTTACATCGACCGGAAAGGCTCTCCAAAATCCATGCTAGAATTGTCCGCAAAGATCCGTGGTGAAACGGATAAGGTACTAAGTCAAATTCAGTTTTAAGTGACACTCTTCTACAACTACGAATTACTTAGGACTTATGCCCGGTCCAAGTGATAGTCATCTGAAGATAGAAGGTTCAATCCTCGGTGCGGGCGATACGAAGAATTGCGAATTACTTAAAACGTGTCCCAGTCATGGCTGACGGAACAAGAGCATGCTACCCCTGTGGATTAAATAAAAAGTTCCGTTCAAAATTCCGTGCAAGTTCCCGAGTTCGACAGAAAGATTCCCGAGTCTAGAAGATACACCTGAAGAAGGGCTGAGGTTACATCGGCCGAAACGTTGTAGAAAATAACACTCAAGATGAGAACAGTAGTCCGAATAATCCAAATAAAACGTAGAACTGAAATGTTATACAACACAAACTCGTTTGAATGGAGACTTTTTTTTTTCCTGTAATAATTTGATAATTTTAATCAATCTACCGGACATGTACCTATTAATATAGAAAATACCATTTGAACTCACTTCAAGATAATTGAAATTAAAATCGACCATCTGGACCTAGACCTCCTCAGTGGCACTCAATTGTCTCTTATAGGACGCCCTCCCTCCCCACCATCACGTTGGGGAACACAGTTCTAGACGGGATCAATTTTTATTCATGTCCCAATACAGAGTCCTCATTTTGTGAGCTGCATTTTCCCCACATTAAAAACCGACTTTGAATAGAACTTTTCCATCGTTGAGAAGCTAGAAGTTTCTATAAGAGGGGACCCATATCGACCCGAATTTTTCCAATTGCGATGCACGGAATACACCAGAAACGACCGAACAGTGACTTTAAATTAAACAACTGTTTCATTGATTTCTCTGACTCAAGGTTATGGTTAATACCTCGCCCCCTCCGTGTTAAGAATGGGTTTAATAATGTTCTTCAAATCAGTAAATTAATCGATTTCATGTTACTTTTTTTAAAAAGACGGTTTTTCAACTTCATTTTTTGGAGCACGGGGAGGGGGACTAAAAGTTTATTTAAACCATAACCCTTACCCTAACCCTAACCCTAACCCTAACCCTAACCCTAACCCTTACCCTAAACTGGTTTGCGTTAGTTACTATTTACCTCCTCTCTAGGGGAGGTTAGACACAAGGTCATGGGTGGTTTTTAAGAGCCAGTGCAATCGGAAAAACGCAATCTGGCCTACAAAAAATGCATGAGCAGCCCGTCGGCATTCCCCGGTAAGGACGCCTAAAGTAAATTACCTATAAGCTAACCCCAAAGAGAAGGTGAAGCATGGGAAGGTTGTCCTCATAGGACTGAACAGAACCGTACCTCAGCCCGACAGCAAGAAAGTCACTGTCGGACTGATTGTCGAGGATGTACCCTAGACTTGTATGAACCCTTCCCCCCCTCCTGGTCGAGTTATGTTGCGCTTAGTGACGTCTACTTTTTTATATTTTCTCGCAGCTTTCAATTCGTAAACTGCTTCGGTGATTTCCGGTTCGTCCCGTAAATCGCAAACGAGAAATATTTGGGTCGATGTGGGTTCGCTCGTATAGAAGCACCGGCAAGTCAATTGCAACTCTGTTATACCGACTCTAATTCTAATACTAAGAAATGTGGACTTAATTCGACAAAGTTAACCCAGACGTGTAATCTATATTATACATATTTGTTTTAACTAAGATTAATATAGTTTCGATTGCTTTAAACTTGTTAAACGCTTCTAAGTGTGGCTCATCATTGCGAACCCGTCCGAATACGGGTATTACAACTAGTAGGAAATTTTATTATTTCTTTTAAATGAAGAAAACATTAGCAATGATTCTTTTCTACGAAAATTGGAAAAAATATGTTTGAAAAAATTAATTGAGTAAAAATGCTTTACTGTGGGATCTTATGGAGTTTTTGTTCGTTTTAATTTTTGTTGGCATTAAAGATTTTGAATTGTCTTCATTTCAAAATCGGCGTTCGCTTGAAGACGGCGTTTGCAGCTGCCTCGAGTTCTAACCGCTTTTACACCAACTGGCGGAGCACAGAAACCCACAGCCCGGCAAGACTTAGGAAATAAAAATAATGGATTTCATTTGGTTTTGGGTTTTTTATATAGAAATTTAAGTGAAGAAGGAATTTTTTTTTTTATTAAAAAATTAAAATAAAATAAATAAAATGATAACCGGAATACTTAAAATACAAGCACGACCTAGATTTCTTCTTTTTTTTCTTCTTTTTTTTCTTTTTTTTGTCTTCTTTTTTTTCTACTTTCGCTTCTTTTTGTATATATATTTTTTTGATTTTGAATTAAATTTTATTTTTTATTTTTATTTCAATTTTTTTTTTTTTTTTAAATATTTTATGCGAAGGTATTATTGAACGGAGTTACGAACGAACTAGTCGAATTCGCAGAATTTGAAAGTAAAGCAATGATTGGAAAAAAAGAGGGAAGACGCGTGGTTAAAGAGGAAATACTACACCGATGGAATCGGAAATGAAGAAAGACTATTTTAAGTCTGAGTGTAACATGTCTTGTTAGCGTAATGCATGTGCGCGCACACGCGTGTGCGCGCACATGCACGCGTCAGAGTAGCAGTGAAATTGGTGCATATTCTCTGTGTGTAGATAAACGTACGAGTGTGTGTCTCTTAATCAGAATAATTAAGTTTTCTTTCTCGTATAGAATTTGTCTGCTTTTATGACATATGCCTCTAAAGTATATATATATATATATATATATATATATATATATATATATATATATATATATATATATATATATATATATATATATTAAAATAAATATAGTTTGAGTATCCGACAATTGTTTCAGAACCACTTCGGCTCCTCCTCGGGGATATACTGATGAGACAAGATTAGATCCGCCAATACACAATCATAAAAAAACCAAAAAAAAAGAAAAATAACAAACATATATATATATATTGTATTGTATTGATTTTAATAATTTGAGATTTCAGGTTAATTTCGAAATAGTAAGGTTAGGTCTAATATTAAATTATATATAGTTAAAAAATCTATGTCAAGCGTCGTATTTCAGACTAGCTTAGTGTACCTAGTGTAAGCGACCAATGTTAAATGATAACTTATTCTAGCACATTTAAGAGAATAATTATTTCGGCCGATATTTCCGCAGTGTCATAACCTTCTAATAAACTATATATATTTCACACAATGCTTCAAATCACTCTCTTATGTGTGTGTTGCAGTGTGTATATTGTTTATAAAATGGTTATATAGATTGTACATAAGCTTAAATATGTATATATATATATATATTTATATATATATATATATGTATATATATAATTTATTTATTGTACATAAGATTGCATATACATATACATATACATTATATATATATATATATTTTACATAACATTGCATATATATAAATATATATATTGTACATCAGATGTCATATACATATATATATATATTGTACATAAGATGTCATATTGTACATAAAATGTCATATATATATATATATTATATATATATATTGTACGTAAGATGTCATATATATATATATATATATATATATTGTACGTAAAATGTCATATATATATATATATATATTGTACGTAAAATGTCATATATATATATATATATATATTGTACGTAAGATGTCATATATATATATATATATATATATATATTGTACGTAAGATGTCATATATATATATATGTATATATTGTACGTAAGATGTCATATATGTATATATGTATATATTGTACGTAAGATGTCATATATATATATTGTACATAATATGTCATATATATATATATGTATATTGTACATAAGATGTCATATATATATTGTACATAAGATGTCATATATATATTGTATATAGATGTCATATAAATATAAATATATATATATATTGTACATAAGATGTCATATATATATGTATATTTTACATAAGATGTCATATATATATATGTATATTTTACATAAGATGTCATATATATATATGTATATTGTACATAAGATGTCATATATATATATATATATATATATATATATATATATATGTATAAATATATATTGTACATAAGATGTCATATATATATATATATATTGTACATAAGATGTAATATATATGTGTATATAAGGTTATATATATACATATATATACATAAATATATATTATACATAAGGTTATATACATATACATATATATACACAAATATATATTGTACATAAGGTTATATACATATACATATATATATATATATACATATATATTGTACATAAGGTTATATACATATACATATATATACCTAAATATATATTGTACATAAGGTTATATATATATATATATATATATATATATATATATATATATATATATATATATATATATATTAGGTATTAATAATTTAATATTTATTCATAAATATTATATATACATATTGTTCTATAAAATTTTATATATACTGTACATAATGTTTTGTATATATAGTATATAAGCAATTACTGGGACTGTAGTCTTTAGAGAAAACAAAGAAGCAAGTTTTATTTACGTTTTGAAGGAAAACAACAGAATGATCATTGTCGTAATTTCTTTTTTAATGTATTCTAATGTGGAGGAAATTTACAGTGCATGCACATAGTAGCATTGTATTTTTAGTAGAATAATAACAAAAAGCTTAATTGAAATTGTCTTTAAAATATTCAAAGATTTTATTTGTTTCAGCATGGAAATAGAAAATTCATTCCCCATTAAAAATTGGTTATTAATGAAGTGAATAAACTTAAATGTGGAACGTCGATTGGTCAAATAAAACAATTTCATATTACTAAGTAATTCGAAATATTTATTTTTACTTTCCGTCTTTATTATAAAACACAGAAGAAAGACTTAATGAATATTAAAGAAGAAGAATTTATTATTTTCTAATTTTTGTAAGATTAAAGGGGTGCTACTTTCTTTTCTATTACAAATGTTAGTCATCATCATCATCATCATCATCATCATCATCATCATCATCATCATCATCATTACTATCAACAGGGTTGCTCATTGTATTTTAGCTAGGAGTAAAATGTAGTATCTGTTCTTATGCTGCACTTAGTTTTTCTGTCCTCAGTCAGTGAAGGAGAAATACTTCTAGACCGAGGAAATGTAAATATTTGTCCCAATCCAGAGTTCCAGTTAGAGGGTAACTGGATTTTCTCCCATGTTAAATATTGACATTGTGCCTAACTCTACTCCCGTGGGAAGAAATAAAAAGGAACAACAACAACAAAATTATTTAAAAAATAATAAACACAGGTATTTTATTATTAACAGAAACCATTTCTTAATTATTGCGTTTAATGCAAACTTTATTTTTAAAAAGTAATTATTCCAAAGTTATCCAAGAGTTTTGTTATGTGTAAAAATACGCGTGCGAAAACGTAACTGAAAAAAAAAACAAAGAGAAAAAATGAAACGGAAGTTATGATTTTGAATTTTACACGTAATTCAGTAAATAGCAGAAAAGCTTTCCGTATATATAATGAAATAGCAGAATCAAAGTATAAGTGAATCGTACTGAATATGAATTCATTAGACAATTTTCTGAAAATAAATATGTAAAAAATGTATCGCCTCGATAGTTTTTACTAAGGTTTCCTAGTATGTGAAAATATTTTAATGTATAATTGAATTATGTACAGGTAAGGTGGTTTAATATGAATATAGTTTGGATAAATGAAACAAACTTTAGCATGTATTAATTTAGATAATATATATATATATATATATATATATATATATATATATATATATATATATATATATAAGGTTATATATATATTGTACATACTGTCTTTATATATATATATCATATATTACGCTTTATATTTTACATATAGTACATAATCTTATATATACATCGTATTAAAAGTATAATATATATTATATTTAAGGTTTTATATGTGTTGTTTATAAGGTTTGATATGTATTGTATGATATACAAGGTTTTATATGTATTCAAATGTTTTGTTTCATTTCACTTCAGTCGAAGTTCTCAGATATCCAGGGCGCTTTGTATGGCTAACATTAGATCTCTATATAACTTACATAGATATTCGAATATTCTATTAGAGTTCTCCCGTATTTCTGAAACGTTGAGTAAGTAAAATCGTTAAGTACATTATTGTTCCTCTCCGCAATTGACCAGTTAACTATGTTATAGTATATCTTTCTTTTGGTCTATTAGTCTTACTGGATTCAAAGACTAGAATTCATCTAGTCTGGTGGAGTACGAAGCTAAGTTGTGTTACTTGAGGTAACATCACTAGTGTATATAATATGGATATAAAGTTTTATACATATGTTGTATAACAAATTTTATACATATATAGTATGCAACGTTTTATACACATAATGTATTTAAGGTTTTATACACATATTGTATTAAAAGTTTAATAGTATGCATTTTTATTGAATACACATTTTTATGCATGTTTGTATACAAAATCTTATATCTATTGTATAAAAAGGTTTTATGAATATATATTGTCTGTAACGTTATATATATATATATATATAAAAAATTGTGTATATATATATATATATATATATATATATATATATATACTGTATATAAAGATGTATATATACTGTATATTATGTGTTATATATATTGTATATAATCATTTATACCTATATATATTGCATATAAAGTTATATAGTATTAAATATTTTATAGAAGGTTTTATATGGTATATACAATGTATAGTAAGTTTTATAGGTATATTTATATTGTATAGGTTAGATACATCTATATTGCATAAAAACGTTTAAAACGTATATATATATTGTATAAAAAGTTTTTATTGTTTTTTATATTTATTGTAAAAGACTTTTATAAATATATATATATATATATTTGTAAAAGACTTTTATAAATATATATATATATATATTTATATGTGTATATTTTTTGTATAAAAGTTTTATACTAATATATATATTATAAAAAAGGTTTTATATATATATATATATATATATTGTACAAAAAGTGTTTATATATTTATATATATATATATATATATATATATTGTACAAAAAGTGTTTATATATTTATATATATATATTGTATACAAGGTTTATATATATATATATATATATATATATATATATATATATATACTATGTAGTTAAATTGCCATATATATTTTCATTGCTTACTACCTAGCTCTACTACGTATCGAGCACTGTTGAAGTAAATACTGAAAACTGATACATAAAAATGATATCTCCTTATAATATTTTATATGGATACATTAAGTACTAATATATATATATATATTGTATGTAATGTTTATATATAAATATATATATATTGTATGTTATGTTTATATATATATATATATATATATATGTATTGTATGTGATGTTTATATATATATATATATATATATATTGTATGTAATGTTTATATATATATATATGTATATATATATTGTATGTAATGTTTATATATATATATGTATATATATATTGTATGTAATGTTTATATATATATGTATATATATATTGTATGTAATGTTTATATACATATATGTGTATATATTTTGTATGTAATGTTTATATATATGTATACATATATATATATATATATATATATATATATTGTATGTAATGTTTGTATATGTATACATATATATATATTGTATGTAATGTTTATATATGTATATTGTAAGTAATGTTTATATATGTATACATATATATATATATATTGTGTGTAAGGTAGATATATATATATATATAGATATATACATATATATATATATATATTGTATGTTAGGTTTATATATATATTGTATGTCTAGTTTTATATATATATAT
>OY744520.1:195678309-195688309 GCA_963556195.1 Sepiola atlantica | reverse complement strand
ATATTTGGTTTAAATTTTTGCTAGTCGGTACAGTCGGGGAAACAGGGAGCAGGGAACAGGGAACAGGGAGAGAGTTCTAAAGGCCGACAGTTCGAGGAAAGAAGCTATTGGAGTAGAAGGCTTTCCGGCATCTGGGGACCTCCACAGTGAATAGATGGGATTGAGATTATTGTCGGGTTGGTCGAGTGTATTTACGTCGAGGGGCACCAGAGCAGCAAGTTCATCGGAGCACATTCCATTGAAGTACTAGTAAAACAAGCACAAGGATGCAACATTGCAGCCATGGGGCAGGGCTGGAACTTGTAGGATAGTGAGGGGCCTATTAGATTTGCGATTTTTTGGGACCTTGTCTAAGAAGGAGAGACTTGTGGATGGTGCATCAGCCCAGATGTGGTTGAAGGCCGACATAGACCAAGAGGCAATCGCAGTTTTTCAGACTATTGCCGGGGTCTAGTGAACTTGCACGGTCTAGAAAGACGCTATATCGGGAGCTATATCGGGAGCTAGTGGCGTCCCTACCCCCCAAATCTTAGAGGACACCATACAATCCATGCTCTTGAATCCTATCCAGCTTTCCTCTTTTTTATTCGCCAATAAACCCCTTTTTTCTCCAAACTTAGAAACTGTCTTGCTTGTTTTCTGCTTTTGAATCAACCCGGAAAACAATGAGCACCTCATACATTGATAGATTTGGAAGGGTCCTACTAACCACCAGACTTAGCATTTTATTTTTCAGCAATCTCTGTTGTTTTTTAGCACACTTCACCCCCAACCGATGAATGTTTACATATATTTTTTTCAATTAAAAATCGTCAAACAATAGGGGATAATTTTAAGTAGGTTTTAGCCATAGGGTGAATGTGGTATTTTAGTGACTGAAACTAGTTTATATCATGGATCAAGAGGAAAACAGCCAATCCCCATCCACCGCACCCAATTTTGACCACATGCCATATCTTATTTTATATTTCTTTTTACTATACTGTGAACTTTTTAATAAAATTTTAAAGATAAATAAAATATAGCGGATAACTACATATAATAATCCTTATCCACATAAATACAGCTCCAAGTCCACATTTCTATCTATATCCAGTTAGGTATGTATATTTGTTTATAATATATATATATATATATATATATATATATATATATATATATATATATATATATATATATATATATATATATTTCAGCAATAGGCATTAGACGTAACTTAATAAAGATTCCCCAAATTTTGGTTTCTTTGGTGTATATTTAAGGGTTTTGAAGGCGCATAATATGAGTATAATCTCATATTTTGAAATTTAAATATTTCAGATTTGCATTGAATTTTATAAATAGTCATTAGACACGAATTAAGCAAAATTTCCTGAATTTCAGATTCTTTTTAAAACCTTTTAAGCTTAAGCCTTAATTTTCAGACATTTTCTAGAATTCTAATGATGTGATCGATTTTTGCCAAAATTGGAGTAAAGATTCTAGACATAAGTTTTTTGTATCATTATATCTTTATTTCATTCTTCGTAAGGGGACATAAAAGTGGTGCAAAACTGTTTGGGTAATTACTTAAAATTTTATTTGGCATTCTTCTAGTACAAGTATATATATATATATATATATATATATATATATATATATATATATATATATATATAATGTATATATATGTATAATACATAGATTAAATATGCTTCAAATTTCCCCCTCTCTCTAAATATGTATCAAATAGGTTGTCATTCCCTCTCTCTAATTATATTTTAATTGTCGAGCGCTAATTTCCCCTTTTATTCAGTTTCAAAAATGTAATCATCTAAATTAGATGCTTGACAATACCACAAGGTTGAAATAAATTATTGCATCGATGATTATGTAATTTCGTGTTACTACATTTTATTTTATATATATATATATTGATTTTAATCGGCTCTAAACTAATTATGGTGAGTACGTTTTATATATTAATTCGTCATCTTATTCGTATCCGTTTGAATGACATGTCTTTTTTATATGGACGGGAAGTCTAGGAGTTAGAACATACGTTTCGTAGAATACGCACTTTTGATAATCTGCATATGTAGTAATATGTATTGTCACATTTCGCGTTTCTATGTTTAATATCTTCGAAGTATTTAACAAACACATAGAAGGGTAAGGGTTACGATTCGATGCGGGATTTCACTTCCGGTTGCTAACTCGTTTTTTAATTGAACTTTTTGAAGGTATATTTTAGTTTATTGAAGTATTAGGTAAAAGTACAGAATAGTTAAAACAAATCCTCATCCTCCTTCCCACTTTAAAATTGAGTTCTAAATAATAATGTTATTATTTAGAAAGCGATTCTTAACATGGGGGGGGGGGCACCGGAAGTTAAATTCAACATCGAATCATAAATTTTACCCATAGAAGTCAGTATATAACATAGAAGAATGTGCCTCTAAATGTAAGAATAGTGCATATATAGGTATTGACCTTCTCGTCATGTCTCTTCCCGAAAGCTTCGTTTACCAGAACTTTATACAAGACAATATATCTGTAACTAATTTCCGTAAAATCCTAACTTGTGTACAAAAATAATTGCCACATTTTATCGACGTCTGCGACTAACGATTATTTGAGCGTTAATAATTTGATTTTCTTCAAGCCACTAGTAATATAAAATTGTATGAAGTTGAATGATGGGATTTCGAACACGTTTTTTAAACACTAAGAAGTTTTAAACTAATAAAATTCCATCTAACTTTGGATCAGACGCTAAGACGGATCGCGAAAGTCTAAGACGCACGCGAATCAAGATTTTAATATTAAGTCTTATGTCATCTATGTGCTATTGATTGCGTTCTCACCATTCTGGTTAGGCCCCTTTTTTGTGAAAAAGTAATTATTGGATTACGTAATATTTAACCCAGACACCTTTCTGGACTTACTTTTCAATGTTTATTTTATATTAATAACAAGAAGATTCGTTGGTGGTCTCTTTGATTGAAACTTTACAAATAAACACAGTAAATAAATATTTATAGTTAGAACACGTCAATGGATAAGCATTCTTTTTTCTCTCTTTCTCTCTAGTTAAATAGTATTACAATCTGTGATGATATTCCCTTTTGTTTATCTCTCCTCCGCGTCCACAGTCAGCTGTTTCGTCGTTTAACAACTCATGAGTGTGGTTAGAGCGAATCAACATCATGATTCGAACCTTGGACGCCAGGCCATTACAAACCCTAATCAACTGTTATCGGATCTCTTACCATCTGAGAGGACTAACGCAGTAATGGGAGTGGAGGAAATTATATCGTTTTTTAAATTAATGTTTGCATATGTTTACAAGTTTTATGAAACTGGTAACGGAGAGGACTCAATTCCTTTTACGAAGAGTATTATGTTACGCTAAGTAATATATATATATATATATATATATATATATATATATATATATATATATATGACAAATAGTAAATTCGACTCCAACCACGGAGATTAAACCGATTGACAATCGCACGCGCGTAAAACCATGCTAATTGTATTAAAAAACAATTATTTTTATGTAATATTTAAATATATTTATATTATATTATATTATATTATATATATATATATATATATATATATATATATTTATATAAATAAATGATTTTTATAATCATCCGGAAATCATACAAAAAGCTAACACCACACTTGATGTTATGTAAGATTTAAAAATAAATAAATACTAAGTCACATTTCGAATTCGATTTATTATTTTTGTTCCTTCCAGCTTACCTCTTACCCGGAATTTGCATTGCCCACAACCTTTTAAAAACATACTAACATATATATATATATATATATATATATATATATATATATATATATATATATATATATATATATATATATATATATAGGCATAATTTTCTCTGTAATATAAATGTTGTTGAATTCGACAGACAACTTATGTCTGGATATCCTTGTGTGGATCCTTTTCATTTGCCGAATTGGGATCTTTGTTTCGGTGGGGAATTGACCGATGAATCTGCCATAACTGTCGGTGTCCCAAGTACTTTCATGCCCATCCGGGTCCATCGTAAGGAGAATCAGGTAAAGACCATGGTGTTAATTTTTTAATAATAATAGGTAGTTTTGGCAGGAATTATATTATCAATACATAACTAAGGTTATAACATTTTAGAATGATATCACTAGTGTTTAAATTAATTCTGTTAATGGCTGTTTTTGTTCTTGTTTTAGTGTATAACGCTTCTAATATAGAGTTTTTGTTTATTATTCGTATTTTCTAATATAAGAGTTTTCAAAATTGGGTTAGGGGGCAGGGATTCTGATTGATTCATATATATATATATATATATATATATATATATATATATATATATATATATATATATATATATAATCCAGATAAAGTAAATATCCACGGGATAGGAATCTAAAGAATTTCAACTTGGCTTATGAAAAGTGCTCAATATCAAATAGAGATTTACGTATATTATTGTTTTTATTCAAACAGACATGTACAAAATCTGCGACACTGGCATGTCGATGTTATCGATTTACAGTAGTTAAAAGCTGAGATCTCATCAGGCAGAATAAGGATTTGATCCTTCCCTCAGATGGTATTTGGTAATATATATATATATATATATATATATATATATATATATATAAGGTCATCTACATTGTTTCGCTGTATCACAGCACATCAAGCCGTGAATGAGCCTACAACCATCTACTTGATATATATTTCGTTTTCTACTGTGTTTAATCTTACAATATGTTCAGTTATTAATATATCCGCTGTTTTTCAACTCTGTCCTGGGTTTTAGAAGTGGATTTTCATATATATATATATATATATATATATATTTAATGCTAGAAGGATACCCGTTCAAAGAAGGGTAAAATTAATCCCCCGAACCATATTTTTACACCACTTTCATGTCACTTTACGAATATTAAAATGAAGTTATAATGCTACAAAACCTCAATTACATTATTTTGTATTCTAGAAAGTGTCTAAAGTTAAAGGCTTCAGATTAAGGAGTCTTAAGAAGAAATTGAAATTCATGGAATCTGGCTTAATTGGTATTTAATGACTATGGATCAAATTCAATGCAAATCTGACATATTTTAATTTTCAAACACAAGGTTGTGCCTATAATATGTCCCATACATACCCCTAACCCTAACCCCTAACCCTAACCCGTTAAAATATTCCAATAAACTGAAATTTGGGGAATATGTATTAATTGATACCTAATAATTATTGTTAAAATGTCACAAAAACTGAAGAAATTAAATTAAACTAAACATAGCTCACATCATGGCCTCTTACGTGTAGCAGCTGTGTTTCAAAATGCATAATGTTCCGTTAATTAGTTTAGGGCTTAATCCCGTACATACAAATATATAAACATACGCACACACCTAAGTTTATATAAATAGATATATTTGTAAGTAAAAATTTAAATTCGCTTTAATTAGTGTTAGTTACTTGGATAATCCTAACCCTAACCAGAACTAGTAAGAGTACAGAGCGTGCTCTTTTCGGACTGCACTCGAATCACTACCGACCTTCCACCTCCACGATGTTATTCCTCTTATTGAGATGTATCTGTAAACCAGACTTCAACTCTGCCGAGAAAGTTATCTTAGATGCATCGTATTTTCGTTATAGTATGCGTAAATGAACGTGTACCTTGAGCAATTCATCGCCGTCGGAAGTGTACCAACAACAAAGAGATAACATTGTCTTTCAAACGAACTTATCGGTAAGATCAAGTTATTACTAATGAGCAGAGACGAACGCTTGAAAGCATCAGCAAACAATTTATTCGACTACTCGCCACAATTTATCCAACCACTTTATTCGCCACGTCTTTATAAGCCAATGTGAATGTGCCTGAGTTCATTTGTCTGTGTTCGGGGAAAAAAGAGAATCTGAGAAAATAATCTTAAACAGCGGTGAATATGACATTGACCAGGACTATGATGTTAAAAACTATTAAAAACTTATTATGCACATTTTGCTGTGGAAGTGTAACGAATGTGACATACACGCCGACAAAAATAATTAAAAGAAAACTAAACCGGCATATTGGTTAGAGTGCTCGCTAATGGCCTGGAAGTCTGAGGTTCAATCCTCGGTTGAGTCACACCAAAGGCTAAAAAAATAGTACTTTATGCACCTTTGATAAACACCCAGCATTATAGGATCAAGGGTAAGTGGAGTAATCCTGGGAAAGGAGTAACGCCCTCCCTTACACCTCGGTGTAGTAGTTGATGAAAAGGGAGCCTTCGACGATTTTTCTATTTTATATCCTAAAACATGGATGTTTCATCTTCATTAAGAATCATCAGTGTGGTTATATATAACTGTTGTGCAGATCACATGATTCGAACCCAAGACCCCAGTCACTACTGATAGTCAAAATGATTTCGTTAAATAAGATCGAAAAGACCGACCGAGTATAGGAAGACAATTCTCGACTGCTATGAACCTGATCTCTCTCTCTCTCTCTCTCTCTCTCTCTCTCTCTCTCTATATATATATATATATATATATATATATATATATATATATATATATCTATATATATATATGTGTGTGTATATGTGTGTGTGTGTGTATAGTTATCCACAGACACGTGTTTCGTTATCTTACGACTCATCAGATTTTAAACCGGGACCCCAATAACTGACGTCCTCGTTTCGAATCTCACAAGGTTTAGCCATACTGCTGTGTCGTAGAGACGGCGAAACACGTGTATGCAGATAAGTATACACACACACACATATATATATATATATATATATATATATATATATATATATATATATATATATATATATATATATATATATATTATATTATATTTATACTATATATATAATATTCATGTCTGTGCCTTTGTCCTGTCCTGTCCTGTCCTCTATTCGTGCAATTTTATAACATCAAGTTCTAATTCGTGATGGAATATACATTTTGTATTTGTTGTTTTTTTGTTCTTCTATTACATGCGTAGTTTTTTCTTGGTCGTCTTCCTCTTCTTCTTCTTCTACATAATTCTTATGCTTGAAAATAATAAATAAATCTAAAATAAGAACACAAGCCAGCAAGCAATCCAACAGAGAACGCACCGACCCGTTAATTCCTCTGATATATCAGAAGACACTTAACTCCGAACGGACTAAAAACTGTGTCAATTTCACTTCACCGCGCTAATTCGGCCTGCCTCTTATCAGAACATAATATTTACGTTATGTTATAATTTTTTTCCCCTTTTCTTTTTCCCTTTTTTTTCTCTGACGTTTTCTTCTGACTTTGAAAGGGAATGTCAGTAATGTCTGAATGTGCGGGCTCCATGTGGACGGAAGAAAGAAAAACAAGAATGGCTATTCGCAAGATAAGTCCCTTCAATCTGTTGAATAGAGCGCTGAAAATGTTATTTCATACCACCCTCCCAGGCTTCGCCTCCCCTCTTTGGGGAGGAATAAGTATATTGCATACTGCCTGAGGCACCCCTACCGGGAATGCCGACGGGGCTGCCCAGGCAATTTTTAATGGCCAGAGTGCTCACTTTCTCGGACGCTGGCTTTTCAAACCCCACTTTCCCGACCCGACCTTTGGTCACATCTTACTTGTGGGAGCAAGATAAAACTGGCCTTGTGCCTAACCTCCCGAAGAGGAGGTAAATACATACCAAAACGAGATCGACCGACGAAACCTTTTATGAAGATGCCTTGATGCATCGAAGGATAAAAGCGTTCTGCTATTAAGGTATTATTTCAAATTTAAGCGTGACAGACTAAGAATGAGCAGACGAGACTCATATGATAGACCATCTCTCTATCTCTCTCCCCCTCTCGCATATATATATATATATATATATATATATATATATATATATATATATATATATAGCATAATATAAAATGAAATAATGAAATAAGGTGCGAATCAAATTTTTTTAGAATTCAACATTCAGGCAAAGTATCTCAACGTCATTAACTCATGACTTTTCAAAGATAATTCTTCTCTTCAGAGGACCATTACCGCAGTGACGTTACTGCAGGTGATAAAATTACACTTTGAAAATATATAAAAATATATACAAAAATACATAAGAGTACATAACACATCAAATATATCAAGCCAAAAAGATACTTATTTGTTAAAGTTATAAAATCCATCCAAGTCATACAAATTAAAACATATTCAGGAAAGATATCCAAGAGGTTGATTGAAGATTGATCCAGGTATTGAGTGACAGTCCAAAAGCGAAAAAATTGAACTGAAAAGCCGAAAAAGTGATCCAGTCGGGAAAAGCGTCCGCAATCGATGCAGTAAATTACAGCGAAAAATGCATCCAATGTTTATGTTAATTAATACAATGATTAATGAACCAAATCAAATAAAAGTTCAATAAACTCACTTTGTGTTGAAATCATGAAGTTCAAAATTCAGTATTCAAATTATTTGATCGGAGTAGCACAAACCAAAATTCGCTCGTTAAATGGAAAATCCGCTAAGATATTAGTTGTCTCATATCTTTTGTTGGATTAACTTCATATATATATATATATATATATATATATATATATATATATATATATATATATATATATATATATATATATAATGGGCTCTGTAGTGAGTAGTATTAACAGCCGTTATCATAGCTTCAATGCATGTTCCTTTCAGTAATAGAACACTTTGACAACGGCTGCCTTTAATAGGATTAATTTCTTGCTGATATACCGAGTGGTTGCTGACGGAATTGTAGTTTGAAATATGACTCGTGTTCCGGAGTTCGAATCCGGCGACCGGTATGAATAATTCTTCTCTACATTGACAATTCCCGAAAGGATTAAACGTATACCTATGTAGATAAAAACATATATATATATATATATATATATATATATATATATATATATATATATATATATATTATACGTACATTGAAGTAATCCATGGACACGTGTTTCTGGCTCACAACCGTCATCAGCATGGCTAACGTAGACAAGGATCGAACCATCGATATGTGTGTCTATAGTCCAGCGTCTTTACCATTGGATCAATACGCATAGATCAATATGTCTAGAAATATGTACAGACAAAATACCTTTGTAAACCACGTTTTAAGATGCGAATATATTTTTATTAAAAATCATTAAAAAAAATTTTCTTGACTTTTTGTCTTATTAATTTCGAACAATAACATCTCCGTCTGAATCAAAACAAAGTTAAAGGTTATACTTTTATTGTTTTTCCGGTGATAGTAGGGTGTTTACTTCGGTGTTCATGCAGTGGCAATCAGGTGTTGCCAAACGGTGTACAATGAGCAACGTCTCTTTATATATGAACTTTTGTGAAGCGCGTGGTCGCTTATATGATAATAAAATTGGCCGAAAGTTCTAGAAGCATCTTTCAAAGCAAGTTTGTCACACTCTCTACTTTATCATTAATTTCATGGCTCGACTGAGCTCAAATCTATGCCTGTTAAATATTCACAACACAAACTCGTCTAGCTACAACCACTGCCAATAATTACCTTTTTCCCTCTGTGTACATAAAACTAAACAGAACTTCCATCAGTAAAGTTTCTTTCCTATAACAACCCGTCAGTAGAACACAATACCACATGGCTGCTTCCCGACCGATAACAACATTGCAGTTTTCAATCCAATGTAAACAAATTCTTTTTGAGCCGTCCTCTTAAATAATCAATTCTCACCAGTTTACAACCATAATTACTATTCCTCGCGATGTTTCACCGTCCAACTGTTAAACTCGATAATACTTATCTTCAAGTGGCCTGTCTTGATAAGCGATGACTCGTTTGTATAAATGAAAGAAATATTAAGTTAACTTTATATTCCAAACTGATACCCTCTCTAAATACTAAAATAATTGTGTTTTGTTTTTCGCCAAGAAATCGCCTAAAAAAAAATAGAATCTTGTTTTTTTGTGGGGGCTTATTAAACTCAGGGTGTTAAT
>OY744520.1:195665809-195668309 GCA_963556195.1 Sepiola atlantica | reverse complement strand
CATTCGTTCTTCTTTTCTTCCATCTTTTTTTCTTTTCTTCCTTCCTTTTTTTATTTTTTTGGATTTTTTCTTAATCACTTCTCTCTTTTTCTGCCTTTTTGTTCATTTGTTCTTCTTTTCTTCCTTCCTGTTTTTCTTTCTTTTCTTTTTTCTTTGTTTCTTTCTTAATCACTTCTCTCTTTTTCCGCCTTTCTTTCTTCATTTGTTCTTCTTTACTTTCCCCGTCCTTTCTTCTTCCATTTTTTTATTACATGCTTTCTTCCTTCCTTTTACAATATTCTGTTTAACTTTCTTATTCCATTCTTTTTATTTTATTTTTTTATCCATTCCTTCATTTATTTCTTCTTTCCTTTTCTTTCTTCTTTCTTCATTCCACCCCACCCCGTATAAAACGTATAGCAGAAAATGTGTGATTATTGTTTCAATAAATAACACCCTAACACATAATTGTTTATATCTATTGCTATAAGTCTTCTTTAGAAATCACACTATATAATTAATTGTAAAATCCTGACTCTTAAATGTTTACCTGACTAAATGAAAGGTATAATTACGTGTCTATTTAGGTCTGAGTACAAGGAATAATCACCATAAACATGGACCACCTGTCTACATTGTGAACTTTAATCCCCATTTTTACATAAACATATTATCAATAAAGAGATTATAAATTTAACACGGAAGTATGTATATACTAGCAGGACCCGTCGGCCGGCGTTGCCCGGGTGAAATGCGAAAGAATGAATTAAAATGTGTCAACATCCGACGGAACGCAAATAGGTCACATCAGACAATTGTAATGATCGGGGATATGAGGAAGAAAGGAATGAAGGAAGGAAAGGGACGCGATTGTAGGAGTCTTCCTGCCCATCCCATGGTACCGGTAATTCCCTAGAAGTTTTCTTTTTGATTAAACACCTGCTATATCTATGATAATGGCCACTTTTAAAATTAAAGAGGCCCACAGACCCCTATTAAAACCAATGTCCCCCGTTTCTTTGTATAGAAATTCACTTTTTCGTGAGGAAAAAAAAGTAAAATGAGCACTACTGAAACACACAAATATAATTAAGGTGCCCTGCAGAGCACTAATAAACCAAGTGTGTTCGAATATAAATCATGATATTCACAATAGTTTAAGTACTTCGTATTACATTGATTTCTGTTCAAATTACTACATAAATTAATGAATTAAAAAAAGCCCATGCAAAAACATAAGATAAGAATTAAAACATAAAAAGGGAAAAGGGAAATAAAAAATGTAAACAATATGGAAAGTCTAAGTGTTTATGATTTGTAGACGGTCTAAATGGGATTCGAAGACAGTAGGGTCACATTTCACTCTACTTTAAAAGCACCACCACTGTCGAAACGGTGGGCAGAAAAAATAATTTTATTGCTCTTCAAAAAGCGAACTTACCCGGACTATTTATATCCAATACATCCTCATCCCTATACACATCAAATCAAATGACATTTATTAGTTAAAATAACTAAGTGCAACAAGCCATGTAAAAAGACAGATGTGTACATCTATATAGTCTGAATGTTTGTTCTAGGCAACTTTGAACCTGGATATGGTAGGCATCGTCATTACCTCCTTTTGTGGTAGGCTGTTCCACATAGCCTAAACAGAAGATGCTGAATTTTTTTCTATTGAGACGAAGGCGCCTCTGGTACATTATTTTGCTGAGTTCTGCGGAGAACACGACTTGACGCTGGGTTTGAAAAACTCATCGAAAGGTAGATATGTAAGTGGCAAAAGTGAATCGTGAACGAGTCCATTGCAGGTGGGACGTCGGGAAAGAAAAAAAAACGACTTGGTAACTGTTAAAAAGGAGAAGGTTCCGCAGTGCAAGCGAGAATTGAAAGGCGGCGGTTTCAGAAACGCGAAGAGCTGGAGCGCTTGGTGATCGGAGTATCAAAGTACCGGAATAATGGGAGTTTACCGATGTTTATTGCACCGATGAAGCTTTATTGGCTATGGTACCCAAGCCTGTCTTGCTGTTAGGCTTTCGTATCCGCTGACTAAAAATGCGACTGATAAGCAACTTAGTACTGTGAAGGAATCCCCTGACTTGTATTTCATTAAACAGACAATTGGAAGGGCTTGTGGAACAATTGCTTCAGTTCACACTCGGATAGACAATGCAGAGCAAATTGCTTTCCAATCGGGTGTATATATGAACGAGTTTCTAGCGGAAACCGAGTCTGTGCCCTCAGCAAGAAAAAGACTTTCATGAGACGAAAGTATGTCAAAAGATGTTTTTATATATGTGGGTGTGCGTAGCCGGCGTAAACCATCCGGTGATGGGAAATAAAGTTTTTCTATATACGTTCTGTTCTTTGTCATTCTTGTTGGATCTTACCGGGTACCTCGAAAGAACGGGTAATACAACAGATACACACACATACATACACACATGCACATATTAACTCCATAAAATATCAGGTTTAATTGGGCCATGTATATAAGACACTAATTCAGAGAGTTTTCAAT
>OY744520.1:195618309-195660809 GCA_963556195.1 Sepiola atlantica | reverse complement strand
CCGGAAGGACTCGAACACGACACGCCGAATCCGCTGTCCGTACCAGTAACAACGACACAATGACCTTTTGGCTAAGAGAAAAGTGTAGTATATGTTCTGATACTACACTTCATCTTTTCTGTGCTCGGTCGGTGAAGAAAATGTCTTTCTAGACTGAGGCAATTTTTAATTTGTGTTCTAATCGATAGTGCCCATTTTGGGGAAGCTGTCCTTTTCCCACATTAAAAAGCGACCTAGTGTCTAACTTTTCCCTCGTGGGGAGGCAAGTAAATAGGAATCACACAATCTCCAATTTTCTTAGTCGAGGTAAATAAGACAATTTCTGCAATAAATTGCTTCATTTTTTTCTTTATGACATACGAAAATTAATATCCCTATCAACGAAAAATAAAATTTCCTAAGTTTTTTATATTTTATCTTTCTGAACGTATCAAATCTCTGCTTCGGTGGGGGCTGCTTCTACTGCTGAATTCCTCGCTAAACAAAATACTGAAACATTTTTTTTTAACGAAAACGAAATACGTGACGTCCTTCAAGAATGGCATCGCACTCTGAAGTCCTAGATATCAGCAACCGCGCCGTAGATCTCACCAGACAAATTACCTGATGTAATTATGAATCTGTCGTTCGTTTTACGCGTCGTGGCGACAGTCTGACATGCGCAATAGAGAATTTAAAAAAAAAAAAAGAAACTAAAAATGTCACGTGCTTTACGTATTTATTTAAGCTCAATTTCAACCAATATGGACAAACAAATGCGGAGTTTACCATTTAAAAACGTATTTTCCTTGAATTACACGGTGGTAAACCTGTTTGAGTATAGGTTAACTGCTTGTCACCTGAAGCGCCCACATTCGTAATTGACTTTCGACGGGACCATACATGTATTTTCGTTATCAATCAAGAACACCCCTTTTGGGGAGTTGAATTTTTTTAACGTTTAAAACGGTCCTTATTTACTTGTTTCCCCACGAGGGCAAAGTTAGACACAAAGTCGTTTTTTTTTTCTGCAGGGGCTATCCAGGACCCCAAAAAGGGTCGCTCTGGATGGGATAAATATTAAAATTGCTCCAGTTAATAACTATCTCTCCTCTTCTGACCAAGGACAGAACGGATCCTAGTTCGAATGCCAAGCAGCAAGGAGACCTTTACCTTTCTGGTGAGTCAACTAAAAAGAGAATGCTATAACTTTTAATGAATGCGAGATATCGTATCTCATAATAAAGCAATCAAAGACATATTGATATGGTATAAAGTGTGGTAAGATAGAGATTACACGACTGAAGTTATGGGATTTGACAGTTTGTTATGTTGTGTAGTTAAAGGGTATTTAATGAATGAAAGTTTTTTTTATTTTAGAATAAATATAATTAGCCGAAGTACTCGTTTATGACAGGTTCCTATTTAGGAAATAGAACCCTTCTAAACATATATTCTGAAATTATATTAAGCAAACTACTTAGATATATATCTTTTAGCTTCAACAAAAGTGGTATAATAATATCGTGAGGTCTGCATTCGTGCCGGACGTCCATAGAATGGATATATTTTACAAACTCCTTCTAAGTTACAACTTTGGAATTTCCACGGGTCCCGCTTGTATTTATAAAAGCTTTCACTAGGTCTGTTATATTATTTCAGTAAGATCAAAAGGTTTTATAATTATTGGAAGAATATTGGCAGTGTACACCAGAGGAGTGCTGTGGTGATATGATCAGTATTTTATTCTTTATTTTTTTGTCTAAAACACTAAAAATTACAATTTTTACTGCCGACCCCGACAACATGTGTCTTTCGCATTGTATCTGTGGTATTACTGTGTTCCTTCTTTGGTACTCATATATATTGGCCTGCCCATTTGTATATCATATTAAGTACCATTTTACATGTTTCATATCCCTATGTTACGTTTTTCTTCGTCAAACATTTTACTTAACAATGCATGTGTATGTATTGCAAATCCAACTGTTTATTCCCTATTGTCGTTTTCCTCTTTCTTCCGACACTTGTATGTGTTATTGATGATAACACAACACACAAAATGGCGACCTCCTATGCGGGAAAGATATACTTGAACACGTGGTCGCAAAAAACGTAAAAGCTAACAGATAAAACATTAGCTCTTCACATTCAACAATCCCAACTTTCTAGTTTTATTTTTTTATTTATTTTTTTTATATTTTTTCTACTCATATTCAACTCAAACAAGGTCGTAAGCGGCCACTGTGAAGTAAGGGCCAGAATTAATAGGGGCATTTGGGAGTCGTTCAGCGATATATTTGTTCATATTACATTTAAATTTCTGCATGTTAGTACAGTCGATAGGGCAAAGAGGGGATTCCACAGGCAAGCAGTTCGATGAAAGAAGTTATTAGAGTACATAGCTTTTCGGCATCTATGAACCTCTACAGTGAAGGGGTGTGTTTTTGCTGATTATCGGGTTAGTCGAGGCTATTCACGTTGAGGGGGCAAACGTGCAGCAAATTCGTCGGAGCCCGTTTTATTGAAGTATTTGTAGAACAAGCGTATTGTGACTATGCGGCAGGGGCTGGAGCTTGGTAGATAGTGCGAGACCTATTAGAGACTCCTTTTTGGACCCTGTTTAAGAGAGAGACTAATGGTTGGTGCCCAGTCCAGACGTGGAAACAATACTCTATCCAGCTGCTAAAGATTATGCACACTTTTAAATTCAACCGCCTCTCACGAGGGTTGGGTATGACACAAGGTCGGCTTAATGGGGCATTTTGCAAGAAATAAACATCTCTCGAGCATTCAAGATGGGTAACAATTTCATTGTACATTATTAGGTAAATCTTGTGATTTTATAAATATTGTATTTTTTTGTTCAAAAACACTCGAAATTTCAACTTTTAGCCACGACCCCTACAACATGTCTCTTTTTCATTGTAATTGGAACATTAATATATTCCTTCATTGGTACTTATATATGTTGTCCTTTCCTTTCTATATGCTTATTTACAGCGTTGCATATTTCGTAATCGTCTTTTACGTTTGTCTTCGACAAACTATGCTCATTTTTAAATTTACCAGCTCCTTACGAGGGCTGGATGTGAGAGAAACGAAGACTTCATGCAGGCAAGAGACCAGAAACTAACGTCTTTCGGACGTTCAAAATGGGTGACAATTACATAAAAATGTCGGCATTCATTCAAAAGTGCGGGGTTTTCCATACAAGTTAGACCTCTTTCACCGTTTAATATTCGTTAGAATTGAGGACAGAAACTCTTAGAATCACATTTATAGAAAAGTAATTTTGCTTTCGGTGGGGACCAACAAATAGAAACTATTTATAGAGTAGATATATGCGGCTGTCCAATTCTGAATTTAGAAATGTCTGCTTAGGTTGGACGCGTGTTTTTGTTTATCACTTCGTTTTTCGTGATGTAATTAGGGTATAATTAGATAACAAATATGTCACTTTAACGAAATATGACACATGAAGTTCGTTTCTAAAGAGAAAGAGAGAGAGAAGGTGGAGAGAGTAGAAAATGGAAAAGAGGGAGAGAAAGAGAGAGGGAAGAAAGAAAGAGAGAGGAAGAAAGAAAGAGAGAGGAAGAAAGAAAGAGAGAGGAAGAAAGAGGGAGAGGAGAAAGAAACGGGGGAGTGTGAAAAAAGGGAGAAAGGGGGAAGGAGATAAAGAGAGGAGGAGAGAAAAAGAGTAAACGAGAGAGAAAGGCGAAAGAGGGGGGAGGGAAAGATAAGAGAGAAAGAGGGGGAGGGGAACTCATAGTGTACAATTTATTGCTCTTACATGTATTCCTAGACGTAAATCTCTCTCCAACGTGGAAATAATTTGTCATCAGTCCCTAAAATTAAGCAGCCATTTTAACACTGTCAAGAAATGGTTGCGTCGAATTCTGTATTTGAAAAAAAAGAACTAGACGACCCCTGGTCCGTTGGGTGCACGTTGGTACATTGTACATTAGATAAATAGATAGAAAAAAAAGAAAAAATCATGTACGTAGTACAACCTTTTCTGTCGTCATTCGGCTCTGTTCTGATTTTAGTAAGATTTACATGTTGTGTTTGTATAATAATGGACATGTTCAATATTTAATGGTACAACACAAAATATATGTATTCAAACGTATTGAGCTTTATTTTATCGAGATAGATCGCTCTACGATATTTCACATATCGTTAATTCTATTATCATTATTATATATATTTATATATATATATAATGTATTCATTTTACTTCAGTTTAAATTCTCATAAATCAATGGGCCTCTTTCTAGGGCTAACACTTGATTTCTATAGAGGATACATAGATATCCGAGTGTGCAATCAAGACTTTCCTCTACCTTCCAAACGTTGAATTAGTAATGATGGTAAGAACATTAATTTTCCTATCCCCAAATTACCAGTTAAATATATTATAGTAGATCTTTATTGTGGTATTTTGGTCTTACCGGATTTAAATATTACCCGAGAGCTCAACTCATAATAGGGAAGCATATATATATATATATAAAGAGGTGTACTAAAAGCGAACTTTTAGGAAAGGTAAAACCCTATTGTGAAGAGTATACAGCTCAATATCCAGGATAGAGCAGGTAGAAATGAAGGAGAGTGGCAATCCTCTGATGAGGTTACTACCTGGTTCCTTAACCTCATTGATAAGTCTAAACCTAACTTGAACTTCATAACATTCGACATTAATAATTATTACCAATCCATTTCCCCTATTTTACTTAACAAAGCATTAATCTTCGCCAAAAATAATTCTGACATTACTGACATAGAGATTAAACTAATAATATTAGCCAGAAGATCCCTACTAGAATTTGATAATAAGCTTTGGACTAGGAAGGACACCCCCAATAACTTTGACATTACCATGGGGTCCTCAGACTCTGCCCAGGTCACTGACCTGGTAGGTTTGTACTTGATGAGAGAATTGGGCTTTAATTTTGGACACTTACAGGGTGGGTTGTATAGGGACGATGCCCTGTTTGTATCTGGGGAGAGATCGAGACAATATAACAACACTATCAAAAACCTGCATAACTTCTTTAAAAACTTTGGTTTGACCATTACAGTGGAACCTGAGAAAAGAATATCTAACTTTCTTGACCTTACATTAGATCTTAACTCGGGAACCTTCAGCCCATACCATAAACCTAACTTAACCCTTTTCTACGTACATAGCCTATCTAACCACCCTAAATCCATCATAAACTCAATAGCCCCCTCAGTATCTAATAGAATCTCTAAGCTATCTGCGAATAAATCTATCTTCGATCAAAATTCTAGCTTTTACAATAATGCTTTACTTAACTCAGGCTACAATAAAAAATTAAATATAACTGCAACCCCCTTACTCAAGTTAACAAATCTTCAGGCATTATTACTCACAACATGACCACACACAGAAATAAAAAGTTTAACTCATCAGCACCTAAGATAATCAAAACACACTCTAATAAGCCCATAGGAACTAAAGATATTGATAATCGGGTAGACCCACATTCGCATAAACAAAGAAAAAAACTTAGAAGAAAGAATAACATTTGGTTTAATCCGCCTTTCAACAGTAATGTTAAAACCAATATACCTAAAGAATTTTTCCAAATCTTAGACAGATCTTTTAAGCATCCCCACAGATATAGCACTATCCTTAAAAATTCTATTAAAATATCATACTCTACTATGCCCAATATTGAACAAACTATCATAACCTCTAACAATAAGAAAATCAAACATATCCAACAGCAACCACCCACCACATCCCTCACCACTTGTAACTGCCGTAAACCTAGAGATTGTCCCCTTAACAACAACTGTGTACAGAAGGACGTAATATACGCTTGTACTGTTAAACAATTCCCTCGCTCCACCAATGTTGTGAGTAATCACAGTTCCCATACTCCACCCGAACTCCGGATCTCCCCGCAACCCCAATCCGCTTCTACTCTAAACTCCCGCTTATACAGCCATACCTCTATCCAAGCACCCCCAATAATAAATAGTGCTCATGGGCCAACTCACATTTCCCCCATATCCGCTCCACCCCACTTCTCAAAACAACTTTCCTCGCATAACTTGGATCTCCAAACCCAAATCTCTTCTAATACCATTAGTAATCTCAATGCAACTATAGCACCACCCTTCAAGATACACACATATATTGGGGCGTCCTCTTTCCCCATAAAGACCCGGATCTCTAACCATATATATTCCTTTAAAAATAGCAGCGATAACAGCACAGGCACTTCACTTTCCAATCTAATTAGAAACCTCAATCTCAAAAATACTCCCTATTCACTTCACTGGTCAATACTTAAAAAGTCCAAATCATATACCCCTGGAGCATCCCATTGCCAACTTTGTACTCTGGAAACCTTTATGATAGCTACTGCTACTGAATCTAAAAATATTATTAATTCTAAGAATGAACTTATCTCCAGTTGTAGGCATAAACGTAAATTCAGGTATAGCAACCATAATAATCCCCCAGACACCCCTCCCCCATTTGATTAAATACCCTCCCTTCATCTCGGATTTTCCCTCCTTACATCTCGAAACCCCTTTCTGATAGTTCTAATTCCTGTTGTTCTTTAATCTCTACTTATATCTCCCTCATCCCTTTAACCTTCTCTTAACTTAATAAAATTACCCATAAACTTCGTTAGCTTCGCATTTCCCTTAGTTTTAACACCTTTCTTCCATTACCCCCTAAATCTTTCCACTTAACCTTCTTAACTGTATAACTTTATTTGGCTTTCCATTTTCTTTCCCGTTTAACTTCTTTTAATGCATTCGTCCGCTTCCCTTCAACACTTCCATTCTTCACTCTTTTCCCTTTCAACGTGATAACTAATCCACTCTATTCATATTATATCCTAGCCCTTTTATTTACTTGTTGATTAGCCTTATCTACTCCATATCCCATTTGCACACCTCGATATCGAACTCCTTACTGCTTTCACTGTGCACTCTAATTATTCTTCCCCTCCTGTTTTTAATTCTTCTCACTTTTTTAATAGCCTCGATTATTCCCCCCTTGTTTTACCTCGCCCTTCGCACATCTCTCTCAAACTACTCAACCCCCAACCCGCCCTAGCTCTACATCTTTTAAACCCTATAGTATTTACTTGTAACTGCGATCTCCACTCTCCTTCTGGCTTAATCCTTTGTCACTTTTTTAACCTTGTATATCTCTTACTTCTTCCGGCCTTCACTAACCTATTTAACAATTTTCTTAATTAACCTCCATATAACTTTTTTTTAAATTTCAAAGTTTATACTTTCCCATATCTATTTGAACTAGCATCCCGTAACTGCTTATTTACTAACCCATAATTTTTTCCACCTTGGAGACTCCCATTCCGGATATCCTCTCTAGGTCTTGTTTTCCTTTTTCTTTTTCCTTATTCTAATTTTCATTCTTGAGCTCCAATCTTATCGACTTTTCCCTCATTCTATTATTAGTATCTTATTTTTTAATTTTTTAATTTTTTTATTTTATTTTTATTCTTTCGGTCAATCCTCAATTTTCCCTGCGAGCTTAAGACTAATCTTATTATCTATTTTTCATTCTTTACTCTTTTATTTTCTTATTTCTACTTTTTATACTATTTTTATCTTTATTTTTTATCTTTACTCTTTTAATTTTTAACTCATTTTCCTAGTCCTACCCTTCATATATATCTTGCCTCATTGTTTATATCTAAGGTCATTTGATTAAACTTCTAAACCCCCGAACTCTGTTCTTATACATTTCTGATATTTTAACCCCTTATCCTAACATTCGTTAACTTACCCCCACTCCTTTCTTCCCCTTTTCTAGTTGAATCCTAATTCGCCTAACTTCCAACTTCAACTTTATGTTTCACCCCCCTACTTTCACACTCTTAGTTTTATCCGCATTCCTTCACCGCATCGCTCCCTTTCTCCTCCCCCCTCTCTTTCCTCGTACCCGTCCCTTTCTCCTCCCACATTCCACTTACCCGTTTCCTCCCTTGCCCATTGGTCGCATATTATACTCTTGTTTTCACTGTCTCTGCTTTTCTTCATTTATAGCCGGCTTTCTCAACTGGGCAGACTTTAAATATTCTCACTGCCCCTTTTTCCACTTTAAAACACTTTCCTTTGTCATCTCTGCCCGGGAAGTTTCTTTAATGGCGAATATTTTACATCTTAATCTCCTCTGACGCCTGCCTGCATCATCGAATGTACCTCTTATTAGACTTTTTACCCTTCCTGGATTTTCTATTTTCGCCGTTCCTGAAGTTGTGGCTTCTTGGAGTTTAACTTTGAAACTTCTCTCATTACTTCTCGTGCCTCTAACGACCTACCTATCTACATCGTATCCTCTCCGCTGGACTCTTCGACACCGGACCTTTTGGCAATCGGACATTTGCTTGCACCCTGGCACAGTTTTGCCCTACGTTTCCTTCCCTACAACTTTTATTTTATTTCATTTTTTCAAATTTAAAATCTTGGCCATTGCCAACTTATCTATCCCAGCGACTTCCTCTGATGATAAGATTTTGATCTTTGAAAAGCCATGCTTAAGGAAAATTTAACTTGAATAAATTGCCTTTTTTCGGATTATACCTTGCTTTGAACTTTTGAATTGAATTTTGATTTGGCTTTTGCTTTCTCTAATTCCTTTCCACTCTCCTTCATTATATATATATATATATATATATCCAGGAACAATATTTCATGGTAAATAACTGATGATCCCTTAAATAATTTTAAGACTAGCGTAAATTCTTGGAAGCAAACTAATATAGTGACCGTGAAAAGTTAATTGACTAAAAAGCAAAATAGTTTTCCAACGGAAGACTTTTCCATATTGTTTTAATGGTTGAAAAACTTCCAAGACATGTATATATATATATATATATATATATATATATATATATATATATATATATATATGTGTGTGTGTGTCATCCAATTATCCACAGACAGCTCTTTCGTCGTATCACAACTCTTCGGTGTAACTAGATATAGTATGTTTATACACGCCAAGATTAGAAACCTGAACGACAGGCCACATTCAAATGTGATCATCTGTGTCAAGTGTCTTATTCCCTGCGATCACAAAGTATATATATATATATATATATATATATGTATATATATATATATATATATATATATATATATGTATATATATATATATGTATATATATGTATATATATATATATATGTATATATATATGTATATATATATGTATGTATATATATATATGTATATATATATATATATATGTATATATATATATGTATATATATATATATGTATATATATATATATATGTATATATATATATATGTATATATATATATATATATGTATATATATGTATATATATATATGTATATATATATATATATATATGTATATATATATGTATATATATATATATGTATATATATATATGTATATATATATATGTGTATATATATATATGTATATATATATATATGTATATATATATATATGTATATATATATATATATATGTATATATATATATATATTGTCAAAAATAATAAACACCAAAGGAAAAAAGGGGAGTTTCTTTTTTCCCGAAATATTAAATAAACGATTTTTAATAATCATCCGGACAACACACAAACAGCCAACACTACACTTGCTGTTATGTAAGATTGTAAGAAAAAATAAATACTAAGTCTAATTCGCTTTTGATTTAATATTTGTGTTCCTTCCAGCTTACATCCTACCCGGGACTTTGCATTGCCTTTTTAAAAACATACTACTACTATTCTCAGCAATGCTTCAAGCAAACTATCATTCTCTCTCTCTCTCTCTCTCTCTCTCTCTCTCTCTCTCTCTCTCTCTCTCTCTCTCTCTCTATCTATCTATCTTTATATATAATATATATATATATATATATATATAATGTATGGGTGGGTTTTTTAAAAGAATTTTTGTTTTGTTTTCAGTTAGAGTTATTTTCGCATGACCTATCTTTTTATTCGTAAGCAATTCTGTTTGGGCGGTAGGCAATTCACACCTGTTCTTTACTTTGAAATATTCTTTGAGTCATTCCCCAGAGAATGTGTATTTGTGGCATGAGCCGTTGAGAAATTATTGTAACCTGAAATATTGACTTTTGGAGCATTTCAAAAACAAATATGTAGTCTACCTTTCCGGTGAGGTTAACTTAGAGACAAATGTTTTGTCTGCGATAAGGCGAACTACATATCTACAGGCGAGTTCGTTTAGCGATCGACTCTCTTGGTTTGGCAACCTAGGGTCTATCCCGAACAATCCGACTCTTCTTTGCAGGGATGCGGTATGGATCGGCTCAGTCGAAGGAAGTGCCTCCTCCTTTTATTGTCGGTCGCCTGGACTCCCCTAAATGTCGACGAACTCGACTATTTGTATATACAACTCCAGAGTGCCACTCGGTAGAGCTGGTTTTCCCCCACCACCCACATACACGTTAAACTGACTTAATGTCTTATCTTGGTGCAATTGGAAGCGGGTAAATTACGCTTCTCTTCCTGAAAGGACTGCTTTAAAAATCCCATCTCTGTTAACTTCCGGTTGACTAACATTTGCCATAGGTAACTACAAACAAATATTTTCAATTGAAACAATTCTATTCACAGTATTCTAAATATTAAAAACAAACGTCCGTCTTTTTTAGTCATTGATCTCGTACCATTTCCAGGAAATATGAGACGCCACACCACGTGGTGACTCCCTAGAGGAGTCTAGCACGTGGTATACCACATCTATGCTACAATAATTTACAGAGAAGAAGAAAAAGAAAACGTAAAATCAAGTATTTATTTCCCTCTAACCGCGGGAAAATGTGACACAAGGTCGGAAGGTGGGGATTGAATAGCCAGCGCCCAAGAGGAAGAGCACTCTAGCCTACAAAAAAATATCTGAGCAGTACCGTCTGCATCCACCGGTGGGGGCGCCTTAGTCGATTAGCAACAAACTAAGCTTTTTTTCAAAGAGGGATGATAAAGCCTCGTAGGGTGGACTTCTCAGAACTGCACAGAAATATACTTCAACCCGACAGAAAAAAGTCACCTAAATCAAATAGCGCAGACTCTGTCAGACTGATTGTCGAGGGCGTATCCTCGACTTGGCAGGAAACATTAAATGTAGACATTTCGAGTGAATGAACTTCTAATAGAGCAGGTAGGTATCCCTAGTTTCCATGAAGCTAAGCGAAACAGTTCGTATGTATCAACCACGTGATGGACGGTGGTCCCTTTCTGGTTATATTTTCAACCAGCCGATACTAATTTATAGACCTGAGTTGAATACAGAATTTGTCTTAGTGGAATTTTATGAAAAAGAACCATCAGGATTCGAACCAAAGTCATGAATGTTGAAGACTAATATCTCAGTTACTTGCCTACGGCGACGGCCTCTTTAAGCTTATCACGTTTGATAGTATGTTACGGTCACTCATCGAAACAGTAGCCAAGCTCAACGTTACTTAACTTCAGCGTTCAAACCGTTTTATTTTGTTTTCTTATTTCAATAAGAATAACAATATAGCATATAAAGTTATCTCATCGGAGTTTTATAGTCAGACCAAAATAGTAATCCAATTGACATGTAGAAACTTGATTCAGACTAACCTATTATTTTCGTTTTTCCCTTCCACTATGTTATTTGTACTATCATATTTTATTTCGTTTAATCTATTCTGACAATTCTAGAGAAAATCGAAACAACAAAGAAGGGATGACATTATATGGAAGCGGGGGGGGTGAACATTTCTCATTGGCTGATGCTTATTCTTCGCTTTTTTCTTTCCACTATGGTATTAGCACTATTATATTTTATTTCGGTTTAGCTTCTTCTGAAAATACTTATTCCGGCTAAGGACACTTTTAGGGTGATACATTTTACGTTACTCAGCGAAACAGATTAAAGGGGAATTATCGTGTCCTATTAAACTGGATTGTCTCCCTTGTGTTCTTCATAAATATATATATATATATATATATATATATTTATATATATATATATATATATATAGGGTGAGCCAAAAGTAGGTGGACAGTAAAAAAAAATTTTTTTGTCGAAGCGTAAGAGGCAGACTTCAAAGCTGTGTAAATCTAGAAGGAAAATGTTTTTTACTGTCCACCTACTTTTGGCTCACCCTGTATATATATATATATATATATATATATATATATATATATATATATATATTAAATACATTTACTACAAGCGTGCCTGTGTGTTTCTGACCTCCACATTGCTTATACATTATTTTTTGTTCTTTGCTGTTAATTAATTATAATTAAGTACTAAAATAAGCTTTTATAACAAAATTATTATTTCATAAAATAATGTGCTTACTAAATTAAAGTAAACATAATTAATTTCCGTTCCTTCCGAAAGTCATTTTTTCTTTTACTCCAGGGCAACTTTTGCATGACGGGGGGGGGGGGGGCAGAGAGTAGGAGATAACCCTAGAGAGGTAATGGGAGCTAAGAGCGGAAGTGAAAACGATGTTACTTGCGTTGAAGAGTCCCTTGGTCTTTTTGTTGTTGTTGCTGAAATTCAAACAAGTGAGACGCAGATGGCGTGCTCCCTGCAATTAGCAGGGGGGGGGGGCATGGGGAGAATAGCCCAAAAATGGCCTAATGAACTGTTTCTACCCCCCCACACACACACACACATACGCCATGGGTCCTGTCGAAGTATATGTGCTTCCGAAATAAAGAGATTTTGATGCCAAATCCAGAGTCCAGTTCTCTCCTGTGCCACGTGTGTAAACTAACAGCTCAACACGACCCAATGGTATAGCCAACCCAACGAACGGCCGAATAATCAACACAGCACGGCGAAATCAACCATCACAGCCGTCCTGAGTATTGACGGGAACAGATGAATAGGTATGTAACACAACGTCGGATAGATGTAGCTAGTTTATTATAAATATTCAAAGCTGTAACATCCGATTCTGATCTGAATCGAAGGAATGATGAATTATAATTAACATTACCGTAATATGGGGCGACTTTGGTCCACCTTTGAAATATATTTTAAAATTCAAGTAAATATATGGTAAGTATTCATTAGTTTTGTTTTTTATTCTAGGGGGACCAAGGTTAACTATCAGTGTAGGTTGAATTTGGAACCAGATTATTACAATATGAGGAAAAAGAAGCCATAATTAAGAGTGGCCAAAGTCACCCTGGCATTGTGTGACTTTGGCCACACTATACCAGCTCTATTGTAACTAAAGTAATACTTGCATTGGGGTGTCGTCATATATCGCCATGGTGTGACTTTGGCCACGCTATACCAGCTCTATTGTAACTAAAGTAATACTTGCATTGGGGTGTCGTCATATATCGCCATGGTGTGACTTTGGCCACACTATACCAGCTCTATTGTAACTAAAGTAATACTAGCATTGGGGTGTCGTCATATATCGCCATGGTGTGACTTTGGCCACACTATACCAGCTCTATTGTAACTAAAGTAATACTTGCATTGGGGTGTCGTCATATATCGCCATGGTGTGACTTTGGCCACACTATACCAGCTCTATTGTAACTAAAGTAATACTTGCATTGGGGTGTCGTCATATATCGCCATGGTGTGACTTTGGCCACACTATACCAGCTCTATTGTAACTAAAGTAATACTTGCATTGGGGTGTCGTCATATATCGCCATGGTGTGACTTTGGCCACACTATACCAGCTCTATTGTAACTAAAGTAATACTTGCATTGGGGTGTCGTCATATATCGCCATGGTGTGACTTTGGCCACACTATACCAGCTCTATTGTAACTAAAGTAATACTTGCATTGGGGTGTCGTCATATATCGCCATGGTGTGACTTTGGCCACACTATACCAGCTCTATTGTAACTAAAGTAATACTTGCATTGGGGTGTCGTCATATATCGCCATGGTGTGACTTTGGCCACACTATACCAGCTCTATTGTAACTAAAGTAATACTTGCATTGGGGTGTCGTCTATGTCCACACAGAATATAATAATTTTAACTTTGCTTCACTAGAAACTTGTAACTAAGCCTTTATCTTACTTTAACTTAACATAAGAACATATCTATGGACAGAAACTACGAAGAAAGGTCACACATTTATAACTACATGTATAACTCAACCCAGATTGAATTTTTTTTTAATAATATTTCTAAACATTTTAGGCTCTGGCGCAAAGTATTACGGTTTTTATTTTTGGACGATTGGGCGTTGATATTTATATTTATACAAAGTCCCGATGATATGCTATCCGGCCTTCCTTCGGTGTATGGTTCATTCGAGTAAGCCAGAAACATCAAAGTGGGCAAATAGTCAACATGAATAATATTTAAATTCTGGGAGAAAAAATGACCGTAGGTAAAGAAGCTGGAGAACACATCAGTCGAATCGTTGTACAGATATCAACGTTTATGGGGACAATATTCATAAAGGGGATGTAAATAGTCGTTTTGTAACCTTGTGAAATTTTGTTTGATTCGAGATTCATATGAAGAATTGGGAGGTAACTGTCGATGGTCGACCCACACAATGGAACCGGGTTTATTGATGAGTCACTGCTGCGGTGTTGTAATCCAGAAGAGGATGAATCGGGCGGAAAGGGAACGTTGAAATAATTAAGCTCCAGAAGGAGTTCATAAAACAACATTGATATTATTCTGTCAAGTGACAGTCTTCTGGAGGTTGAAGGTTCAATCCTCAGTGCGGGCGATACTAAGAATGCAATTACGAATTATTTAAGATTTCTACCCGAGCATGGTTGACGGAACGAGAGGAAGCTCCCCTTATGGATTAAATAAAAGGTTCCGTTCGGAAATATTGTAGCGATTCCCGAGTTGGAAATAAAGGTTCGCCGCAAGACGCACCTGAAGAAAATCGGAAGTTACATCGGCTGAAACGTTGTGAGAATAACAGCCGAGATGAGAACAGTAGTCCGAATAATCCAAAAAATACACAAGATAATCAATATTTGAAATCTTCTTCTCAGGGACTCACATTTATAAACAATAATTGATGTTCCTAGATGCGTCCATATTATCTGCGCGTTAGCAGACGATTTCGAATTAAAGCGTGACAGACTAACGGAAATTATATTCAAAACTTAAGTGTGACAGACTAACGGAAATTATATTCAAAACTTAAGCGTGACAGACAAAGGAAAATTCTATTTAAACGCAATCTAGTAGGTGGAAGATCTCTCTTCTGTTCTCGACTTCCCCTTTATCATAGAAGAGACGTTGCTAGTCTTTCTCTACTCGATTGTTGTTTGCATGGAAGATGCTTGGCAGAGCTCCAATCTTGTTCCTCTTTGAAAGACATTCACAGCAAGAACTCGTCTTACTACCACAACTTAAAATAACTGTCCTTTCTTCCCCCAAGTGCGTAGTGTCAGGCGGAATTTCCATGAAGATGGTTTATTTCCAATAACCTCTCACCCGTGGAACATATTACCACGGGACTGGTTCCCTGAAGACTAAAACATGATCGCCTTCAAATCAAATGTCAACAAATACATGTTATAAACCGTTCTTATAAGTAATCAAACAATGTTTATTCCATTAATCTGTTAAATCCTCTCATAATATTCTTCATCATTAAACCGACAATTCATCCAAATAATTAACCCTTATCCTCGAGTGAATTTTGGCCTTGATAAGTGGTGACTCATTTGTAAATAAATGTTTTTAACTTGAACGTGACTAACCGACTGATAGGCTTTTACAGAGATTATGTGCTGTATTTATGATAACATGCGTCCACTGAATGTGCATGATTAGCGATAAGAATAGGATTTGAAACTAAACCGTGACGGACAAAGCGTCCGTTACACCAAGTCGCTCAAATCCCAAACGAAACAAAAAGCTTTCTTCGTTGAAACGCATTGTTTCGTGTACATCCCCCCCCCCTCAACACATGAAGTGTCATGTTTAGTAATTCTACTACTTAGTGGAATTGATAATCCCGTCACCTTATAGGATTACTTGGCGGATACTAGCCCTCTCCAGGTGGCATATTACCGTCTGTGCTGTTATATCCGGTGTCACTACCAAGAAAGGAAATCTAACCCGACTTTTCAACCGTTTCCACCCTAACGTATTTTTTCAAGAGCCTACATTTTAACACGTGCGTTCCGTTTTGCTCTTAACGGATTCTTTCAAGCTCGTAGCATGATAATTGATATTTCGGCTTGTGTCTCTTTCGTTCCAATATATAATGGCAACAGGTATTATCGATGATACTTTAGATGGAAAAATAAACAATCTAGTAATTAATTGCAATATTATTTTTCTTTTAAAGTGTCGTGACCTTGAAGAGCCGATAATAAATAAGACAACACGGTGGTATATTTACCAGTGAGTGTATTTACAGAAATAAATAATAGTATATTACTGAAAGGCTGCTCCGAGACTGCTGCTATTTACTTTCCATCCCACCGCAGGAAGATGTGGCACAATGCCGGAATGTGGGAAGAGTCAAGCCAGCGCTCCTAAAGAAGAAGCACTCTGACAATTAAACAATTGCCTGTGCAGCCTCGTCGGCATACCCCAGCCTCGGGCAGTAAGCAATAAACTTATTCCACCCTAAAGAGGGGAGGTAAGGCCTAGGAGGATGGACCTCTTATGGCTACGGATAAAAGACCACCGAAATGGCACAGTTTCTATCGGACTGATTTTCGAGAACGCTGCGCAGCTCCCAATTTAGGATGACCCCCCAAACCTTTCAACCTAATTGTCAGTAGCCCCTTACGTCTACAGTGACAACTTGCCTTGTGTGGGGTGAACTAAGTTTTTTAAAAAAAAGCACTAGAGATAGGGGCTGGAATTTCAGGTGTTTAAAGCTTTCTGTGGAATCTGCGATTTCGCAGACTGATTCCGCGTGACCCACCAATCGTGATTTGATAGTGATGGTCAGTGAAAGTTTCGACAACTCGGCCTGTGTATGTATATGATCGATGATTGTTTGGGGGTTGTATCGAAACTATTTCCCCTTCTTGGAGTGGGTATAGAGTATGTGCTGTGTGGTTGTACTGCTCTATTGATTGTTGCATCAAGACAGGTGTATCTCGTGGTCATGCTGAAAATATATTATTATATAGATATTATTTAACGGATTCTCTAATTAACAAACGAACTTTGATTTGATTTGGGTTGCCCAGATCAAGACTTTGGAATTTTAAGTGAGTTTATTGAACTTTCTATATTATTTGATTTGATTTATTTATCGTTGTAATAATTAACATAAACATTGGATACTTTTCACCTCATCGATTGTTGACGCATTTCGCGACTGGATAACCTTGTCAGCTCTTTCAATTTCTCGTATTTGGACTGGTATTCATCACCTGGATTAATCTTCAGTCAACCCACTGGATGTCTTTCCTGATTATGTTTTTCAAATTGTATGACTTGGATGGATTGTATAGATTTAACAAAAAAGTATGTTTTTGATTGATATATTTGATGTTATATATTTTTATGTATTTTTGTATATATTTTTATATATTTTCAAAGTTTAATTTTATTACCTGTAGTGGTATAACTGCGGTAATGGTCCTCTGAAGAGAAGAATTATCTTTGAAAACTCATGAGCTAAGGACTTTAAGATACTTTGCTTGAACTTTGAATTCTAATAAAATGTGATTGACACCTTATTTTATTATTTCATTTTATATTATAATATATATTATAGATATATATATTTAAATATTGGTCGTTTATGGAACATGTATTAGATTTAAATAAATTGTAGAACTATTTACAAAACATTTTTATTAACAATATCATTCACCTGCTTACCATTATTAACAATAACTTTGACATTTTGCTACCGTTGGCCTCGACTCAATCTATATACTATTAACATGTATTTTTTGGTGTTATTGAAGATAAAATAAAAATGTACGGCCCTGTACTGGGATTGAACTCACAGCCTTCCGATTATGAGACTTTGTGTTTGATATATCGCTTACCCTCATCACGTCACTTCCCGTCATATTCAGCATGTGCAAACAACCAAGCAAACAAGTAAGATTATCAGAATATTATACAAGTGTACACTCTCCGTTACAAATGACAGAAAAAGTATGCTTCGCTAGTGTTCGCACTAATATTCATATTCATATAAAATAACGGTTCGGTCGGTGAAGTTGATAAAAGATATATGAAGAAAAAGAAGAGAGAAGACATCTCAAACGGGAAAGTTTTAAAAAGAAGAAAAACAAAAAAACGTATCAATCGGTAGAAGAAGAATAAATAAAAAATGTTTTATAGAAATAGAATGAAATATTTGATTCCGTATTCATTTCAGAGAGCAGGCAGGTCATGTTGGACTCGCTATTTGCTTTCTTCATTCCTCTAACCACCTGAAATGATTATGTCTGGCAGGTTTTTACTCGCTAACTTTTGTGTGACGGGGTGGATATATATTTATTAATAAATATATATATATGTATAAAATAAATACACATCGGTCTTTATAATAGAGTGTAGGGTAGAGCTTTAGAGTTTTTATTTACTCCTCTCCAGGAGTTAGGCACAAGGCCAGTTGTTATCTTACTCCCACAAGTAAGATGTGACCCAAGGTCGGGTCGGGAAAGTGGGGTTTAAAAATTGCCTGGGCAGCCCCGTCGGCATTGCCCGGTAGGGGCGCCTCAGACAGTACGCAATAAACTTACTCCTCCCCAAAGAGGGGAGGCAAAGCCTGGGAGGGTGGACCTCCTAGAACTTCACAGGACAGACCCATTGACCGGCGTAAGTCAAGCAAGACAATACCAGTATGGGGTGCAGTATCCATCGGAACAGATACTACACTTTGATCTTAGCCAAAAGGCTAAGACTGGGTAGAGCTTTAGAGTTGCGGGAACAATCTACGCTTTCTATGCCATATTTGACTTAACATACGTATTGCCTCATGGATCGCGTTACCTAATAAGCGAACAAGGCGTTAACAGTACCAGTTACAAGTGTTTCGGAAAATCTCTACCCTCTCACAGCTGGTGATGGGGTTTGATTTTTATCAGGGCGCAATCCTATCGCCGTGGCTTGTTTGTGTACGTGCGTGTATGCGTGTTTGGTAACTTTGTTTCTTTTAGATGCGTCCACGCTTCTCTCTGGGTGTTCGTCCGTTGGTTTGAAATGTAGTAATATCTGAATGTGCGTATGTTCGAAAACAGACTTTCCCACATGATGGTTAATTAAATAAAGAAGAAAATTTCTACCAGAAGTTAAAGTTGGAAAATTAAGTTAACGTGTCAGGAAGCTAGGTCATGACAGGAAGTCGACGTGGCAAAAGAGGCTGATAAATTAAGTTGAGGAGTTTTGCATAAGAAGTTATTAAAATTAGAAAATTAAGCGAACGTGTCGTGAAGGTGCATTACTAACAGGAAGTCTGGAGTGACACGTCGCAAGGAAGATAATTAGAATCTTATCTTTCGCTGACGGTCTGGACGGATTCAGACGTATTACTCGGAGCTCTATCTCCGCTCACGGGGACAGGGAGCAGACGAAGAGAAGCTTATGTAATACTAACGTTACTCTGTAGTATACTACGTGTAATTGAAATGTATTTGAACAAAGAACATGCAAGCCGCATGTTGTTGTTTTTTTTTAACATAGTTCACCCCAGACAAGGCAGGTCGCCACTGTAGACGTAAGGGGCTACTGAGAAGAAAGAAAAGGGAGAAGGTTGGGGGGGGGGGTCAACCCAAATTGGGATCTGCGCAGCGAGATGTCTGTTTACATTAGTTTTAAACTTCTGCATGTCAGTATCGTCGGGGAAACAGGTGGCAGGGAGGGAGTTCAAGAGGCCAGCAGTACGAAGAAAGAAGCTATTTGAGTAGAAAGCTCTCCGGCATCTGGGGACCTCCACAGTGAATGGATAGGGATTTAGTCGATTGTCGAGTTGGTCTAGTGAACTTACGTCGAGGGGGCACCAGAGCAGCCAATTCATCGGAGCACAATCCATTGAAGTATTTGTAAAACAAGCACAAGGATGCTACATTGCGGCGATGGGACAGGGACTGGAGCTTGTTTGACAGTGAGGGACCTATTAGGTTGGCAACTCTTTTTTGGACCTTGTCAAGCAGGGAGAGACTAGTAGATGATGTTTGTTTTAACTTCTACGACTGCGGCTGTTGACACCGAAAAAGAAGTCGCATTTTTTATCTCTATTTATCTAGTTAGATATGTGTAGATATTCATGTATTTGTATGTGCAGTATTAACTCTTAAACTAATTAACCGATCATTATGAATTTTGGAACATTTCTGTTAGGCGTAATGTGTCGTAATGTGAGATTATTTAGTTTAATTTAGAGGGTAAAAAAGAAGTATAAACCCTTTCTGGAAACTCATATACCTCCGACTGCTGTGAAATTCTAAAAAATAGGTATTAGACATCAATTAATAAATATTCCTCAAATTCTAGTCTGTTTGGAGAATTTTAAAGTGTTTTTACTGCGCATTATATAAACATAATCTCACATTTGAAAATTAAAATATTTCAGATTTGCATTGACTTTAATCCATAGTGATTAGACACAAATTTAAGCAAGATTCCCTGAATATCAATTTCTTCTTAAGACCCCTTAAGATTAAGCATTAAATATTAGACACTTTCTAAGATCAAAATCATGTAATGAATTTTGATCAAAACTGGAATAAGGATTGCATACATAGGGTTTAGTATCATTATATCTTGATTTGAATCTTTGTAAGGAGACATGAAAGTGTTGCAAAACTGTTCTATTCGGCGAATTAATTGTACCCGCCCTGGGACGGGTATTCTTGCTCGTCCATGTACAGGGTGGGCAAAAATAAGGGTCCTATTTTTAAAAATTCATAACTTTTTTATTTATTGATTTTTTTTTTTTTTTTTTAGAATAAGTAAAGGACCCCTTCCGAAGCAAGCATGAGCCGTATTAGCCCTAAGGAACGTACCCTCATTTAGAAAACATTATTTTTGCTTAAAAAACTCAAAACAGTGTAAAAAACAATACTTTAGTTTTTGTAAGTTTTAAGAAGTGTTTTTCGGCTAAAATTTGTTTTGTTTATTTCAAAAAATCTCGGAAGGGTCAGTCTACACACACATAAAGTTTGGTGAGTTTAACTTTTATTTTGTGGAAGTTATTCAAATTCAAGTTATTCAAATTTAAAGATAGGACCCTTATTTTGGCCCACCCTATATAACATAGATGTAAATATGTTAATTGAATGATTACTAGCTGGATCCGAGTAAATTACACGGTATTATTATTTATCTTTCTTTGAGTTCTCTACACTTTGTTCATCGTCAACTTATTACTAACTAGCTGTACCTACGTGGCGTTGTCCGGGACTCGTTACTATCATTTTGTGTTATCACGTCTACGTTTCAAACAAAAAAAAATACCAAAGTGCAATAAGCCATGTAAATAAACAGGTAGAATATATTTACATCCACATACATTCTGAATGTTTATACAAGGCCACTTTAAACCTGGATATCATAGTCATCGTGATGACCTCGTCTGGCATGTTGTTCCACCGAGCAGAAACACGGACAAAGAATGTTGCGTTTCTTCTATTGAGATAACTCAGTACATCTTGTCAAATACTGCATCTTTCTTGTTTATGTATTTTTTTAAATATCGAATTCGTTTTGTCGAGATTAGAATGCATATTCTTACAAAGATCTTATCTTAACTTCCACTTGAAAGTGTCAACTGTTACAAGAAACCATTTTTTAGTTCTACGGAATGTATCAGGATTGGTACCGCTGAGTAGACCCTAACGCTCCTTGAATGCCATGAAGAAAAATTACTTACCAGCGTAAAGTCCCACCTCAATGACATAACAATCCTTATTGCGGAGCATTGCCAGTTGATAATTATAACCAAGCATCGCGGAGGAGGGGTCTGCTCCAGTGTTGCCAATTTAGCTGTTTTCCCGCTAGATGTGGAGATTTTGTGTTGAATCTATCTAGTAAAATTTGCATCTAGCTAGTAAAGTTTGGATCTAGCTAGTAAAATTTGGATCTAGCTAGTAAAGTTTGAATCTAGCTAATAAAATTTGGATCTAGCTAGTAAAATTTGGATCTAGCTATTAAAATTTGGATCTAGCTATTAAAATTTGGATCTAGCTAGTAAAGTTTGGATCTAGCTAGTAAAATTTGGATCTAGCTAGTAAAATTTGGATCTAGCTATTAAAATTTGGATCTAGCTAGTAAAATTTGGATCTAGCTAATAAAATTTGGATCTAGCCAGTAAAATTTGGATCTAGCTAGTAAAGTTTGGATCTAGCTAGTAAAATTTGAATCTAGCTAGTAAAATTTGAATCTAGCTAGTAAAATTTGGATCTAGCTAGTAAAATTTGAATCTAGCTAGTAAAATTTGGATCTGGCTAGTAAAGTGTGGATCTAGCTAGTAAAATTTGGATAGCGTTTTTTTTTTCTGCAAAATCTGGATATTTCGTTTGCCAATAACAGACCCGCAATTTCTACCTACTTTTAGTATTCATTTCTTATTAAATCATCATATGAGAATCTTTCTTTCATCATCTTCCATACATTGTATATGCAGACCAGTAGTAGTTGGACATTTCAATAAAAATTTCAACGTGGGTAAAACGGACGCGCACATATCCGAGGAAATGGCTGAATCCTTGGAACTGAGGAACAGCCCTGCGGTATTGAAAAGAGATGGTGCAGACAAAAACATGTGAAAAAAATGAAACGGCTGAAACTTTTAGAAGAGTAGAAAGTGACTAACTTCGGTTTACTTTCGGCAACTTTCACTTCCCTTATTTTGTCCCTTAGTCCTTACATTCTATGAGTGATGTTTCTGACAAAGGGAGAAGAATTGCTGTTTTCTGGGTCGGAATCTATCCATACAACACTCATCGTTGGCTAGTTTTTGACCTTGAAGTGGTATTTTTTTAGTTCCTTACATCAAGTGGCTACATGCCTTGTCTGGAGCGATTTCCATTAAAAAAATTGTATTCCACAGATGAGAAGTTATTGGAGAAAAGTATGTTTATCGAAGTTCCGTTAGTATAAGATAAACAGAGGAAGAAATGAAAATCGTTTACAGTGGTTGCAGCTAGACGAGCTTTTGCTGTGAATGTTTTAGAGAGGGGCTCAGAGATTAGAGCTCAGTCGAGTATCTACCATGAAAATAATGATAGAGTAGAGAAAGACTAGCAGCGGATCTTCTGTAAAGAAGGGACTGTAGAGAAGAGAAAAGAATGCTTTTCCACTAGATTTCGAAGTCGATTCATAACTAAGTTTGGCTTTCTGTAAATCTGATTGTAAAGGTAACAGAACTTGGAATGCTGTGTGAGCTATAGGCGAAAGAGTGATATATTGAGAGTTTATAACTAAGTTTCAACTATTACTTTTTTTCACATGTTTTTGTCTACACCATCTCTTTTCAAATCGTTCAGCTATAAGCACTGAGAATACCGAACAATGAAAAACATCACCGTACTGGGACAACCTCCCCATTCACCTGATCTTGATCCTTGTGATTTCTTTTTCATGAGCTCAAAGAGAATCATCAAGAGTACGGTTTTGAGGCCATCAAGAAGGGTATAATTATACAGTTGAAAGGCATCCCAACAGAAGGACCTTCAATTGAAGAGGAAACCATGTTGCTTGGAATTAAAATAAATTGTGGGTCTAATCAGTCCCGTAACTTTTCAGACACTCATCGTATGGAAAAATAATTTAAGTGACCTCCAATCTGTAGTGGAATGGGGTCACAAATGGAAGGTAACATGTAATGCTGCTAAGACAAAGCTACTTTCCTTCAACAACTACAAGAAACCTCTTCAACCACCGATTGCCATGGCAAATAACATCCTACCTGAGAGTTCAACGTTCAAACTCATCGACCTAACATTGACAGGTAACATGAATTGGAACTAATACATAGGAGACATTGCCAAGGCTGTTGCCAAATAGTGGGCTCCCTCTACCGTGCTAGAAAACTTCTCACACCTGATAGTATCCTATATCTCTATAAAGCCACCATCCGCCCATGTATGGATCATTGTTGCCGCATCATCTACTAATCCCTCACTCTTAGACAAGGTCCAAAAAAGAGTCTCTTATCTAATAGGTCCCTTACTGTCAACCAAGCTCCAGTCCCTGTCCCATCGCCGCAATGTCGCATCCTTGTGTTTGTTTTACAAGTACTTCAATGAATTATGCTCTGATAAACGTGTTGCTCTAGTGCCCCCCACGACGTAAATACACTCAACCAACCCGACAATCAGCTAAATCCCATCCATTCACTGTGGAGGTCCTCAGATGTCGGAGAGCCCTCTACTCCAATAGCTTCTTTCCTAGAGCTGCTGACCTTTGGAACTTACTTCCTGCTCCATGTTTCCCCTGCCGTACTGATATGCAGAAATTTAAAACTAATGTTAACAAGCATCTAGCTGCACCCCCCCCCCCAATTTAGGACGACCCTCTAAACTTTCACCCTCATTCTCAGTAACCCCTTATGTCTACAGTGGCAACTTGCTTTGTTTGAGATGAACTAAGTTAAAACAATTTTTTTTAAAAATATCCCTGAGGTCTCCATACCCTATAAACCTTACTCTACCACGACTTTATGAATCTTTTTGTAAACTTTACAATTCTCAATTAGTCAGGCACACAATTCGTTCATGAATTACGTCCCTTGATTTTTTTTTTAATATTTAATTTAAATTCAAATGACATTAAAGTCACAAATAACAATTTAAATAACACTAAAATAAAAAAATGTATAGTAAAACAAAATATTATGTATATTCGTAATATTTTTTTTTATCTAGCGTACGAAAAATTAAAATTTAGCGGTTTTCTAGAGATTTTTTTGTTCCGCTCAAGAGAGTTTTGGAAATCTCAGTTGGCAACTTTTCTATTAAATGATTGTATTTACCACCACCCCCACCGCGGGAAGGTCATAAGGTTATGCTTGGAAAGCCAGCGCACAAGAAGTGTTAGCACGCTGACCCACAACAATTGTCTGAACTACCCCGTCGGCATTCCCCAGTAGCGGCGCCTCAGGAGATTAGCAATAAAATAACACTTCCTCAACGAGAGATGGTAAAGCCTGGGAGACTAGACCGCGTAGAGCTGATTATAACTATACCCCGGCCCACAGTAGTAAGGTCCCCAAGTCAAAACTAGCCCAGACTTTGTTGAGGATGTGCAAAATGTTAACATGGAGAGGAGGAATTACAAATAAGCTTTATTCTAACGACCGCCAAGAACGCCATTTGAAATAAGTATAATTCTCCAGACTTCTTAGTGTACAATTAAAATTAAGGATCATGAAAATAATCTGATGAAGATAATTAAAATAAACATAAATCTATAAAACTCCTAGAAGGCAAGTAATAATAAATATATTTCTATCGACCTCCGATAAGGCAATTAATAATACACATAATTATATAAGCATACTAGAAGGCAATTAATACAAATATATTTCTATTGACCTCTGATAAGGCAATTAATAATACACATAATTATATAAGCATACTAGAAGGCAATTAATAAAAATATATTTCTATTGACCTCCGATAAGGCAATTAATAATACACATAACTATATAAGCATTCTAGAAGGCAATTAATAATGAATATATTTCTATTGACCTCCGATAAGGTAATTAATAATACACATAATCATATAAGCATCTTAGAAGGCAATTAATAATAAATATATGTTTTATTGATCTCTGATAAGGCAATTAATAATACACATAATTATATAAGCATCATAGAAGGCAATAAATAATAAATATATTTCTATCGACATTCGATAAGGCAATTAATAATACACATAATTATATAAGCATCCAAGATGGCAAGTAATAATAAATATATTTCTATTAACCTCTGATAAATGAATTAATAATACACTTAATTATAGAAGCATCCAAGAAGGCAAGTAATATAAATATATTTCTATTGACCTCTGATAAGGCAATTAATAATACACATAATTATATAAGCATCCTAGAAGGCAATTAATAATACATATATTTCTATCGACCTCCGATAAGGCAATTAATAATAAATATATTTCTATCGACCTCCGATAAAGCAATTAATAATACACATAATTATTTAAGCATCCTGGAAGGCAAGTAATAATAAACATTATTTTATAAACCTCCGAGCAGGCAATTAATAATAAACATCTTTCTACAGACAGATTATTAAAATAAACAGCTTTTTAGAATGTAATTAATAATAAACATAATTATATAGTCCGCTTAGTACACAATGGATAATTAACATCATTCTAGCGACCTACTAGAGGGGAATTAATAATAAGCATTATTCTATAGACCTCCTTGAAGGCAATTAAAATAAACATTATCGTATCGTCTTTATAGAAGGCGATTAATGATCTGATAGACATCCGAGAAACCAATTAAAATAAACATCATTTTATCGTCCTGGAAATTAATAATACACATAATTCTATAGACCTCCTAGAAGGTAATTAATAATAAACATCATCTTATAAACCTCCTAGAAGGCAATTAAGATGAACATAATTATATAGTCCTCCTAAAAGGCAATTTAGAATAAGCATCGTTGTATAGACATCCGAGAAGCCAATTAAAATAAATAACATCTTATCGACCTCCTCTCGCGCAATTAAAAATAAGTATTATACTATACAATACATTTCCTAGAGAACAATGAAAATGAACATCATATACCTCATTAACAGTAAGCATCATTCTATAGACATCATAAAAAATTAGTAGTATTAAATAAACTGTATAGGACATATTAAAACAATAAGCATCATTCTATAGACATTGAAGGGCGCAATTAAAAATAAAGAGCTTCTCGAGGGTAATACAAGATCAAAAGAATTCATAACTGACAATATCAAGTTCAACTAAATCTGCTTTATATCAGATCTAGTAGGTTTTTTTTATCCTTTGTCTTTTACGGCATATCAACTTTTTAATGGTTAATTTAATGCCAACATTCAATACTTAATTAATTGCAAACGGGCCATTATTTGACACAGTTATTTGGCGGGAAAGTCGGCTTTTCATAAATTGTCCACAATATTATTGCAGAATTGAAGATAATAGACTCGAATAAGATTAAAGTGTAGTAACTGTTCTGTCTTCGATCAGTGAAGTGGAAATCCTTCAAAACTGAGGCAATTTTAATTTTTGTCCTAATCCAGAATGTCTATGTTTTGGGAAGCTGGATTTTCTTTGGGGAGGAGTAAGTTTATTGCTTACTGCCTGAGGTGCCCCTACCGGGGAATGCCGACGGGGCTGCCCAGGCAATTTTTAAACCCCACTTTCTCGACCCGACCTTGGGTCACATCTTACTTGTGGGAGTAAGATAAAACTGGCCTTGTGCCTAACTCCTGGAGAGGAGTAAATAAATACACTTGTAGACCGGTACCGTCTTGGCCTTTGGGGCTTGATTCCGTCGGTCCGAGGTATTGTCCTGTGCAGTTCTAGGATGTCCATCCTCCCAGGCTTTGCCTTCTCATCCTTTAAGAAGGGGTTAGTTTATTGCTAATCGCTTGAAAAATGCTGACGGGGCTGACCAGGGTTTTTTTGGTGGCCAGAGTGCTATTCCTGTAGTGCGCTGGCTTGTCAATCTTACTTTCCGACCTTGTGTCACACCTTCTCCGCTGTGGGAGGGAGATTAATGTCTTTTTTGGCTCGGAGCAAAGTATTTAATTCTTATACTACACTTTATCTGTTCTGTCATCCTTCTAGACTTAGACAGTTTTTACTTAGGTCCCAATCCAGGGTGCCGCTTTTTGGCGAGCTGGATATTACCGCACATTAAAAACCGCCCTCGTTCGTAGACAAGCAAATAGGAACTTGACTGAGCTTGAACTCTGTTTTCGGATGCCACAATCCAGTGTTGCAACCATCATGCTACCACCTCACTCTGTTTGCCGTGAAGTGTGGACTTGCATTTTTAAACTCGAAGAAGTAAAAAAAAGAAGTTAAAAAGAAAAAAGGATAGCCAAAAGAAAGCAAATACAAACTGCATACAAGCAAATACAACTGCGAATCCAAGGTAAACATAAATTGAAGCCGGACACTTAATATATTGGTCGAGTGACAAACGTCTCTATCAAGTGTTTCGTTTTATTTTATTAACGTTTTCTTTTATGGGTACCCGTGTGTGAGGCGGGCGGAGGGGGGGGGGGGATAGAGAAGAAAAAAGTAAATACATAAACGTATGATGTGTAGTTAACCGGTGTCCTAAACATTCCATTTTATTTTTTTTTGGAAGCGTATTTCGCTTCTTGTCTAAATACAACCTGTCTGTTTCCATGACCGAAATGTGAATAGAATCTAATTCCGATTATATGTCTGCTTGTAACTTCGTGTTCACAAGGACGTTACGCTTTAAGACACGACAACATTTCAATTATATTTGACTCTTTAAATCGGAAGAAGAGTCATATGTTGGTAAATATGTGCACTTTTTTTTTTTAGACGAAAAATATTAAATATTAGATCACATTACATCTTAATGCATTTTTGTTATGCTGGTACAGCTTTTGAACCAAACTAACGGACTTTTTTGTTCAACATCTTCCGACCGTTTACGTAAACAGCCGGAAGATGCTGAAGCGCTTAAACAATAAGAAGGCTCAAAGAGCAGACGATAACTTAACCTGTACTATTAAAACAAATTTCAATAAAAAAAAGCTTGTACCGCTTTTAAACTGGACAAAAACCGAACTGTTTTTTTTACCCTAAGCCTCACCTAACTCTAAACTAATAACAGACGTGATGCTGCTAGTCTCAGTCTTTTCTATAAGAACTATTATGGCATGTGCTCTTCGGAATTGTGTGATCTATTCCACTGCTTCTAGTGGTCACCATTAATTCGCTGTTTTGATACCTCATTGTAATACAGCTTCCTATTCCAGTAGCTTCTTTCCCAGAACTACAGAATTGGTTAACTCTATTCCTGTTGACTGTTTTCCTCCTATAGCCTTGTTTTTTTCAAGACTAGAGTCAATAGACATCTCCTGTCTTTGCGATAATTATATTTCGTTCTTGTCAGCTCCTTACATCAAGTGGCATCATGCCTTGTCTGGAGTGATTTCCATAAAAAGAATATATATATATGAGCGATTTCCATTTAAAAAAAGAATACGTTCAAGTATTGCATAAAAAGAAACAAATATAATTATATACATATATATATATATATATATATATATATATATACTTTTTATTTATATATGTATTACAGAAGAGCAGAACTACATCGGTACCGTCGGTCACAAATCTTAACTAAGCGGACCTATAACAGGCCTCTTTACCGAACTCTCTTCAGCCTCTGGTTATCTTGATAAATATTACGCTCTTATTCTTTATTGTTTCTTAATCATCGAGCACTCTGTTGGGGTCCGCTTCCACAATATATATATATATATATATATATATATATATATATATATATATATATGAAGCAATCTAACAAAAGATATAAGCGTCAACTAATATCTTATAATTAGTTAAACATCCGGATAAAAACTGAAGCTCAATATACTGGATAGAGCATTAATATTATAATATAAAATGAAGTAATAAAATAAGGTGTCAATCAAATTTTATTAGAATTCAAAGTTCAAGCAAAGTATCTTAAAGTCCTTAGCTCATGAGTTTTCAAAGATAATTCTTCTCTTCAGAGGACCATTACCGCAGTTATACTACTACAGGTAATAAGATTAAACTTTGAAAATCTTGAACTTTGAATTCTAATAAAATTTAATTGACACCTTATTTTATTACTTCATTTTATATTATAATATATATATATATATATATATATATATATAGAGAGAGAGAGAGAGAGAGAGAGAGAAAGGAAGGATGAAGGTAATCCGACGTAATGGGAAATGAAAAAGGAAAAACCAAAAAGATGTTTTTTTATGTATTCATCAACGTTTCGTCTTTATTTGTAAGACTTCCTCAGGATTAGAATTTTAAGAGAAATGTCATACAAGTACATGAAAATATTGGGTTGACATGATGAAGAAATTAGAAGAAATAGTAACCACTACTGGGAGCACAGGACCGAGGTCCGGGTTGAAGGAAGTCGGTGGCATGGAATGAAAATGATGTGGATGGCTGTGAGTGAAAAAGTGGAGGGTGGGGAAAGCGGAGTGGAGGGGGGAAGTCACTGTGTTTTGGGTGTGTAGGCTTTTAGAAAAGATTTGAAAAAGTGAAGGACTAACTTCTAATATATAGGGTGGGCCAAAATAAGGGTCCTATCTTTAAATTTGAATAACTTGAATTTGAATAACTTCCACAAAATAAAAGTTAAACTCACCAAACTTTATGTGTGTGTAGACTGACCCTTCTGAGATTTTTTGAAATAAACAAAACAAATTTTAGCCGAAAAACACTTCTTAAAACTTACAAAAACTAAAGTATTGTTTTTTACACTGTTTTGAGTTTTTTAAGCAAAAATAATGTTTTCTAAATGAGGGTACGTTCCTTAGGGCTAATACGGCTCATGCTTGCTTCGGAAGGGGTCCTTTACTTATTCTAAAAAATAAAATTTAAAAAATCAATAAATAAAAAAGTTATGAATTTTTAAAAATAGGACCCTTATTTTTGCCCACCCTGTATATATATAAGTAGAGAGGAGTTTCCGCTGTACCTTCTCGGAGAATAGGAAAATAACCACATGCATCACAGGCTACTAAACTCACCATTACATTACACTTATTCATTCGAGCGTGTTTTAGTAAAATTGTTATTATTTTTTTCCAGCTAACACTAAGTATTACATTTGGTCCACCATCTACGGCTCTCCGACAAACCAAGCCCATATAGGTGGTAGCAAAAACTTTTCTCCCTAACAATTCTGTACTGTGACTACACTCATCGACACCGGGAACTAATAAACACAGTTTAATTTACACAAAACACCGGTTCTTATTTATTATTTGTCTGGTATTAATTAATCAAGCTTAGGCTAATTCGCCTATTTTCACATGTATTTTTAACCCGAAAGCATGGTGCAGTCGGTAAGAAGGCGGGTTTCATTATCGCCAGTTTTAGCGTTCGATCCCATTCTACTCTACCACTTTCTTTTTTTTTTTTTTAATTTAAAACATTCGCCATCACGGTAGACGGGGGAGAAAAAACAATAGGCCGTTTCTTTTTTATTCGACGTCATGCAATAGGTAATACTTTCTCCAGTGCAACGCCGGGCGACGAATTCCGCTAATATATATATATATTAGTGAGAGAGAAAGATATATTATGGAAAGACGACTGTATTCGCTTTGTCTTCTTTTCTGTTCTCTGTACTTGTTATTAAATTATTCTTCACAAATTATAACATTCCGTTAAAAAAAAAATGTTTTCCGAAATCATATTCATGCGAAAATTAATGTCGTGATTTTAAAAGACAATTTTCCTCAAATGAAAGAATCTAAAAACGGAAGTTTTCAGTTGTATTTGTTAAATTATTTAAAAAATAAAGTTGGCTCAAAAGAATCAAACTTATTATATGTTTTGTATTATTCATATAGAATCGTAGAATAACGTCAGTAATTTTATTTTTCATATATAAATTATTATCATTTCTGATGACCTAAAGAAAAAAAACACTGATTTGTTAATATAGAGCAGACTAATTGTTTTCGAATTCATTTTAAACGACGGGGTAAGTGTGAGTTGGTTGTCTGACTTGCGATTTGCTCTCTCGCTTTCCCTCATCATTTGAAATGGTTTCGTTCGGGGTTAGAAAATGCACGTGTTTTACTCGCTAACTTTTGCATTACAGGATGGAAGTACACACACACACACACACACACACACACACACACATATATATATATATATATATATATATATATATATATGGCTTCGAAACACAATTTCTTTTATCCATAATTCCCAACGCTAATACATTTACGCGCGCCCACGCTCCCCTCATAACAAAGACTAAAAAAAACTACACAATAACAAAACCACAGAGGTTTTCTAATGATATCATGTCACGAAAGAAAAAAAGGGAAAAAATGTTACTATTTCCTGACGATTACTTTTTAAGTCGAAACTTAGTTGAATTTCAATAAATAAATATTTATTTACAACCGAATATATGCGTTGTTTTGCTTCAAAACAGAATTTCTTATCTATAACGCCTAACGCTTTCAAAACGAGGACCAACTTCTAATAAATATATATATATATATATATATATATATATATATATATATATATATACATACATTGGTTTTTATTATAAAATAGAGGATATTTATATATTATATATATATGACGCAGAAGTATAAACGTCTCCTGTTGTGGATAGAATGCATAGTTTAATTGAGAATTCCTGAAAGGTTAACGATTTCAACAACAGGTACCCGAAGAAGGCCGGATAGTATAGCGTTTGGAAAGTTCTTTACTTAATTTAGATAAGGTTGGCCTTTTGGCTAAGATCCAAGTGTAGTATCTGTTCCGATGGATACTGCACCACATAGACTGGTATTGTCTTGGCCTTCGGGGCTTGATTTACGCCGGTCTATGGGTCTGTCCTGTGCAGTTCTAGGAGGTCCACCCTCCCAGGCTTCGCCTCCCCTCTTTGGGGAGGAGTAAGTTTATTGCTTACTGCCTGAGGCGCCCTTACCGGGGAATGCCAACGGGGCTGCCCAGGCTATTTTTACCCCACTTTCCCGACCTGACCTTCGGTCACATCTTACTTGTGGAAGTAAGATAAAACTGGCTTTGTGCCTAACTCCTCGAGAGGAGTGAATAAATACAAGTCAGAAACTTTGTAAATAATTGATTTTCGAGAACAGATTGTTTTGCTATAATAGATTGTTTCCTTACTGTCGTTCACTTATCATCCCCGGCTCCGGCTCCGGCCCCGGCCCCGGCTCCGGATTCGGCTCCGGCTCCTCGTTATTTGAACCTCACACCTATGACCGCTTCTCTAACCATCGAGTACTAACATGAGTCCGCGAACAGCTGCGAAACGTTAGCCGCAAAGTCGAGGAAAAAGAGGAACAAACGACGTACCAGAATAAACACAGAAGAGATTGGACGAAAGTAAAATGGCGAGCGGGGGGGGGGGGGGTTTGGTCATACAGGCGAGTCTATTTTTTGTGTTTCTTTCTTATTAGTGTCTTCACTATAGCACGTTTAGTTCCGCTTTCTCGTTATTATTATGTTTTGTTTTTATTTATATATTTTTTTCTTTTTTATCCCTTGCACATCTTTTTACTACCGGGTGGTCGAACGCTTACCTATCCGGTTAGCAATTAACAGGTGTAATCTTTTCGTCTTACCTGATACGGGATTACCTTCTTTTTTTATCTACATAGTTTCTCTAATTACTTTGGCTACCGGGAGGGAGGTAGGTAGGTTGGATTCAGAAAAGAGGGCCAAAATCGGGTACGTGCACCACTCTCTTGTCATTTTTTTTTTACTTTTAAAAAATGTTTTCATTAAAACATTTTTGAGCAGTGAAATAAAAATCAAAGGGTACTTGTCGATCATCGTTTGCCGAATTTAAATAAATTCTGAAGCGGAATACGAATTAAGGATTTCGACCACGATCGCGGTATTTTCGACAATCACTTTCTACTTAGGATTAGTGTTGCGAGAATGTGTTTAAAACCTTTGAAATTTATCAAAAGTACTACTTGTTTTGTTTTTTTTTTGGTTTTTTTCTTGTATTAGATTAAGTTTGGCGCATTTTTAACAAGAGCTACCAAAACGAAAAAGGGGTGAAAAAACGATATACAACAAATAAATGTTACCAAAGGCAAGATAAGTTACTCTTCTACCTTCCTGGATAAGTTTGTTTGTGTTTTAACTTATTTTAAAGCGGTTTTTACTTGAATAGAAAAGTAGTGTCAAGTCTGTTAAGTTAGAACAGTAAAAATGGAGACTTAATTGCAGCCTCGATAATCGCTCAAAAATCGAAAAGTAAACAAAATACTGGTAGAACATTACATTTTCGCACGATTGGTGACATTTATTGGATGTGCTTCTAACAGTATTTTGTTTACTTTTCGATTTTTGAGCGATTCTCAAGGGTCCCCGTGCAGAACTCATGGGAAGCCATTTTGTTTTTCGTTCAAACTGAACAGAGTTGACACCAGGTGTGTTTGAACAAAAAAAACGCTTTAAAATAAGTTAAAACACAAATAAATTAATCCAGGTGGGTAAAAGAGTAACTGATCTTGCCTTTGGTAACATGTATTTGTTTGTTATTTGTTTTTCACCCCTTTTTTTGTTTTGTTGGCGTTTGTTAGACATGCCGTAATTTTTATAATCGCAGTATTTCTTTGATTGATTCCAAGTATTCTGTGGTTTGATCCCTTCTAACATTTTAAAGGGTTCCGAAAATTCTTTAACTCTTATTTCAATAGTATTTAGGCTATAGTTCACTTATACATAAGTTTTATCATAAGATCTTACAATTGGAGTATAACTGCACACAATTCAGAAGATTCTAAGCCCATAACCTCATTTGTGTAATCGTTATTTAAAGAAAGAAAGAAAGAAAGTAATGCATGGGAAGATAGTATCATAAGGAACGAATATATACTATTCTACCCGCCCCCAAACGAGGAGGCAATGCTTGGGAAGATGGTCTTCTGACGACAGAACAGCTACCACACTACCCCCCTCCGAATGTAGCATTGAAAGATAGTACTATAGCACAATTAATAGAAGTAATAGTATAGTTCCGTCTTTAGACAGACAGATACCGAATCTCCATTAGTAATAGAAGTACAATAGTACAATTAATAGAAGTAATGTACCAGTTTTCGCTTCAGACAGACAGATACCGAATCTCCATTAGTAATATAAGTACTATAGTACAATAAATAGAAGTAATGGTATAGTTTCCGCTACAAACAGAGAAATACTAAATCTCCATTAGTAATAGAAAATTGCTTGTCGAATAGCGATCATTATGTGAAATGTATCTGAGAATTCGATAAGTTTAGCACTCTGATCTTGGTGACATTTCTCTTACTACCTGACACACCTGTCCAATAAGTGCCGAGTTCAACAGTTTGAAAGCCTCTTCGTCAGGTAACACAACGCTCACCTAAAACACCTGATCGTGCCTATTTAAATAGGCCGGAAGGCTTTCTTATATTCTTGTGAAACCTACCATACAATTAGCGGTAATCTATTACTGCTCTTTTGTGCTTTGGGTGTTTTCTTTGTTCGATATATACCAAGCTCTGCATGGTCAGGTACAAGCACACATCTGTTGAGCACTTAGTGAGACAGTGCTTCACTACAAAAATAAATTAACATAACATATATATATATTATTATTATTATTATTATTTACTCACTAGGAGTTCTCACTATTTATCAGCGATTGCTAGCTAGCAATAACAAGAGGTGTTCCCTGGAGTCTGAGTGATAGAACTCTTCACTTCTTTCGATAACCGTTTCAAACCATTTTGCATTCTAAATAATGGAGATTTTGCATCTGTCTGTCTCAAACCGAAACTATACTTTGATTATCTTTTAATGCTAACTTCAGTTTACTATACTATTTCAGACTAACATAATATCTTTCAATCATCAAATCACATGTGAGGCTAGTGTAGCATCTGTTCTGTCATCATGGTACCGTCCTCCCAAGCATTACCTTTTCTTTTGGGGGGAAGGGGTGTAGTATATGTTCTGTTTTCATGAGACCATCCTCTCAGACATTGCCTCCTCCCCTTTTGAGGAGGAAGGGTGTCATGGGACCAACCATCTCAGGCATTATCTCTTCCTTTGAGGATCAATGTATAATGTGTTCGTTCGTCATGATACCATGCTTCCAGGCATTACTTCCTCCTTTTGGGGGGAGTGGGAGTGTAGTATCTGTTATATTACCTCCTCCTTTGGGGAAGTGTAGCATGTGTTCGTTCGTCATATATACTCGCAAAAATATGCGACAATAGTAAACTTTTTTTTTTCTCATTAATAATAACAAGCCTGCACGGACAAACTCAACCATTCATAATAGTTTTATGGGGATAATTTATTTCAACCGCATGCTGCTGTTGCTGCTGTTGCTGCTGCTGCTGCTGCTGATGATGATGATGATGATGATGATGATGATGATGATGAGGATGAGGATGATGCTTTCCACGTACACAACTTACGTCACTGAAAATGTTTGAAAACCATCCGAGAATGTGTACAACTTGGATTATTCGGACTACTATTCTCATTCTCGATGTTATTCTCACAACGTTTCGACCGATGTAACCTCCGATTTTCGTCAGATGCGTCTCGTCGAACTCGAGAATCTTCATATCGAACTCGAGAATCTTCATATCGAACTCGAGAATCTTCATATCGATCTCGGGACGGGAATCTGCACACAATTACGAACGGAACCCTTTATTTAATCCACCGGGGATATCTTCCTATGGTTAAAAAATTCGTAATTGTAATCTTAATATCGCCCGTGCTGAGGATTGAACTTTAAACCACCAGAAGACTGTCACTTAGAACTGACTATCACTTACCGCATATCCAAGTTCGACAAGACGCACATAAAGAAGATCGGAGGTGACATCGGCCGAACCGTTGTGAGAACAACATCCAAGATGGGAATAGTAGTCCGAATAATCTAAATAATACAAATTATCAATCCTCATCTAAAAATTTCCGAAACCATCCGACAACTTTAAAACATATCACCAAATCTGGGTCATTCCAGGCAAAAATATTATTATTTGTTTATAAAGTATGTTTTTATTCTTTTCTGTATATATATTTTTCTAGATTTGAAATCAGACAAAAAGCATTTGAAACCACGTGTAAGATGCAAATATTTTATCAATTAAAAATCATTCACTTTTTTATTCTTGACTTATCATAAATTTTTCGGATAACAAACTCTTCATCAGTGATCGAAAGGGTTTCACACCAAATGTAAAGGTATCATCTTTTTTCTTTTTTGTAATTAGTAGGGTCATCACCCTTTCTTTGTGATGTTATCGAAGTACCCGTCCGTTGTTGCTGGAACGAGTTTAAGAAACAGCTCGTTTTATATAGAACTTTAAAAGCACGTGGCTGCTAGTTGTGTATTTAAAATGGGCAAAGTTCTTTTGAAAACATCTTTTGAGATATATGATATATATATATATATATATATATATATATATATGGGACATTAAAAAGGAAAAACCAAGAGATATTTTTTTATATGTTCATCAACGTTTTGTCTTTATTGTAAGACTTCCTCAGGATGAAAATTTTAAGAAAAATGTCATGCATGTACATCGAAATATTGGGTTGACATGATGGGTCGATAAGGAAAAGTAGTAGCCGTGGCTACTATGAGCGCTGGAGGAGAGTCCAGGCGGCGAGAAGTCAGTAGTGGCGAAGAATGAAATGAATATGGAAAGCTTTGAGTGAGTACCATTAAGGCAGCAGTGAAAAAGGGGAAGGGTGAGAGTATTAGTGAATTTGCCTTAGGGTGGGAGAGAGGAAAGGGGGGGGGGCTGATATTTTTGTCGTGGTGAGGTGTGGCATGGATGTTGAGGGGCTGGAGAAGAGGAGGGAAGGGGAAAACTATATATATATATATATATATATATATATATACATATATATATATATATATATATATATGTATATTTCTCTGTTTGGCATGACTTGTGTCTAACTGTTGTGCAAAGTTCAGGAGCGTTCATCAACTATTAAAGAAAAGAAGAATAACATATCTTCGCCCGCACCAGCAATCTACCTCACACATATACGCACATCCCCCCCCCCTTCTGTAAAACATTCTCAACAAAAACTCGTCTAGCTACAACCACTGTAAATAATTTTCTTTTCTCTATGTACTTATCATGAGCAAAGTTTCTTTCCAAGAACTATCCGTCTGTGGAACACAATACCATGAAACTGCTTCCCAGATGACTATAGCATGGTTGTCCTTCGAGTCCAATGTTAATACATTCTTGTTGAACCGCCATCTTAAATAATCTAATTTCTGGCCAGTCTCAACCATTGTTACCAATCCGCACGTTATTGTTTCATAGTCCTCCTGACAAATTCATTAACCCTTATCCTCGAGTGGCCTATCTGCCTTGATAAGCAATGACTCATTAGTACATAAGAATATATATATATATATATATATATATATATATATATATATATATATATAATCGACTGCAATGCACAAACACGCACTATACTATCTTACACATCTATAATAAAGACCAATGTGTATTTATTTGGATATAAAATCTAAACCAGTCCCATCATACAAAAGTTAAGTAAGAAAGACATAGCAAGTCAGACAACCCCCAGCAGCCTGAAATCAATACGGAAAGAAATCCACCACTCTATATAAAAAAAAGTCAACTGTTGGTGATATTTTTCTTTAGATCATGCCATGAGGTCAGACACGATTTCAGGTGTAGTTTTGAAAAGCCGGCGAACTAAGATAAGCGCACTCTGGTCTACAAAAAATGCCTGAGCAGCCCTATCGTCATTCACCGGTAGGAGTGCCGCAGGTGATTAGTAATGAACTAATCTTTCGACAGAGAGAAGGCAACTGAACAGAACCATACCTCAGCCCGACAGCAACAAAGCCACTGTCGGACTGATTGTCGGGGACGTATCCTCGACGTATACTTTGCCTTCGTGGGAAATAAAACAAAATGTTATAGATTGAGGATCGAAGTCACTGCAGACTTGAACGACGCGAAATAATTTACTCCGAAAACCCCCACCCATGAATTTCCTCCCCCTACATACCCCCCCCCCCCTCCCTGAAAATGGACATCGGATTTCTGTGGAATGCGTGCATGTCCGCGGCTTAGGATGAGTCAGTTGATTTTTGGATTGTCAGCACTTCCTATTGAATTCGCTAACACCTCCCCTTCAAAATGGTCAGGAACACCTGGCATGGTCTGTAGTTTCAGTTCAGACTAATAAATTACTCCGCCAATTGGACGGGCCTGGTTCAGATCGTCAGATCGACTCATTTCACGGCTCACCGTTGACATTTTCCGACAGCAATGACCTGTCTGTCTTTTCTCTCCACCCATTCCACAACTCGGCTCATCTCGCTTTACAATTTCTGACGTGCTCTCTACAATTCCTCATACGGCGAGGGAGGGGCGAGAGTTGGGGGGGAGGCTTATTTCTTGATCCCCTGTTGATGGATTCACGTAGAAATAGTAATTCTTGGGAGATTATTATTTTTTGCATGTTAATTTCTTTCCTTTTGGCTTGCACTGTCAGAGCTAGCACTACCTTCCTCCGATCCCCTAGTTGGGGACCCGGGGCCGAGACGATTTCAGGCGCGCTAAAAAAGAACTCCTTATTTATTGATTTTCACCCCTTACTTATTATTATTATTATTATTATTATTATTATTATTATTATTATTATTATTATTATTATCTATAAAATCATACGCCAAGACATTTCATGTTCGTACGTACGTTATCACCTTTCACATAATTTGTTATGGTAAAAAGAAAGAGATCTCACAAGATAATACTATAGTATTTGTTATATATATATATATATATATATATATATATATATATATATATATAGTGGCGTCCAGTCCATCTTGGTTTTCCTCACCTGATACAGCCGGTCACATTTTTTTTTTTTGATAAAGAGACATTGTTACTCTCGAAATGATAAAAGTTTATACCATTCCGGACCTTTAAATATTTAGCAGTAAGCCCACCATTTTACAATTTACTGTCTTTATATTTGATTTTTTTTTTAATGTAAATAAATCTCGAATCAATTAATTTAGCAGTAAGCACACCATTTTACAATTTACTGTGTTAATATTTCAATTTTGAAATATAAATCAATTGATCTGAGATTTACCGTCTCCTGTCATTTATTTTTGTTCATCCCATATTTCACATTCTGGTTCACAACATTGCATTGCTCCTGCCTCGGAATTTTCACCTTCATCCTTACTTTATATATATATATATTTTCCTTCTCTCCTACTGCCACCACCCACCTCCCACCGTGCACCTACAGTTCTTCAGTACACTGAAGAGGGCTGAAGGATTACGGCCGAAAATTTTGTTCTCCTTTCTTGAAAAAAAAACTTTTTTCTATATCAGGGAAAATTGATATTCCTAACGTCAAAATATAGAAAATAAATTGTGAAAATATATAAAAATATATTTTTCACATTGATTTTTCATACACACACACACACACACACACACACACATATATATATATATATATATATATATATATATATATATATATATATATATATATATTGGTACAAAAAAATTAGTACAACATTCGTAACGTCGGTTTCAAGCACAGAAGGACTTAGCCATCCGGCTCTCTTCAGCTTCAAGTTTATTTCAACATTTGCTGGTCTTTTCTAAACTTGGAGTTTTTTACATTTACAATTTACATATTGACCGGAAGTTAGCTCCCTGCAGAACAAGTTGCTAACCGGAAGTTTATTATGTACACACAGAAAAAATACAAAAATGTTTGACTTTACACCTATTCCAGTAAAACAGAGTGATCCGAGAGAAAAAGGCTGTTAGAAGAAAAGATCGTTATCTTCTTCATCACGCATACACACACGTGAAAACACTTGCCACGTCTAGCAACACTGAAGAGGCATGCTACGGCGAAGCGGCAATCTGTGGATGACTATAACTTTTTGTTTCGGAATTTTTGTTTAGTTTTAGTTTTTATTCTTCGTCTACCTTCCCATTCATCTTTTTTCTCTTTCCATCTTACTTCCTTTTTGACTTTATTCTTCCCACTCTTCTATTTCCTAGTTATCTCCCCTTTTTAATTCCCCCCTCTCGATCTCTCTTCCTCTCTTTGTCTCTCTCTCTCTCTTTGTCTCTCTCTCTATTTGTCTCTCTCTTTCTTTTTTTCTATTTTATCCTTGCCTGCCAAAATGTCCTCTCCTAGCCGTTATCCTCATCATGATATACACGTCTGTAATAATAGTTATGTAAATTTAATTGTAAAATAAAACATACCTCCCATTTGTTATAAATATAAACCAGATTACTCGCAGCATGTCCTCCCTCTCTCTCTCTCTCTCTCTCTCTCTTTCTCTCTCTCTCTCTCTCTCTCTCTCTCTCTTCCATCCTTTTTCTTCTCCTTTTTCTGTTCCTTTCCAATACATTTCCCCCCTTTCTACCATTATCCAAACACACACTCTAATATGTGCAATAGTTTACGCCTATTGCGTGAAATACAAACCGACTGGACAGCCAAGTGTCCGATGTGCTATCCCGTCGACTAAAACGAAGTGGCTGATCTCAATTCCAACTGCGGTAATCTCTTAGTTTACGCCTGACTCTGGTCAAAGAGAAAATGAATTACATTTCACCCCTTTAAGAGATCGCCCTACCGGCAGACCAAGCTCCATTGGAACGAATATATTAGTACAAGCGCAAGATATCTCCCATTACGTCTACGAGGCCCAATAGAGTATTACTCTTTATAAACAAATGTCCATGTTATTGAAAGGTTATGGTTTATTGGGGATTTGAGGAAATTAGCATTAGTATATTTTCGAAAGCTTTCTCAATAAAATCTGATAATACAGATGTTATTAGTAACGAGAAAAACATAAGACTTGAGAAATTTTGATAACTCTAATGATATGTTATAGTTGTTTAATTAACTAAAGAGTACTTCAAAGGGGAGATAAACATGAAAAGGAGAGGTTACTTAATATAGGTTGCTACTTCTTTAATTGCCAAAATTCAGCGAATTATCCTATGTTAATCAAATCTTTAGCATTTATTCTATCCTTCACTCTATAATAAAAGCAATATATATATATATATATATATATATATATATGACTTGTTGCGAAACGTGCGTAAGAAAATGTTTTAATTTTGGAAACAAAAAATAATGGCAAAAAAAAAAAAATAAAAAGACTTTTGTTTGTCGGAAGAATAAAGAAGTAATACAGGTATTCGTCGAAATACGAAAATAAAGGAAATTGAATTGAATATAAAAGTTATGATTTGGGATTATGTTTTTCTGTTGCCATTGAATATGTAACTATACAGTATATATGTTCTGAATCTTGTAATACAACATCATTGAGTTTGCAATTTGAAATATTTCGGTAATCATAATGAATATATGCTTAAATATATACTTTTTATATAAACTTACACACACACACATTTTATATATATATATATATATATATATATATATATAATGTGTGTGTGTGTAAGTTTATATAAAAAGTATATATTTAAGCATATATTCATTATGATTACCGAAATATTTCAAATTGCAAACTCAATGATGTTGTATTACAAGATTCAGAACATATATACTGTATAGTTACATATTCAATGGCAACAGAAAAACATAATCCCAAATCATAACTTTTATATTCAATTCAATTTCCTTTATTTTCGTATTTCGACGAATACCTGTATTACTTCTTTATTCTTCCGACAAAAAACACTCTTTTTATTTATTTTTTTTG